>OX393582.1:33324647-33963647 GCA_947652605.1 Elmis aenea
TTTTTTAATTTTCGAAATAAAGCCAAAAACCGATTTTTGGCACTTTTCAAAAATGTTAAATATCTCGCTTAAACGAAAAGATAGAGAAAAACTTTAAACAGTTTAGGCATAATTTATTGTCCTTAATCAGATAGCGATGTTAATTTTTTTTTACTCATACAAATATTGATATATTATTATCATATTTTGTTGGCACCTTGAGTAACCATGTCAAATATTCAATTTGATCATAGAACAGAAAGCGAATAATTTTCAAATTTAACATATATTTAACGCTTGTTCCATTCTACATATTTATTCCTACAAAATAAATTGTGAGGGATAACGGTAATAAGTAGTATTTAACATCGTTTGATTGTTTCAGTTAACCTTAACCCACAAATGACATGCGGTCAGATACAAGTTACACTAGAATACGCATGCGCCCATGCTAAAATTGGACGCGTATAGGGCATGTAGTAATTTCGTGAGAATTTTTCGTTCAAGATTTTTAATTTCTGATTGACACCGTACTAGAAAATCGTATACGATTTTCTTAAACGAAAAAATAGTATAGTATAAAACAGACTTAAGACCTAACGTAAATATGAACACCTTATTTTTGGAAATCTTTTACCGTTAGGAGTTAATTAATCCTGTACTTAACTATTGAATTATTTGTTTACCTGCTACTATCGGATTATAATAGTTAGTAATTAGGTAGTAACGTGTAAGTTTTTACGAGTATATACATACTTGTATTCGATAAGATAGTGGTGAAACATTATTTTCTTTCCCATGGGCCGCCCGTATCCAAATGGATACAAATCAAATTTTGTTTGAAAACGGGTTAAAATGTTATTATTTTGTTGTAAACTTTTTTTATATTACTTAAGGGCAATTTACAAACGTTCATTTAAAAAAAAAAAATGGTGGCCAGAAAAACCTACTTTTTTTTTAACATGGTGGCGCTTAACGAGTTAAGGAGCTAAAGACGAATCTAAAATCTTCTGTTGTTTCTGAACTACAAACTGCAATTCCAAAACTATGGAAAGATCACTTGTACCTATCACAAGGACCGGAAATCCGCGCCAATTTAGTAAATATGTTGCATCTGCGTGTATGGCCGTTTTCACACACGACGGCAATACCGCTGCCGCTGAATAGTTTGTTTTTAGTTGTGACGATAGAAAGATGTATGCTGCTGTCAACACACGTTATCTCCTTGGGCTAATTTACCTTAGGAAGTACAGATGTAATAAAAATAAAAGAAAATACTGGGTTCATCCCCTTTTAAGCGTGCGATATTTGGAAGGAAATTTTTATACTTTGTTTAAAAAACTTAGAGAAGATCAATCAAAATTCTTTAATTACTTTCGAATGAGTGCCAATACGTTTGATATTCTGGTGCAATTAGGTATTACAAACAAGTATTAAGCACCAGGATACTAGAATTGAAGGTGTCGTTTGTTAATGTGGCTATTTTCCAGCCTAGGGGAAATCTTACGATAAACAAACAGTTCTTGTAAAGGGGGTTTTAAAAGTATTTCGTAATTTTTAATTTTACCAAAAATATTTAGAAGAATGTTTAATAGACCCCAACATATATGTACATTGTACAGGGTGGCCTATTTTCGATGCCCATACCTCGGTAATTATCAGAGATAGAAAAAAAAACTATGTACGTGGTCTAGATTTCTTTTTTTGACACGAATTCATTGCCGTAAACAGATTTTTGATATCTTTTTTAATTTTCGAAATATAGCCAAAAACCGATTTTCGACAATTTTCAAAAATGGTAAATATCTCGCTTAAACAAAAAGATAGAGAAAAAATCTAAAGATATTTTTGGCATGGTTTTTTGTCCTTAATAAGATAGCGATGTTCAATTGTTTTTTACTCATACTAATATTGATTTATTACACCTAACTTTGTTATTTTAAATGGCAACCATAAGCAAATTATATATTTTTGAAAAGTGCAAAAAATAAGCTTTCGATTTATGTCACAGCCAACTATGGTTGCCATTTAAAATAAGAAAGTTAGGTGTAATATATCAACATTCGTATAAGTAAAAAAAAATTGAACATCGCCATCTTATTAAGGACAAAAAACCATGCCAAAAATGTCTCTAAAGTTTTCCTCCATCTTTTCGTTTAAGCGAGATATTTAACATTTTTGAAAATTGACGAAAATCGGTTTTTGGCTATATTTCGAAAATTAAAAAAGATATCAAAAATCTGTTCACGAAATATAGGCCACCCTGTACTTATATATTATATAACATACATGTGAGACTACAATTTTACATAAACAAATAATTTTTATCTATTACAGTTTTCTATATTTGTCATTTAAAACACCCTAGATTAGTTTTTATTTGAAAAAAACAGTTCTTATATGGAAACACTGAATGAGAACAAGTACGGCGGCATCCGAAATTGTCGAGATCACCGACGGCTGCACAAACCGCTGCCGTCGACGGCGACGGCAATTTGCCGTCCCGCGCCTGTGTGTGAAAGCACCCATTTGATTACATTGAAGTCGGCAGCGCTGACGCCGACGGCAGCGGTTTTGCCGTCGTGTGTGAAAACGGCCTATGTGTTCAGACAGTAATGCATGTTGTAAAAGCTTTTTTGACGACATAAAAAATCTAAATTCTTTATTATTGTAACAAATCTTGTAAGCGACAATAAATGGCTTAGTGTCATCCTTAGGTTCAACTACGATTTCCAAAATCTTCTTGTCCAATTCGCCCAATGAAATATTCGTTTGGTCAAACTTGTCATCTCTCAAATGTCGCAGGTAGTTATTTAATTGATTTTTTGTGGGCAATTTAAATCCTTTTTTAGCCAGACGTTCTAATATTTTTTTTGTTTATTTCTGGGTGTCGTTTTCAAATAGTGTTTTGATTTCACTTTTAATGGCATCACTTAATTTATGTTTAGATAAGTTTGAATGCTTATTGTGCGAAAGATTACATCGATATAAAGCAGGGATGGAAAACGTAACGTAACGATACCCGATAACGTTATAATAACGTTATAATAACCGATAACGTTTCGTTAACAGTTATTTTGTATCGTTATTCTCTATAAATTAAATTTTTATATGGCGATCTTTTTATTTTCAGAAGATATAATATTTTGTTTGTATTTTAGAAATTAAAATGAAAATAAAATATCTCAACCTCAACGTAATTTTGTAGGTACTACTTTTTAAATTTACATTTACAGATCCCAAAAGAAATTTCAGAGTTACAAATAAAAATTGTTTTTATACAGGATGTTTCTTAAATAATGCGAAAAAATTCGGGAGGTGATACCTAATCGAAAATTAAGAGGGGTCTTTCATATTTTTTTTTTCTTTAGGGTCTCCTTTCGGAGTTACACCCCCCTAAAGGGGATCGGTAAAATTGGGTTTTTATTTTATTTCCCAAATTTGGATAAATGTGGGAGATTTATACTTATAAAAAGGTTTCCCATAGTAATATTTTTAATCATCTCCCACCTTCACAGGGGGCTGAAAACTGCGACCCCTGTTGGTTTTTTTATCAGGACTTTTTGGTGGGTTGAAATCTAGCAATTTTAAATTTTCTTTAAAAACTTGATTTATTTTGAAGTTTTTTTTCTTTCTTTAACTACAGTTTTTGAGTAAATTATATGAATGAACATGAACCATCAAATATTCCAATATAAAACGATATTGGATAGAAGTGACGGGTGTAATTCAGTTTTACGTTTACGCGGCGACAACGCTAAAACGCCCGTCAATTCTACCCAATATGATCATAAACATCATATTCACTCATTTAATTTTTTTACTGAAAACTGTAAGATTTACGAGAAAAACTAAAGAGCAAAAAAAGGTTCTAAATAAATGAAACTAACAAATATTTTTTTTTGCAAAATTTCAACTCACCAAAAAGATCTGATTAAAAAACCAACAGGGGTCGCACTTATTAGCCCCCTATGAAGGTGGAAGATGATTGAAAATAATACTATGGGAAACCTTTTAATAAGTATAAAACATCAGCCAAATATCATTCTCCTACATTTATCTAAATTTGAGAAATAAAATAAAAACCTAATTTTATCGCTCCCCTTTAGGGGGGTGTAACTCCGAAAGGAGACGTCTAAGAAAAAATTGTTATATAAAAG
Source organism: Elmis aenea (assembly GCA_947652605.1). NCBI lineage: Eukaryota > Metazoa > Arthropoda > Insecta > Coleoptera > Elmidae > Elmis > Elmis aenea. The sequence continues at coordinate 33,328,787 of OX393582.1, forward strand.
ACCCCACTTTATTTTCAATAAGGAATCACCTTCCGGATTTTTTCGCATTATTTAAGAAACACCCTGTATATCATAATTTATGTAACGTTATATAACGTTATATAACATAACAATTCATTTTTTTAACGTTATTTATAACGTTATGTAACGAAAACAAATAATAAATAACGTTATACAATAACGTAACGATTTAAAACGTTATTCCATCCCTGATATAAAGCAACTTCACTGTTTTCAGAGTTGAACACTAAACGAATACCTGTGAATCACACTGAGATCATTGCACTTTTTATCAAGTTTGTTTTTGTAGCAAATTAAAATGTTTATTATAACAAATACATTAAATTTCATATTAAACATTTATAGTTTTATAGCAAACCTAGTAAACTATTTATAGCAAAAATTATTTTTTTTATTGCAAAACAATTAATTTACAGCAGTTCATTAAAAGCCTTTAAAATAGGGAGAGTAAAGTGCCCTAATATGGAACAGTTACCTATTACGGAATACATTAGTTTTATGACAATGAATAAGCGATATCTGTTGAAAAGTATATGTACCTATTTGTACATTGATCACACATTCCCAAATGTAAAATAGTTAAAAAATATTCACTAGATTACATAACAGATTCAAATATATTTTTGACGTGCTACTGAGTTTTTAGGCTAAACCTTTCAGTGCAAAATATTATATGCAAGGGTAAATGATATAAAATATTTTATTGCATGTTTATTTAGCATGAGCCTTTACATTTCAATTAAATAGACCAAAATTTTTATTGGGCTTATTTCATGTTTTACATATACCGATTTTTGAAATGCCACATTGATGCCTAATATGGAATACATAGAGGTGCCTTTTAATGAATATGATTATGTCACTAAGTACAGCAATATGGGTTCAGTGTCAAAAGTGTCAGAAATGGGCAGAGGAAAAATGTGCAAAATACCCAAAAAAAACAATTCTATTGTCCTAGCTGTACAAAATAAATAAATTATCAACATTTAGTTCGAATGACACTTGAATTATAATTTAATTTACATAAATAACAGAGTTTTGGTTTGGTTTAAGCAGGGCCGGCGCCAGGTTATTTAGCGCCCTAGGCAAAACTTATTATAACGCCCCCTTTCTCACAAATTTTTACAGAAATTAATATTTGTGACAGTACGATAATCGATAAACAATAAAATTTTATGGTGATTACACATTTTTGCGCCCCCCCTATGGATAGCGCCCTAGGCGACCGCCTAGTTCGCCTTAATGGTAGCGCCGGCCCTGGGTTTAAGTAATAATGCAAATCAGAAAAAAATAAAAGATTAATGTATGAGCAGTTGTTTATTTTAATGTATATTTCCTATATAATTCTATCTTCCATTATTAAGAACCCCTAGTATTCCATATTAGGTTCCCCGGGAGCTTAATATGGAATAGTAGTAACATTTAAAAAAAAATAGCTATATAAGAAATATCTACCGTAATATCGTACCAGAATTCGAGTAATGTGTTGCGTGTTCATTACAAATTCCTTACAATTTAATTTGCAAAATTTTGTTGAATAAATGTGAATATTATTGCCGAATACAAAAAAGTATTTCATATTAGGGCACTTTACTCTACTGATGGTGTAAAATTTATTCCTATAATTTACAGATTTCACTTTTATTTTTCATCAAGCTTTTCGCATGCTAATTCAATTTTATGTGTCAAATTATTATGTTTAAATTCACAATGGATTAAATAGCGTTAACTACAAATTCTCAAACCATAAACGCGTATTACCATAGATCTAATGCAATTACAGCATGCAATTTTGTTATAATAGGCGTCAAACCATTGTTAACAACTAACAAACAGCGCCATGTGAAAAAATATGAATGAATTATCTACAATGAAACGATTGTTTCACAACAAATATGGAAGTTTTGCTCTTTGCTTAATTAATTTCAACAAAAAGATTTCGTTTTCGTCTGAAATAGTCATTAATGGCGACTTTCGTTTCATTGTTGTTCGCTTAACGTTTGCAGGTAGTTTTGGTAGACAAAATGATTACTCTCTTGAATTAAAATATTGCAGTTTTAATTTTTTTTTTTGAAGGGCGATGTTTTATTTTTAATTTTCATTACACATTTGGACCGTATAGGTATTATAAAATTGGTGGAAGTCCATTTTTGAAAAAAAAAAATGAGAAGGCGAATAATTTGCATATAATTTTGCGTAAACTTTCATTTGTAGACAATTTACAGTTTATACTTTAAAATTTAAAACATTCACAAATTCACATACTTTGACCCAGGGCTGTGGAGTCGGAGTTTAGAAGGAATTTCTGGTCAGTGGCGTCGTGGTCGGAGTCGGAAAAAATGTACCGACTCCGACTCCGACTCCGACTCCGGGTACAAAAAAAAAAATTGCGAGATGGTCCTTTGCCGCAAAATTTAAGCTCAAATTTTAAATAATTGTATTTTCTTATATTACACATCATACAATGTCTTAGTATTTAATTTTGTCGGAGTCAGAGTCGGAGTTGAACTACTAAAATTATCAGGAGTCGGAGTCGGAGTCGACTTTTTTTTTACCGACTCCGCGTCCACAGCCCTGCTTTGTTTTTAATGAAAATAGTTTAAGTCTATTTCCGGTAGTTCTACAAGCCTTTACCTACGGCTGTCGTCAATAGTTAGACGACGAAAATAAAACGAAATTTTGTGAAACGCGCTCGTCGTCAATAAGCGATTTTAGGATTTGCTGTGATGCGGGAATCGCGTTTTTGTTTCAGTTTTGTTGTATGCCAGTCAGAGCCGTGGCAATGCATTGGCAACGGGACAAGTGTCAAGGGCGCGAGGGGTGCCAAGCGCAAACATTTATGCACCCTGGCCTAAAAAACTAAAAATATCAGGCGCCCTTTGCTAAACTTTGTGCCGCCTCAATATGTCTCTGCGATTTCCCACCAGTGCACGGTGATTCCCCTTTTAGACCAATAGTAAAAATGCCGCGCGCCCTAATGAATGAAGAGCTGGCACTGGAAATCCCCGTTTTTCCGTTTATAGTCAATAATTTTATCATATTTGGCAGCAGATGAGCAAAGCATTTATAGATCATTCAGTTGGGTGTGTTACATGTACAGGGTGGTCCAAATTCGATGGGATACATGGGTATCTCGCTTAATAGTCAGGATAGAGAAACGGTTAAATTACCAAAAATGTGCAGTTTTTTGAGACAAACTCAGAACAGTTCTCAAATACATATATTCTATCATTTCCGGTTTTTCTTGTTTTTATAGCCTTTTTGTTTCTCATCTTTAAAAAACCTTTGTAACTTGCGTATTATTGAAAATAAATACATTAACCCTTATATATTTGGAAAGGAAAAAAAATAAGTAATTTAAATAGGTCATAGCCAACTATAGTTTCTATTTAAAAAAAGGCGAGTTTGTGTCATAACTTTTTAATTGCAAGCGTAAAAATTTTTAGTTAATTTTTTCTCTTTACAATGACACAATATTTTATGTTTATTTACAAAAATAAGTGAATTAACTAAAAATTTTTGCATATTTACAGATAAAAATCTACGTTGCCATGGGAAAAACAATAACTGACTGCAATTGTTTCATTACATTTGCTAGCCTATCTCGACACTCTTAGACGGTGACGTTAAAATAAATATTTCGTTCAGGTGCCTGTCAGGCGCAATATTTTAGTTATTAGAAAAGTTATAAAATTACCTTACTCGGGTCAAACAGTCTTAGTAAGTGGCGACAAAATTACTAAAGAATTTTTCAAAACAATAGTACGCGATTGTATTACGCAAGGTCAAAGTCAATGTGTTTCCGGTTTTTACAAAAAAAAAGTGAGATTTACGCTTGAGGAGGTTGATGAATACCCATATGAATGTAGTGCGTTATTCTTTTACAAATTGTAGCAATATTTTGTACTGATAAAATGGAAACATGACTGCTAAGACAGAAAGTTAAAACAAGAAATGATTATTTTATAAGGGAATGATTCTTTTAATCATTTTTGGATTCATCAGTGATGGATTACAGATTGAATAGGATGATTCATACATCGAAATTCGTAAATATATTGATGACGAGAAATTGATATCCGTGACGTTAGTCGTAACGGCTTACGGGTGACATTTAAAGCCGGATCCACATCAATAAAAATTGATGTTGCATTTTGTATTTTGAAATTCAGCAAAAATCTGGTTAAGTATTTTACCACGTAAATAGTTATCTTGTGTGTTGTACGGCGGAATCCGCTTGTGGACGTTTGTTTATGCAGAGCGCAACAGTTTGCTGCTAGAGAGCCTGTTGTTATAAAATGGAGTGGATTTTTCACTTTCTTTGTGCGATGTAAATAATCCGATGTAATTATGAACAATGCACATTTCTTTTTTAAAAAATGAGACATGATCAATCACCCAAACACAGGTATTTACGTAGTAAAATGAAACAAAACTACAGATGCACTCAGAATCAAGTCCACATTGACACGACTGTGCGCCGCAAATCTCTTTGAAGTTGGCTAAAAACCGACAGCACGATGGATAGCGTGCATTGTTCGTCACGAAATTATTTGTGTGCATTTCTATGCGGCGCACAGTCCACACCAACAAAAATTTCGACGAACACGGCAAATTTGTGTCAAATACAACGCACATTTTTATTGATGTGGATCCAGCTTAAGATGTGATGAATGTGCCAAATGTATAAAATGCAGTAGCGTAGGTACAGTTTGTGCCGCTTGGGGCGGTCCCCGAGTTTGCAGCAGCTCTCTATAAGGGTTGTTAACTCTTGATTTTTCCAAAAGCAAACAGAGATCGACACAAAAAAGTGGATGGAAAGACAAGCGGTAAAATTAGGTTTTTATTTTATTTCTCAAATTTGGATAAATTTAGGAAACTAATATTTGGTATATGTTTTATACTTATTAAAAGGTTTCCCATAGTAATATCTTTAATCATCTCCCACCTCCACATCAGAACTTTTTGGTGGGTTAAAATGTTTTAATTAAAAATATTTTTCTTTAAAGCTTGATTTGTTTATAAACTTTATTTATTCTCTAGTTTATCTCGTAAAACCTACCGTTTTTGAGTAAAAAATAAAATAAGTAAACATGAACCATCAGATACTCCAATATAAAACGATTCATTTTGGTGGTTTCCATGGTTTGCTTATGTTCATGTTTTATCAATTTAAATGGAATTCTTTTTGGAGTTCCAGTAATTTGCACACGTATTTAGCTTAAGTTATTTTATCAAATTTTGGCGATAGTCTTTTGTTTTACCTGGCTGAGTACAGAGCGTCAATTGCACGCCCGCCTGGCGCGCCTCTGAACAAAATATTCGTTAAACATGGTTTTAGCAAAACTAATCTTATTTTAAGCTAAATGAAGGCAATTATTAAATGTGTTTGCCAACTTTAATTTCCCCCTAATTCCCTGATCAGTTCGTCCACCTAGCAAAGATTATTATTTAGGCATACATTAAATTATTTTAAGCTAATAGGATAATCTTAGCGGATGAAGACCCACACATTTTCGATTTAGTCAGCATAATTTCCATTAGATAATTTGCTCTATCATTTTTGCATAATGCAGCAGCACTTTCTAAGCTAACAGACGGTAAATATACATAACAATTTAAATTGATAATAAAAATGAGGAAATTAACTTACTTTTTGTTAAAATAACGCGCATCTAGGGCCACTAGGTGTTTCCTGTTTTACGTAACTCGTTAAAACACGTTAATTATTAGAAGGAAAAATATCAGGTCACTTTTTTGTAAGAAATAAACAAAACTGTACAAATAATTGCGAATCTATGAGTTGTTTTTGATGTGTGTCTTAATATACATACTACAATTCAGATATGATAAGAAAATGTATGTGATAAGATGTCGGGATTGGGTTATAGATAAGTGGCAATAGTGCAGTGGCGTAGTAAGAGTTTGTGCCACCCGGGGCGGTTCCTGAGTTTACCGCCTCTCTCAATAAGGGTTGCCAACTCTGATTTTTCCAATAGCAAACAGAGATCGACACAAAAAAGTGGAGGGAAAGACAAAATGTGTCGCAGGCGATTTTTTTTTAATTTTAGATAGTCAGACGTGTTTTAAATGCAAAGTTGGATAGTGTAGAGTTTTACCATTATCCAAAATTACAGTTTTATGGCAGAACATATTCTGATTTTTATTTTTTTAAATCAGATCGCCCCCAACTCCACGAAATTATTTTTAATAAGGGTAAAAACTTTCACTTATAGTTTTCATATAGGTAAAGAAACACATACATAATATATGTATATTAAGCAAAATTACAACAAAGTAATAATATAAATATAAACATAAAATTCACATAATTTCCAAAAAAAGTAACACATTATTTCACCCTAAAATTAAAAAAAAAAAACAAACGGTAAACCGTTGTTGATGCTTTAAACTTATATTTTGTTGCTTGTTTTCATGAACTAAAAGTGTACATTACTGTGAATTTCCTCAAAGGCACCTTGCCTTGCCTAGACACGACTCCAAATCTATATATATAAAAATGAATGTATGTTTGTATGTATAACCTTTATGCATTCCTATACCATTCATCCGATTCTGACCAAATTTGGCACAGACAATCTATAGGACCATAGGAAGAAGATAGGCTATATAAGAATTCCCAAAAAAATCGTCCGGAAAAGATATTGAGGAAAACGTGCCAAAATCGTGTTTAAATCGGGTCGTCTGGAGCGAGAATTTCGTCAAAATTTGACAATTTGACAATTTGACGTAACGTTTAAACGCTCGAACCTTCTCCGATTCGACCTTTTCGCACATGTGTCGTACCGATTCGGAATTGTCTCGCCCTCCCCGACAAGTACGTACCAAACAATCCCACTTTCAAGTTAAATTCAGACCACGAACGAGAAAAAGCGCAGGCGCGCGCACGCACTACATACTAACGAACGTCGAAAGCCTTTTTCAAAGAGCAATTAAAAATACTCGGGGGCGTCTAAAAATCGCGAACTTCTTTGAAGGGTCGTATAAAGGATCGAATTTTAATATGAGCACGCTCAGGACCTCGGAAAAAATCGCTTGCAAACGTTATTAATTAAAAAGTGCAAACATGTTCGTACTTGCATGATGAAAACGTCGTCGCGCGCACGCACTGTCAAACTTTGACAAAATAATAGAAGCGCTCAGACCATTCTGGACAATTATCCAATTAAGCTTTATGTACATGTATCATACCAAATCGGAATCGCCTCGCTCTCCCCTAAACATACATACGAAACAATCCCAGTTACGAGTTGAATTCATATTTGAGAATATGAAAATACGATGGCATTTAAAAATAAATTGATATGTAACATAGAAATTGAAGTATGTCAAAAGACAGTACTGTCAAACTGACAACATAACCTAGAAATTGAAGTATTTCTATACTGTCAAACTGACAGCATAACTTAGAAATTGAATTAGCGGTGAAGGAAGGAGTGTTGTGAATAAAAATTTGAGCCAATCGATTGTCAACGACACGCTTAGTTAAAATCAATATATCTCGGGAACATAGAGACACGGAACGTGCACCACAGGAAAGGTAACTTTTTGCCCAAAAAGATTTCTACTCGGACCCATTGGGTGCCAGCGCGAAGCGCGAGTAGTTTGATTACCGATTTAATAAAATTTGAGAAGCATTAGGTGCGAGCGGGGAGGGCGAGTAGTACGAATATACAGGGTCCTGCATTAGTGCGTCGGGCTTTCATAGCGCCCCGCCCGTAGGAGATAGAAAAAAAACTTAAATACAAAAAGTTATTGGTTTCAAAAGATCTACGTCTTAAAATTATTTTCAGCTATACAGGGTGTCCCATTTTCGTGCTATAACAAAAACAAAGATTTTTTTAAATGGAACACCCTGTATATTTTTAGGTCTTCGGATGTCATTTTTTAACCTCTACATGAATGTCTTTTCGTTTTTTGATTGTGTGTCAGGGTTGCCAACTTATTAATTTTTTTCCGAAAAATCTGACATTAGCAGGCCCAACTTTAAAAAATCGTAGCGACCTCGTTTCTTGAAGTTAAGAAATAAGTTTTATCAATAATGTTAGTTCGGTTAGGGAGCAACATTTTAAAAATAAAAAATAAAAATTTATTGATACAGGGTGTTCACAACAAAATGCCAAACTTTCCAAACTTCAAAGTGACATAACTTATTTTTTTCAAATGTAAACACCCTTGTTTTATTATGCTATTCGATAGCATTTTTTTTCCCCTTCAATTTTTATGGGGGGTGTCCTATGTCTAAACCCCGTAGTTGTTGAGATATTCAATACTTTTCAAAAAAGTAGCCATTTAATTGCATTTTTATGCACCGAAGTAGGCCGTGCATATGCAAAACAAGTGCCAAAATGTAACCAAGTGTCAACTTAACATTTGAATAAGTTTAGAATTTAAGCGGATATTAATTACGTAATAAAATTAATTGTTTTTATTCAAAAGCTATGAAAAGTAACAACATAAATGACAAATGATTTTTTATATTTGTCAAATTGCACTAATTATCACCCACTTAGGCCAGTCGCTCACGACCAATATTTTCATAACGTACTCGTACTTGGAAACCTCCCAACAATAATTCTGTTTACATACGGGTAGGTAATGAAAACTCGTCATTTGCACACTGTTTCTGGTGCCCATGATTTGGAAGTTCTCTTAACACTGTTGGAACTTTTGTACATTTCAATTTACAAATAATTAATTTGACGATTGGTTAATATAGAAAGGGTTTTACACCTCAAACCAAATGGTTGAAATAGAACGGAAGTGAAAAATCCCTTTTGCAATAGATTTCAAAACTGCATGGAATTTAATGCCTAAAATAAATTAAACGTTTCATAATTTTATTGTATGGTTGGCACCCTATCATAAATTTTATTACTTGGAATTTCTGTCGTTACAAGGGGGCGGGGTTTGAGTGTAGCCAGGTCGACTAGCCCGTTTTACCCTCTAACTTCGATAAGAATTCTGTTTTTTATGTGAATTTTTAATTGAAACTAGCGCTAGTGCCAGCACTGATTATTATATGTACTGTTCCCTCAATACCCTGAGATTTTAATTTTTACCCCATTTGGGTAGACTAAAAGTGCCGCCCCAAAAAAATTGCCGCCCAGGGCGAATTGCCCCCCGCCCCGCCTAGTTACGCCATTGCAATAGTGTGGCTTAAGGGAAAATCTATGGGGGTCATAGCATTGATGTCAAATTATAATATTACAAGCGAAAATTTGCGAGCATTTTTTAAATTCTTACTATATTTTTTTCGAAATTCGCATTTTATTAGCAAAATATTAAATAAACAGAATTATCAGCACTTTGGAAAACTTTTTTTTGTTGATATGTCTACTATTTAAAAAATCTAGGAAGAAGCATTTGTTTCATCTTCAACTTTTTTTAAATTCTGAAAGGTAAACATATCCAAGTAAATTTTTAAACTTTTAGGCAAATCTGTGTATACTTTTGCATTTTATGTGGTATTTTGAACATGGCTTAATTTGAACACTTTGAAATGTTTAATATGTCAGAAGTTTGCATTTTAAGTGCCAAACACGTGGCGGCTAATGCAATATTTACTTAGAAATGAAGTGTACTTGTTTAATAACTGCAAACTTCACTTTTTTACGAAATCGTGGCAAACTTGATAATAACATTTTCACAAAGTTATCCATATCTCGGTTAGTTTTTCAACAAATATACTGGGTGATTCTTTATCTATTAAAATAGATGTTATCTGTATGTGTTTTTTTATGTCAACGTTTATTATTTGTTTTTATTTGTATTAACAATTTACTTTTATTACATTGATAGTTATAGTATAGCTTTTAAGACTTGATCGTTTTTTGTTATGTTAAATAGACTGTTTGCTATAATTTGAATAAACTTTGAACTGATTTTTCTCGAAAAATTTCTAATGTATGCATACTATTTTAATACATGGTCGGGTCCAGAATTAAATTCTCTATCCGAATCAACAAAAACATGTATACTATGTAATTTAAAAAAAAACAGTTGCCTATCGCGGATTTGATATACGTCATCGTAGAGATAACAAATGCAAATCACTTAATAAATAATTTGTCTCCGTTTCCAGTAATATAAGGTTTGTTGGGGTTATTTTCAATAATTAACAAGTTATAGGGGTGCGACAGTCAAACCGAATCACCCGGTATAAAATCATATATTTTTAAAAAGCTAAAAAAACCTTTTTATATAAAGTCATGGCCTACTAGAGTTTCTATTTTGGTCCACCTCGTACTTGTTATGACGATACAACTAAAACTGTTTAATTTTAAGTAGGCGAGAAACAGACATACAAACACAATTAAACTGTTAAATTTTAATATTTACAAGTCAGTCATGAATAAAAATGATCATAAACAGATTACCAGTTTACTTTCTTGGAATCGCAGATTCTTATTTTTTAATGTAGCTTTTGTACTAAAAGTGTGTCAAACTCCCCACAATGACAAAACTTCTCTTTTATCATTGTATTTTGACGATTTTATGTAGTTAATCATCACTTAATTACATATGTATGGAATTGAAAGTAATCGAAATGATGCATTTTGAAAGAAAACAATGTTAAGTATGTATTTTAGAGTGATAATTCGCTTTGCAATGGGAATTTAGTAATCGCAACGCAAAATTATCTTCTAGAAAGTATGACGCTCAATTAAGTGAAAATGTTCGACTAGATTATAATTCATGTCAAAAATTTGTTTGATTTACACTAAATAACCTGATAATGATAATAATTCGTAATGCTCCGGTAATTCGTAAACTTGGTGGGTTTGTTAAACAGGTATTTAGCAATAACAAGACGATTTTTAAGCTGCAAGTTTTGAGTTACAAATTATAGAGCTTCAAATTTTATCGAAAGCTTATTTTTTGCGCTTTTCAAAAATATATAATTTGTTTATGGTTGCTATTTAAAATAAGAAAGTTAGGTGTAATCTATATACAGGGTGTCCCCGTTATCACCGCAAATATTTTAAGTGGTGATAGAGGACCTTTTTCTAAGAAATACAATTTTTTTCTGAAATCAAATGCTAAGCAGATATCAACACTTACTTGATGTTTTTACACTTCTGCATTTAAAAGGCTCTGTCGCCGAAAATATAAATTTTATAGTAAAATACCTTGCAGCTTTTTAATAGAACATTCTCTACAAAATTGGTTATAATTATTTTTGTCTACAGGCAATGGTTTAAAAGTTATAAAACAGTTTGTACAAAAAAATTTGAAAAATTTGAAAACTTTAATTGTTTCTTAGACTTTGTAACCGCTGTATCTTTAAGGTCTCCACAGACCGACGCGGTGGCGGTGGCGGTCAGATGTAACCTTAAGAAACAAGTGGGACGCACGCACTCACTCACTCACTAAGGTTAAAGGTCTCCACAGACCGACGCGGTGGCGGTCAGATGTAACCTTAGGAAACAAGTGGGACGCACGCACTCACTCACTCATTAGGGTTAAATATGACCGCCACCGCGTCGGTCTGTGGAGACCTTAAATCTGGGAACGTCCGCCGAGCGCGAGCGCGCAGCGCGAGTAGTCTGTGATTGATAATCTGGGAACGTCCGCCGAGCGCGAGCGCGAAGCGCAAGTAGTCTGTGATTGATAAAAGAGAATTGTAATCACCCGTGCAACGCCGGGTCAATCAGCTAGTATATCGATAATTGTACGAGTAAGAAAAAAATTCAACATCGTTATCTTATTAAGCACAAAAAAACTATGCCAAAAATGTTTTTAAGAATTTTTCTCTATCTTTTCGCTTAAGCGAGATATTTAACATTTTTGAAAATTGCCAAAAATCGGTTTTTGGCTATATTTCGAAAATTAAAAAAGATATCAAAAATCTGTTTACGGCAATGAATTTCTCTCGAAAAAATAAATCGAGTCTACGTACTTGGTTTTTTTTTCTATCTCTGATAATAACCGAGATACCCTGTATGGGCATCGAAAATAGGTCACCCTGTACATTATGGTCAACCTGTATATTTCGTGCGGCCTGTCAAGTTATTATAGGTTTCTTCCAACAAGCCGTTTAAAACGAATCCATGAATCAATGCATGAACTGTTTAATTCACATGGGTAAGCTATGTACTAATAAATGTATTGCTCAGTATTAGCCGCTGTTGGAACGCTTTTACGACTGGCCTAACTGTAAATGACATATGTGTCAATTGGGTTCATAGAAATGTGCGCATCGCAAGGGTAAACACCTTAAGAATCCAGTGCTAAATGGGATTGGAAGAGCGATGCATAGCTACCAGAGCTCATGTTAGTTATGAACAGCGCATGCGTCTGAAACTCCCGGCAACAATTCGTCCTCTAGTCCATGTACTGTTCTGATCTTCCGCAAATCCGTACACGAATTGATCTGAGATGTGATGGAACGGATTACTGACCGTCCGGTGAACTATCAGAGACTGTGATACTGCGCACACTCGTGACAGTGCGCTGCATAGTCAGTGGGCTTGTTGCAACAAACCTTCAGTATGGCCAACTTAAACTGGGAGGTTATTTAACGACCTGCTCTGTCATTTGTCAAGCAAATTAATGGCGTTTCTACGAAATACGAAAACATTAATAAACTTGAAAGCTTAAAACGCATGTGAAAAGAAGCGGAAAATTCCAAAAATTTAAAAAATATGTGTGCGGCCCGCTTGCTATTAGGAAAGGTCTTATGTGGCCCTAATGAATTTTAACTTTAAGACCCCTGGTAAATGCTCTTTATAACGTGAATAAGAAGAAGTTTTTAAATTACATTATATTATTTTAAACCTCTTGCTAATACAATTTTAAATCATCATTTCTATAAAAATTAACCTGCATTTTTCGATTAACACAACTTAATTAAAGAAACATATCAGGCAGCATTTCTAAACGTATCTGGACGGTATAATTCTTTTTAAATGTAAAAAAGTGTTAATTACTGGTGTAAATTTAATGAAAACAACAAATTAACGGCAAAATTAAATATAACACGTGTTGGATAAAGACGCTTCGCAAGTTGTTTGTAAATTATAAACATTGTAAATAATACATATTTAATTATCAACCTCTTTCGGTTAGTTAAATGGCATATAATTTAGTTTATCATAACAATAATGGCAGAAATAGACCGTATATAGCATATAGAGCAACACATAAGCCTAATATAAAAAAATACACACATAAATAAACATGAACAACTACATATTAGTTTGATTCACAACTACAATTATTATTTAATGGAACAACGTCCAGAGGTTGCTTTTTAAAAGCGACATTTTAATTAAATTGCAACATGTTACATACGAAGTAATTTTGTGGTGAAAGTAGTGTCGTTAGGAATTCGTTTTAGCAATGAAATCGCAAATCTTTCATAATGAGGCTACTTAAAATAGAACTTTAACAATTGCCGCAAATTACCGTTTTAAGGCGACGTTTTATTTTCCAGAATGTTATCAATAATTATCGTGAACCGCCGTTTCACACTGAAAGTTGCATTACTATACTCTGACAAATTCTTAAAAAGTGAATATTGAAATTTTCAACCAACACATAACAAAAGTATAAAATGGAAAAGCTGGCTATTTATTAATATAATTGCATCATTATCGTCATTCATATTTATTTGCACCTTTCGCATGGAAGTGGAACCTCGTGTGATATAAACAATAGGATATACATATACAGGGTGGTCCAAAGTCGACTGTTTTAAGGGTATCTCGGCTATCCTAATAATTAGCGAAAACCTGATATAGGTCTCTTTGGCTATTTTTTTGAGAAAAGAACGCCTATGTAATCAGATTGTTTAAATCGCTTTCCATTGTGGCTCTATAGATTTTAAATAAGCAAGTTAAAAGCAAACATCGAAAACGTCATATTTTTGTTTTTTATTAATAGCGCACAAACTGTACATTTTTTTCGAGTTTTTTTTTATAGAATAGTTGCTCTTAAATCAGATCATTCTCACCCATATAACCAACTTTGTATCTCTTACCGTTTACGAGATCCTTATGCTGTTTACGTTAACTGGGACACCCTGTATATAAAATGCAAGCTGCTCTTGTTATAAAATATATCAAATTATTAACTCTCTCTGCTTCATTGGGCGTGAAAAATTACCATTGACCTTGAGTTTTTATAAACAAAAGTAAATACACTGCGGACAGTGTATAAAAATATATAAACAAAGGATTTTAATTTTTAAAATAATTTTGTACGATGAGCATAGTAAGTTCAAGGTTTTTGTATGTTACATACAGTAGCGTAGCAAGGGGGGGGGGGGGGCGGGGGGGGCGGTCCGCCCCGGGCGGCACATTTTTTTGGGGCGGCACTTTAAGTCTACCCAAATGGGGTAAAAATGAAAATCTCGGGGGTAATGAAGGATCAGTAGATATAATAATCAGTACAGACTTATGCGTTTTGAAATTCATAAAAATTAATTTAAAAAAAGGAATTCTTATCGAAGTTAGAGGATAAAACGGGCAACTTGACCTTGCTTCACTGAAAACCCGCCCCCTTGTAACGACAGAAATTCCAAGTTCCTTATAGAATTTATGATACGGTACCAACCATTCAATAAAATTATGAAACAATTCATTTATTTTAGGCATTACATTCCATGCAGTTTTAAACTCTCTTGTAACAGGAATTTTTCACCCTTATTAAAAAAAAATAAGTTCGTAAGAGTGGGGGCGATCTGATTAAGGAAAATAAAAATCAGAAAAGGTTCTACTGTAAAACTGTAATTTTGGAAGATGGTTAAGTATTCTACATTATCTAGCTTTGCATTAAAACGCGTTTGAACGTCTAAAATTTAAAAAAATTCGCCTGCGGCGCATTTTGTTTACCCCCCCACATATTTGTGTCGATCTCTACTTGGTTTTGGAAAAATCAAAAGTTAGCGACCCTTATTTATAGGGGCGGCAAATTCAGGGACCGCCCCGGGCGGCACAAACCCTAGCTACGCCACTGGTTACATATAAATTTAGGAAAATGATTGAAAAATATTTGGAGAATTAGTGCATAGGTACTGGCATTATAAAACCACTTTGGTTTCTTAAATAATAAAAAAGGACGGGTAAAATTAAAAAGAAATCATTTATGATGGCTCGATAAAAATTTACAAATAAATAATTGCCGTTATTTAAATGTAACTTCATAACAAAACAGTAATTAATATTTGACAAATTGTTTAATTATTTAAGTGATTTATTTATTAATAGGTACCTACAAAGAAGCTTATGAATTAATAAGACTACAATCATGAAAGTCATTTCGAACTTGTACAAAAAATACTTCGAAAAAGAAAAGTGATTATTAATTAAGTTTATTTATATTAAAACAGTAATGTTTATTGGTTTAATTAAATTTTCATGACTTGCTGTATGTTTGCCTAGTTGTCGTTCCATAGAAACTACCTAATTTTTATACTAAATTTCTAATGTAACGTATCTACTCCATAAAATGTATAGAGTAAGTTATAGCAGCGAAAAGAATGATTTTAAAAATTACCTGCACAAAAAGACGCACAAATCTGTTCAATGAAATACTAACTGTAAGTACAGGGTGGTCCAAATTCAATGGGATAACATGGGCATCTCCCTTAATATTCAAGATAGCGAAACTGTTAAACTACCAAAAATCTGCAGTTTTTTAAGAAAACCTCAAAACCGATTTCAAAAATATTATATCATTTCCGGTTTTCGAGTTATTGAATAAAAAGTGTTTTTTTGTCATATCAATAATGTGTCATATCTTCGTTATTGTTGTAAATATGGAAAAAGATTATAGAGATTATTTAAAAATATATATATTTTGAATTAGATAATAAAAAAAAACCTTGCCGTTAGAAAGTTCTAACACAAACTTACCTTTTTTAAATGAAAGCTATCGTCGACTATGACCTATTTAAATTTCTTTTTTTTTTAAATTCCAAATACTTACATATACAAGGGTTGATGTATATATTTTTAATAATACGCAAGTTACGAAGGTTTTTTTTAGTTTTCTTCTTAAAGAAAAACAGTAGGCTGTGAAAACAAAAAATAAAACAAGGTGTACAACATTTTATAACTCATATTTGAACATAAGATAACAACAATATAGTCAGAATCAGCAGTTCACCTTTAAAAAAATTAAAAAACCTTCGTAACTTGCGTATTATTGAAAATAACTACATCCCTTAAATATTTGGAGTGAGAAAGAAATAAGGAGTTTAAATAGATCATAGCCAACTATAGCTTCCATTTAAAAACAGGCAAGTTTGTGTCATAACTTTTTAACAGCAGGCGTAAAATATTTTTTTCAGTATTATCGAATTTTACAAACAACATCTAAAAATATTCTCCTGTTTTTTAAGATATTTACAACAATAACAAAGATATGACACATTATAAATATAACAAATTTTTTTTTCCCCAATAACTTAAAAACAGGAAATGATAGAATATTTTTGGAAACGGTTCTAAGTTTATCTCACAATACTGCATATTTTTGGTAATTAAACAGTTTCTCTATTTTGAATATTAAGCGAGATACCCTGTAATCCCATCAAATTTGGACCACCCCGTCCATTTATTTTTTAAAATAGCTATTTTGGTATTTTAAAAGTATAACTTTTTACATTAAAAAAAAAACTGTTTTAATTATTTAATCTGTCTACAGGGTTCTCGTTTTTCGAGGGCCACTATGGGGATCTAGTAAACGGTAAAAGTTACGACTTCGATTAAATTAGGGCAAAGTTGTATATTTAACTGCTTAATAATTTGACGCACACAGAACTTATCTAGCTTCTTCAGTTTTTGAGATATAGTGGACTTTTGTTTTTTGCCCGTAATTTTTTCATTTGATGTCGAATTTCATTTCTGTGAAAACTTTTTCATGGCCACTTTTTGCAAGGAATCAAAATCCCCAATTATATTTTCCGTGCGACGTTTCGTTTTTTTAAAACCATAATCAGGTCAATTTTTCTTATGCACGCTATATCTGATTTTAACGCCAATTTGTAGAACATTTTATTCTGAATTCGACAATGTATATTACTTGACACTTTTTTTAAACAATTGTTGTTAAAAATGGAAAAAACAAATATTTAATTTTGAAATATTCCTAATCGGCATTGTAAATAATTTTCTTTGTCCCTTTTTTCTTGGAAGCAGGTAATTAAACCGCATGAAATTACTATTAAAGGGATTAAGTTAAAGATTTAACACAAAACAAAAATAGGTAGGTATTTATTTATTTATTGAAGGGGAAAAAACAGCTGTGCAATCCATGCAAGGTCACCCAACCAAGAACTAACTTACCTTGTCAAACGAATGCATTGGTTACATCTTACATCTTCAGCGAGTTATGCCCTTTATCTGCGTTAATGGCTTCTAATAAGTAAAAATGTGTTTGGACGTTTTTTAAAAACTACGAAAATTTATGTTTGGTTACGAAAATTTTGTTGCTTATTCTCGTATGCCAAATAAGGGATAAAATAAGTTTTGATCCAGTTTTTAAACTAAGTTCTATTAGGCTGTCGTCGTTCTGGATAGGTTTCCTCATAATTTCTTAATGATACGTCTACATTGGGATAATTAGCATAATTTTAATCATATCTCGTTTTTCTTCGTTTGTTTACATTTTAAAGATTTAAACGATGACAAAATATATTATACAATGCCAACAGTTTAAACCAGTGGTCGGCAAACCGCGGCTCGCGAGCCACATGCTGCTCTTTAGCCCCTTGAGTGTGGCTCTTCCACAAAATACCACGTGCGGGCGCGCACGTACATTGCTATCGAAACTTTATTATTATATTATTTTCCTGTTAAGTTATTAAATACACTAATACATTTAATCCCTTATTTGGCATACAACAATGCGCAACAAAATTTTCGTAACCAAACATAAATTTTCATAATTTTTAAAAAACGCCCAGAAATCTTTTTACTTATTAGAAGCCATTAACGCAGATAAAGGGCATAACTCGCTGAAGATGTAAGATGTAACCAATGCGTTCGTTTGATAAGTTAAGTTAGTTCTTGGTTGGGTGACCGTGCATGGATTGCGCAGCTGTTTTTTCCCTTCAATAAATAAATAAATACCTACCTATTTTTGTTTTGTGTTAAATCTTTAACTTAATCCCTTTAATAATAATTTCATGCGGTTTACTTACCTGCTTCCAAGAAAAAAGGGACAAAAATAATTGATTACCATGCCGATTAGGAATTTTTCAAAATTAAATATTTGTTTTTTCCATTTTTAACAACAATTGTATCAAAAAATTGTATATTGTCGAATTCAGAATAAAATGCTCTACAAATTGGCGTTAAAATCAGATATAGCGTGTATAAGAAAAACTTGACCTAATGATGGTTTTAAAAAAACGAAACGTTGCACGGAAAATATGATTGGAGATTTTGATTCCTTGCAAAAAGTGGCCATGAAAAAGTTTTAACAGAAATAAAATTCGACGTCAAATGAAAAAGTTACGGGCAAAAAACAAAAATCCAATTTTTTATTTTGTTCCCTATATCTCAAAAACTAAAAGAGCTAGATAAGTTCTGTTTGCGTCAAATTATTAAGCACCTGAATATACAACTTTGCCCCAGTTTAACCGAAGTCGTAACTCTTATCGTTTACGAGATCCCCATAATGGCCCTCGAAAAACGAGAACCCTGTATAGATGCATTTTCTAACTTTTATTATTATACACAATATACCTTCAGATGGGATGTAAGTCGACCTGATTTGGAATTGTACGTAATAATAATTCATGGAATAAGAGAAGATAAGAGTAAAACGCATGAACATGCGGTTGTAATTCATGTACTTTTACTTGGTCGTCGAACTTCTCCATAATCATAAACTGTAAAGCGTGTAATAAGCTCTCCAAATTGCGAAACATTAAAAGTTTTGAAAAATCTCAGCTATTCAAAGTTTAAGAAAATGAATAAACAGGGTGTTTAATAAGCAGGGTTGGGCAAAATTTGATTTTTATTAGAAAAAGCAAAAATCACTGACTTAAATAAATTTTTACGAAACTTGACTTTTTTTTTTTTTTACAACTAATTTATTCCTCATTCACGATACGTTATATCTTCTATACAGCGTCATTCAAAAAGTATCAACAAATGTAAAAGTTTTTTTATTAAAAATTTCTCTGAGAAATCGATAATAAAAACTTTTCCAATTGTTGCAGACTTTTTGAATGAGGCTGTAGATCTTTTGACCCTAAAACTAATTATTTGTAAATATTAACCAAGTAAATCTACCAGAATACGTCTCTAACAAGAAAATTTCTGTAGAAACTTTATTTCTCCCTGACCTATAAGAACCCAATAGGCAACATTTCCGGCGGTTCTTTAAGCGGGTGGAAGTAAAACGTCCATTTAATTTATGTGTGATGTTGAATCATGAAAATAAATAAAGTTTGATTAAATCATGATTTTAGTTTAAAAAATCAGCTAATTTAAATGAGGCAAACCCTATAATAAGTCTTTTAAACCGTGACACAAAACTATTTAGATAGTCCTTAAATAAGTCATTGAATTTTAAATGTACTGTTTTATTTTTAAAACATTCATTTAAAAAAAAAATATATTTTTTTGTAATGTCGCTCTATTTTCAAACACAATTCGAAATTTAAAAAAAATCTATATCATACGATGTATAATTAAACTATACTATCATATACAATACTAAAATGAGTTAAATAAAACTTAAACTAATAACTGCAAGTCTTACTGTTAAATGAAAAGAATTTATTTTATTATATAATTTCAGTTCCTATTAATTATTTTTACGGTATTTTCATTCTTAAAATTTTATTGAACACTCCTTATTTCATTTTACTATTTTTATCGTTTCATAATGTTTGCTATTTTCATAAAAAGTTTCTAGCAAGAGAAAGTAAATTATGTATTCTGTGATAAAGAATTTTAGGGGTTTAAAAAAGTGCATTTAAAACTATAAGGTGCCATTTGCAATATAAAAAAGAAAAATTAAATTAAATAATGGAAATACTCAACCTTTTCTTTAATAATATATTTATTACTTGCATAACTTAAGTTTTACGAAACTTCTCATTATATTTTTCCATCTGACGTTACATAATTTATATATTTATTTATTTAAATTATGATCCAATGTCTGCTGCTTTAATAAAACAGTTTGCAGCAAAAGATTTTAAAGTACATTCACGCGATAAGTACCTTTATGATGTATTTGAAAGTATATGGTGCTATTAGAAAAAAATGCAAAACAAAATTTTAAAATCCAGTAGCTCCAAAAGAATTTAAATATGTACAATAACATATTTAAAAGGGCTCACGCCTCTAATTATTTTCTTATAATTATAAATTGTCTTAAATTAAAGAAGTTTTAATATTGGGGAGTTTTTACTGGAATGACCTGTATAAAATAATTTTACCAATTTTTTTATTTCACTAGTTTGTTCGACTTTTAAAACGATTTGGTGTACATTACCGAATTTTTGATTTTTAAAAGTATAGATAGTTTATTCCAAGACAGTTTTATTGCATTTTACTATTTAAAAATTTGACCGTACAGTCAGTCTACTACATTTTAAGATAAACATTTCAAACAAAACACAGTTTGTTTTATACTTATAGTTTATAGTTAACAAGATGATTTACCCGGCGTTGTACGGGTGATTACAATTATTCTCTTTTATCAATCACAGACTGCGAGCGCGGCCGAGACTCTTGTCTCTTCGTTAGTAGCAGATTTACTAATTACTTTTTTAACTTGAATAAGCCCAATAATTCCAAATCATACACAAATGACATACTCTGATCAATCATCTTTTCATTTTCTTATAATTCCTTAAAAAATAACTATTTATTGCTTAAAAATTTAATAATAACTCAAATTTATTTTCTTTGGTCTTGTTTCAATTAAAAATGTACTAATAAAAATAATATTTCATGTACACATGGAGGAACGGCAGTCATTATACGGCAAAATATCAAACATTGGGAATTAGAGCAACACAGTTGTGACTACCTCCAAGCTACAAGTATTGCCCTACAGGATCATATAGGCACGCTAATAGTGTCAGCAGTATACTGCCCACCCAAATACAATAACAAAAAGCAACACTACGAACAATACTTTAAAACATTGGGAAACAGATTTATATCTGGTGGTGACTTCAACGCCAAAAATCCACTATGGGGCTCAAGGCTTACTACAACAAAAGGCAGAGAGTTATTAGCTGCTATGAAAAATAATAACTTACGATGCTTGGCAACGGGAGAACCTACCTACTGGCCCACTGATCTTTATAAGATCCCTGATGCCATCAACTTTGCAATTACAAAAGGCATAAACGTCAAACAATGTAAAACTGCAACGTCATTAGACCTTTCTTCAGATCATTCTGTTATTATGATAACAATGTACACACAAATACAACATAAACAGAAACAACCAACATTATATTCTAGGCATACGGACTGGGACGCATTTAGAACACGTCTGGACGAACTAATTGACCAGAATATACCTTTAAAAACAAAAGAAGATGTAGACGACGCAGTCTATGATATTACAAAATCCATACAAGAAGCTGCCTGGCAAGCAACCCCAGACGCCCATGAAACGCAAATCAAAGAAGTTTGCCCAATAGTAATTAAAGAAAAAATTGCAGAAAAGCGCAAGCTACGCAAGCGATGGCAAACAACGCGTTCAGAAATTGACAAAAGAAAATTTAACAAGGCTGCACAAGACCTCAAGAAACTAATCGTGGGTATCAAAAATCAAGCGATACAAGAATATCTCAGCAATCTCACTGCGACAGATGCAACAGACTATGCCTTGTGGAAAGCCACCCGCAAAATGAAACGTCCACAACAAGCAGCACCACCTGTGAAAGACGAAAAAGGAAACTGGGCGAAAAATGACAGTGAAAAAGCATGTGCCTTTGCTAAACATCTCGAAAAAGTGTTTCAACCTTTTCCCACTCATCTAAACGCAGATGAAGAAGGAGAAATCTATAACGTTCTGGAAGCACCATTCCAAATGGAATTACCTATCAAAAATTATACACTGTCCGAGATTAAACACGGTATTCTAATTCAAATTAATCCAAAAAAACACCAGGTTGGGATCTAATTACTGGCAAAGTACTACAAGAAGTAACACCTAAATGTATGAAAGCCATACGAGATATCTTCAATGCCATCATAAGAATAAAGTATTTCCCCAGTCCATGGAAAATAGCGCAGATAATTATGATACCAAAGCCAGGGAAAAACTTAAGCGATACAGCATCGTATAGACCCATTAGCTTATTACCTGTGTTATCCAAGTTGTTCGAAAAACTACTGTTAAAACGACTTAAGCCAATATTGGAAGAAAGAGAATTAATACCCAGCCATCAGTTTGGATTTCGTAATCAGCACAGTACAATAGAACAAGTGCACAGAATTGTGAAAGAAATAAGTAACAACTTAGAATGTAAAAGATATTGTTCTGCTGTGTTTTTAGATGTCAAACAAGCGTTTGATAAAGTATGGCATGTAGGCCTATGCCACAAACTTAAAAAAGTACTGCCGCACCAGTTTTACGAAATCCTTTCATCTTACTTGAAAGACAGATGGTTCCTAGTCAAGCAGCGAGATGAGTCATCAGATTTACACACCATTGCATCTGGAGTACCTCAGGGCAGCGTGTTGGGGCCAGTACTCTACACTCTATTTACAGCCGACATACCTACAACTAATTTAACAACTGTAGCCACATTTGCTGATGATACAGCCATACTAGCATCGGACACCAACCCTGCCGATGCATCCGCAAAACTACAAAACAATCTTATCATGGTCGAAAAATGGCTGAGAAAATGGAGACTACAGGTCAACAACCTAAAATCTGCACATGTGACGTTTACCATGAGAAGAGGGTCATGTCCATCAGTGACACTAAACAATACTCCAATACCACAAGCTGAAGATGTGAAATATCTTGGTATACATCTTGATAGGAGGCTCACATGGCGAAAACACATTTTTACTAAGAGAAAGCAGCTGGGACTCAAATTTAGCCAGTTATATTGGCTAACTGGCAGAAAATCACAACTGGAAATTGGAAACAAGCTCCTGCTTTACAAAACGATAGTAAAACCTATATGGTCATACGGCATTCAGCTCTGGGGTACTGCCAGCAATTCTAACATAGAAATCCTCCAGCGATTCCAAAACAAAGTACTAAGAAGCATTGTGGATGCGCCATGGTATGTGCCTAATCACATAATTCAAAGTGATCTTAAATTTAAAACAGTGCGTGAAGAAATTAAAAGGTTCTAAGTGAAATACCAAGACAGACTTATTGTGCATCCAAACATCCTAGCCACACAACTCTTAGAAAACAACGATGAAATCAGAAGACTCAAACGGTTTAAACCATCGGACTTACCTACCAGGTTTGATTAGTTATACGCTTTGATACGTTCCACATTGTAATTAAATAATTAGGTAGATAATAGTACAAGGAAGAGAACCGTCAATGGACTGTTCTCAGCAAGTTTAGTTTAGGTTTAGTTTTAGTTTAGTTTAAGCTAACACAACATTTACTTATTGTTCAAAAGCAACAGATTGTAAATAAACAGGGATTCCAAAAAAAAAAAAAAAAAAGTACATTTATTACTAATTGTATACAATACAATCTTTACTTGTGAAATACACCGCGCCGTATCGTGTTACGGCCAGGTATTTGTCGACGTAAGATCGAATCCCGTCCAAGTAATTATTATTATTATTATTTTATTTTTTATTTTTTTTTAAATATGTGCTTGTACTTAAAGTTTGGCGTTAGATCTGCTAGATCCTAATTAGTAACTGTGCAAAATTTGGTCCCGATCGGTCAACGGACCTAGGATTCTATAGCGAACAAACAAACAAACAAACAAACAAACAAACAAACAAACAAAAACACAAACAAACAAGCTCTTATATATATATAAGAAGTATACCAGTTTGAGCATAGTCTGTGACGTCAGATAGCACATTAGCAAAAAAGACGAGGCTAAAATTAAACACCTCAAAGAAATTGCGGAGAAAACTAAATAGAACAGAATAAGAAATGAAAACACTAGCAAAAGATAAAAGGGCATGGTGGAAATGTACCCAGAACACGAAACCACCCTCCGACGCCTGAAAGGGCAAAAGTAGCCGAAAAGACGAAGAAGATACAGACTATTGTTTAATTTAAAAACAAAATTAATTTTTTGCCAAAAATATCCGAGATATGGCCAATTTTGTAAAAACTTCCTTATCAAAGTTTGCCATAATTTCGTAAACAAGTGATGTTTGCAATTATTAAACAACTGAACGTCATTTTTAAATTCTGGATGCTAAAGTAGTGCTTCGTCTAGGTCTAGATCAGTGTTTCTCAACCTTTTTTAAATCATGCCTCAACGCCTCAAAAGATTTTAATGCCCTCTCTAGTATAATAGTCAATCAAATTCCGACAAAGGAGAATACAAATAGATACTTTAAATCAAAAAGAACATAGGTAAAACTGTTTTTAATCTGACTACCTTCAGTGAATATAAATTATATTTATATTACAGTATGTATATTATTTGCCCCCCAAAATATTCAAATTGCCCCTCTATGTGGCCTACGTCCTACGTTGGGAAATACTGGTCTAGATCATAATGTTCATCGCATTGTATTAAAACATCGCTGACACTTTTTGATTATTAGTACATTACAGTAGGTACGTTCAGAATGTTTTGCGCAGCAACTGCATATAAATTGCACGTATTGATAATAACGTAAAGAAAATTACGCCAATTAATAGAGAATTGCTTGCTTTTTCTCCGCAATGAAGTTTGGGGTCGTCAAATTGTGGAATATTTCCATGGTAACGACAAACGATTCTCAAAAAATGTTCACGTTTTGTAATGCTACGCTTATTAATACTAAAAAGAAAATACCCTTTGAACATTAACAGTAGAACGACCAGGAAAAAAGAAAAAAACAATGTCTTAACATAGTTGGTAAAAATATTAAAGTAAAATAACATGGTTATTATACAGTGGCTCAACTCAAAATATTTGCATAATTCATTTCGTATTATCAAGAGCGTTAAAACAAATGCTGTCACACAAAGTGAACAAACGGGAATCAAATTGATAAATGGTAGACGTAAAATGTTAACATCCTGCTGATTAAGAGGCAATGACTAAACAGATATGAAAAAAATCTGCTACGAATACAAGGAAACGCCAAACATTAACAAAATTTCCAGTTGTTTGTGAATTACTCTAAAATATTTGGAAAAATCTCATCTGTCAGTAACTTCTCGGTTTTTTATTGACATAATAATAAAACTATTAAGGGTGATTACGTTGAAATTTATTGGGCTTTTATGAATTTATGATATTTAGGTATGTGACTAATTTTATTGTTAGTACTTAGTAGTTGAAAAAGTTGTGTAAATTTTTAGCTAATCGATTATTTAAAAGTTAGGCATACAGAGTCATACATTTTTTTATAATAGAACCAGAACCCATTTTAATTTGACCATTTAAGGATTTTTCTAAAGAGGTTTTCTCATTTATCATCAAAATTCGAGCGATAAATCCAATACTTACGAGAAGTTTGCTTCAAACAATTCTTTTTTAACTGATATAGTGAATTGGCTCTGACAATAATATGAAACTATACAACTACAGGTTTGTTCGAACAAGCGATTTAAAACCAATTCATGAATAGGTACATGAACTGGTTTATTCGCATGCGTTAACTATGTACTAATAAATGTATTGGCCAGTATTAGCCGTTGTTGGAACGCTTGTGTCTATTGGGTTCATAGAAATGTGCGCATCGCTAGGGTTAACACCTTAAGAATCAGGTACTAAATGGGATTGGGAGGGCGACGCAGAGCTACCAGAGCTCACGTTAGTTATGTACAGCGCATACGTGTAAAACCAAGCGCCAGTTCTTGCCTTCATTCACGTACTGTTTTGACCGTACACTGTCTTAATTTTATAAAAGTTGGAACAGCCGACTAACCGTCCGCGTCCGGTGAACTATCAGAGACTGTGCTGGCTATTTATGAAGATCACCTAACTGTCGGGGCAAAAGCTCCAACAAACACTTACTCAATAAGTGACACTGCTATTACACTTGTAATACACAAATAAACACAATAATGCTCACAGAGCACGGGGCGCATTTAAGAGAGTTGCCAAACGCAACTAAAACAGTTGTTAAATGCAACTAAAACATTTTCCAAATGCAACTAAAACGGTTGCCAAAAGCAACTAAACAACTTACTTCCAAAGGTCAAAATGGAAGTCGCTAGAGCGCCAAGTTTAACCCGCCTGCAAACCATGAAGTCTGCACAGCAAGTCCAACTCGCCCGCAGACCACGGTGTCTGACCAGCAAGTCCCTGTTCAATCTAAGATTTTCGCAAAACCATCCCCAAACCGAAGACGCTAACATTCCCTCGCGACCGTTACAAAACAGAGCTAAGCACTCTTGGGGGTTTATTATGGTTCCAATTCCGCCCGACATCTCCAATCAGGGGTGGGGGTAGACGGGACTAATTCCTGGGGTCCAGTGTTGCCAATATTTTGTTTACAAATACTATTAAAATTAAATTTAAACCTTTCTAAGAGTAATGGGGGGCCCGTTGTCTATTGCTTCCCCGGGGCCCGAATTTCCT
The DNA here is from genome assembly GCA_947652605.1 of Elmis aenea. NCBI lineage: Eukaryota > Metazoa > Arthropoda > Insecta > Coleoptera > Elmidae > Elmis > Elmis aenea. The sequence goes on from OX393582.1 coordinate 33,355,506, forward strand.
GTGAACGGCCCTGTCTCCAATAACTAAATACCGACATGCACTGAGCTTGAAGCGTTTGAAAATAATTTAGCAAAAGTACAGCTGTGACAATATTGACACTGCGCAGAATCCTGATAGTACATTCACATTGGATCGAACATAGCTTTGCTGGAACGAATCCTATTTTGTTTGCAATATTTGAGCTAATCTTGGTTGGATTTAGTGTTCTACTTTTGCAATAACTTAAATTATTCATGACTATTACAATGCACTAGTACAATTTTAGATTTTAAATGCAGGAATCACGTTGCATGTAAATACAACTTCTTGGTAAAAGAACATCTTTAATAACATATTTTCTTAGCAGAGTAACTGTTAAAACATAATTTATATGAATTTACATTCGAAATTCCAGCAATTAAAGAAATACGGCATTAGCCAGCCTTACATTAAAAATTGCAATCACATTTACGATATGCTTTCTTGGTCAAAATTCATTATAAAATAAGATAAGCAGTTCAAATTACTAGACAAACGCAATTGTAAATTTCCGTGATCTAGAAAAAAAAGTTTTAAAGCCTTTTCCTATGTGAAAGGGAAAATCAAAGCATACAGTAATAAAAATAATAGTATCGTCTTAGCACGTGTGTGTATGTGTGTACGTGATGGTATCATGCTTAAAAATAATTAACTCTGTGAGTTATGGCGTGCTCATTAAATATAAATTAATTTTAGTCGTTCTGCGCACGGCATATTCCTACCTGTTGATTTTAATCAGCGAAAAAACTACATTTTAAAACAATTTTATTTTCGTTTGCAATATCCACAGTCACATTTAGACATAAAATAATATAATATAGTTCAGAATGTAACAAAAATATTTTATTTGCAAAAAAAATGCTTTAAACATAAGTACAAAACTTGATAAATTGACAATAATTAGAAAAGCTATTTTACTCTAAAAATAATTACGAGATGCATGGGTACAGAGGTGTAATTCCTTGGTACGTTTTCACTTGAAGGTAAAATTTGCAGAGTATTACATAACGCAACTTTCTTTTATACAATGTTATTTTTTATGCTGTTTAAACACACCAAACATCAATTAATGATCTAGCTAGTTGGTTTGTGGTCAATACTACTAGGTTTGAAATATCTGAAGTTTCTTAAGAATTTAAATTTACCAAGAATTACGATTGAAAATATTTATCAAATATTCTAGTAAGAATTTTAATTAATTAATATTATTTATGCAACTAATTTTAATGTTAAAATACAAAACTAAATAACTTAGAAGGAAGTTATAGTTACAAGGGGGCTACTATCTTTTTTTAAATCGTTTCACTTGCCTTTTTTATGTACATTGAACGTTTTTTAAATTACGTTGAGTTATTAATATTTTTATTATCGACTGTCGCAATCCTATAACTTTGTTATTTTAAAAGGAAATCCCTATAAATCTAATGTTTTTGTAAATCGCAGGAAATTTCCTATGAAATGACGTTACATCGTTTTTTCTACAATTAAATATATCAAACTGGCGATTGTCAACTTTTTTTTTTAAATCGCCTACCTACTTAACTTTTTTTATTGATTCTGATAAAAGACAAAAGATTTAATTGTAAATTTGATCGTTACTTATAATTTTCACACAATCTTAACACTCTTTGTATTTAACAATGTACTAAAAAAAATGGGAACTCATAAATAATGTATTAATAACAAATTTTAGTATTTTACATGTTTAAAACCTTGTATCCCATGAGTTTTATAAGGTTTTACACCTTGTTTTTTTTTTTGTTTTCACAGCCTACTATGATTTTCTTAGAAAATAAAAACTAAAAAATCTTCATAACTTGCGTTTTCACAGCCTACTATGATTTTCTTGGAAAAAAAAACCTTCATAACGTGCGTATTATTAAAAATAAATACATCGACCCTTATATATTTGGAATGAGAAAAAAAGAAGGAATTGAAATAGGTCATAGCCAACTATCGTTCCCATTTAAAAAAAGGTAAGTTTGTGTCATAACTTTTTAACGGCGAGCGTATTTTTTTTTTTTTTTAGTATAATCAAATTAAACATAAAAATATCTAAAAATGATCTCCATAAATATTTTCGATATTTACAACAATAACGGAGATATGACACATTATTAATATGACAAAAAAACACTCAATAACTCGAAAACCGGAAATCATAGAATATTTTTGAAAACGGTTCTGAGTTTGTCTCAAAAACTGCACATTTTTGGTAATTTAATCGTTTCGCTATCTTAAATATTAACCGAGATACCCAAGCAATCCCATCGAATTTGGACCATCCTGTACTTAATTTAACACAAAAAGAATTAAATAATGGAAGGTATTTTTAGATTTCATAGTAATTTATAATTTTTTAGTTATTATTGCTATTGAATATAAATTATAAAATTTTTTGAAGGTGTGGTGTAGTCCTATGGGCAATACAAATTTAAGATCTGCACTTTGTAGATAATAATAAAGTTTTCCTAAGCATGTCCTATATATTGGTTAAAATGTCCTTAAAACAGTGAATCTTAAAAAGATAGTTAAACACACTTAATGAATAAAGATAAGTTATTTTAAGTACAATGTTATGAAATGAAAAGAAATTTTCTTAGGAAACATTATTATCTACAAAGCGCAGATCTCAAATTTGTATTGCCCATGGAGAAGCAGAAGCAGATACATTTTAAACGCATATTAGAATTTAAATTCAATAGTAATAGTAATTAAAAAATCATAAATTATTATGAAATGTGAAAAATACTATAAAGTATTTAAGTTTTTTTTTTGTGGTTAGTTAAGTACCTACACCTAATTTATTTATGTGAAGTTTTCTTTTGTTTTTCAATGGCCACTTTGATTAAACTTAATAAATACATAGAATAATATTGTACTCCTAATAACTGATTTATTTTTAAAGATATACCTAACAACCCATACATTGAATGAGTAAAACATTATCGTTTTAATAGTGTTACAGCCAAGTACAACCCGTATTTAAAATAAGAAAGTTGATGTTAAAATAACAAAAATATATGAAGATAGGTAAATGTTACTAACAAATTTCAAATCTACGCAAAAAAGTGTCCCGATGATGTCAAAAAATATTCCCAGTTTGATTTCAAATAAGCAAGATATAAGCAAAAATCGAAAACGTCAATTTTTTGTTTTTTATTAATAGCGTAAAAACTGTTAATTTTTTTCAAGATATTTTTTCATAAAATAGTTGCTCTTAAATCATAGATCAGTATCTCTTACCGTTTACGAGATCCCTATGCTGTTCACGATAATTGAGACACCCTGTATATAAGATTTCTGTTTACTAATCATTATTTTTATATTTTCCTCGCGTTTGGATTAATTAAAACATATTGGGTGATACAAGTATTTCTATTTTTAACATTTTGCGGTTAATATTGATGTATTTATTGATACAGAATTTCTATTATCTTTGTCATTGCTTTAGTTTTATTATGTTTTGTAAATAAATTAGTTTTTGAGTCCGTTGTATCATTTTTAAATCACTGTAACAATGTTTTCTTGTTTTATAGCCCTTCGATTTTAAAAGATTTTAAAAGTATGTAGGTACTTATGTAGGGTAAATTAAACTATGGTTTGCTGGTTTTAACAGGTTTAACTATTATTATTTTTTATTAAAACGTCTTACATGTTTCGCTGAACGAGTTTTTTCAGCATCCTCAGGGAAGTTTCAATGATGACGATTTTTTTTTTAGATAATGTTGTATTAATACTGTTGAAATGTTGATAATGTTGAAATATTAATACTGTTGAAATGTTGATAATGTTGAAAATATTGATAAGGGTGAAATTGATAAAGTTAAAATATTAATAAATTATTTGATAATTATATTATTAAAGAAGATCAGCACCAAAAAAAAGGAATATAACATTTTAAAAACTACCTTTATTTAAAACAACCACAATTTCGAGACACAACACAACCAGCAAACTATAGTTTAATTTAACCTTATTATCAAGAAACAAGAGAAACCAAAGTTATACGTATGTAGATACACGTATTATGTGAAACTATGTATTTCAATAAAAATTGTTCATTGTAGATATCTTGTTTTCTCCTTTCGATTATCCGGATTTTTCAGTATCCGGACTATCTTTACGTCCAACTAATCCGGATAATGGAGATTTTACTGCATATCTATTGGGACTCAATATAAAAAAATCTATAATAAGTATCTTTTGTTCCAGTTACCCGACCTTGCATCTATTTTAGCTTAGAGCTTAACAATTCAAATTGTGGACATACTGCATGTTTAAAAACTCGTTAAATATGAAAGTATATCGACCATTCGACATTTATATTTGAACTAAATCAAATAAAAATGAATGGCAAACACTTTGTTGGATTTACATCTCACTAATTTGGCATAACTAATTGCTATTACCTAAAATACATTAATAAACAAAAGTTTAAATTAATTGAGTCTTAACTATAAATTATCACGGGTATAGTTTTGGTAATATGTAGTCTGGTGTTTATTTAGGTTAATTAATGAATTTTTATGAACTTATGAATTATTTTAAAATTACTTTCACTGCAAAGGTGTTTAAAAATGATTAATGATATTAGTCGAACAAATTAAACAAAGGAATTATTTTCTTGATCGTAAATAATAATTTTCTACATAAATTTATTAAAATTTAAAGCCCTGATTTCTAAAAATCGCTTTTCGTGAATCTGTTTTTTTTTTTTATAAACATCCAAATATATTATTTTCGAGGGTTGCAATAGAAGGGTGTAAAAAACATGTTGTGGTGTAAAAAATTTGCAGCGCCCGTTGATGTCATGTGACATGTCCCCCTTATCTACCGCGATTGCATGTTGAAGTGGTTTGACATTGTTTATTTTTCTACTTGTTATCCGGATTTATTTATGCAACTCTTATGTCGAGGTTACATTTCGCTTTTGGTACATCCTACCGAAAATAAAGGAACGATTTTAGAAAAATACTTTTTGCAGATGACAAATAAAAGTAGTCTTAAAATAAAGGCAAAAATATTTGTAGAGCTGTTCTATTATAAATTTATAATGTTTAGGCGATGCGATGGTGCCTTCGACTAACGATGCTTTTAAATTTTGGAATTTGGGCCTGTTAATGAAGTTGTTTTCTTTTTAATTAAAGAAGGTTACAGGAAGTATAAATGCAGAGTTACCTATAATGGAAAACTGCCATTCAGAACCAAGCATGGAGTCAAGGGAAGGGTGCAACTATTCTCTGTTATTATTTAAAATAGTAAAAGATGAGGTGTCAGGTGTCACGTAAAATCATGAGAGAAAAACAAGGCGGAATAAGATGGAACCTGCTAGAAACTTTTGAGGATTTGGATTTTTTATAAAGACGTACAAAACAGAATAAATAAGGCTAGAGGGGCCTAATTCATTTTGAAGTTTAAGATGTGACAACCCGACAACACAATTCTACCCAACATGAACATAAACAAACCATGGTAACCACCAAAATGAATAGTTTTATTTTAGAATAATTAATAATTCATGTTCACTCATTTAATTATTTATTTAAAAACTGTAGGTTTTACAGGAAAATTTAAAGAATATATTTTTTTTAAATAAATCAAGCTTTTAAAGAAAAATTTTTAAATTGCAAAATTTCAAGCCTATGAAAAGTTCTGATAAAAAAAACCAACAGGGGTCACACTTTTCAGCCCCTTGTGAAGGTGGGAGTTAATTAAAAATATTACTATGGGAAACTTTTCAGTAAGTACAAAACATCTACCAAATATTATTCTCCTACAGATCTCCAAATTTGAGAAATAAAATAAAAACCTAATATTACCGCTCCCCTTTAAGGAGGTGTAACTCCGAAAGGAGACGTCTAAGGAAAAAAAATTATATAACCGCCCCCCTTAATTTTCGATAAGAAATTACCTCCCAAAGTTTTTTGCAATATTTAAGACACACCCGCAAAAGAACAAACCAAGTCTTTTACTAAATTTATTAACAAAATGTTCTGCTGCATAAAATGCTTTATTAGTCTATATTGATGTGGGGTGGGCGGAATCGTCTCGAAAGGATCTAGCAGCAAAGACACATCGTTTTTATCAATAAATTTTTATTTATAAGCTAGGTATTTTGCTTTGCATTACCACTACCAGGGTAAGAAAATAGAACTGTAAACGTATTTTGATGATATAAACTTTGTCATGGAGACCAGGCTTCCTTACACATACTAATTTGTTATTTTGAAGCAGAAAAACTATTTTTAAATATGGATAATTTTTTTCCACATTTTAATGTTAGTTAAGTTAGGTATTTATAATAAATTATGATGCAATTACAAATATCTTAACACAAACTAAACGAAAATAACATTTTTTTCCTACAATCGTCACTAAACTACCTCAATAAGTACCCAAAAGCGGCTGTAATAATCATTTTTGCTGCCTAGGCAGTAAAAAAGTAAAATGCGCTACGCTCATTGGTTGAATTTAGAAGAATTGAGCGTGCTTTTGTTCAAAGATACATATTTGACAGGGGAATGAGAATCTGACAGATGAAGTAATAAAACTTTATGTATTTGCTTGATTTTTTGCTATTTCTTTGACGATTGCAGAAAACATTTAGGTAATATGCAACTCGGCAGTAAAGTTCCTTTTTATCACTCGCGTGGTTATTATAAATAATATCCACACTCGTGATAAAAAGTCGAACTTTACTGCCTTGGTACATAAATAACTATTAAATATTCCGAGATTTCTCGGGACAATAAGTATTTCCCGGGAAATAAAAAATAGGTTAAAATGGACCGGGATCCCGGGAGGAAAACCCTAGTTGGGATATACGGTCTGCAAAAACGGAAAGGAAAATTTGCAGGACACTAGAATGTAATCCGGAAGGTCGTAGACAGAAATGTCACCCGAGGAACAAAAGAAGGTCAGAGGACGATAGTTAAGAAAATAACAAAGAAAATCCCGGAACTGGTTCATATAGCAAAAGACAAATGAAATGGAAAAAATATGTTACAATTAACATCCTATAAGGGAATAACGGGTCTATTATTATTAACGCAGTTGTAACTTTCTAAGATCGATAAACAATATTAGTTCAGTATTATTTTGTAATTAAATTATTATGAGACGTTGTGGAAATTCTAACAGCGCATATCAGCTCAAAACAATACGATCATGTTTATAACAGCGCAATCAAGATGGCATTGAACAGAGATATTTTGTACGTAACAACTGGGAAATCCTAAAATATGTAATCAATATATTATTTCGTATCGTCAAAAGTTGGGGAACAAAAAATTGCATTTGATTATTTTAAAATACTTATCTGTGCTTAAACAGAAAGTATTTTCATTAGCATGCCATAAATTATTACGTGTAAAGCTAGTTTAAAATATAGCGAATTTTAGAGCGTGTATAAATTAAAACAAAATATTTAACATCTTTCACTTATGCAATTTAAACAAAATAGGGCAAAGATATTTAAGAAACAGTTTTTTAAATATTTGAACACTTAATATTATTTATTATTAACTCAAAAAAACTGTGCTTGTATAAAAAACGTTATTTTTATTTCACTTCCTTATAAAGTTAAGACTAAAATGTAAAGGAAAAAAATATATATCGCTTGGTATTACTCCCTCAAATCCACGTGTGCAGGGTGGTCCAAATTCGATAGGATTACATGGGTATCTCGCTTAATAGTTAAGATAGAGAAACGGTTAAATTACCAAAAATGTGCAGTTTGTTAGGACAAACTCAGAGCGGTTTTCAAAAATATTCTATAATTTCCGGTTTTTGAGTAAACAAAAACTGTTTTTTTTGTTGTTATATTTATAATGTGTCATATCTTTCTTATTGTTTTAAATATAGAAAAAGTGTGTTAAGATTATTTTTAGATATTTTTATGTAGATTTTAAAAGTACTAAAAGAAAATGTTCGCGCTCGTTGTTAACAAGTTATGACCCAAACTCACTTTTTTTCAAGTGGAAGCTATAGTTTGGCTATGACCTATTTAAATTCCTTATTTTTTCCCTTTCTAAATATATAAGGGTTGATGTATTTATTTTTAATAATACCCAAGTTACAAAGGTTTCTTTTCAATTTTCTTAAAGGTGAGAAACAAAAAGTAGGCTGTGAAAACAAAAACAAAAAACAAGAAAAACCGGATATGATAGAATATATCTGGGAATTGTTTTGAGTTTGTCTAAAAAAACTGTACATTTTTGGTAATTTAACCGTTTCTCTATCTTGACTATTAAGTGAGATATACCTATGTAATCTCATCGAATTTGGACCACCCTGTACAGGGGATTTTGACAGTGTTCTAAGAAAGTTGACAACACTTTAATTTTTTGAGTGTCGTTCAATTTTTCTTTTAATATTGCCCAATTTAGCTTATTTAATCCATTTTTTAAGTTTACAAGTATGATCAATCTGTACACAGATTAAATATGTTAACTACTGCCAGTTTGTTGTCAAATTATATGGTTGTTTACCATTAAAAACTATGATAATGGCAGTAAAAGTTACAGAATTAGGGCTGATTGAAAATTTGATGATTCTGTAACTTTTACTGCTATTATCAAAGTTTTTAATGATAAACAACAATAAAATTTGACAACAAACTCACAGTAGATACAATGTGTTTTGATTTTTTAATAGTTTATTTTTTCAATTATTTTCTTAACTTCATTTTGTATTAAAACCCTTGATGACAAGATGTTTTCACCAGGGTTTAATTAACGTAAAAAAAATCCAGCCTCGTCCACATTTGCGAACAAAAGTGAGAGCCGAGCCTAGCGCAATCCATCATTTTAGCGAGCCTGCCTCTTAACAGTTTAATACGACCACAGGTTCGCGAGTGCAACAAAACCGGTCAGCCAAGTGTTGGTATTTAGCAAGGTCGCTAAAATGATGGATTGCGCTAGGCTCGGCTCTCACTTTTGCTCGCAAATGTGGACGAGGCTCAAGGTATTTTTTTTAGTTCACCAGTCCTTTTTTAGTTTTTCATCACAAAATTTACAGTTCTTCGGTTCTATATCGCAACCCTATGGAAGTTCTGGCCCCTTCTAACTTCTAACCTCCCCCCCGTCTAAGCCACTGCTTGATGATGATGTTACTGAATGAAGTTTTTTATTTTGCAACCGAAAATGTAAAATATACAGGGACTTTCATTCAAAAAAATCAACTTGGAGTTATTTATTGCTAACCCGGAAATGCAAAAAAAAACTGAAAATACAAATAAATTATTCATTTTTGACAATGTATTTTGGTATGACTTAATTTGTTTTTTAGAAAATAACTAACATAATGGACACCCACATATCTAGGAAATCAGGAAAAAATCAAGCTACAGCCAACTATGATTGCTATTTAAAGATGTATCTCCAAAATCACTTACATTAAAACTTTATCAGCATCTTAGTCTAAGGCTAAGGCCACGTAAAATTATCTAAAAATTTCCATTTAAAACTTTTTTTTATCTGACATAGTTAAAATAACGTTTGAAAATTTTTACTACTGTTCAAATTTTTGCAGTTTTTTGAAATTTGGCAATACTAGTAAATTTTTTTTAACATTAACTCTTTTTAAAAAAAATATTTCAACTTTGCTAATTTAACCAACTGTCTACCTCTTATAATAACGAGGTTATCCATGTAATGCGATAGATTATCGTCATCCTCAATATTTGATAATTATTACCAGTTTCGGGACTCCATTTTAAGACCTTTGCAAAATAATTTATGTTACAAAAGCATTGAAAACACTAGCCGGACTCCTAAAATTGGAAATGAAGGTAACAATGTCAAAAAAAAACTGCGTTTTTTTGACTGATATTTAAAGACGGAATTATTTAACAACAACGACAAGTTTAAAAATATTATTAACTATTTAGTTTAGCGCTCAAATACAAAGATTTTAGCAAGAAGTGATTACGAAGTATCAAACGTAAAAAAAAACTTTTTAAAGTTTGTTTTACGCACCTACAAAACAATTGGTTCTGATTAGGTCTAAAACAAAAAACTAATGGAACAAAAAAATTTTACCTTTATAAGAAATAATAATTTATTCCGGCTTCGTTTTAAGTATTTCACCACTACTATTTATACAAAAATATGGCCAAACAGTTGTTTTTTCGAAACTGGTGTGTCCTCACACAAAACAGCGATGCAATATTATCCGATCTATTCGTATTGACGTCCGCACGTTGCAACAAAGATTTAACAATTACTGAGGATGTATCCGCACTCTCAACTATTAAAAACTGTTAAAAAATATTTAATTCACCTGCTAAGTCTAGTCGTGATGCAGCCGAGCGCGATCAGGAATACTCTGACAAGGACAACGTGCGGCCGAGTTGTGATAAACCCTCGCGGAAGTGAACTTCCGCCGATCCAATACTGCATGCACTATATGGATCACACTCTAGTAAATTACCACCAAAACAATACTTTTGGGGATATATTTTAATTACTAGAGAGCGATACGACCGCGCCTAGTTGCCCACAACCCACTAAGCTAAGTTGTACGTGTTGTCACGCAGTTTGAATGTTGCTTGTTACTTGTTAGACAATTATGGACGTTTTGCACGAATAGAAAGCAATAATGTTGATAAACACAAATAAAGGAGAGGACAAAACGAAAAATATTAATGCAAAATAATTGGCACAAAATATGTATGGGGTCATAGGTAGGGATTGTAATACCGGTAAACCGGTTTACCGGTAAATCGCAAAAAAGGCTCTTCAAATTTTACCGGTAATTTGCCAATTTTTTACCGGTAATTCCGGTAATTTTACAATATTTTTCCAATAATGATAAAAATCTAAATCAAATAATCAAAAAAGAATATTGACTTATTTTCAAGGAGACAATATAAGGGGACAATAGATACAAATGGAATATGATTGTTTACTCACTTCTCTGTCAAATATCTCGCACGGTAATTTATAAATAAATATCTGACTATCGTCTTCTTATGGCAAACTAAGTCTACAAAACATTTTTCTTTTGGCGTTTTTGTGTATTCGCAACAATAGCCGAGATAATTAAGTTTGAAAATTTTGATCGATTTCGGTTTTTCCGTTAAATCACGCAAAACATGGAATTTTTAAACAAAACAAGATCTTGTTTAAAATACACTCCTAAATAGCTAACTTTTGTCCCATTTAACCCAACCTTGTATATTCATTATTTACGGAGATAGCAATAGTGTCCCATGGAAAAGAACACCCTGTGTACTCTTATTTGATATTGAATTATATTATTATTATTATTATTATTACATAAAAAAACTTACTATGATGGCTCTTAACTGATATATTGTATGAAACTGATTGTGATAGTTTAGGCTTTAACTATCCCAATCAGTTACATACTAAATAAATACATATATATTTTTTTAATATGGTTTTTGGAGTTTATCCGCGTAATATTTAAATTGGCTCGACGTTTCGGCAAGCTCTCCCTATAGGATAGGGATACGCGGATAAACTCCGAAAATTATATTAAAAATGTTAGTAACCGCGAAAATCTAAAAAAAAAAACAATTATAACTATATACAATATATGTACATATATTATTATGATGTACCGGTAAATTACCGGTAAACCGGTTTTGATCGATAATTTTACCGAATTACCGGTAATTCAAAAAGTCGGTAAATTTACAATCCCTAGTCATAGGGTGGCACAGCGTCGATGGACATGGATATTTCGCTAATTACACAGACCGACATTTCAGAACTTTGTGAACGTTATTTTAATTTTGATAACTGTTCTTATATGAATTACATGCTCTGAATTCAATGGAACACGCACAGCGATATGCACAGTCGCTCGCCGAATGTCCTGCCGAAGAATTCTCCAGCCAGCGCTTCGCCATCCGCCCGCCAGACAGTTTGCTTGCATAGACAAATTTCAGCGACTCGCTGGCCGGGGAGATCCCCGGCGCAGCGTTGGACTAGCGTATATGAATACATATCACTCTAGCATGCGCATAATAGCAATTAGCCAATTTGATTACGTGATAATACCTTGCTTCAGTATTTGGCATGCGGTAAATGACCGCAGTTTTTATAACTTTAAAGCAAAATTCATTTCAAACGCAATATTTGATAACAGCGCTGTTAAAGGAAATAGTAAGTAATAAGGTTCTCTCTAACTACTTAACAAAGGGATAAGATCTTTGTTTGGTCCCTAGAAATGTGTCAATACCCAAAATCTTAATTTTCTTTATTAATAAGAGTTGTTTAGATGTCCTTATAATTTCCAGTAAAACATTCATTGCAAGTTCTTTGTCAATTGTAGTTTATTACCGTTGTGTACATAAATTGTGTAATAAATTACTTTTAAAATCATTTTTCTCAAAAGTTTTGCTATGTACGCTTGTTTTTTTAATGCACTATCGGATTTAGAATTAAATTCTCTATATCAGAATCAATGAAAAAAGTATAGGTACGTTGTAATTTAAAAAAAAAGTTGACTATCGTCAGTCTGACATATTTCATCGTAGAAAAAAGCATCTGAACGTCATTCGATAGAGAATTTTCCACGATTTACAAAAATATAAGGTTTATAGGGGTTTTCTCTTAAAATAACTAAGTTATAGTGGCGCGACAGGCAAAAAATATAAGTAAATATTTTTGCTACAGAGATATTATGTCATTGGACATGTAACATTTTAATTATTTAGTAGTAGTAGTAGTAGTAGTATTTAATAACTCGCTGGTAATTTAGTTTTAGGTATACCTAAATTAAATTTTAGAATTACGTCAATCTACATCCTTTCATGAAATTTTTGCTATCTACCGTCTATAGTAGTGATTAAAATTCTACGAATTTATATTTTAGAAAACTATACGTAAGCTGTAGTAGTTTTTCGAATTTCATTGCCTAACTAAGCGTTTCTTAATCTTTCGTAGAATTAAAGACATGTTGAAGTTAAAGCGATATTTGATTTCTGCAGTTCAGTAATGTCGTAACTGTGTTGACGCCGTTAAAATGTAAATAGATATCTAAAAATGGCGGTTGGGGTTGGTATTTACCATTGTCATTAAATGCAGGCTACCTAATAAATCTACTTTTGGACGATTAAAAGAAAATCTCATTAATTGTGGGACATTTCTTCTCCATTATGGGTAACGATTAAAATATGTTCAGACCTTTAGAACTATTATTACTTTGAATAGAGCATCCTAACATATCATACTTTTCGTAATATTCGTAAACCATTTCGTGTTTTGAAGGTACAAAAATATAAACAATCAACAATTAAACGTGATTATTTCTGTCAAACTATCGTTAAAACAACAGAATGACAGTTTGTTTTACCAATTAGAGTATATTCTTAATGACATAAGCCTACAGTCTGTTTGATACTATACTATTTTTTCGTTTAAGAAAATCGTATACGATTTTTGATTACAAAAATTTCGTTCAAGAATTTAGCATGGAAAATATGAACCATTTACATTGTACTATTTTTTGGTACGAAAACTCCAATATATTTTGGTTACTTTTTAGTAACTTTTATCATATTTTGTTGGCACCTTGAGTAACCATGTCAAATGTTCAATTTGATCACAGAACAGAAAGCGAATCATTTTCAAATTTAACGTATATAACGCTTGTCCCATTCTACATAGTTAATCCTACAAAATAAATTGTGAGGGATTAACGGTAATAAGTAGTATTTAACATCGTTTGATTGTTTCAGTTAACGTTAACCTAACCTACAAATGACATGCGGTCAGATACAGTTACAGTAGAATACGCATGCGCCCATACTAAAATTGGACGCATTTAGGGCACGTAGTAATTTCGTACGAATTTTTCGTTCAAGATTTTTAATTTCTGATTGACACCGTACTAGAAAATCGTATACGATTTTCTTAAACGAAAAAATAGTATAGTATAAAACAGACCTACTACTAAAAACGGTAATCTATGCTTGTAAGGGACCGGAAATCTTATTAGTTGCCATTATTAAGTTACATATTAAAAAAGAACAGCTATTTAGTTAGCAACTTCAAATTTTAAATACCTTATAACAATGACATGGGCTGGCTAAACAAATGTTTAGTTAAAAATTGAAAATTATAAAAACTCCTGCAATAAAACAGCTGTTTAGTTACGAAGTGAAAAATTGAAATAACTTATTAAAACACTGAATAAAACAACAAATTAATCATACCATTATGCATAAACCAACCCCAGCTATAAACACATAGACTTTATTAAGCGGTAGTGTATAGTGGGCTGCAAACCTTTTATGGAAGTTGACGCTGTCAGTGCTAGTCGCTGCAACTTCAGATTTCCGGTCCCTTACAAGCATAGATTACCTTTATATTAAAATTAATGGTAACAATAGAAAGATAAATTTATTACGCATCATTTGAGACCATTAATAAGCTTAAATGTTTAATATTTAGTTTATAATTAATATTTTAAAATTGGATTAATTTTACAAATATAAGTAGCCACGACTGTCAATCTGACATTTGTCTTCATTAATTTTTGTTATTATCTGTCAATCATCATATCAGCGAGTTATTTCTTTAACGATTTTGATTAAAATGAAAAAAAAAAACTGTAATAGAGGAAGAGTTTTAATGGTGAAAAAAGAAATAACTCGCTGATTTAAAAATTGACAGATAATAACAAAAATTAATGAAGACAAATGTCAGATTGGCTGTCATGGCTACTTATATTTGTAAAATTAATCCAATTTTAAAATATTAATTATAAACTAAATATTAAACATTTAAGCCTATTAATGGTCTCAAATGATGCGTAATAAATTTATCTTTCTATTGTTACCATTAATTTTAATATAAACTGAATTGGGGAGCAGGAATCCGAAAATAAGTTAAAACCAATGTTAATTCCCTATGTTCACGGCTGGTGGTTAACACCCGGTATATTATTGGAATTGGGAAAAAATCCTTTTTTTCGTGATGCCACAGCCAACGGAGGGTTCCATTTAAAAAAAATACAACTTTATGTCACAACTCGAATTTCGTTTTTTTTTAAATTGTCTAAGCCACTGCATTCTTATCAAAAAAGTGCCTGTAGAAAGTCAAAATTATTTTTGTTTATTTTCATAAACAGGCGAGATCTACCTAGTCATAAAACGAAAAGTCGAAAAATCGAGTTATCGGCGATAACTCGAAAACAAAAGACGATAACCAATTTTAGTTTTCACCATTGACTTTTTCTCGAAAAAAGAGATCGTGGAACGGGGTTCCGTTTTTTCATAACTCTTATAGTTACCGAGATTCCGTATGAAAACATCGAAATTTGCCCACCCTGTACGTGGTAAAAATGAATATGTTGCAATTTCCGTGATTTTCTTGTATGGATTTAGTTCCATCACAGCGAACGAGTAGGGTATTATGAGTTGCCTAAGCTATAGGCGTTGGGGCTTAAACTATTGTTGACAAACAGTGGTAGGATGGGACAGGCAAAGCAGAAAGACGAGAGGTTGCTCGTTCGTTTAAAGTTCTGTGCGCTCAGTGGTATTCGACAAGCGAAACGGGAACGTAGTATTGTTACGTAATATACAAAAATCGCACGTGCGTGTGATGCTTATTTTTTTACCTCGGGCCTTAATGATCTATTAAATAAATTAAGCACATGGAAAAAATTGTTAAACCCATTTTTACGATAACATAATTTCAGTCAAAATGCTGTTTTTTATAAATCTGTGCAATGTTTTGTTTTTTATAACGAGAACTTCAGTGTTTTGTTTTAACTTGGAATATAGGGAACCGATAGTAAAAAGAGAAGAAGAAGGGTCGTATTTTGGATTTAGCGTGGCCCTGCACAAAACGAAAGAAGAAACGACTAATATAAAAGATAGCTGGTGAGTTGTTAGTATTTTGTTTTCACGCGAGCGCTCGCTTTTTTTTAATGCACATTCTTCATTTGTTTTGGTAGGAGCACACCGGTGAGTAAACAGTTGAAGGTTTCTGTGTCGAGGTGCAGCAACAAGTGTTATCTTTTTTTTTAAATAGTTGCTTGAGTAAATGATGTCACGTATTGCGAGGAATTATGAATTACATAAATTCCAGTTATCGAAGAAATGGAAGTTTAGTGTTAACAAGTTTTAATTAATTTATTTACGTTTTTTAAACTGCTGTATACGTTGCCATTCAGTATTCAGTGAATATTTCATCTACAGAATCTTTTCTGTCAAAGAAATAATCGTAGTTTGGCAGATGGATACCTTTATATACATATATTTTTTGTATCTAAAGGAGTTCTGTAAATTCTAAGAAAAACCTAAAATTTTGTGTATATTTGCGAAATTAAAACTCCAGACCAGAATGGTCTTAAAGTGCTGAGAACGGATGGTGATCACAAATTTTTCCTAGATTGATTCGTTTTTGTTTTATGATAACCAAATTTAGTTTTTCTTATGGGCGCAATTTTTGTTATTTACATTTTACATAATCAAATAGCATTTGTTTTTCTGAATACATTGATGTATTACACATAGTAATTTACTTCGTTATTCATTGTCAAATTTAAAAAAAAAAAAGGGTTTTAAACAATAACTATTATAAATCAGGAAGGCCGGTCGTTGTAGTTTATGTTGTTTCCATGACAACCAATCAATAATCTAAAAGATTTGATTTGTAATAGATTCGTAAAAATGAACTTTAAAAACGAAGATTTTATAATTATAAATAAATAAATAAGAATTTATAATGGTTATTGTTTAAAACCTTTTTTTTTTAAATTTGACAATGAATAATGAAGTAAAATACCATGTATGATAGATACATCAATGGATTCTGAAAAATAAATGCTATTTGATTATGTAAACAGCAAAAATTGAGCCCATAAGAAAAACTAAAGTTGGTTATCATAAAACAAAAACGAATCGACCTAGAATAAATTAGTGATTATTATCCGATTCGGCTTAAGAAGTAGCTTCGACAATGTTTTTACACATTTAAAATATTTGAAACTCCAAAGGAGTTATAGACGATTTTCAAAAATCGTATTTTCCGGTTTTTTCTAATTTTCTGGGTTGCCGTTTGAGATATTTCCAATTTTTCTTCAGATTATTAATGAGCACCAAATTTAGAAACTTTGCCGAATTTAAACCTATACTCTAGCTATTATAATAAGCGAGATCCCCATTCTTAAACTTGAATTTCAATCACCCTGTATATGTACCTATATACAAAAAAAACATACCTAAGAATGTTAGTGAAACTCTTTGTGGGTCTTTTTGAGGAGATTTATTATAATATTCTTTTGAAAAGTGTAACAAAACGTCAAAAACTGTTGGGAAAAATCATTGAAGTAGGAATCATTTTATGAAATACAATAAATAACAAAAGTCGGTTCAAAAAATATTTAAAAAGTGGTACTTATTCACATTCATACTCATCAGCTTCTTAACCATCCATTGTATCATCGAAACAGGTTTTGCAGATCATAAATGCATGTTCCAAGCAAAAATATTAATTACAAAGCCGCCAAAAATATGATATCTGCTACATATTTTAATTCATACAGCCAGATATGGCGCTCAAATTTTGACACGAAGAGGCTAATGAGATACAAAAAAAATACAATGCAAGGTATCTTACAGATGCGTCATGTATGCGAAGGGTTAACTTTTCGTTTAAATAAAAAATAATACTAGCCAAATTTGTGTTAAATTAAGAAGGTATATTGCAAAAACTAATCATACAATATGTTTTCTTAGAAGGTATGTATTTTCGTCACATTGACCTAAAAAAGGAAACTCTTTTATGTCGATTAAACAATTTCGATTTTATTGTTTTTTATTAAACTAATTTATAATCAGAAAAATCAAAAGCTTAGCTGAAAATAGAACGTTATTTGACATTTAAAACAAATTATCGAGATATTTCCAAAGCCTACTAATTAATTTCTATTAAATATTTTGTCTGTGCCCAATAATTATCATGAAAACAGCAATAATTTGAGAAATAATAATTTTAGACATGATAGACCAAATTTTAAAAATAATTAAATTATCGATAAGAATATGTAAAAATATGTAGGATGTTCTATTTAAAAAAAATGACTTATGCGTGTTTGAAGTTTAACCAATTGGACCGAGCATTAAAAACACCCTGTGTATTATTTTAAAATTTTAACTAGTCAGCAATCACTATGATACTATTGTCGAACAAAGTTTCAAAGGAATTCGTGCTGAAATTGCTATGTTGTGAAATCTCAATATTTCCTTAGAGTCCTGTTTCTGTCAAAATTTTCATAAAAACTTAAATAACTCAAAAAAGATTGATTTTAGACACAAAAAACCCCATATATTTTGAAAGACAATTTAATTCTCTAAAAAGTGCAAAATATACAAGGTGTTTTATTTAAGAAAACAAAGTGACGTATCGGTACGCAAAAACAAAACACTGTGTGTAGTTGAAAATAATTTAAGGTTATGTAGTAAATTACAACAAACAACTTTTATTCAAAACTTTTTTTTGTACAGTTGCCACAAGACGAGATATTGATCCGTTACGTTACTTTTTGTACACACTGTATCTTTCGTTGAATAAAATTGTTATAAAAATTGGCCTAGCATGACATAAGTTTTATCTTATCAATTTTCAAATGTTTAATTTTTTTATCATATTTATACCTATGGGTATATATTTACCTATAAAACGCACTGTTTATTTAAACAGATAATACTGAACTGTGTAGTACCAGCAGTGTTGATACTGGGTATTGGGTAACGTACTAATTTTACTAGTAATACCTTAAAAATATTTTTTAAATCCAATCCTTTGTACAAAAAAGCAAAAGGGGTAAATAGGGTTATTTTTCTTAAAAAGCTTTACAAGCAACTTAATTTTTTCAAAGTAGAAAGCATTTTTACATTTACTTAAAAAAAATATTTCTTGAAAAATATATTAAGAGTTTGTTTGCAACTATAATTTGTTGGAACAAGAAATAAATTTAAAAAAAAATTAATACTAAACAGTCAACCATTGTTTTAGGCTGATGGTATTTTATACTCTTCTTTTTTCCATGAGTTAATATCTGGCTATTATGCATAATAAAAATGTTGCCAGAAAAACAGTGTAAATTTGGTGTCATATTTATAAGTTGCAATATGTACTTGTAAATTAAATAAATAATTGAACTGTAATTATTTATAAACAGAGATAAAAACCTTCGTGGTTTGCTTAGGTCTTAGCAGTGAACCGTGTCTTAAGTTTCACAAGATAAACTAAAATTAAAGAGAATTTCCTTATAAATTTATGAACATGTTGGTTTATCTTCTTTAAAGACCCACTTACAAGAATTGTTTATCTAATGTAAATGTTATTAGTCATCAGTTCGTTTATTAATTCTAAAAACGTTCTTTGATATTTATAGCGGTGATTATGAGGGTAAGCAATTTAAGAAATTAGAAAAAAATGAAAGATAAATTAGATTTAAAGGCAAAGTATGTAATATTTATTAAAAAATTTAGTAATATTTTAACTTTTAGGCATTTTCAATTGTAAAATACAAGGTTTGGTAATTCATTGGCAATTAGTAGTTTTTTGATAATCGTGAGTGCGTATTTCCACGAGTGCGTAATTGCTTTACAACTCGTGTTATGTAGCTTACTTTTTCTACGATCACATAATACCTACGATTTTAACAGCTTTTTGGCTAATATAAACATGTAATTACGTTGTCTTGTCAATTTTGACGTAAGTCTACTTTGACATCTCTAGCCGAGTGTGCGTTTTGCTTACCGTGCGTTATAACTCACTTACTAGGCATGCAGGAAGTGTTTAAGGTGTCTACTTTGATCGTTTCTTTAAAAAACTGTGCTTGCTTACCGTGCGTAAGGACCCACTTACTATGCATGCAGGCTGTACAGTAAGAGTCATTTACTTAAGTGGTCGTAGAAAAACGAAATCATGCTCACCGCCTTATCTATTAGTTTTTATTTTAACAAATTATTTTTGGTGTCGACGAACACAACTGTAAGTTTATCTTTGAATGGCCACAGTTGCTTGCAAACAAATATTCAGGAGAACACCAAAAGGAACTTCAGCATCACATACAAGAGAAGGCAAAAAATCGTGTCTCAAGTAAAAGGCATAGGTTTGATTAAAAAATAGTAGGCATGTGTATAGATCCCAATGACGACTGTTAATGACGAAAATTGCCCGAAAATACATATTAAAAACGCTCTAGATCACATGAAACAGAAAGCAAAAGATCTATTGAGTGTTCTCAATACACGTCGGCTTAAAAAGAATGTCCAGAGATCTTTAACACGTTAAGCCCGGGTGTGAGATACAAAATTTGGGTCCCTGGGCCCAAATGTTTTTTTTTTGTTGTAATTTTATTGTTATGTATTATTATGACTTACGCTAGTTGCGATTTTGAAAAATAATGTTCCTTATAGTACTTTTTTGAGATTTTGTTTGAGACACCACATGTATGTCTCGCTGTCTGAGCGTCCACTTGGACCGCGTGACAGTAATGCAATATTTTACTGCAATCTTCTGCAAGTCTGCATATTTACGTACGCAGTGCGGCTGAATGTGAATCAAACGATATAGTCTATCTACAAAATGGCAGTGTACCGTTTGTGAAAAATATTACTGCATTCGCTGCTTTTTTGCTGTACAAAAAGTACAAAAATTTTTTTTTTAACTGTTTTTGTTCTAAAGTTGTTTTTTAAGGAATAACCAATTTATTATTGTTTAATTTAGTTATTTTGTTTATTATACAAATGTGTATTACTTTATTTTACACCTTTACTGTATTATTTTTTTCTGAATATATAATTTTCCATTCAGTGCCATAAAAACCAAATTATCAGAAAAAACTCCGGACCAAAAGCATAAGTTGGTCCCCCGGACGGCTATGTATCACATTCCATGTATTTAGCATTATATTGCGATATCCAACGATAGGCACGCCGTTCAAGTGAACTCAAGTAGTGAGACACACCATTTCGCCTCGCCGTCCGGCTGGCCACTAAAGTGAGACACAGCGTTTATGTCACGCCGGGCTTAACGTGTTAAATGGCGATCATTGAGAAATAAATTACAAACTTTGCAGGAAAAAAAAAACTCCTAAACATTCCGCGCCCAGTTTCAATGAACAAACCGCGTGGCATTACGTGAATCAGTTGTGTGTAAGATGAATCAGTTGTAGTGTGTGTTTGAACGGATACAAACGGAACAAGGTTAAGGTTATGGGTCAGATTCGACTCAGTCTCGGTATCAAGAGCGCGTGGACTGGTCCCCAATTATCATACAATAACAATCACGGGAAATAAAAGTTTCTTCGTGTATTAAGGAACGGCAAATATGGAAATGTAACGTTATGTGTCGTGTTAAGAGTTTTTCTCAACAGGTGTGTTAACAATCTGTAAACAAAGGCTTGGGATGGGCGAAACTTTTCGTTGTGTGGCCCATGGGATCGTCCACAGACAAATGTGTAATAATGGTGCTCGAATCTATGAATCCCGAAACAAACGCGTAACGGTCCTTTCCATAATAGAAGCCGGCGAAGATTCACCGACAAGTACTTGCACTTTTAAATTTTTTAACCAGGGACTCGAACGGAACTTAACGGTTCAGTTCCGGTTTCCGGTTAGGAAATTTTATCATTTTCTTCTTGTTCCATTCAACTTTTTTTTCAGTAGGGCTCTACAAGTCTACGAGAATTCGATCATTGTTCCACTAGTTTTAAATTCAAAACATTAATATCGATTTTCAAAATTAATAATTGAGCATAATGTATACAAAAAATACCTATACAAATATTTCAAAAGCAAAAAATTGAGGAAATTATTAATATCGGTTAACGCACTTTGAAAACTAATATTTACTGCATATACAGGGCGTTTCTAAGTATTGCAAAAAAATCGGGAGGTGATTCCTTGTTGAACATTAAGGGGGGTTTTTCATAAACAATTTTTTCCTTAGGTGTCTCCTTTCGCAGTTACACCCCCTTAAAGGGGAGCGGTAAAATTAGGTTTTAATTTTATTTCTCAAATTTGAATATACGTAGGAGAATGATATTTGATAGGTGTTTTATACTTATGAAAAGGTTTCCCATAGTAATATTTTCAATCATCTCTGAACTTTTTGGTGGGTTGAAATTTAGCAATTAAAAAATTCTCTTTTGAAAGCTTGATTTACTTGGAAACTTTTTTAATCCATAGTTTTTCTCGTAAACCCTACATTTTTGAGGAAAAAATAAAATAAGTAAACATGCACCATCAAATATTCCAATATAAACCGATTCATTTTGGTGGTTACCATGGTTTGTTTATGTTCATATTGGGTAGAATTGACGGGCGTTTTAACGTTTTCGCCGCGTAAACGTCAAAATGAATTACTAGAAAAATCAAAGAATAAAAAAAGTTTCCAAATAAGCTTTCAAAAAAAGCGTTTTAATTGCAAAATTTTAACCAATCAAAAAGATTTGATAAAAAAAAAAAACAGGGGTCGCACTTTTCAGCCCCCTGTGAGCGTAGGAGATGATTAAAAATATTACTATTGGAAACCTTTTAATAAGTATAAATCATCTACTTTCAAATATCATTTTTATACATTAATCCAAATTTAAGAAACAAAATAAAAACCGCTCCTCTTTAGGGGGGTGTTACTCCGAAAGGAGACGTCTAAGGAAAAAAAAAATATTAAAGATTAATTTTCGATAAGGAATTTAACAACACATGCTAGCACATCACATTTATTTCAAAATATATTTTTAATTTGGGGGGCTATAATGTCTACAGCATCCCCGCAATTTTAAATAAGATTTATGGTATTACGAAAACAGCACTAACAAAAATTTTATTAGCACATGGCTAGCACAGCATATTTGTCTAAAATAATTGGGTAAATTACGTGATAGGGGGGGTTAACTTTTAAGCATTTATAATTTTGGAGTACAAGGTTTGGTAATTAATTCATTGGTAATAAGTAATTTTTTGATAATTACGAGTGCGTATGTATTTCCACGAGTGCGTAATTTCTTTACAACTCGTGTTATGTAGCTTACTTTTTCTACGAACACATAATACATACGATTTTAACGGCTTTTTGGCTAATATACACATGTAATTACGTTGTCTTGTCAATTTTGACGTAAGCCTATTTTGATATTTCTAGACAAGTGTGCGTTTTGCTTACCGTGCGTTATAACTCACTTACTAAGTATGCAGGAAGTGTTTGACGTGAGTCTACCTTGATCATTTCTTTAAAAAACTGTGCTTTTTGCTTATCGTGCGTAAGGACCTACTTAGTATGCATGCAGGCTGTACGGTAAGAGTAATTTATATAAGTGGTAGTAGAAAAAATATTATTTGCACATGGTAGCTTATGGCCAGCACAATATATTTGTTTAAAATAATCGGGTACCATACGTTGGGGATATTATGTTTACAACCCCTCAACTTACAATCAAATATGCAGCCGAATAAAAATAGGACTTTAATTGATACACTTTAGGCTAGCACAACTCATTTGATTTAAAAAAGTTACATGTTTAATTCGGACAGACGACAGACCTAGACCTTATAAAAAAAAAACTGTGAAACGAAATTAAATTTCAATTTTTAAGGTAAACAGCAGCTATGAAATACTTCAAGGATTGTAATAAATTGGAACGTGAACTGTTGTTGTTAAAAATAAATCCTAATAATTGCTAGAATTTTTGACTGATTAATTTATGTAATGTAGGTAAATAAGTTTAATTAAAATTTCGTCAAAGAAAGCTGCTGACGACGAGATGAGAGTCACGAAACTGGTCTAGTATTTTTATAAGAGTTTCTATATAAAAAAGGTTAGTGATTTTTAATTAGACCTATTTATACAGGATGGTGCTTTTTTCGATGCTCACCATTGCTATCTTGGAAACGGTAAGAGATACAAGGTCGGTTAAATTAGAGAAAAGTTGCACATTTTTATGGCGATTAAGAATTTAAAAAGAAATCCTGGATATTTTGATTCGTTTTTGATTTATTACAAAAAAAAACTGAAAAATATGATTTTAGAAAAATATTATTATCTTCCCTACCATTGACGCTATTTCATTTAAACTTGGTAACTTTATGTTTTTGGCCGTCCTAGGCTTGATGACGTCAACAGAAATTTTCTAAGCCTTCTAGATTTCAAGTTGCGATAGTCAACTTTTTTATTTCTTATGGCCGCCATATTGGATTTTTACACCATCAGACAGGAAAAAAAATTAGCTTTTCATATTGGTAACCAACATACCTTTTTTCTTTCAAAAAACTTGTTGAAATTTGAAAATTTGTATAAATAATCTATAAAATCGTGAATGTTCTGAAAAACAATTGAAATTATAATATAAATAAAAGTGCCACAACATTTTATAGGTCTAATAAAATAACGAAATGACAATAAATTTAAAACACCAGATAAATAATTATTTAAATTGTTTAAAGTGCGCGCCGTTATGTATGATGTAGTGGTTAGTCCTCAAATTCATTTCGTCCACTGCCTTTAGGATAGTTTGTCTCGCAATAGAGTCGAAAGCATTTTTGATTTTACGGAGAAGAAGTTCAATATTTTCCGTTAGGGTTACATAAACAACATCAATGTTAAAGTAATCCATAGGCATTAAAACATGGCGACCGCGGAGGCCAATGAACAGGACCAAAGACCAAACGTACCAAGTCAAGAATTTTGAAAGCGTACATCTAAATTAATATCGTTTTACAATGTGGGCGTTGTGAGGACCAGCTCCTTCTTGCTGAAACTACTGATGATTTTGAATTGTTAATAATGGCAATTCGCCTAACATCTTCTAAATATGTTGCTAACAATCTTAATTTCGTTATCATTAGACCAATAAAATGGTCTGTAGATTTTATTTATAACATAGTTTCAATTGTTTTTCAGAGCATTATCGATTTTATGAATTATTTACACAAATTTTAAAATTTCAACAAGTTTTTTGAAAGAAAAAAGGTATGTTGGTTACCAATATGAAAAGCTAATTTTTTTGTGTGTCTGATGGTGTAAAAATCCAGTATGGCAGCCATAAGAAATAAAAAACTTGTAATCCAGAAGGCTTAGAAAATTTCTGTTGACGTCATCAAACCCAGGACGGTCAAAAACATAGAGTTACCAAGTTTAAATGAAATAGCGTCAATGGTAGGGAAGATAATAATATTTTTCTAAAATCATATTTTTTAGTTTTTTTTTGTAATAAATCTAAAACGAATCAAAATATCCAGGATTTCTTTTCAGATTCTTAATCGCCATAAAAATGCGCAACTTTTCTCTAATTTAACCGACCTTGTATCTCTTACCGTTTCCAAGATAGCAATGGTGAGCATCGAAAAAAGTACCACCCTGTATAACATAAATACCTTCTAATATTTGCAATGAGTACTAAATATTATTCCACCTTCTCACTAACCTGTGAATATCATAATTTTAATACACATTTGTGTGGTAATAATCACAAAGCACCCACATGTTAATGTTACCTACATAGAACGTTTCTGAAATAAGAGGGAACTTGTAATAATGTCATTCAAGACCGGAAATAACCGAACTCAAAGAGTGGAACGGAATATTTGCATGGGCATATTGGACTCTTTAAGTTACCAAACTAGTTCCAAGTGACATCATAATTATTTTAGACTTAAAGTAAATTTAAAATTTATTGCTTATCTGATCGTAAAAACGAGGCAAATTTAAAATGGCGCTTATTAAGAAAATGCCCCCAAACGATTCACCAGAAAAGTATCAAATTATCAAGATGTTATCGCGCAGCTGTTCGGCAAAAATTACTTTAATAAGTAGATTAGTTTAAAAAAATTCAGGAATTTTGATTAAAAATATAAACATTATTGCAAGTTTATTACAGTAATAGAAAAGTTATTATATGATGTAACTAAGAACGATGTTTTGTTGTTTAGAAAGTAATTTCAAGGATTAAAAACGTACTTCACCGAGTAAAAAATGTTCGTTTGAATATAAACAATATCTAAGCAAATAAAATATGTTAGAAGAATTAAGTTTTAATCTACAACCTTGTGAAAATATTGTGTTGTATGATTGTATCTATTTGTATGAAAAATGCTCTTTCCAATACACTTAAAATCATTTTAGAGTAATCCATGTTCGGGTACCCATGAAAAGGTCATTTTTAGCTCTAGAAATGGCCATATTAAAAAGCGAATGGACCTTGTTCCAAATTCAAAGCAAATTTATTAGTGCAAAATGCTTCTAAAATATCCCAAATTTCATTTTAAACTGGGAATTTAACGTCTAATGAAGCCATAATTTGAATTTTCAAGTAATAAATATGACTTTTTAGAGGTTCATTTAAATTCGAGATTGACTCAAGGTTTTTTTCTATTAGAGATAGGTTTAAATTTGTTTAAATTTATGTTGATTAACAACATTGAAACAAATTTTGGATATGTGCAATCGGTTTTAAGAAATTTTAAAACTTACGTACAAAAATTTGGCTTTAATTAATTAAATTTAAAAAAAATCTTTGGTACAACTATTTATTTCTTATTTAGCGGTCGATTATTATTGTTTTGCTAAGTCGATTCTGTTTTTTTTTTGTATTAACTTTTTTTTTGCTTACGAGAGCTATGTTTAATTTTCATAGTTGCCTTTTTTTTTTTTTTCAAAAATGTATGACACTTAATCATATTATTTACAATGATAGAGTAGATTTTGTTAAAAAAAAACAATTTTGACATAACCAAGATAAAAGTATTCTTTGTTTAAAACATTGTCGTCTGTAATTTTCATAAGTTTGTACTAAAAAATAACTTTTTCTTTGATAATGTTATAAATTTGTAATAGAAACGTTACTTAAAACGTAACCGAATACAAAATATTTCTTGCAACCACATGAAACCAAGGTCAAAAATATAAATTCCCTGGACAAGCATTTGAAGTGCTATAAAAATATGATAAAACCAACTAGGTATAATAATTTTTGCACAAAACTTATTAAATTTTGAGCATTTTTTGTAATGTATTGCAGATTAATTTTTTAGTATCTAAGATTTTATGCAATTTTGATTTCGTTTCGATATAATTTTAACAATGTGTTATATTCGGTTGTCTTTTTTGGAAGTAAGTGTGTAAATAATGTCATTTTAACGTTTTTTTCTTCTTGTAAATACATTCAATTTACAAAATTGTTACAAATACGACGGCGTTTTGTAACAGAACAGCTAAAAATTACAAATTCTATAATTATTTAACTGATGTAAATAATTTTTGTTTTTTCCAAGGGTAACTTGATTACGTCAAGAGAGTTTTTGTAATATTGTCTCCATTAACATAACTAATATGATCAAATAATATATTTTTTAAAACAGAAAAATAAGTCCTAGCCTACTGTGTAAAATGAAATATGGCGCCCACAAGAAATAGGAAAGTTTATCTCGAAAAACAGTCGAATGGCCTTGACAAAAACTTGATTAAACCATTAAATGCATAATTAAAAGTTGCCCTGAAGAAATTTTTAAATTTAAATTTAAAAAAAAAACTGTTGTAAATATCTAAAATTCATTATAATAGTTATTTTGTACAAAATTTAACAACTTTGGAAGTAGAGAAATCCCAAGACAGACATAAGTGGAAGTTGTAAAAAATGCAGTAACCCTAAAAATTATTTACGGAAGTAAATTATGGACAAAAATTATTAATGCACCGGAAATGGAATTTTTTAGATTAAATTTTAGCGCAACACAAGATACTAAAGTGTGAAAATCCAAAGTCAATGTAACTCAACAGTCAACACTCGATAGATAGTCCTACCTACACCTAACTAGAGATTGGAAAACCGGACAGTATTCTCAATCAGGGGTTTGGAGCAGTCCAATTTTTTAATTGCTCCGCTCCGGCATCTAAATGTCTGCTTCAGCTCCGCTCCATGCTCCAAATATCGTTAACATTAAAAAAAAAAGTTTTTTGATTAAAAAAATTGTTTTTAAAAATAAAGTTTTAATTTTATCGGATATGTAGAAGTTGGTCAAAAATAACAATATTTGGCCCTAACAAACGTGTGTACATAAATAAAAGTTTGAAAAAACAGATTATTGATCTTCGAACGTTGAGAAAAAGGAAAAAAAAGTAGTTTTTGTTTAAATTTTACATAATAAACTGGAGCAGTGGAGCAATCAAAATTATTTGTTCCGGGCTCCGCTCCTGCTCCGGGCAAAAACCAATTGCTCCACTGCTCCGTGCTCCAGCTCCGAGCTCCGCTCCAAACCCCTGCTTTGAAAGGCCCTGCATGTACCCTTACAAAAAAAAATACGTTAGATATAATTTCGTTGATAAAAAAGTTTATTTAATTTTAATCAAAATAAGTTAAGCAAAAAACAAAATATTCTTCGCAAAAAACTAAAACAACAAACAATTTTTAAAATAGGCACTACCTACTCTTTTCGAATCTTTCTAAAAGCGTTGAAATCTAGTGTTATGTGAATTAATATTGAATTTTTTAAAATTAGTTTTAGATCATGCAGCAACTTTTCTTAAGAATAAAATTATTCGAGAAACCAATAACAAAAAGTTTTTCATTTTTGCAGACTCTTTGATGTTACTATAAAAATAAAAAATTTAACGACAAATTTCACCTTTGGTGGTATTTTTGAAATCTGAACAATCTTTCTCTGTTTTTTGTTGTAACTCTTAAAATAAGGCTCTTGGAATATTTCTGAAATCGCTATAATCCAGTATCGTATGAATTTTCATGAATATTTTTCCATCTTAAAAGCAATTTTAAGTCATCAACCATTTTTTATCAGGAAATTCTGAGAATTCTGAAAAATTTTTATCAAAAAAACTTTTTCATTTGTTGATTCTTTTTAAATGACGCTGTATAGAAGATATAATGTAGTGTGAATAATGAATAAATTAGTTGCAAAAAAATTGAAAAATAAAAAAAGAAATCAAAAATTCGCGATTTTTTAAATTTTTTAAATGTAAATCAATAAATTTTGATTTTTTAAAATAAAAATCAAATTTTGCTTAACCCTGTTTTAAACTGATGATGCATCTGCCTAACTTGGCAAATTTTGAAAATTAAAACAAAATTTCAATTTTTAGAAAATAGTTGCTGAAATCTGTTTCGATATTATATTATTAACATCATAAAATTATGACCGATGCGATGGTCCATCTCTTATGAAGAGCAAAATCCCAACGGTCATCCTTTTATTTGCATCATTCTGTATGTGATCAAATACTGTGCTACACATATCTTCATGCTTCTATTCTGTTTTATTTGTGAATATACCGTAGATATTAAACACATTCAACACATATCTCCCATTTCAAGTGCGTCTGCCTTAAAATAGAACTAATTTTTTTAAAACTGTTACACAATTATCGAGTTCAAATTAATATTTCACGTCCGTGTTTTTAGAACTTGAAGTGGGAGTAGTACACGCATATCGTATGTCAAGAATAGCGTTACATATGACTTCACATGCGTACGTACGTATTCGAAAAGTTCAACGACACACAAACAATTTTATAGTCGAACATAAAAATGCAAGTTGCCATTTTTGCCCTTGAAAACGAACAAGTTAATAGTTCTGGTAGTACTAAAGGAATTTTGCAGATCTGTTGTGTCTTTCTCGAGCCGTGCATAATACGTTTATCATTTTGTGCCAAATAAACTAAAAATAAACATGCCGCGAATGAATGTTTTGCATAACCAGTTTTAAATTTATGAGAGTGCATTCGTTCGTTGATCGGCCATACAGAAAAAATAGGTTAAAAACTTATTAGCAGGCTAAAAATTCAAAAAACAATGAAAACAGTTGAATAACTAAACATATGACTTCGTCTTTTGACGCCCGTAGATGTCTTAATATCGTTCAAAGGTTTTTTTAGTTCAATATTATCTGTTGTGGTTTGCAATATTAAGAAAAAATCATCATTAATTTGAGTAGTTTACTAATTTTGTACAGTTTCCATGCATTCATCTAGTTTTATTTATTAAAATCCATTTCGACGATGCAGTTATGGACAAAATTCAAAATAAAGAATCAAAGTTCGCGTTTGTATCACAACATCCATGGCTAATTAATCATCGAGTGTAAGTCTGCGTTCACAGTACAAGCGTATTCGCGCGAATGAGCTTCGCGCGTACGCGTCCGTATTCGCGCGACTGAAACAAACCAATGCAAGCATATAAGAGCGGTTACACTACAAGCGAGAATTCGCTCGAAACCACTCTCATATGCTTGCATTGGTTTCTTTGATTCGCGGGTATACGGTCGCATACGCGCGAAGCCCATCGCGCGAATACGGCTGTACTGTAACCGCAGCCTTAGACTTGTAGGCTATTTTTAAATTATGCTGTCATGAAGAATCACATAAATAATTTTTATGTTTATTTTTATATTTGCAAGTAACTAATTATTTTTCCTACAAAAGTTTTGCACAGCAATAATTGCAATCGACTTTCCGAAATTTCTATTAATTTTAGTGCATTTAAGAAATAACGTTCAGATTAATACCTTAATCCAGTGGTTTCCAACATTTTTGTACCTCCTTTACATAAAAAAATTGCGCCCCCTCACTTTTCGTAACAATCTAATTTCTTAAATACTGTCCTGATATTATATTTATTAAATGGGCTACAAAACAATATACCATATTCTGTATGAATAAAGTTGTTTTTGTTTGTCTGTATTTAAAAATGATATTTTGGTATAGTATATTCCATATAAGACTTCTCATATCGGCTTAAGCAGTTGGAACAACCCACGTACATAAACAATCTTGGATTATAAACCTTAAATGATTTGTATGGCACAACGCCTAAAATCATAATCGCATACCACATCTTCCTAATTGCGTTTCTTTGAGCATAATGACCATAATGCTGCAGTTCTAAACAAATTCTCGCTAAAAGCTTATTACCTTGTATACGCTATAATAGATTTTAAATTATAATTGTTTACAAGCAAAAACTTTAGGGAAACACTGATACAGATATTAATTTTCTTTTACCTAAGAACAAATTAAACCTTATTGAACCTATAATTAGGTATCAAATTTCGACTGCTTGCAATAATCTTCATGAATCCGCCTTCAATTAGATTACAACTTTCATTGGCGTAGACTGAATTGTAAACACAAATAATATTTAAAGAAAGAGACGGAGATTGTGCATTTTTGTTTCGTTTAGTTCTGCCTCTTCTTAATCCGCTGTGAGCAATTTTAAATGGGATATACTATAACAGCTGCGCGCCTACCTTGCAATAGTCTCGCGCCCCCCTAGGCGGGTGCGCCCCACAGGTTCGAAACCACTGCCTTAATTGCTGAAATATTGTACATGAAAATAAATCCTTAAGCGACAAAAATTATTGTCAAGTCGAACAACAATGATCGAAAAACTGAAGAATTAAAAAACTACGAAAAAACCATGAACAAAAGAAAAATTACCGAAAAAACATACAAGTAGGGAACGATGAACGATTGACGTAAAGACACAAAAACAATGGATAAAAAACAAAAATCATTGTTTTTCGGTAATTTTTCTTTTGTTCATCGTTTTTTCGTAGTTTTTAAATTCTTCAATTTTTCGATCATTGTTGTTTGACTTGTTCTTATTTTGATCATTCGTAGTTTAGTTCTTTCGTGTGTCCATAATTTGTTTGGTCTTTATTTCTTTCGGTTTTACTTTTTTTGTTCTTTCGTCCATCGTTTGTACGTTTTTTCTTCTTTAGCGTTTGTTCGCTTTGAAACACCGTTATTTAGGCTATCGTTCGTTTGCTCGTTTTTCGTTCCTTCTTTCTATTGTTATTTATTAACTCTTTCATGCATCGTTCATTGTTTTTCAGTTCATCATTCGATATTTCGTCCTTCCTTCATTAATTCATCGTACTTTTCCTTTTTATTTATTGTTTTTTGTTTGTTTTTGCTTCGTTAGTTTTTTGTTTATCGTTTGTTTATTGTTTCTTTTATTGGCGTTCTGTTAATCTTCATCGTTCGTTCGTTTTCTTGTTCATACTTCATTCGTTTTTTATTAATTGTTCGTTATTTTGCTTATCTTTTGTTTTTTGTTCTGCCATTTGTGTATAATTTGTTCGTTCTTGATTTCGAGCATATTTGTCCTTTCGTTCATTTTCACTTTTTTTTGTTTATTCGTCTATCGTTCATTCGCTCGTTCGTCCATTAGCATTAGTATGTTCGAACATTGATTTTCATTACGTTGTTTCGATTATTATTCGTTTGCTCTTACATCCGTCATTGATTGTTTTTTTGCTCTTCGGTTCATCTTCCGATGTTTTTTCCTTCGTTCTTCCCCTCGTTCGTGTATTGTATGTCCGTTAATTTTTCCTTTATTCATGTTTTTCTCCTATTTGCCTCTTCGTTTGTTGTTTTGTTCGTTAGTGTTAATTTGTTACTCATTCATCCATCCTTCATTTCGTTATCGTCACTCTTTCTTTCAGTATTTTGTTCATTAGTCGTTCCTTCTGTAATCTGTCATTTAGTGTTCCTACGCTCTTTAGCAGGGACTGAGAACGGAACGAAAACGAAAACGTTAAACGAAATTAACCGAAATTTTTTTAAGAACGAAAACGAAACCGAAAACGTAATTATTATTTTTCGTTCAAGAACGAAAACGAAATAAATATTTTCCAAAACCGGTTTTAACCGGTTTTGTCGCTATTTCAATTTATTTGTTAAATACAAACGCGAATTTACCTTCTGTGCTGGGGAGACTACACGAGGCAGTAAAAAAAAATCTCACTTGAAATAAGTAAGCCTCACTTTTCTCCATATATTTACATGAATATGTATTAACAACTTTATTGTTTATACTTGCAATTTCGTGTAACACAATTAACGGTACAGATATTCTCTATTTCTAATTTGTTTTTTAGATCATCAATACAGAATATACACTTGATTGGATATACCTATATTATCAGTGTATGTTTTATTTGCGTTTAGACATAATAATAGTAAACTTTATTCTTACTTCGAAAAGGACAAATGTAAAGGAAGATTTATTGGAAGATGTGTTGCTAGTAAGATTTAAAGGAATGTGAAAATGTATATTGTATGGTATGTACAAACTATAAAGTTAAAGTATATTTCAAGTTAATATAAGTTTTTCTTTTAATATCTTTTTTATTTATAACATTTAGTAAATTATCCACTTGAATTAATTTTTTTTTGTCTTTTTAAATAATTACATCAGGATCTTATTTAATTCAAATGCATAGGTTTTTAGTACTAAAACAAATTTAAAACAGCACTTGCTATATTTTCATATTTTTAGATAAAGATCGTGTGTCTAATTTAACCTAATCACATTGTGTTTTTGCACCTTACGGGTGTTAAACTTAATAAAATGGTTAAATGTTAATGTGTTTAACGATTTGGTAAATTGAATATGGCGATGGTTCGCCAGTCTAAAATATGCTGTCCGTGAGCATCAAACCCCATCGTCATCGTTTATATTTTAGTTGAGAGTTGAGACGCAAATATTGTTATCGTATTTATAGAGGGTTGTGGTGACTAGAAAAAAAATTGATTTTTTGACAACAAAAAAATATTGTAAAACCGGTTTTAACCGTTATTATTTTGGTTCACGAAAACGAAAAAGGATTTTTTTCGGTAAGAACGAAAAGAACGAAAACGATATATTTCGTTTTCGTTCCGAACAGAAACGCACGTTTTTTTTTCGTTTTTAGTCCCTGCTCTTTAGTATATCGTTCGTTTTTTGAACCTCCGTTTGTTGATACGTCCTTCGTTCATTTTTGTTCGTTTTCACGTTCAATTGTCAATATTTTGTTTTTTTCGTTTATTTGCATATTCACATCTTTTTCGTATTATTTTTCCTTATATTTTCCTTCTAAAAATCTATTTTAGTCTTCCATCAAAGCCCCTAATATAACTTTCACCATTATATTCGGTTTTATTTACGCTTGTGTTCTTATTTTTAGCCTTCATTTGTCGATTTCTTATTCTTGACGCTCATTTATTTCTGTGACAGTGCTCACACCATGCTGATATTTTTTTGTGCTGAATTTTCTAAATTTATTACGCGGTGATAAGCTCGACTAGCATGACTTCGCATGAATTATCATTATTTGCAAAATACTCTGCAATCGTCGATATACAGGGTGTCGCAGCCAAGACGAATTATTCGATAGCTCTGTTATTAGAAATAATATTAAGAAAATTTAAATATAAAAGTTGTTTGTAATCATTTACTACATAACCTAAATTTATTTTCAACTATACACAGTGTTTTGTTTTTGTGCACTGATACCAAACATTGTTTTTTTTATATGGTACACCCTGTATATTTTGTAATTTTTGGATGTAAAATTAAATTCTTTTTCAAAAATATTATAGGTTGTTTATGTCTAAAATATCCCGGTTTTGAGTTATTAACGTTTTTTTTTGAAAATTTTGATGCAGACCTTTATAAAAATATTTATATTTATTAACATAACAACACCCGAGCAATTTACTCTGCTAATTTACTAGACAATAGTGTCATAGTGATTGTTGACTAGTTACATTTTTAAAATAATATACAGGGTGTTCGTTATACTCGGTCCATTTCGCTAAACTATAAACGCATATAAATCTTCTTTTTTTTAATGGAACACCCTATAGATTTTTACAATTTCTTGTAGAAAATTTAATTATCTTTCAAAGTTGTTAAGCATGTTTTATGTCTAAATATAATATTTTTGAAGTTATTTCGTTTTTTATGATTATTTGCAAGTATTTTACCTAAAATATCAGTAGTAGCCTTTGAAATTTCAAAACAATTTGTATGAACTGTCAACCAGAACAATTAATCGGCACAATTTCCACTATTATGCCACTAAAAATCTATATTTTTTAAGAACTGTAGATACACAGCATTCTGGAGTTATTTGCTGCCATTTATGCTATGTATCTACTATCTAGGGCTTTTAAAAAATATGGATTTTTAGTGGCATAATAGTGGAAATTGTGCCGATTAACTGTTCTGGTTGACAGTTCATACAAATTGTTTTGAATTTTTAAAGGCTACTACCCATATTTTAGGTAAAATACTCACAAATAATCATAAGAAACGAAATAACTCCAAAAGTATTATATTTAGACATAAAACATGCTTAACAACTTTGAAAGATAATTAAATTTTCTACAAAAAAATGTAAAAATATATAGGGTGTTTCATTAAAAAAAAAGACCAACATGCGTTTAAAGTTTAGCGAAATGGACCGAGTATAACGAACACCCTGTATATTATTTTAAAAATGTAACTAGTCAACAATCACTGACACTATTGTCTAATAAATTACCAGAGTAAATTGCTCTGGTGTTGTTATGTTAATAAATATAAATATTTTTATAAAAGTTTGCATCTTTCAAAATTTTCAAAAAAACGTTAATAACTCAAAAACGGGACATTTTAGACATAAACAACCTATGATATTTTTAAAAAAGAATTTAATTTTACATCCAAAATTACAAAATATACAGGATGTTCTATATAAAAAAAACAATGTTTGGTAACAGAGCGCAAAAACAAAACACTGAATAGTTGAAAATTTTTTAGGTTATGTAGTAAATGATTACAAACAACTTTTATATTTAACTTTTTTTTAATGTTATTACTAATAACAGAGCTATCGAATAATTTGTCTTGGCTGGGACACCCTGTAGATCGTCACTTGTTTATTCAGCGTTAATCGATCGAAATCGGTTTTATACCAGGAAATGCATAAAATTCCTGAACTTCCGCATTAGTGTTTGAACTTCAAAGTAATCTCGTATATTTTACCTTTAAGCACCGCATGCATGTCTTAAAGCAAACCAGATGACTAGATGTTCAGGCGCGCGATAAGCGGTAATATGTTATTAACCGCCTATCTATATTAGTGGGCACGTGCATAATGCACCATTGTGTGTGCCATACAACAGACAGTACGGATACTTGATTTTTTCACGACTTTCCTTGATTCACAGGACGGGATGGGTGTGAAGGCGTTTTGTATACACGTAACTTTAGCCCTGCCTAGTATCGAGATGGTGTAGGGACTAAGAAAATAAACACTTGGACACGATGGGTGGTCGCAGATCTTATCTTTTATTGTAATAAATACCCGACTCTGCATTTATCGTCTTTTGTAATCGTTTTCTTACATTATACGTTATGTAATCCTGGTAATCGACACTGATAGCTGTGAACTTTGCTTAAATTAACTTGGTCAGGTGCTGGTGGCGTTCCGAAGACAGTTGCAGAACCTGACTGAAGCAAACGGATAATATCAGTTATTAACAAACAACCGCAAAATTAAAATCTGACGATCAGATCGAGAGCGATTTGAATCAAGGTATTCTCGATTTTAGAAAACGGTTTATCTAGTGTTTTCCCACAGCCAACTCTAAGCTAATGAGCAACCATGTGTTGAGATTTAATTAATTCGACTTATAAGGCCAAAACTAGAACCAGATTAATTTAAATTTCTTGAATAAGTACAAAATAAAAAGATTTAGAAGTCGTAGTTATCTCCAAGACCATAAAATAGAAGGTTTTAAGAGAACGCTTCAATTTTCATTTGTTTTTATAGATGTGAAATTTAAAATATTTAAGAGTGAAACTTCATGATTTAATATCGGATAGGTCTTAAAATCGCTTGTAAATTATTCATTCGAAAACACTTCGTCCAAGATAAAAAACAGGGTGTTTCTTAAATATTGCGAAAAAAATCAAGAGGTGATTCCTTATCAAAAATCAAGGAAGGTCTTTCATAATTTTTTTTTCCTTAAACGTCTCCTTTCGGAGTTACACCCCCCTTAAAGGGGAGCGGTAAAATTAGGTTATTATTTTATTTCTCAAATTTGGATAAATGTAGGATAATGATATTTGGTAGATAATTTATAGTTATGAAAAGGTTTCTCTCAGTAATATTTTCAATCATCTTCCACCTTCATAGGAGGCTGAAAAGTGCGACTCCTGTTGTTTTTTTAAATCAGAATTATCGGTGGGTTGAAATTTTGGTGGTTGCCATGGTTTGTTTATGTTCATATTGGGTAGAATTGACGGGCGTTTTAGCGTTTTAGCGTTGTCGCTGTGCAAACGTCAAAATGAATCACACATGTCAATTCTACCCAATATGGACATAAACAAATGAGGGCAACCACCAAAATTTCAACCCACCGATAATTATTCTGATTTAAAAAAACAACATGGGTTGCACTTTTCAGCCCCCTGTGAAGATGAGAGATGATTAAAAATAACTTTATAGGAAATCTTTCAATAAGCATAAAAGATGTAGCAAATATCTTTCTCCTACATTCATCCAAATTTGAGAAATAAAATAAAAACCTAATTTTACCGGTCCCCTTTAGGGGGGTGTAACTCCGAAAGGAGACGTCTAAGGAAAAAATTTCATATGAAAGCCCCCCTTAATTTTCGATAAGGAATCACCTCCCGAATTTTTTCGCAATATTAGGTATATCGTTATTTTGATATAAATTTAAAAATCATTTAAGCCAAAATATTATGCTTGAATTATTTGAGTGTACCTATTCTTCATGTAATATTATTAGGTTTAATTAAAAAACAAAAAGTTTCACTCTCAACGAAATTTCAAAAATACAATTTATTAGTAGTATTATGTGAGGGCAAGTCTATAAAAAATGAATCATGATTTTCCGTTCTTCTCTGATGAGCAATGGCTTAAACATTTCAATAAAATGCAAAACAAATTTAACCGAGTCACACTACCAAAGGAGTCAGTATTAGTAACAGAAACATATACAATAAAAGATGTGTACTAAGGTTTTTCATATTTGAGATTTGTGCTTGTCTCGGGATTCTGGGAAGAAATCGGTTTTCTTCCCGGGACCCCGGGATATAACAAATTTTGTCAATATTTTGAAATAATTAACTCGAAAAATCAAGTGAGTGGTTTATTACAACTCGAAGTCATACGTGTAATACATTTTGCCCCGTAATTATTATAGATAATAAAATAAAATAGATGAGAGAAACATATATTTCAAAAATATTTCCGTTCTACTGTTATTTTATTTTAATAACATAATTTTACAATGAATTTTTGTTATATAATTTAAGAAAACAAAGGTGATCTATGCTTCCGTTACTTAGTCTTACTCTTAATTTATTAACAGAGTCCTGCTGCTGCATAAAATGCTCTCTGTCTCTATTGATATGGGTGGAATTGTCTTGAGAGCATGTAGCAGCAAAGAGATCGTTTTTATCAATAAATTTTCATTTATAAGCAATTTTGCTTCGCATTACCAGGGTACTGAGGGTACACAGTACTCACAAAAATAGAACTGTAAACGTATTTTGATTACATAAACTTTGTCATGGAGATCGGGCCTTTTTACGCATACTACGGGTGTACGTAATTTGTTATTCTAAAGCAGAAAAACTTTTAAAAAAATAAGAATTAAATTTTTCTATTATTTAATGTTATGATAATATTACAAAAATCTTTCTAGCAGTTTTGCACGAGGTTCTTCATAAAAACGTGATTTTTAATCAAATTTATCCAGCCACATATTTAGAGTTAAAGATTTTTTGATACTTTTCATTTCCCGAGGAAAGAAAAATTGACCTCTTTTTTCTCGAGAAATCTCATACAGTATATAATTAACATTTGCACGCTTAATTCAGTTAAAAAGGTTATATGACAATGAAATATCACTCTTTAATACTGAATTCATATATTTTATTTAATATTTAAACACAAAATACAATATGTAGATAAAAAATGATTGCAAAACCAAATATCTTGCTTTTAAGGTTTAACTTTGATTTTTTTTTAAATAGCGCATCTAAACCAGTATTAGACAATCGATTTCTCTTCTTCGTAACAAAATCGTTGGCAATAAAAAATTACAATTAACAAAACCGGAAATTAGTATTTTACTGGACGAGAAGGCAGTTCTGGAACGAGCCGTATGCAAGTCCTGATAGCATGCGAGTCCAGTAAATACACTTTACGGGTATGTTTCGTACAATATTTTTTTCTGTGTCCGCCACTGACACCAAAATCACTATCGTCACCATCCATAATTAAACAATAACTTAACAATCTACAGGTAAAAACTCGCTTGGTGGTATAATGACGCTTGTTTGACAGCGCAAATCAACAAAACAGCTCATCACCATGGCAACCATATTCACGTAATCTTCCCTTCACATTGTCTCCACATTCAGTTTTTACAAGCTTTTTAATTTGTAAAGAGCGTTTGATCATAATCTATGAACACGGTATTCCACCTTGTCTTACAATCCAAAACTAGTGGCCTTTCCTTTTGTTCAAGTTTTGGTAAAAATTTTTGCATATACATTTCTGTACAAATGGGAAAAACAATTTTATTTTCGAAAATAAATATAATTCTCGAGTAATAAGAAAAAGAAAATTAAACTTTTTTCTCGAGAAGAAACACTACATATATTTCAAAATCTATATGCGAAACAAAATGTGCTTTTAATGTTTTAATTAAAAATTAAAATAAATTCATATATTGTTCTTCATTTTTTAAACTTGAAAAGATCCTTCGCCATAGGAAATCCATGTTTAAATAATTCAAAGGAAAATATGAAACTTTCGAAATTTAGCTGATCAAGAAGTGTAAAGAAAAACAGTAGTCGCTGATTTACATTTAATTATTTTTTGTTTGTGTTATTTGTTACTAGTAGTGTTCTTCAAGGATTCTAAAGAATTTTTTTATATCTTTATGATAACCTATAAGCATGAAAATAGTGTTCCGTCTAAAATAAAATATAAAAAATAACCAATTGAAGTAGTTTCGATGTGAAACAAAAAATTTTTTACAACAAAAAAAAATGTTTACGTTTGATATTAATTCGTCCTTATAGACCCCTTGATAATCGCGGGCCCCCCAGAAGTTTGCGGATCTCACATTGTAAACTCCTTCAATAAAGATAAAAAATGTGCAACTAAACACGTACACGATATGAACTGTCTCGAGCAACAAATCAAAAAATTCTGTCGCATAAATAAACTAAAGTGAGTCGTTTTTTAAACATTCTTTACATTCGCTTCCGGTTTCTACGATATTCACGTCTACTTTTTAATTAATAATTCCGATATAAAACCAAAGACAGTTCTAAGAAGAAAATTCACATATTTACTATCTCGGTTACCTTTAAACACGGATATGACTAACAGAGTCATCTGAATTTACTTAAGATATGTTGACGCACCGCAAATTGGAATGTGGCATCACATGTATAAATAAATAATTAATAGTAAACTAAGAGTGCATACTTTAAAATTAATTTCTTTTATAACATTCGTTTTAATTTGTGCCTTAAACATACACTGATAGTGACAAAGATACTAAAACAGCTTCTTAATCCTTATACAGGGTGTCCCAATTATACACCGCCAAAAAGTAGGTGCATATTCCTGAGTGAAAATGATGATCATTTGTCAAATATTTTGTTATCCGAAAATGCTTCCTTTCAAAGTTAGAGACCTCCAAAGTTGCAAAACAAAAATAATTATCAAAAAATCGATTACGTCCTAGCCGTTTAAGCTAGAGCTATCAAACTTGGCCGAAATGTTTAGGTGTTTTCCATTGACTTTGTGGGATAATTAGAAAGAAAACACGTAATTGGAAGTATGATTTATAGTCAGGTCATCCGCTTACCAGGCGAACAAGCTTTTAGTCAAGCATGACATTAGCCAACTAAGTTTAGTAAAAGAAATATTTGAGGTGTATAAACAGAGTTTATCGATGCATCTTTAGCGCTAATTTTCTCGAAAACGGCTACGTTTACAGCAAAAAACAAAGAGGGACGATTTTTTCTCTCTTAAGTCGTACTTTCGTATGGACGAATGACATTTTCAATTTTATTCCAGGGAAAAAAAATCTGAAGATGGTAAGCGGATGACCTGACTATAAATCATACTTCCAATTACGTGTTTTCCTTCTAATTATCCCACAAAGTCAATGAGAAACACCTAAACATTTCGGCCAAGTTTGATAGCCCTAGCTTAAACGGCTAGGACGTAATCGATTTTTTGATTTTTTTTTCTTGCAACTTTAGAGGTCTCTAACTTTGAAAGGAAGCCTTTTCGGATAATAAAATATTTGACAAATGGTCATCATTTTCACTCAGGAATATGCACCTACTTTTTGCCGGTGTATAATTCGGACACCCTGTATTGTGTCCAATTTTTGTTACATTTATTATTGTGTTTGATAGGGGTGGGCGATATATCGATATATCGCCCACCTCTAGTGTTTGAGCCAGAATTACATTCATTTGTTATTTTTAATTTTTTAAATTAACAATCAATGCATATAAAAATATGCATTTCGTAAAAGCGTCATGTTAAAATGTAATAGTATATTACATAACAAGAGTTGCAAGAAGCACATTATACGCACGAGTGGAAAGGTTGCGTATTTCCACGAGTGCCTAATTGCTTTACAACTCGTGTTATGTAGCTTACTTTTTCTACGAACACATAATACATACGAATTAACCTGTTTTTTTGGCTATTAGTAAACGTACGTACGCTGTTAATGGTCAAGTGTGACATAAGTCTACTTTGACATTTCTAGACAAGTGTGCTTTTTCCTTACCGTGCGTAAGGAGTAAGGACTCATTTACTATGCATGTAGATTGTAATAGTCATTGTTTTCGTTTTGTTATTTTATGTATACAAACTTTCTAATTAATGAATTATTAATTAAAATGTACCTACTTACTTTTTTAACTTTTTTTTGGAGAAAAACAAATGAATATTACTAAACGCATACAATGTATTGTCATGATTTTCGTTTTGTATAAATGTACATATTACCAACACTGATACAAGAACTAATTTTTGTTTTTTTTTTTGGTTCCAGGTAAGCAATCCATGAGTAATGTCCTTTCGTTTGATAGTTTCTGTATAGACTTATGTAATGTAAGTATTAAAAAAATAAGGCTGTCATAAAAACTGACCCAAATCTTTTTGTTCTTTATTTATTTTTACGTAGCGTTTCACTTTATTTTTCAAACATAAAATTAAAGAGACTTATAAAAATTAATATAAGTTATATTTGCACTATTCTAGCAGAAACATGTAGTATGTAAATTTAAAAAAATATGAAAAGAAAAGTGTATCATAATCAAATTGTTTTTTGTAAGATCAACATAATATTTTTTATTGAATACAAATCTCACCTTATGAAAAAAATTGGACTTTCATCTCTTGTTGTCAATTATACTATTTTCTTCTACAAGTATAAATAACAAAAACCGCATGTAAAGTATTAATTACGCTCTTATATTTTGGGGGATCTGAAATGATAGTGTGCTTTTTTAATTTCTATTAGTCACAGTATTATTGTAATGCAATTTACTCATTACTGTCACAGTCTTGTTTATTTTTGGGACTAATGAAATAACATTTTGAAGAGAAAACATCTTTCTGGTCGTCGTTAATATATTTCTGCAAATCTGTTAAAAATTTTTATTGTACCTAAAATTTTTGCATTTCTTTGCATCATTTGCCCTAAATCATTCCCTGTAAAAAAATATAGCGTGTGACGTACTGCCCTTTAACCCATATTTGACATCCAAACGTACTCTCATACACTGCTGTTTTGTTGTAAACGAATATTTTGTAACATACAGTTTGTACAAAATGTAACGTAACGGATCAATATCTCGTCTTGTAACAATTTCACAAAAAAAAGTTTCATACAAAAGTTGTTTGTGGTAATTTACTACATGACCTTAAATTATTTTCAACTATACAGGGTGTTCCATTTTTGCGCTATATCAAAAACAAAGATTTTTTTAAATGGAACACCTTGTATATTTTTAGGTCTTCGAATGTCTTTTTTTAACCCCTACATGAATGTCTTTTCATTTTTTGATTTTGTGACAGTGTTGCCAACTTATTAATTTTTTTCCGAAAAATCTGACATAAGCAGGTTTAACTTTAAAAAATCGTAGCGACCTCGTTTCTTGAAGTTAAGAAATAAGTATTGACAATAATGTTAGTCCGGTTAGGGAGCAACATGTGAATAATTAAAAATATAAATTTATTGATACAGGGTGTTTACAAAAAAATGCCAAACTTTCCAAACTTCAAAGTGACATAACTCATTTTTTTCAAATGTAAACACCCTTGTTTATTTATGCTGTTCGATAGCATTTTTTCTCCCCTTTAATTTTTATGCAGGGTGTCCTATGTCTAAACCCTATAGTTGTTGAGATATTCAATACTTTTCAAAAAAGTAGCCATTTAATTGCATTTTTATGCACCGAAGTAGGCCGTGCATATTATGCAAAACAAGTGCCAAAATGTAACCAAGTGTCAACTTAACATTTGAATAAGTTTAGAATTTAAGCGGATATTAATTACGTAATAAAATTAATTGTCTTTATTCAAAAACTATGAAAAGTGACAAATTGAAAATACATAAAAAATAAACGACTACAATAAATGTTCAAAATGTTTTCCATTTTCATCCAGGCACAAATCTCTTCTCTGCTGAAAAGATCTTTGCACTCTTCTTATTTCAGGTGAAATACTTGTGAAAACGTCAACAATTCGTTGCATATTTATTGCTGTTGTCGGTGGTTCGTTATACACAATTCTTTTCACGTATCCCCACAAAAAAAGTCAAGTTTAGTCAAATCAGATGATCTGGCAGGCCACCTGGTGGGTCCACTTCTACTAAAAATGAACATTTATTGTAGTCGTTTATCTTTTATGTATTTTCAATTTGTCACTTTTCATAGTTTTTGAATAAAGACAATTAATTTAAAAAAATATCCGCTTAAATTCTAAACTTATTCAAATGTTAAGTTGACACTTGGTTACATTTTGGCACTTGTTTTGCATAATATGCACGGCCTACTTCGGTGCATAAAAATGCAATTAATGGCTACTTTTTTGAAAAGTATTGAATATCTCAACAACTATGGGGTTTAGACATGACACCCTGCATAAAAATTGAAGGGGAGAAAAAATGCTATCGAACAGCATAAATAAACAAGGGTGTTTACATTTGAAAAAAATGAGTTATGTCACTTTGAAGTTTGGAAAGTTTGGCATTTTTTTGTAAACACCCTGTATCAATAAATTTAAATTTTTTATTATTCAAATGTTGCTCCCTAACCGGACGCGAAAATGGAACACCCTGTATAGTTGAAAATAATTTAAGGTCATGTAGTAAATTACCATAAACAACTTTTGTATGAAACTTTTTTTTGTGAAATTATTACAAGACGAGATATTGATCCGTTACGTTACATTTTGGACACACTGTATAAGCAACATATTAAACAATTCAAATCGCTTAAGGATCCTAGTGACAATTAATGTAACAAATATAAATGATTTGTTTAACAAAGTTAAGAACGGAAAGTCAAAAATGCAATGATGTGATAGTCTTGTTCATTTTTGGGACTAATGAAATAACATTTTGAAGAGAAAACATCTTTTTGGTCATCATTAATATATTTTTGCAAATCTGGTTTATATTTTTTATTGTACCTAAAATTTTTTTTTTTTTTACAACATTTGTCCTAAATCAGCATGTAAAAAATATAGCATGTGACTTTACAGCCCTTTTTAAACCGTATTTGACATCCAAACGGACTCTCATACACGGCTCATTTGTTGTAAACGAACATTTTG
Organism: Elmis aenea; assembly: GCA_947652605.1. Taxonomy (NCBI): domain Eukaryota; kingdom Metazoa; phylum Arthropoda; class Insecta; order Coleoptera; family Elmidae; genus Elmis; species Elmis aenea. The sequence goes on from OX393582.1 coordinate 33,400,195, forward strand.
TAACATATAAGCAACATATTAAACAATCCAAATCGCTTAAGGGTCCTAGTGACCCGAACACAAATAATGTAACAAATATAAATGATTAAAAGAGGTTTTTTAACAAGGTTAAGAACGAAATGTCAAAAACGTTAGTAATGATATGATAAATGCAAATGAATTTACAAGCAACCGACATTCTTATTGAGTCATACAGACCCAAAATACAATAGCAGGATTAAGTGAAGAAGCACAGTTTTTTTTTGAGTAATAAAAAATATTATAAAAAACTCATTGTGGCTTAATCTAATTTCCATGGCGCGACAAACAGACAGAATTTGGAGCTAATTTTAAACACTTCCATAAGATGCACGAACTTGGCAGCAAAAAAATTAAATTAACTTGTCTATCAAACAACTCTTCATGTTTTTTGCTCATGACGTACGAATAACAAAAAACAACGAAATTAATAACAAAAGACGAGCACATCAACACTTCTTTAATAACCAGGTAACTTGATAACAGTCAATCATTAATTTAGCCTAAGTGCAGTTAATAAAGAGGCAGCGATACAAAAATTAACCGACAAAGGTAACCAAACTTAGGAATGCCGATGAAACAAGCAGGCTCTGAACCTACGTTTTCTTGTACGGGGGGTGAGGGTGGGGAACCTCACCTTTACAGGTGCGACCATTTGTCTGTGCCCGTGGACTAAGATTTACTTAGATTTACCAACCCGATGCAGTCACAAAAGACACGGGATTATGTTGTTGTTACCTGTTCGTTATGTCAAAAACCGTCGGTTACACATATTTGTCGGCAGTTTAAAAAAAATACAGTTAAATATGGTGAAGGTGCACAGAAATACGGTAATAACACCATAATAGATCTCAAGGAAGAGCAAATACCGGTTCTTGTTTGTACAGCATTTTAAACGATGGTCCATAACTACTAAATATCGTCTATAATTATTTTATTTATGGTTGAATTATTAAAATTTACTTCTCATAAAGACCAGTTAGTTGCTAATTTACATATATAATCATAAATTTGTTGACTTTTTACAGTTAATTTCTGTGCTAAGATAAACTAAGAAAATAATTTTTGAACACGTGGGTTGGGTATGGTTAAATTGGGATAGGTTTAGTGGCGCAAGATCCCAGAACAGGGTGGTCCAAATTCCAAGTATTTGTAGGATTTCTCGGTAATTAAAATAATTAAAAAAAAAACGATGTAGGTCTTCAAAAATTATTTTTTTAAATAAATTTATTATCAGATTTGTTGTAGAAAATATTCAACATTAAGAACATGGGAATCTCGGAAACCGTTAGAGATAGAAGATGGATCAAGAAAGCAAATAATTGCGCTTTTATTTGTCTACTAAGAATTTTAACTAAAAGTGTTCATCTGTGTCCAGTTCCTGAAATATCCTTAACAAAAAACTGGAAAATATGTTTTTTTGTTTTCTTTATAACCAACCTTCTTACTTCTGCCATTAGAAACCAAAAATTTTGTATTCCAAGGTTAGACAAAAGCTTTAATCACCTGGCATTATCAAAATGAATCCAGCCTGCTTAATAGTTTTTGAAATCCGATAGTCAACTTTTTTGTTTTTTATGGGCGTCATGTTGGATTTTTGAATCATTTGACGAAATTTATGATGAGTACAAAGACTATAAACGTTTTATAATATGTACAGATATGTGATGTGCTACTGTCTTCCTAACTAGAAATACGAAGAAATGATTTGTGAAATGGTTTTGCATAAGACGAGAAAAAATTGGCTATCGAGTTTCAAAAACTAAGTAGATTAGGTCAACTTTGACTAAGTCATGCAATAAAGGCTTTTGTCTAACTTAGAAAAACAAACAGACCACCAACAAGAAATTAAGAGAGAAGAGGTCGAAGACGCAATACAAAATATCAAAATTGGAAAAACAAGTGGAGATGTCGACATAATACCAGAGATGATCAAATGGCTGGGAAAAAAAGGAATAGATTGAATATGGGCGATACGCAAAGAAGCATGGGAAAAACAACAAATACCGATAGAATGGGAAAATTAGTTACCCATACCAATATACCAGAAAGGAAAACAGACCCAATGTGAAAATTACAGACCAATCTGTTTAGCCCAAACTAGTCACAATATATACACAAAAATTCTAAAAAAGAGACTAAGAGAGCACGTAGAATCGTAGAATCAAAACTAGAAGAAGAAAAAGCAGGTTTAAACCAGAAAGACAGACAAGTGATAACATATGTATTACAAGGAATATAATAAAAAGAAAAATAGAAGAAGGAGAAGAACTGTACTTAACATTTATAGACCTAAAAACAGCGTTCGATACTGTGGACAGAAAAGAAATGTGGAAAACCCTGAGAGAAATGAAAATACTTAAGATTTTAATAAATACAATAAGAAGCACATATCAGACAGTTAGAGTTAAAATAAAAATTACAGGACCAAGATCAGACGAATTTAGAAATGAATAAGGAAATAAAACAAGGATGCAGTCTTAGCCCATTACTATTTATTATTTTTATGGACAAGATTGTTAAACGAATGAAAGAAAAACATGAACAATTAACACTGGAATATATACTGGAAAGAGTAACAACATACGAATACTTGGGAAGCATAATAACAGAGGATGGGAAAATAAATTCCGAACTAACAAATAAAGCAAAAAAATCAACAAAAATATATTATTTATTAAACAAAACAATACTAGGATTCAAAGATATTGACAATAAGGCTAAAAATGAAAACTATGACATGGCAACCTCACCAGCAATAACAGAAAAAACAGAACCAGAACCAATAATAGAAAGAAAAAAAAAACTTTACTGGTATGGCTATACAGGGTGTCCCAGCCAAGACGAATTATTCGATAGCTCTGTTATTGTTATTAGTAATAATATTAAAAAAAGTTAATTATAAAAGTTGTTTGTAATCATTTACTACATAACCTAAAATTATTTTCAACTATACACTGTGTTTTGTTTTTGCGCTCTGATACCAAACATTGTTTTTTTATATACAACACCCTGTATATTTTGTAATTTTTGGATGTAAAATTAAATTCTCTTTCAAAAATATTATAGGTTGCTTATGTCCAATTAAACCGTTTTTGAGTTATTAACGTTTTTTTTTGAATATTTTGACACATGCCGACCTTTATAAAAATATTTATATTCATTAATATAACAACACCAGAGCAATTTACTCTGGCAATTTATTAGACAATAGTGTCAAAGTGATTGTTGACTAGTTGCATTTTTAAAATAATATACAGGGTGTTCGTTATACTCGGTCCATTTCGCTAAACTTTAAACGCATGTTAGTCATTTTTTTTAATGAAACACCCTATATATTTTTACATTTTTTTGTAGAAAATTTAATTATCTTTCAAAGTTGTTAAGCATGTTTGATGTCTAAATATAATATTTTCGGAATTATTTCGTTTCTTATGGTTATTTGCGAGTATTTTACCTAAAATATCAATAGTAGCCTTAGAAAATTCAAAACAATTTGTATGAACTGTCAATCCTAACAGTTAATCGGCACTATTTCCACTATTATGCCACTAAAAATCCATATTTTTTAAGAACTGTAGATACACAGCATAAATAGAAGTAAATAACACCAGAATGCTGTGTATCTAGTTCTTAAAAAATATAGATTTTTAGTGGCATAATAGTGGAAATTATACCGATTAATTGTTCTGGTTGACAGTTCATACAAATTGTTTTGAATTTTCAAAGGCCACTACCGATATTTTAGGTAAAATACTCGCAAATAACCATAAGAAACGAAATAATTCCGAAAATATTATATTTAGACATCAAACATGCTTAACAACTTTGAAAGATAATTAAATTTTCTATAAGAAAATGTAAAAATATATAGGGTGTTCCATTAAAAAAAAAATGACTAACATGCGTTTAAAGTTTAGCGAAATGGACCGAGTATAACGAACACCCTGTATGTTACTTTAAAAATGTAACTAGTCAACAATCACTATGACACTATTGTCTAATAAATTACCAGAGTAAATTGCTCTGGTGTTGTTATATTAATAAATATACATAAATATTTTTATAAAGGTCAGCATCTGTCAAAATTTTCAAAAAAGACGTTAATAACTCAAAAACGGTTCATTTTAGACATAAACAACCTATAATATTTTTGAAAGAGAATTTAATTTTACATCCAAAAATTACAAAATATACAGGGTATTCCGTATAAAAAACAATGTTTGGTATCAGAGCGCAAAAACAAAACACTGTGTATAGTTGAAAATAATTTTAGGTTATGTAGTAAATGATTACAAACAACTTTTATAATTAACTTTTTTTAATATTATTACTAATAACAATAACAGAGCTATCGAATAATTCGTCTTGGCTGGGACACCCGTATAGTAAGGATGAACCTGAGAGAATTACAAGGAAAATAATGGATATTGGAAAACCAGCCTAAAAAACAAAGAGACCAAGAAAAAAATTGATAGACGAAATAAGGAAAATAGGGTTAGAAAAAGGGAAAACAGAGAAAAAGAGAACGCTTAGCAAAACACAGAAGGCATGGAGAAAATGGACTCAGGACATTGGATTCCCCTCCGACGCTTAAAAAGGCAAAAGGAGTTTGAGAAGAAAAAGTCTAACCTAAGATTACCTACTAAATTTGAAGATCTCCTGTTGATAATACGAAAATTATAGTTTACATTTTAAATTGAAGTTTCCAGTTTTTTCAGGATACTTCAGGAATTGGATACGATATGGGCACTTTTAGACTTTTAATAGCCACATGAAAACACACTTCTTTGTTAATTTAACCAACCTTCTATCTCTAACGGTTTCCAATACTGGGGATCTTGGAAACCATTATTCACGTTAAACCATGAAATCTGAAATTTGTACGATTTTAAAATTTGACCACAAGTGGACGAATGAAGAGCGCTGAAGACGATGGGTTATAACTATAACTAGAACTACAGCAACATACAAAGATCAACTGGAAGAAAAATGAATTCAAATTTTTACACTAAACTAATTTAACCATCCTTTTATCTCTAACGGCTTTTGAGGTCCCCATATTGAAACGTACACTGTACGCTACATACACGGTTAACTCTTAAAATATCGAAATATCATTGCAAGTTTTCAAGTTTAAAAGCGCACTACGAATTCAATGTTAGGTTCAAGAATTAGAATTTTGTTTGTTTATACAGCAGAAATAATAAACAACGATTGAATCATGGACTGCTACGATAAACCACACGCTGTGCAAATATTAACTACGATCTCTATGGAAACTTCACGTGAATTAAAATCCATTCAACACATCATTTAGCTGTCACATTAAGACGGGAAAATAAATTAACGGGAACTATAATCAGATCTGACCTTTTCTCTACTAATTGACCTAACCCTTATAAGTCTCTTTTCGATTATTTTCCCTAATAAATTTTTATTGTTGTTATTGGATTAAGCTCAATAAAAGATAATCTGCTTGATAAATATAGCTTGGTGGACGTGTGGAACACTTTGAAGTCCCCAAGCTTCAATAAAAAAGAAACTAGCAGTTGATGGTTGACGCGTAGTAATTGACAGTCTTAGAAGTTGAAACAATAATAATATGGTGAGATATAATCACTGTATTTACAAAACAGAACGTACTCGTTGTGTTAAGTGGCGTTAAAATTTGAGTAACACGGTGTGCTAAGGTGTAAAATATACAGAAGAGTTGGCTAAAAAAATCCAGTCTCATACATTATTACAAGGAATTTGCAGAATGGAAATTTTACTTATAGTGGAAATTTGACTGTTTTTGTACAGTTTTTATAATTGATTTGTGACTTGGCGTTTTTTTCTTCTTCTAATTTTGTAAAACTATTATTTACGTTGTGACCGAAAAAAAGTTTGCCTTAATTGAACAATTTTATTGTGTAAGGATTTTTTAAATAATGTACATAATTCCAAGTAATTTACTCTTTTTATATTGAAAATCAGCTCCTAATCTCAGACGGGTATTTAAAATTAGGAAACGCATATTTAGGTACCCACAAAATACCACAATAGTGTATTTTTGTTAGCTAGGCTTTAAACTTAGAATCCTTTTAAGTCTTGGTTTTGATACTCGACCACAAACCCAAAATTTAACAAAGAATCTGCTTTTTAAGTGTTTTATTGATTTGGGTTAGTTTGATATTAGGTTTGTTCCAACAAGGCTATGTACGATCCAATGTACTATCAGGATTCTGCGCAGTATCGATATCGCGTTCCAACACAGTCTCTGATAGTTCACCGGACGGTTTAGTCGGCTGTTCCATCTCTTACAAAATTAATACATGAACTAGTTAGTGTACAATCAAAACAGTACGCGAATGGAGGCATGTACCAGCACGGATTATAACACGCATGCGCTGTTCACAACTAACGTGAGCTCAGGTAGCTATGCATCGCTCTCCCAATCCCAGTTAGTACTGGATTCTTAAGGTGTACCCTAGCGATGCGCACATTTCCATGAGCCCAATAGACACAATCTTATTTACAGTTAGTTCAGTCGTAAAAGCGTTTCAACAACGGTTAATACTGGCCAACACATTTATTAGTACATATACACGCATGCGAATAAACCAGTTCATGTATTCGTACATAAACTGGTTTTAAATCGCTTGTTGGAATCAAACATATAATCTTTATAATACCTAATGTAATATTCATCCTACTATTATTATTATTGATTGATTATTATGCAATATTTTATATGTACTTCTTATGTACTATTATAAATAAAAAAATTCAAATATTAAAATTGACTTTATGTACTTGTTTTATTATTATTTACCAATATTTTTAAATGGGCACTTAAAATGTTTTATATTGGGTAAATATTGGGGGTCTGGAACGAATTAATTTAATTTACATTACATTTTATGGGAAAATTTAACTCGAAAGTCGAACAACTTGAAAGTCGAATCGTCTCGTGAAACACATTGCGTTTGAACTTCGAGGTTCTGCCGTATAACAAATTTAAAAAAAAAAACAACAATTTGAACAACGCTATTCTATTAACGTCTTTGTCTGACTTACGAATATTAAGTTTTTAATTTTCAGTTTTGATAATAAGTAAGTTTTCGTTAAAATATGAAATTCAATTTTTCACTTTTTTTCAGTACTTTTTTTGAGGTACAAAATGCATATTTTCAGTTAAGATTCTGATTAAGTACGAAAATTCAAAATTGTTTGCTAATTTAAGCATCTTTTTATCTTTAACGGTCTCAGATATCCCTATGTTTTATATGTTGAAATCACTCCAGACTTTGATTACATTAAAAAGAAAAAAAAACTGCAATGATGTTCAGAAAATGACCAAAATTGTCCTATCGGAAATAAAAAGTTAAGGTACAAGTTGAAATGTGTCTCCCATTCGCTTATAATTATTTTCTTCGAACTTAAGGGTAATGCATAATTTGCAAGCAATATTAGATTCACTACAAAACAGAAATTGAAATCAATTGATTAGTCTTTGTGTGAGATTTACAAACCATAGGTTATTCGGGAAAAAGAGAAATGGGTATCTGCCAGATGAAAAACCCATCATATAGTTTCAACTCATGAATTTTACTATTTGCACGATTGTTTTGGTGAAAAATCGTAAATGGCGATGCAAAGCGAATGTACTAAACCCAAAAAACATGAGTAGATTTAGATCAATCGGCTATATTGGCAAAAAAGGATCTTAACGACGAGAAGTTTTCCTGTGAATTAGCAAGATAATAAAGATGTGCTAATTTACAATACCCTAAGTGGGTCGATTATATCAATCCCGATTGATTGACGCAGATTTACACAAGATTAAACCGTCCTAAATCCTCCTTTCTAATTTACTGAAAGAGGCCTGTGGAAGCCATATTTAAAAAAAGTAAATACACCAATAATTTTACCACTTATAGTACTTTTTGATAAATACATGTTATGTAATAGTCATGAAGTAACATGATGAATACATCTGAGTTGACCAACTTACTAAAGTATGTTATCTAAGACAAGTACATACAAACATTTGCCCAAGATATATTTTTATTGCTTCAAAAATAAATAGCGACATTAGAGATTAAAAACGCAAGAAACTGCTTAGAAAGTAATCATTATTTATGATGTTGAATAACAGGTAATGTAGCTATTTACGACATCTACAAATCTAAAAATATACAGCATAATTATTACCTTGTTAACTTGCAAGTATAATTTTATGATATTATTTTTTTACTGTACAGTTAATGAGTTAATAGTTAACATTTTTGCCGGATTGTCTGGCTATAGTAAAAACAGGATATTATAAAACGGATATAACAAATTGACGCTCATAAAATAAAATAAAGTATGCATGTAAAAAAAAACACTTAAAAAATATAAAATACAACTAAAATATTCAAATTTTCAGCATATTTTGTATACTGTGTCCATAAAAGATTGCATTTATTAATGCTTTATGTGAATTTTATTTGCAAATTTTTTTTTCATAAAAAGTAACCATTGTTTTTAAATATTTTCTGTAATTTAACATGCTCATTATCAATTAATTGAAGATTTTGTAAATGAAAATTTAATCAAATGAAATTAATTCAATTGGGCTTAAATAAAACTTTTTCTTATACGTATTTTAAAGTACAAATTTTAAAATCCAATGAGTTATTGAAAATGTTAATGTATTGGTCAATTTTTGGCAAATAAAATTGTTCAGACATCTACGTTTTAAGTTTTTGATACTAACACTTCAGTGTCTTTGTTGTTGTGAAGTCCAAACTAAAAATAAATGTAGTACAGTGTACAATTACACAATACAACTTTATCTTATCATTTAGCAAACTGTATTATCACTTTAATATTCAATCATAAAATATGAGTGATGAGTATTTATTTGGTGTTTGAGTATTTATTTAGTGATAGAGATAACTAATATACATTTAGTGGAAATGAGAAAAAAAAAAGTGATTTTTCCTACATACAGCAAGGAATTGCAGAGATTGACCTAAATTTAAGGCTGATTATGAGAAATTTGCTTGTCTTTAAAGTTGCTGAGTCAAACAAATTACAGAAATGAAATTCGACATCAAATGAAAAAGTTACGGGCAAAAAACAAAAATCCACTTTTTTACTTTTCCCCCTATATCTCAAAAACTAAAAAAGCTAGATAAGTTCTGTTTGCGTCAAATTATTAAGCACCTGAATATGCAACTTTGCTCTAATTTAACCGAAGTCGTAACTCTTACCGTTTACGAGATCCCCATAGTGGCCCTCGAAAAACGAGAACCCTGTATGAACTTTTAAAATTACTCACATATAACTCCCATTATTACTATAAAATTTTATGTAAAGATCTTGAAATTTAGTAGGTTATTAAATTTTGTCACATACTGGACAGTTTCTGTTTTCTCGCGGGAAACTTAATTTAATGAAAAGTCGCTCTTTGTGTGGTTATTGTCTGAATTTTTAAAGGATGTGTTATACCATAGTATTCAGAATTTTCATCCTTAAGCTGGATCCACATCAATAAAAATGTGCGTTGTGCGTTGTATTTGACACAAATTTGCTCGTGTTCGTTGAAATTTTTGTTGGTGTGGACTGTGCGCCGCATAGAAATGCACACAAATAATTTCGTGACGAACAACGCACGCTATCCATCGTGCTGTCGGTTTTTAGCCAACTTCAAAGAGATTTGCGGCGCACAGTCGTGTCAATGTGGACTTGATTCTGAGTGCATCTGTAGTTTTGTTTCATTTTACTACGTAAATACCTATGTTTGGGTGATTGATCATGTCTCATTTTTTAAAAAAGAAATGTGAATTTTTCATAATTACATCGGATTATTTATATCGCACAAAGAAAGTGAAAACTCCACTTCATTTTATAACAACAGGCTCTCTAGCAGCAAACTGTTGTGCTCTGCTTAAACAAACCTACACAAGCGGATTCGGCCGTACAACACACAAGATAACTATTTACATGGTAAAATACTTAACCAGATTTAAATTTGCGCCGCACATATTTTTGCTGAATTTCAAAAACAAAATACAACATAAATTTTTATTGATGTGGATCCGGCTTTACATTATACATTTTAATGCAAAAAAAATCCAATACAGCGTCTTTAACAAGTCACAAAATTGATGATTTTCTAAAGTGGACGAAACGTCTGATGTTACAGCTGCAAGAGTATTTTTAGTTTTTCATATTGTCCAAAATTTATGGAAATAAAGAAAGGAAAAACTAGAACAATGTTTGTAGTTCACCTGAATAACTTCTGAACCAAGAAGGCTATGACAATTTCGTAGCTCTTAACAAAAGCGAAATTCCTTTGTTGAGCCACGAAATTGGGATACATGAAAATTTGGTGTTATTTATTTCTGTTTTTTTTTTGAAAAAAATTAAGGCTTCTGCGTTAAACTCAGCACTTGTAAATAATTTTGATAATATTTGTTATTTTTAGGCGATTGAAGATGAGTTTAATTGCTTAAAAAAATTTGTTTTTTCTAAATAAAAAAGTTAAAGAATGTAGGTAATTTTAAATGAAATCAAAATTACCCACTATTTATAAAATAGGACTACTGTACGGTTATTTATTATCTCTTTTGTTAAAACTATGCCCCACCTTCAATTTTTTATTCATCTTATGAACCCTTTCAATGTTTACGGCTAATCCTTGACCTCAATCAAGAGGACCGTGTCAACGGTATTAAGAAAATTCTCCATTCGAATCGCACACCCCAGAATTACGTGATAATGTCATCTAGTGAGCTTTGAATATTCTCGACTAAATAGCACAATATATGCATTCTATTTTGAATCTAGGCCAGAGCTCCACATTTCATAGAGCAGGAGCAGTCATCCGCGATGATGCGGGCTAATTTTATTACTTTGCATATGAATAGAGAAAAATAGTGTGACATCATAGGCTCTAAAAACCCGCAGACCCATATTATTACACATTTAGCGTGTCACCGCCAGATTATTCCCAGAAATCAGGCGTAGGATCACAGAAATAGAAATCACTAAACGATAAAACAAAACAAAATGCTGTTTATTGTGTATATTCTGTTTGTGCTTTTTCCCGGAAAACAGTTTTAAACTAAAACAATTGAATTAAATTTTCTTACTGACAATAACTTAACCTCAGTTCAATGAAATTCGATTTAAATTTTTTTGTTAATAAACTGAAAAACTTCTTAGCTTTACTAAGTAGGTACCCAAAATTCATTGCTTCCACGTCGAGTTGTTAAAAAAACTAACAAACCTTATACGAGTACAGTGGGATTCGTTTAACACGAAACAATGACGACGGAAATGATTTTTTATGTAAAAGTATTTCGTGTTAAAAGAAGTATACTAAAAATATCTTTGTTGTCATAGTAATAAAATCAAGATGTCTGTTTTCGGATAATGCCCAATATCTACTGCTTTAAATAAGTCCAATTTAACTTAAAGCGAAATAGCGCTTAGCTTTCTACCATTACACTGTTGAGACGCAAAATCATTTCGGGTTAAGCGTTTTTTTTTTTGTTTCGTGTTAAATGAAAATAAATGCGTGATACTACATAGCATTTTGTCGGGACTAGAATCAGGGACTGAGAACGGAACGAAAACGACAACGTTAAACGAAATTTTTTTAAGAACGAAAACGAAACCGAAAACGAAATTATTATTTTTCGTTCAAGAACGAAAACGAAATAAATATTTTCCAAAACCGGTTTTAACCGGTTTTGTCGCTATTTCAATTTTATTTGTTAAACTCAAACGCGAATTTACCTTCTGTGCTGGGGAGACTCCACGAGGCAGTAAAAAATCTCACTTGAAATAAGTGAGCTTCACTTTTCTCCATATATTTACGTGAATATGTATTAACAACTTTATTGTCTATACTTGCAATTTCGTGTAACACAATTAACGGTACAGATATTCTCTATTTCTAATTTGTTTTTTAGATCATCAATATAGAATATACACTTGATTGGATATATATTATCAATGTGTATGTTTTATTTGCGTTTAGACTAGACATAATAATAGTAAAATTTATTCTTACTTCGAAAAGGACTAATGTAAAAGAAGATTTATTGGAAAATGTGTTGCTAGTAAGATTTAACGGAATGTGAAAATGTATATTGTATGGTATGTACAAACTATAAAGTTCATGTTAATACATATAAGTTTTTTTTAATATCTTTTTTATTTATAACATTTAGTAAATTATCCACTTGAATTCATTCTTTTGTCTTTTTAAATAATTACAGCAGGATCTTATTTAATTCAAATGCATAGATTTTTAGTACTAAAACAAATTTAAAACAGCACTTGCTATATTTTCATATTTTTAGATAAAGATCGTATGTCTAATTTAACCTAACCACGTTGTGTTTTTGCACCTTACGGGTGTTAAACTTAATAAAATGGTTAAATGTTAATGTGATTAACGATTTGGTAAATTTAATATGGCGATGGCCAGTCTAAAATATGCTGTCCGTGAGCATCAAACCTCATCGTCATCGTTTATATTTTAGTTGAGACGCAAATATTGTTATCGTATTTATAGAGGGTTGAGGTGACTAGAAAAAAAAAAGATTTTTTGACGACAAAAAAAATATTGTAAAACCGGTTTTTTAACTGTTATTATTTCGGTTCACGAAAACGAAAAAAGAATTTTTTCGGTTGGAACGAAAAGAACGAAAACGATATATTTCGTTTTCGTGCCGAACAGAAACGAACGGAATTTTTTTCGTTTTTAGTCCCTGACTAGAATATTGTTTCGTGTTAACCGATTTTTCATGTTAAGAGATTTCGTGTTGAGCAATTTTCATTATGTATCTAAAAAAAGTAGGTAATTTTTTAAATATTGAAGACAAGAAATGGTGCTGTCTGTAACCCATGCTAATACTATAACAAAATTGATGTATTTTTTATGTACAGGGCGGACCAATGTCGAATGTTGTACAACGAAAATCTGATATTGGTCTCTTGGGGTATCTTTTTGAGATAAACACGCCTATTTTATCAGATCACTTTCCATTTTGGCACTATAGACGAAAAATGAAACGTCACCGGTTTTGAAAATTTACTTCTTTATTGTTGTTTAGGCTTTTTATAAAAAATTCTATGCTAAAAAAGGTTTTAAAGAAGTTTGAAACGACTTTGGTCTTTGAGATATGAAGTAAACTTTTTTTTTTTAAATGGAAACTCCAGTAGACTATGGCTTTATATGAAACAGTTTTTTTAGCTTTTCAAAAGTATAGTAATCCCTCCATTTACGCGGGTAATTCGTTCCACAAAAACAGCGCGTAAATGGAGCCATGGAAACTGAAAAGCATGTTTAAAATAGGGATCTGTTCCATATTATCAAATATGTTAGTCTTACTGCACTGGAATTTTTTTATTAAAGTTATTTTTTTATATATACGTCCATATAAGAGGTTACTGCAAACAAAAAACACACTTTTTGATGTAACTATCATTTATTTGCCCGCGTTACTTTAGCAGTAAAAATTGGCAATATTAAATAACCCCCCAAATGAAGACCGCGTAAATGGCGAGATTACTTTTATATACTTTTATATCTTTGTTGCAAAAAATAATCGAGATATGGTCAATTTTGTGAAAATTTTATTAACAGAGGTTACGAAATCGTAGCAAACTGATGATAAAATTTTCACAAAATTAGCACTTTTGGTTATTTCTTGCAACAATTATATAAAAGTACGAGTATATTTTGGAAAGCTAAAAATGCCTTTTATATAACGTCATGGCCTACTAGACATTCCATTTAAAAAATATAAGTTTACTTCAAATCTCAAAAGTCAAGGTCGTTAAAAAAGAGTAAAAATTTATTTTAAATTAAGCATAAAAATATTTATAAAAAACCTGAATAACATTTAGTTCTATTTTTATAAATATAAAAGTTATAGAAACTTTTCAAAAACAATGAAATTTCATTTTTCGTTTGCATTACCAAAATGGGAAAAATACAAAAAATGTGATAACATAGGCGTGTTTAACCCAACAGACCCATATAAGATTATCGCAAACTTTTATGGTAACCACTAACCAGGATACCCCGTAAAACATGCGAATTTGGTCCACCCTCTTTATAAAAAATCTTATTTATTATGTAATTTGATGCAGTTTTTTCCTTATTTAATAATATGTAAATTAAGTGAGTTTATTTTTTAAAACAAGCTAAATAATGCAGTTGGTAATTATCTCTGGGATACCCTATATGTGGTCTTTGCACTTTTTTCAAGAAAAAAATATAAAAATGATTTAATCAAAGAAATCGTTTTTAGACTTCATTAAAAGAAACCCAAAGTTGCGGTCAAATAATAATAAAAATCTGTGAAATATTGTTATAAATATTTAAAAAAAAATTAATTCAAGATACAGGGCTGCGGAGTCGGTAAACAAAAAGTCGACCGACTCCGACTCCGACTCCTGATAATTTTAGTAGTTCGACTCCGACTCCGACAAAATTAAATACTAAGACATTTTATGATGTGTAATATAAGAAAAAAAAAAGAAATATAAAAAAATTATTTAAAATTTGAGCTTAAATTTTGCGGCAAAGGACCATCTCGCATTTTTTTTTGTACCCGGAGTCGGAGTCGGTACATTTTTTCCGACTCCTACTCCGACTCTACTGACCAGAAATTCCATCTAAACTCCGACTCTGACTCCGACTCCGACTCCACAGCCCTGCAAGATACACTCACTAAAGGGATATAGTTAGACGATCTGATATGTAACACAGCCTGCTAAAAAATAATAAAATAACCGCTAATCAACAATTATTGCTGGTGTATGTCTAGATAGCGTGTTAATTTTGTATTGTACAAACAATTAACATCTGTTCTCTGCAGATTACTTCAACATAGTCGAGTCTTTATTCCGACAAACCAATATTTACTAAAGTGATATAAACGCCTTCCTGTTAAAATATTCGGTTACGAGTTTTTGAAATCCGCGACAGATGTGCATAAACATTACATATTTATGCGCTATAACTAGAAAGCTTTGGAAAATAAATCCATGTTTGGAATGCTAATATGTCGAGGGAAGTCTTTTTCTGTAATAGAACTTTTTTGAATAATTGATTCAGTCCTGCATTTGCTATTGGTTGATTCTTTTAGACGTGTCGCAAATTTGTATTTTTATAAATTCACAAGTTCACAAAATAGTTGAGTGTTCAAGAAACCATTTTGATGATTAAAAAAATTGTCGATTAATAGGTTATTAAAAAAGTTTGTGAAAAATATGCCGAAACCTTGTATTATAAATTTCTATCGTAACATTTTATTTTAACTCAAAATTTACGTGCTTTTGTGTGATTTATGGTTTATTTGGCGTCCATTTAAATTCATTTTCGTTTTATATGCTGCCTCAGGCCTAGCCAGTTTCTATGTTAACGGCGATTCAAAATTTATAAACGTATTACGACACGTAAATTATATAAAAATACAAAAGGATTCGAACACAATTTATTACCAAATGCAGTGGAAATTAATTTACGACGTTTGTTTATTTCATTTCAAAAAAGCGTATTCACAATGTGTCTATTTATAGTTTGCTTATTTTGAAATATCCATGTTTGTATGTTTCGAAACTACCAAGAAGCGACTGTAATTTTTAATTAATTAATTATTGTAATAAATGTGGTTTTTTCTATACAGGGTGTCCCAGCCAAGACAAATTATTCGATAGCACTGTTATTAGTGTAAATTATTTAAGAAAAGTAGTTAATAAAAGGTATTAGTGATCATTTACTTACTAAATAATCTAAAATTATTTTCAACTATGACCAAATTCGAATGTTTTACGGGGTATCTCGGTTACCGAAATAGTAAGCGAAAATCTGATATCGGTCTCTTAATTTATTTTTTGTGGAAAAGAACGCCTATGTATATCGCTTTCCATTTTGGCAATACATACGGAAAGTGAAATTTCATCATTTTTGAAAATTTACCTCGAGCAACTTCTTTATTTATTAAAATAGAACAACATTTTATTTCGGTTTTTAATACAGATTTTTATGTTTAATTTAAAAACAAAATTAATTTTTTTTAGCGACCTTGATTTTCGAGATATGAAGTAAACTTATATTTTTTTAAATGGAAACCCTAGTTGGCTATGACTTTATATGAAAAAACCTCTTTAGCTTTTCAAAAATATATAGTTTTATATACGTGTTGCAAAAAATAACCGACATATGGCTAATTTTGTGAGCATTTTACTATCAAAGTTTGCTGGTTTCGTTAACAAGTGATGTTCGCAATTAAAAAACAACTAAATGTCATTTCCAAGCAAATTCTGCAGCAGCCGCTACGTTTTTATCACTTACAATGTAAATTTCTAACATATTAAAATTTTCAAAGTATTCAACTGTAGCCATGTTCAGAATACCACAATAAACAGTTATAAAATGCAAAAGAAGAAATGGATTGCTTAAAAGTTTAAAAAATTGCTTGGATATGACGTTTATTTATTGCAAACATCACTTTTTTACGAAATCATGGCAAACTTTGATAGAAACATTTTCACAAAATCAGCCACATCTCGGTTATTTTTTGCAACACATATACAGGGTGATTGATTGAGACCGGGTATTAAAAATATATGAAGAATGAAAAAGGGTATGGATCTGAAATTTTGGTTATGGCTGTAATGGACCATTGCGATGGCCTCCAAGATCTCCCGATTTAACCCCCCAACTTCCCTGGCAATGAAAGACAACACTTCATCCGCCGATCTGACAGCACCGAATCTTCAATTGTTTTAATCATGTCTTTAGTTCTTGCCTCAACTAGTCGACCTGATTTTGGATCATCCTGTATAGCGTTCAAACTCTATCAATACTGCTTAAATCAAAATTTTACTTGGAATAAAGATGGAGCTTCATTTCCATACACGTCGGTTATTCTTTGATGGATAACTTTTGGCCCATTACCTCCTTTTTACGAGAAATTTTATTATACTTCGAAGGTAGTTTAATTTCACTTATTTTTTGTTCCAAAAAATCGTAGAAAACTTTTGAGACTCAATATATTTTAATGAAACTTCTCTCTTTCGATTCAAAATATCACAGCTATTTAACAGAATGACAATTTTCATTTTAAAATATCATTTTCATGGATAGGTAAATTACATAAAAATACGCCCTCAAATTTGTTTTTTTTTGTTGAAAATATTAACAGGACCCTAAAAAATACATTAATATACCTATAACTTGACAATGTCAGAACGAATTTCTTTGAAACCTTATTTGGCAACAGTGTCATAGAAGTTGCTGACTAGTTTTGAAATAATACACAGGGTGTTTCCTATGCTCGGCCATGTGACTATTTAGTATTTTTTACTTTTGCTATACGTAGTGTGAAGAAAGTATTGTGAAGGCGAAAATTTTGGAATTTGGGTTTTTGACATTTTCAGGTCCTCTGAACACGTTTTGACTATTTTCGCGATGACGTCCGTGTGTATGCGCGCGCGTGCGTGCACCAAATGTAGGTACATTTTTGATATTAGTTATCGATAGAGCTCTCAAAAGTACTTAATTACAAACCGCGTTCATTTAGTTGATTTCTCAAATAATATCAATGTATCGGGTGTTTTTGCGTTAATATAAACTACAGCGACACTTTAAACGTTTTACACACAAACCCACACACGCACAAAATATATTTTTTGTTGGTAACGCTGTAGCTAGTTCCATCAGAGTTAACTTAAAATAATTTTAATATTTTGATAATGTGCCTTTAAAAAAATGCCACTATCTTAAGGACGAAACTTTTATAAAAGCGTAGTGTATTTAAAATCAGAAAATTATAAACATATGTTTACTCCGACATTCATTTGTTAGCGTTCCTTTCTTAAGGGGCATTTTCTGTCTTCTGTGAAACATTTGCATATATTGACGTACACCGTAATTAGAATAAATTGCCAGACAAAAGAACTGACAATTGGAAACAAACTACCCAATTACAGACTCCTTTGCGAGCCTAAAAAAAAAACTGAATTGCAAGGCGTACTCGATCATGGCCGGTTGTCTTTCGCTGCCTATACATTTTGTAATTGCATTCGATAAAGACGAAGTATTCGGATCCGTAATGTTATTGGCAGTTTCCTGCATTCGTTCATGTAAGGCATAACAGTATATTTGCAGAACAAGTCAGTAGGATCGGAGACATACAAGAAGAAGTTAAGAACTGGTTGGAGGCGCCGGAGCCGGTGCATCCACTGTTGTTGACCTGAACTGGAGGTCACTTCTTGCACTGCCAGTGTTACCAGTAATCAACAGTTGTTTGCCTGACTTAAACAACTTATCATAAGCACTAAAATGCGTTTACTTTCATTACTTGCACCTGATAATTCCTTTAATAGCATGTAATTACACGATATTGGCCGTAAATCGACGTTTATTAACATAGGTACAGGGTTATACCAAAGGCAGTAAACAAAAAGAGAATGTGTAGAATTATTCTTAATGATCTGTAATAATTTTTTTACAGGGCCTAAAAACGTTCCGTTTTTTGTTTCGGTAGTTTTAGAAACAAAATTGTATTTGTTTTAAATAATTCCGAATTTGTAGATTACAGTAGACCCTCGATTTAACGGACTAATTGGGAAAGAGAGGTATTCGTTATTACCGACAACCTCTCTAAAATATCAGCTATTTGCTCACAAAATAACTAAGTTTTTCCATTAGAATTTCGTTTTTTTTTTCGAGCAGTTTTTTCATTTATGTCTAGTTCAGAAGCTGTTTCGTATTTTAATTTGTTCTTCGTTATTAAAATTGCCGAAATTGCATTGACATTTCAAATACTTTTTCATCAGATCATACAGAACTCGGACCACTTCCAGAAATATAAGCTGTTATACCGGGTGATTCATTTTGACTGTCGCACCCCTATAACTTTTTAATTATTGAAAATAACCCCAACAAAACTTATGTTTTAGGAAACGGCGACAAATTCTTTATTAAGTGATGTGCATTTGTTATCTCTATGATGACGTATGTCAATCCGCGATAGGCAACTGTTTTTTTTTTGTTTAAATTACATAGTATACATGTTTTTGTTGATTCGGATAAAAAATTTAATTCTGAATCCGACTATGTATTAAAAAAGTATGCACGCATAAGAAAATTTTCGAGAAAAATATGTTCAAAATTTATTCAAATTATAGCAAACAGTCTATTTAACATAACAAAAAACGATCAAATCTTAAAAGTTATCCTATCGAACTTGGGAGCAATTTTTTTGCAAAAATAATAAAATAAACCAAATTCCGCGCCAAAAAGTGGCAGATACGAAGAAAAGTCAAGACACTTTTTGTTTATAATAAAACGTTCTACCCAAAAACAAGTTCGAGTTTGATTTTAAACAGGTCCGTACTAGTTTTTTATAAAATTTATTGAAACTGAACCCACACAACTCCGCCACTGGTTGCTTGTGGGACTTGAAATTTTCACCGAATGTGGTAACCTGTAAGGTGGTGCTGTATACCAAATTTGGTTTAAATATATCTACTGGTTGAGAAACGGTTAAACATTATAGTTATTTTTTCGAAAATTTCAACACCCTGAAGCGTTTTTGGATCCATGTTGATATGGAATATTCGCTTTAAAATAAGTTTTTCTATCGACTGTTAAAGTCCTGCTACTAAAAAGTGAACCACCCTGTATATCTCAGTAAATATCCACTTCAGGGAAAAATATTTTGAATTAAAGTTGTTTGGTACTTAGTTTTCCACCATAAGACAAATTGTTTTT
The DNA here is from genome assembly GCA_947652605.1 of Elmis aenea. Classification (NCBI taxonomy): domain Eukaryota; kingdom Metazoa; phylum Arthropoda; class Insecta; order Coleoptera; family Elmidae; genus Elmis; species Elmis aenea. Next base: position 33,419,993 of record OX393582.1, read on the forward strand.
TTTTGCGAATAACAAAAGCGCAATAAAAAACAATTGAATTATTTTAAATGACAAAGGTACCCCTATATTATACCTAGGTACTCATTTGATAGAGATTTTTTTTCTCTCTTCAATGATGCAAAACTTTAGTACCTACCCTTACTTAAGCAACTTTTTGAGAAAAATAGGGACGATAAGGGATCTTCAAAACTGCCAAAACCAAATTTGGGCCTTTTCACGAAAAAGCCGGTATATCATAATTGGAATTTTAATGAAAAAAAACTGGCAAGGATGCATTTGTTAACTTTGCTAATATTTTTCCTACCTCTTGCTTTTAGCGTTCGTCTATTGGATGCTCTGTTTTAAAGTGTTAAGTGCTGAAAATTTCATTCAAATGTTATAAAAAAGTGAAAATTTGATCTAAATCGTTCCACGAAATGAAGTTTGTGTTGCCAAAATTGTCCGCATTTGCAGTTGTTTTTTTAACGCCTCTCCTGTGTTGTATTTTGGACTACATTAGTTAAAAATAATAGCAAGGAGCTAAGTTTATGTCGGATAAACCGGTGTTTTATCGAACTGGCTAATAAAAAATTATACATCTACTAAATTTTTAGTCTATTTATAAACGATTAGAGTGTTTTGTACAGTTAAACGAGAGTTTCAACTTAAGATAGGTTTAATGAACTAAAAGTCGGAGAAAATTGTCCACCCACGGGAACAATTATCTCTCAAATTAGCCGACAAGAAATCCATATACGGTCAGTTCGTGTAGTGCAACTTCAAGATTGCCTGAATGTAAATTATGCTATCCGATGTTAGTTATAAAGCCATGCTTTATTCGAAGCTTATTAGTGCTAAGATATCGTCCTTCGTGAAGAAGTGGGCGTCGGAATAACAAAGAATATAAGAGAATCGCTCGAACAAAGACTGGAGAAGTTGCGTTTTAATGTTGTTTTAAAATATTCAGACAAATCAGTCCATTAGAATCATCAGGTGCTACCAAACTGAAGTGTAGCGACCGATTTGTTGTGTTTAGAAGACTGAAGACAACTTGATATGAAGTATTTTTTAATGTATTTTATACAGTATCACGTTTTTATTTTTACTGAAAACGTAACGCATCTAATATTTTTGTAAATTGGCCAAAATTATTAAAAGAAGAAGACTACACAAGTAATTTCAACGAAGACAGATTAATTTTATAAAAAGTTTAACAAAGTTTCGGCAAAATTTAACGCATGATTAACACTCTCTGTATTTAATTGCCTATACATGTTAACTCCGAGGTCCCAAAGAATGTGGTCGCCTTTCAGTTCCTTGCTGCTATTGTTTTCTCTCATTCCAATTTTCTTAATACAAATCTCTTAGAAACATTGCCTTTGTTACAAGTGTTTTAAGATGGGCGATATCGAAATTTCGATATCGACATTCGATATCGATATACAGGGTGTCCCAAATTCGAGTAAATGCATGGGGATCGCGTTTATTTTAAGAGCTAGAGTACAGGGTGGTCCAAATTAGATGGGATTGCATGGGTATTTCGGTTAATATTTAACATAGAGAAACGGTTAAATTACCAAAAATGTGCAGTTTTTTGAGACAAACTTAGAACCGTTTTTAAAAATATTCTGTCATTTCCGGTTTTAGAGTTATTGAATAAAAAGTGTTTTTTTTGTCATATTAATAATGTGTCATATCTCCGTTATTGTTGTAAATATCAAAAATATTTATGGAGATTATTTTTAGATATTTTTATGTTTAATTTGATTATACTAAAAAAAAAAAATTACGCTCCCCGTTAAAAAGTTATGACACAAACTTACATTTTTTTAAATGGAACCGATAGTCGGCTATGGCCTATTTAAATTCCTTATTTTTTTCTCATTCCAAATATATCAGAGTTGATGTATTAATTTTTAATAATACGCAAGTTATGAAGGTTTTCTAGTTTTCCTTGCTAAGAAAATCATAGTAGGCTGTGAAAAAAAAAAAAAAAAAAAACAAGGTGTAAAACCTTATAAAACTCATGTGGTACAAGTTACCAAGGTTTTTAAATTTGTTGTTCTATTTAAAATTTTAAAGTTTGAGTCCGTTTCCGGTCGAAGCGGAAGTCGTATTGCAACCTTAATATTTTCATCGAATCTGAAAAATACCATAACGCTCAGATACAAAATTTTATTGATATCTGCAATAGTATTTTTGTATATTGGTATATTATTATATTTGTACAGGGTGACCATGGGGATCTCGCTTATTACTGAAGATAGAGGGTAGGTTTAAATTTGGCAAAGTTGCTAAATTTTATGCTTATCAACAATATCAAAACAGATTTGAAATATCTTTAACTGTTTTTGAAAATTTTTAAAAAAACTGAAAAAATGACTTCGTTTTTTTGCTTCAACCATTTTATTTATATATTTTTTTAAATCTGTAAAAACTTTTACATGGCCACTTTTTATTTAACTTTTAATGGTGCCATCAATTTTTTGCTGTGCCTTTTCCGTTTTGTTTTATAGGTAGTAACTTTTTAATTTCTTAAGGGCGACGAAATTGATTTTCATTGATAGTTATCGATATATCGCCCACCCCTATATGTGTTCCTGGGGCGTTTCCGTTTTCGTCTTTCTGTTGGTATAGGTACAGTTTAAATTATTTTTGCTAGTCTTTCTTCTCCCATCATGTTGACATGCCCGTACCAACCAAGTTGCTTCTTTTGAACTTTTTCCATGACAGTTTTATATTAATAATACAGAAACAACATCGATTTTCCGGCTACTGATGGTTCGGCACCTCGTTTAGTCCGGACAAAATGACGAAAGGGTATTTGAAATTACCGTGGTCACCAGACTTGTTTACTGGGCGGCCACAAATGGGCTTAACTTTTACCCTAGCTATGGTTTTACGCTTGGTCCGACAAAATGTTTAATCCGGCGAGGCTTTGGAACAAAGAGTGCCGGAAAATCGGTGTTGTACCTATGTTATTAATACAAAACTGTCATAGAAAAAGTTCAAAAAGAAGCATCTTGGTTGGTACGGGCATGTCAACAGGATGGGAGAAGAAAGACTAGCAAAAATAGTTTGAACTGTACCTATACCAGCAGAAAGACGAAAACGGAAACGCCCCAGAACACTGGGGTTTTGATGTGATCATATATAGATGATTTGCTTACATCGTATTCTGGAAAATATCAAGTGATTTAGATGAATCATAGTTTTATTAATTTTAAAAAAATATTTATAATTGGGGCGCTACTTGTAAACTAAATCGTAAAGCACATTTTAAAATTAAAAAAACTGTGTCCAGTCGCCAACTTTGATGGAACATTCGATAAGCATACTTTACACTTTACAGTCCCCTAAGAACTAGTTTTTTAGTTACATATTAACTTCAGAACAATGGATACTTATCAAAATGGTAGTTCAGCCTCCGCATTTCAAATTCAATGATCATAAACATGTTGTATTATTTGATACAAAAGTTCGTTACACTGTATAGCTCAAAAAGAAAATATTTGTTTAAACACATCGCTTGATAATATTAACAATTTCAAACATTCTTATCAGCTTGTGAACGAATTGAAATTGATCGCCTCCCTTTTTATATACAAATAATTGAGATAAAATTTAGACAGAGGCGTGTAGGATTTTTTTTTGTAGGTACAATATTTGAATATCTATATTATTTCTTTTTTAAATAGTCGCAGATTTGACCCTTTTTTTTAAATTCAGTGGAAATGTGTTATATATATATGGGGCGTCCATTGAAAATCAAAATGCTGATAATGCTTCAAAATAGACGAAATATTTTTAATAAGAAATTGTCTAAGAGCAGAAAATAACAAAAAAAATCGGTTAAAAAATTGGTTTTAGTGTTCAGATCTTTCTTCTTTTTCTTCTAAATCGGTTCCTCTTGTACCTTTTGGTGTCGCGGTACAAAATGCGAAAAAATTCAGGAGATTCATTATTGAAAATGAAAGGGGGGTCTTCTATATAATTTTTTTTTCCTTAGACGCAAACATGTAGGTAACAATAAATATTCCAATATGAAATAATTCATTTTGGTGGTTACCATGGTTTGTTTATGTTCTTATTGGGTAGAATTGACGGGTGTAATTTATTTTGACGTTTACGCGGCGACAACGCAAAAACGCCTGTCAATTCTATTCCAAACTTTTCAACCTCCTGTGAAGGTGGGAGATGATTGAAAATATTATTATGAGAAACCTTTTAATAAGTACAATACATTTACCAAATATAATTCTCCTACATACATCCAAATTTGAGAAATAAAATAAAAACCTAATTTTACCGCTCCTCTTTAGGGGAGTGTAACTCCGAAAGGAGACGTCTAAGGAACAAAAATTATATAAAAGACCCCCCTTAATTTTTGATAAGGAATCACCTCCCGAATTTTTTCGCATTTTTTACGAAACACCCTGTATAAAAAAATACATCCCAAGTCAATTTTTTTAAATTACTTTTTAGTCAGGTAGACTTGGCATTTTTATGTTAAAAATCCTATTTAGTGCCAAATAGATAAGCTATATTCACGTCTCAAATGCGAAACACACATAGACAAATCCTTGTAACCATTTGACAACTATCTACGTATATTTGTTACGTTTTCAATTGTTTAATTCTTCAATAAAAGGCTAAGCATCAATCAAACACGCCAACATTATCTAAGACTATTAAAATTTAAGCCACACAAGATATTTTAGTTATTTTCGATTGTCATTTTTAAGACAGTAAAATTTAAGTTTATAGTAACAATTGTAAGGGCCCATCCATAAAATAAATCAGTTTGATATGCTACTGAAACATGATAATTGGTAATTTGAACTAAGATGCCATAAAACGCGCTACAAAAAATGAAACAAGTCGTTAATTCGCTTTAATCTAAGTTTGGTGTAGATAAATGCACCCAAAATATTTTGTTTTACGACTTGTAATGACGGTTTTATGTTCTATAAGAAGTAGAGAATTATGGCGTATGTTATAACATCATAATTTAGTAATATAATTCAAGTGTTCTCATTGTGTGTTTTATTTTAGTAACTATAATAATTTAATCAGCAATATTAGATAAGATAGTTCATAAAAAAAATATGTGTGCGAATTTTAAGCGTCCATAAAAACTATTATAAAAAAGATTACCATAAAATGTAAATGTATAGCCAGCGCATACCACTTAATTTAGGCCGCCAAGGGGAAATCGCTTAGTCTAAGAGATAAAGATTCGGTTAAATTAACAAAAAATTGCATGTAATAGAGCTTAATTTGTAGAGATACTGAGACGTTTTGAAAAATGCATGGGTTACTTGATAAAATCAAAGGATGACATTTGCGATTTTTTATTTTAAAAATAGTTTTTAAAATAATTTTCTGAATTTTTGGATGTGATTATGATTTCACGTACTGTTATAAACTGGTGATATCAGTTGTTTCATAGCATACCTAGTTCCAGACAGGGCTGTCGTGAGGGTGTATGCTATATGCTGTCCTCGGGGAATTTTTTAATGCCGTTCCGTTCTGGTGTTGTCATCAAAACTTGCTAACGAACAAAAAAAATTTATTTACGTTTTTGTAATTAAAAAAAAAACAAACCAAACCTTTTTCAATTTGTTTTCTTATTAGTTGTTACAATTAAAAATACATAAAATTTTAAAAAAATTCCGGATATGTACTTCTGCACCAACTAGTGTTGGATTGTAATTTTGCCGCCCCCCGCGAAATGCCGCCCTTAGGCGGTGCCTGAGTTGCTTTACTGCCAGCGACGACCCTGATTACAAAGATTTAGCAGCGAACTTTTAATTTTTTTCAGGAATACCTACAATATAAAATATTTATATAAATATAGCAGTTGTTTTCGTCAATTCAATGATATAGCACTTGTCAAAAAAATAAAATAAACTATTCTAACTAAAAACTTCTGCAACGTGTTTGTCATAAACCTACAGTTTTTTAAAAAATTATTTATGTATCAGCATTAAGACATTGTAATTGTTTAAAATAGATTGCAGGAATCTTTATATGCTCAAAAACATTTTTGGTAAAAAAGGTAAATGTAATTTTGTTTGCTCTTTATATTAGTACCTACTAAATATGTATAATTTTACGTACATAAGCCCATTAAAAATGTACTATATCTAGGTTGCTAAGTGTTGTAATAAAAAAGTATTAAAAAAGTTTGATTTTTGTTTTGATAACTAAAAGAGATGTTAAACAAAATTTTAAAAAAAGATTTTTTGGTTTTATCAACTTAATTATGCATATTTTAATATTGCTACTAATTGAGCATAATTATATGTATCTTTTTGTTAATTTAAACAATCCAGCAAGATTTCCACGTTGGTTTGCCATCGGTGGTAAACCGTGTACAGGGTGGTCCAAATTCGATGGGATTACATTGGTATCTCGCTTACTATTCAAGATGGAGAAACGGTTAAATTACTTAAAATGTGCAGTTTTTTGAGACAAACCCAGAATAGTTCTCAAATATATTCTATCATTTCCGATTTTTTTGCTTTTTTTCACAGCCTACTTTTTGTTTTGGTTTAAAAAATTAAAAAACCTTTGTAACTTGTTTGTTATTGAAAATAAATACATCAACCCTTATATATTTGGAAAGAGAAAGAAAAAAGGAATTTAAATAGGTCATAGCCAACTATAGCTTCCATTAAAAAAAAAGGTGAGTTTGTGTCATAACTTTTTAACGAAGAGCGCAAAAAATTTTTTTTTAGTACTATCAAAATGTACATAAAAATATCTAAACATAATCTTCATAAACTTTTCGATATTTAAAACAATAAAGGAGATATGACACATTATAAAAATAACCAAAAAACAGTTTTTCTGTAATAACTTAAAAAAAGGAAATGATAAAATATTTTTAAAAACGGTTCTGAGTTTGTCCCAAAAAATGCACATTTTTGGCAATTTAACCGTTTCTCTATTTTAACTATTAAGCGAGATACCCATATAATCCCGTCGAATTTGGACCACCCTGTACATGTACTTTAAACCTTTGTAGAGAAAATATTTTTTATATTAATAAATAATAGGTATAGTCAGCGTCAAGTCTAATGGCGAACGGTGGGGTGTTTTTGCGCTGCAGACGTTTGGATATGGCCCACGGAGCTTAAAACCATTGGCGGGTATACCGGTACAGCTAAGTAAGTAGGTTCAATTCCAATTGTGTTTAGTGCGCACCCTCACCGCTCGCCATTAGAGTTGATGCGGATTATACAATGTATAGATAAAAAAATGATTGCAACACCAAGTTTTATGCGTTTATTGTTTAATTTTAATAATTATTAAAAAAACAGCGCATCCAAAGTCGTATTGGACAATCGATTTCTCTTCTTTCATAACAAAATCGTTAGTTATAGAAAAATTACGTTTATTTTCTGTAGACGAAGGCTTTGTTGTGAACAAAGTATCTGTAGTTCCAAATTAGTTGTTCTTGTACCTATTGTTTAAAATAATTGAAATTCTTGTTTAATGGTCTAATAACACCAGGTTTTACTTTTCTCACACTTTCTGTTATAATTTAGATAAATTTATTTGTTCTTGAAGAGACAATTATTCATTTTCATTGATTGGGTCTTTATTAACATCTTTTTCGTCAGTATCAAACTGATGACAACTAGCAAATAAATTATTTAACTTTTTTTCACATTTTATTAATTTCAGTTTTTGAGACTTGTCTAATAATTGTATATTTTTCTTCGCAAGCGGGATATAATGTTCTTGCTGCTCTTCTTTTACGTATTTCTTTTTTAATTGCGATAAGGGGCTCCTTACTAAGTGCACTGTTAACCTTTTCTAATTTCGAAAACAAAAATTTTATGGTTCCTTTTGCAGTTAACAATGTAGAATCATCGCAGCTCAGACACTCACTCAACGGTTATTCGAAACGGCGCTGATGTTATTACTAATAAGCCATATTCACGTAATCTTCCCTCCACATATACATATTTCGATATTGATCCCAAGAAATAAATTTCTAGAGAAACGAGGAAAAAAATTAACCTTTTTTTTAATTCTCGAGAAGAAACATTAATCTTAATTAACAGTTATTAAAACGTGCTAGGACTCTTCCGATAACGCTTAAACTGTCAGCTTTTAAAATCGCTTCGAAATTTCCTTCAATCTAGAACTAAATCGCTTCAATTTTGATACTAGCCACTTCTTTTTAATGCTTAACAGCGCTTTATTACATCTTATTAACTTATTAAAGTGTCCCATGCAAATACTTTGTTGCAATTGAATAGCTTGCGTTGGAATAAAAGAGCTTTGTCAACAAGTCTGCACTCCGCTCAAATAAATCAGCGTTTTGCATAAACGTACGTGCTTTATCTCGGTCAGTATTAAGTCAGTTTATTGTAAGTTCATTATGTAATTGCTAGTTTTTTTTTACGTTTAGTATTTTCTCTTTTAAACGGGATAATTGGTGACTCGACTTTGTAACGGTCGCTAACCTTTAGTTGGCAATGTTAAATATTGTACCCTGTGAGTCATGGAAATTAAAATAATTGCTTAATTTTACTTTTTCTTCTTCTTCTTTTACTAAACCTTATGCCTCACGGCGTCGGCTTTTGGTGGTTCTCCACCCAGCTTTTCCAGATCTTTTTGTCTGCCGTCATCGCTCTCAACTCCCCAACTGTTTTCCCTCTTTCACGGGCTATTTGTTCTATCCTGTTTTCCATGTTAGTTGTAGGCCTTCCTACCCGCCTTTTCCCATACCTCCTACTTTCTGTTATTTTTTTTGTCATCGATTCTGGCGGCATCCTCTGCACGTGTCCGTACCATTTTAATTGTTTTTCTTCGATATTCTGGGTTATTTGTTTTTGTTGTAGGTTATTCTGGATGTCTTTATTTTTGCACTTATCTCTTTTTGTTTTTCCCGCTATTTTTCTTAAGAATCTCATTTCTGCTGCCGTTATTCTTTTCTCATGTTTAGATGTTAGTGGCCATGTTTCACTACCATACAGCATAGTTGGAATTACGACCGTGTTGTATATTCTGGTTTTTGTTTGTGCACTAATTTCTTTTTTCCCAAGGATAGTTTTGTTTAGTTGGTAGTAAATTCTCGTGCTTTTTCTGGTTCTGTTTAGGATTTCTGCGTCAATTTTCCCATCTTCGCTAATTTTCGTTCCTACGTACTCTATTGTCGAGACTTGCTCCAGTACGTCGTCTCCGCATTTGATGTTTTGCTGGTCATCATCGTTTATTTTCATTATTTTTGTTTTCCCTGTGTTTATTTCCAATTCCATTTGTTGTATCGTTTCGTTCCACTGGTTCAAGGATTTTTGTATTTCTTCTCTATTTTCCCCCACTATTATTATATCGTCTGCATATAGTAGGCACTGTATCTGAATGGGCCAAAGATCTTTGAATCCGACCGTTACTTTCGGGGTATTTTTTTTACAGGTCTTCAGTATTTTGTCCATATAAATATTGAATAATAGGGGGCAGGCTATCACCCTGTTTGATTCCTCTTTGTAGTGTAAATTTTCTGGAGCTTTTGCCTTTTATTCGTACTTCCGCTATAACTTTTCTGTATACACTTTTTATGGCCTTGGTGAGTTTTTCCGTGACCTTCAGTTCTTCTAAGCAGTTCCACAATCTTTCTCTTGGTACTGTGTCGAATGCTGCTTTCAGGTCCACGAATGCTAAATATAGTTTTTTCCGTTGTTCGTTTGCTCTTTCAGTTAGTTTTCTAACTACATTTATGTGATCTTGCGTTTGTTTTCCTTTCATAAAGGCTGCCTGCTCTACTTCCATTTTCTTCTCCACTTCATTTCTTAGTTTCCTCTCAGGTATTTTAGTGTACATTTTATACAAGGTTGAGGCTAGGCATATCGCTCTATAGTTTTCGCATTTACTTTTGTTTCCTTTTTTGTATAGCGGTATAATTACATTTTTCTCCCAGTCTTCGGGTATCTTATTTTCTGTCCATGCTTTACGGAACAGCCTTGTTAGCCATTTTTCCATTGCTTCGCCTCCCCATTTTATTAATTCTGGCACTATTTCATCACTCCCTGCTGCCTTGCCTGTTTTTAGCAGTCTCTTTATCTGGGCTACTTCTTCTTGTAATATTACCTTTTCCGCTCGGTCTTCCTCTTTTTCGTTGTCTGTGTTTGCTATTTCTAGTGCGTTTGGGTGTTGGCTTTTGTTATTTTTAAATTTCTCTTCGTAGTATTTACTCCACACTTCTAGTATTTCTTCTGTTTCTGTTTTGAGTTCCCTGTTTTGATCTTCTATGTTCCATATTTGTTCGTTTTTATTTCTTTTTAGGTTTTTTATTGTTTTCCAAAAGTTACTTTTTTTTGTATGGTAATCCCTCTCTATCTCTTCTCCGAACTTCTCCCAGCTTTTGGCTTTAGCTTTTTTCACTTCTTGTTTGGCTTCATCTCTTTTCTGTTTGTAGATTGTTTTGTCCTCTTCTTTCCCCGTTATTATATATTTCTTCCAAGCTATTTTCTTTTGTTTTATTTTAGCTTTCACTTCGTCGTTCCACCATCTGCTACTTTTCCTAAACCCATCTATTTTCCTTATTCCGCAGACTTCTTTTGCTGTTTTTATTGTTATTTCCTTAAAGCTTTTCCATAAATCTTCCAAATCCATGCCTTCCACTTCTTCCATTTTTCCGTACAATCTTTTTTCTATTTTCTCGTGGTAGCTTTGCCTGATTTTCTTATTTTTAAGCTTTTCTGTATTTATTTTTGTGTACTGTTTTACTATATGTAGCTTGGGTAGTTCCTCTTCCAACTCCATTAATACTAGTTTGTGATCCGTACCTATTTCTGCTTGTTTTTCGACCCAGACGTCTTTTATTTTTGCTTCTAGCGTTTTTGTGATTACCACGTAGTCTATGATGCTCTTATGCTCTCCATCTTCTGACTCGTACGTGTATTGGGGTTCTTTTCCATGGTCGTAAAATGAATTCCCTATCTACAGATCGTTACTTATGCAGAATTCTAGCATCTTCTTACCGTTTTGATTTAGGGTCTTTTCTGTTCCATATTTGCCCATACAGCCTAGTGCCTTATTTGTGTCGTTTCCTATACGCCCGTTCCAGTCTCCTATTATTATTACTTCTCTTTCTCTTTCTCGTGCTTCGTCTATTTGTTCTTGTAACATTTCGTAGAAGTCTTCTATTTTTTGTACCTCTGTACCTTCTCTTGGTGCATATATCTGTATTATTGTTATATGTGCCTCCAGATTTATATCCACGTACATTATCCTGGAGCTTATTGCTTTCCGATCTACTATTTTTTTCTCTATTTTCTCGTCGGTTATAAATGCTACTCCTTCTACTGCCCATTCTGTTACTTCGACTCCCGAGTATCTTAGTGTGTACCCGTTTGTTAGGTCTTTCCTTCCTGTCCCTTTTTTCTTGACTTCACTAATTCCTAGCATCTGAATGTTCCTTTCTGTCATTTCTTCAACTACTTCTTCCTCTTTTCCGTTTATCGTTTGTATATTCCATGTCCCTATTCTTGTTGTTAGTTTTTTTGTTTTTATGCGTTGTTTCCTTACTCTTACTAATTGGTGACTCGACTTTGTAACGGTCGCTAACCTTTAGTTGGCAATGTTAAATATTGTACCCTGTGAGTCATGGAAATTAAAATAATTGCTTAATTTTACCATTAATTATAATGTAGGTTAAGATAATTATGTCTCTCTGTGAATCTAAATTTTTTTTAAATAATAATGGGCTTAAAACTTTCTATAGACACGTTGTTTTCACCTTAAATAATAATTATTCACGTTAAATTACTTACTTAACCTTAAACTTACTAATTTTTGGTGTAAGATATATATTTTACATATTTTTATTTTTATCAACTTTGTTATTTCTTGCCATCCTATTCCTCTTAACTTTGCATCTGTCTTTACTTTCGTTTCGGTATTTTCCTTTTTTTCCTTCCCCTCTTGTTTCATACACATTCTTCGCCAATCTATCATTGTCCATCCGAAGTATGTCTCAGTTATCCTAATTGTTTCTGTTGTATTGTTGTTTCTACCGATACAGATGTTCACTATACTATCAGGGCTTTTTTCCCTTAATTTAAAAAAAATCTCATTACTGTGCTTGTACCTCCGTTATAACCCAAGATTCTAAGCATATTTCGGCGTTCCTTTAAGTACTCTTTGAAGTTATTCTGTTTTCACCTCTCGTCTTATATTTTTTTCAACTAAGAAATTTGCCTTCATCTCCCGACTATTTGCAGTCGTCTATTAATTTCGTTAACTTTCCTTTGCTGTTTATAGTTTTTACTAGGTTTTTTTTTTTCTACGACCTCTTATGTAAATTGCTCTTACCCTACAGCCTGCATGCATAGAAAGTGACTCCTTACGCACCTTAAGCAAAAAGCACAGTTTTTGTTTAAAGAAATGATCAAAGTAGACTCACGTTAAACACTTTCTGCATGCCTAGTAAGTGAGTTATAACGCACACTTGTCTAGAAATGTCAAAGTAGGCTTACGTCAAAATTGACAAGACAACATAATTACATGTGTACCTTAGCCAAAAAACCGTTAAAATCGTAAGTATTATGTGATCGTAGAAAAAGTATGCTACATAACACGAGTTGTAAAGCAATTGCGCACTCGTGGAAATACGCACTCGTCGCTACGCGGCTCCGTGCGCAACTTTTCCACTCGTGCGTAATATGCTTCTTATAACTTTTGTTATGTAACATCCCATTAAACTTGTTTTATATCCTGTCCATTAATGTTTATGTTGCCAATGATATCAGACGTGCCTATTATCGTTAATTTTATCTATTGCCTGTTTATTTTTTAGTAGCTGATTTGTTCATTGTATACATTTAGATTAAAAGGGTTTTTTTCCTTTTCCCCCAGAATCCCTATTTGTGTATCCTATGTACTTTTTTTACGGTTTCTTCCACATCAAATTTAACGATGGCTGACTCTCGTTTTTAATACTATGTTGCATGTAAAAGTTTTAGATCTTTTATTTCTTACTCATAACTTTCAGTTTTTTCTATAAACTTTTGTACATTTCGTGAGGTCTTCTTCAATCCTTTAGAGTTTAGATACTTTCTGTATATGCCAGGGACCGCAAATGATATTTACTGAGTGTATATTGCACATACGTGCAAAGATATGTCTTTATTTTTCAACGTAATTATCCCCGAGGCATATGCATTTGCCCCAACGGTGCACCAAAGCATAAATAAATTGTGAAAAAAAGTTATTTCGGGCGTATGCGTAATCAATCATGAATCGCTTTTTTGACCATCGTCTTTTCGAAATTATATGCCACCAACATGCTTCAAAAATGTGAATAATCAAAGGTGCTCGATGTGGGAGACATTCAATTCGGAGATCGTGGACTATTGAGACCACGCTCCGAGGATAATGAGGACGTGCATTATCATGCTGAAGCAAAACACCTTCGTTAAACAAATCTTGGCGTTTCTGGCGAATTGCTGGGTTCAGGTGTGAACGTAGGAAGTCTTTTGGCCAACTCTGCCACGGCGATGCGCCAATTCCTATAAATTGTCTCCTAAGATCATCAAAAACTCCGTGCGTCTGACCTGAACGGGGAGCGTTCATCCAGGGCTTCCTAGAGGTAAGAGAAAGCCCGGGAAAGTTAAAATTTGGGGCTCTTGTGAATGAAAAAATCAGTTTTTTATGATGAGAGCAAAAAAAAACGTGGCCACTTTTTTTGCTGTTCATTTGCAGTTTGCTTTTAAAATGCATATTAAACAAACAAAAATAATATTTAGGAGCCCCTCAGACCGGGGGCCCGGGGATGCAGCCCTTCAAGACCCCCTCTAGTAGACCCTGCGTCCATCACTTTACTTACACAACTTTTTAAACTTTTTAGCCTACTCGAACACTTGCCTTTGAGACATACATGATGAGCTAGACTGCTTTGTCATCTGACGGTAAATTTCTAACGGTCTCGCATCTTCAGTGGTCAAAAATATGATGACAGAACAGTACTCTTTTGTCTTGCACCCCTTCATACGGGTAATAGTTCTTCGGGACTGATTCGGGGTAGTGTTGCTTGATCTATTAGCTGCTGTAGCACCGCCACATCTCAGAGATCACCGTACCACATGACCACACCGATCTGCTTTAAATCTTCAATGTTTATTAAGACATTTGCGGTTTCCATTTGAATCCCGTAATCGTAATTCTTTTAATTCCTTTCAAATCCGTCAAATTATTTATATCTATAAAAAAATATATGTACAGGGTGGTCCAAATTCGATGGGATCACACGGGTATCTCGCTTAATAGTCAAGATAGAGAATCGGTTAAGTTACAAAAAATGTGCAGTTTTTTGAGACAAACTCAGAACAGTTGTCAAATATATTCTATCATTTCCTGTTTTTCTTGATTTTTTTGTTTTCACAGCCTACTTTTTGTTTTTCATCTTTAAAAGATTTGAAAAGCCTTTGTAACGCGTATTATTGAAAATAAATAAATCAACCCTGATATATTTGGAATCAGAAAAAAATAAGGAATTTAAATAGGCCATAGCCAACTATAGCTTTTATTTAAAAAACGGTAAGTTTGTGTCATAACTTTTTAACGGCGAGCGTAATTTTTTTTTTAGTGTAATCAAACTATCTATCTAAAAATATTGTTAATAAACTTTTTTGATATTTACAACAATAACGGAGATATGACACATTATTAATATGACCAAAAAAAAAACTGTTTTTCTCTAATATCTCAAAAATCGGAAATGATAGAATATATTTGACAACTGTTATGAGTTTGTCCCAAAAAACTGCACATTTTTGGAAATTTAACCGTTTCTCTATTTTGCCTATTAAGCGAGACTCATACAATCCCATCGAATTTGGACCTCCCTGTACTACCTACACTAAATTCACTTCGTTTCTCCCAGACTTTCATTCAATTGTTTTCTAAGAATTGTTGAATGTATATTCATCACTGTGCTTCCTAGGGTTATACCTCTGTCATTTTTACACTGTTTGCTGTCACCTTTCTTGTATATGGAGGTGATGATTCCAATCTCTTGGTATAATCTTATTTTTTACTTTTTTTTTCATCAAAAATGGAAACGTGTTGATACTTTGAACTTGTTTTAGAAAACATATTTGGCAAACTCTCAAACTAGATTAATTAGCTTGAGATTGTCTACACTAAAAACGTTCTTTTAAGAGTTTGAAGCGATTTTAGCGTGAAAAAATTCAAGAGTTCATTAACTTACCCAATATTCATGCCTACAAATGAAAGAATGTAAAGACCAGAAGTGTGCTCTACCTGAGACTACATAATGTAAGCCGAATAAGGCCAAAGAAAGGTCACCAGAGTCGCTCTTGCGTAGCCTTATAGGGTAGCAAACGCCGTCTCTTGCATATCAGAATAGAATGTAATAGAATGGACACAAGTTTGTAACAATAAACTTAATGATGCGTATGATAACGGCTTGTGATCACTTGGCGTGTTAAAAATACCATTTCATAGGTTGCTAAACTTGCAAGCCGTCAGAGCGTCTGTTACATCCAATCAATTGTGCAAATTTATAAGGCAAATATTTTAATTGGGACGTAGGTGTTTGTAAATATAATAAATATTGTTTATAAATTACAATTAGCAACAAAAAGTTGTTTACCAAGCGCTTATTTACGATAATAAAATACTTAATTTAAATACAAGATCAGTTCCACAAATCTAGACACTTCCAGTTGTTATTTCCGTGTGATATGCTTCGTTGCAAAGGTTTAGGTCAGATTATAGTCACTTTTAAAATTTGATTTTTTTGCAGGGCAATTTAAAGGTAAATTTTAATGTTGTTAAGCGATGCTCTGGGTAGGTACAATAAGAGTTTGATTTTCAAAAAGTCGGTGGATACCGGGTGCATGGGCGTCCACAGGGGAGGGCAAACGGGGCACTTTCCCCTCCCTGCAATCAATTACTCCATTATTGACCAAATGAAAAAGGGTCGAGTTAAAAGTTCGTTAATATTTTAATGCATTCCTTTGGAAGCTTTGCCTCCCGCTGGATAATTTTCTGCGGACGCCCATGACCGGGTGATTCGGTTTGACCGTTACATCCCCTACAACTTTGTTATTTTAAATGGAAATCCTTATAAACTTTATTTTTTGTAAATCGCAGAAAATTCTTTGTAAAATTACGTTTAAATTTATTTCTTCCATGAGACATATCAGACCGGCGATAGTCAACTGATTTTTTTAAATAACACGGTGACATTAATCTACATGTTTTGTTGTGTGGGTAACTTTGTTATTATAAGAGTTGTATAGTCGGTTAAATGAGCAAAGTTGGGCAGTCAAATTTGGCTTATATCTAAAAAATCAAGTATGCCATGACTTTTTAGAGATGGATTTTCCGATACTTTGTAAAAATATCTACAGGAATTATTTTATATTTTGATTTTAATATATGGAATTATTTACCATTGCAAAAATCGTGTTTTTAGTTTTTTCAAAATATTAAAAAAAGTTGAAGGTGTAGACCAAATGTCAAAATGGCATTAAATTCGTCTTGAAATTCTGCCCAACTTTGTTAATTTAACTGACTATGTAACTCTTATAGTAACAAATACAACACATATAGATTATTATCACCCTGTATAGTATCCTTTTTTTAAATTCTGATAAAGAATTTAATTCTAAATTAGATTGTGCATTAAAAATCTTTGAGAGGAATGAGTTTTAAAATGATTTATTTTTTTTTACAAAATTTTAGCAATCTTTGTATTTGACAAGAAAAGCCGCGATCGCCTTAGTAATTGACAGTTTATAGCCTATGTAATTTTTTTTATTGTTTTTGAACGAACAACCATTACTTTGTGAGCATTACACTAAAAATGGACCTTCTGCCAACTGTGGATGGAGGCAGATGGTATGGACACTTTGAACACGTTAAGGTCTAAAATTTATTATTAAGATATTACAGTTCTGTTTTGTTCTAATTTTTTACTAAACATTCTTGTCGCTACATTTTGGTTATTAGGTAAATTTTAGCTGTTAGTATTTGTCTTGTCAAATGCAAAGATTGCTAGGATTTTGAAAAAACGAATACAAAATAATTTTAAAACTCGTTTTTCTCAAAAGTTTTTTGATGTAGGGTAATTTTTTTATTGCATGATTCAATTTAGAATTAAAGTCTCTATTTAAATGGATTTAAAAAAGTATACAAAGTCATAAAAAAAACAATTGACTACAGCCGGTCTGACATTTTAACGTAATTTTAAATAGAATTTTCGGTAAGCCATTCATTTCTGGAACATTTAAAATATGGAATCTTCAAATCTGAAAAATGAACCCGTAGAATAATTCAAATCTTGAATCACTCAACGCAGGAACCATGCAACAATGCAAACATTCTAAATTTCGGATTCCAGATTTGAGCTTTCCAGCGATGAACGATTCCCGTGTTGCATGGTTCCATCGTTGCATGATTCCTACGTTGAGTGATTCCAGCGTTGCACGATTCAAGATTTGAATGATTCTACCGGTGCATTTTCCAGATTTGAACATTCCATATTTGAATGTTCCAATTTTTCATGCGGCTCCGAATTTTCTGCGATTTGCAAAATAATTAGGTTTATAGGGGTTTCCTTTTAAATTAACAAAGTTATAGGGAGGCGACAATCAAACGGAATCACTCAGTATAGTTGACGAAAAATAGTATTGAAAATAGTTTGACTAAGATTTAATTTTTTCGTAGAAAATTTTATTTTATTTTGTAATAGTGACTTGTTTATTGTTTTTTTTTAACTTTTCTTTTATATGTGTGTTTTAAAAACTAAAATGATGATTGTTTTAAGGCATTAAGACACTACTGTAAAAATTAATTTTGGATCACAAATTTTCTGCCTAAACCTATTAGCCTGTTTTATGCTTGCTCTGAAATAATAAACGAGATATAAGTATGAGATATATCTATTATTTGGACATCTTAGAAAAAAATTATTTGTATTACAATATATTCTTGAGCCGCTACTGACAAGGGAAGGTCACGATACGTTGTCGCTAGAATTTGATTCCGGCTGTGTTTATTACATCAAGGGCATCAAAACTAAATGTTTTCCAGAGTTATACGTGCCACTGGCCATTATCTTCGGAAAAATAGGGGAAAAACTGAACAGCTGATTAATAAAAGTAATATTTGCGATCGCGTTGGCCATGAAATAGTCAACGACAAAAACGAAATTCTTCTATTTACCAATGCGCGCATCCTTTCCAAGTAAAATGGTGCAAAGTTTTTGAAAAAATCTTAAGCGGTTCCGGAGAAAAACACAAAAAACGAGGCCTTTGTAAAAACGGTTTTCCCTATGTTAAACGCCTGTACAAGTCGCTTAGATATATGTAGTAATACAGATATACGAAAACTTCTCATTTCATAGCGCTTATGCAGGGGTTTCGCTTTTGACGTTTTTCTTCGGAACCGTTCAAGATTTTTTCAAAAACTTTGCGCTATTTTACTTGCAAAGGATGCGCCTATTGGTAAATAGAAGAATTTCGATTTTATCTCTGATGGTTTCATGGCCAACGCGATCGCAAAAATGACCTTTTTGTACCAATTTTTCAGTTTTTCCCCTATTTTTCCGAAGGTAATGGCCAGTGGCACGTATAACTCTGGAAAACATTTAGTTTTTATGCCGTTGATGTAATAAACACAGCCGGAATCAAATTCTAGCGACAACGTATCGTGACCTTCCCTTGTGAGTCTCAAGTTTTCAATTAAATATTTATTTTCGTTCAGTTGATAAACCAAAATTTCAATAACCTTTATCGAGAGTTTGATAACGATACGGCTGCCATAAATTCCAATTTTGGCTTGTGTCAATTTGAATCGTTTACAATGATCGACTCTTTGAACTCCTATCTAATCTATTTCCGCTCCACTACCATCATAAATGGTAAATATTATTCATGAGGGAAAAATGAATTGAAAAACAACGAAGATTCTAGCAGTAAAATAGAATTAGTTGTACTAAACAAGTTTTATTAATTTTTCAAGAAAACTTATTGACTTCCACAGCGACTTAGTAAAGAATGAAACGCCACACCTAGTATTACTGAAAGGTTTATGTAGTAGGCCGGGAAGGAATGTATAGACATGTCACTTTGTTTGAACAGGTTGGTACACAAATAGAGAATTCTTTGTAGGGGTTAAAAATAAAATAACGAACAGTTGTACGTAGTCGTAGTCAGTTGAAAACTGTTATTTTATTATATGTTAATTTTGTTTTAGCGTTGATAGATTTATTTTGAAACGCCATAAACAGTCTATTAATTTTATATGCATAATATCTACCTTCAAAACAACAATATAGATTTTCATTAGAAGTTAATAGTCCAGAATTAACTCTCTTAAAAACACGTAAAATCCTAATTTAATCCTAAAATTAATATTTCAGAAGTTATTGAGAGTTTACATCTTTGGTAATATTAGTAATAATATAGTAACAGACGTTAGTTGCCCCAGAGATCATTATCTTCTCGATTTCTCGTTTGTTTTTAGAAATAACACCAAGAAACCTTATACATTATTGAATAATGTTAAAACGTGCACAAAGCTACAAAAAAATACGTTTGATTTTTGATATAAGTAGATAATAAAGGCGTTATTATTATTTTTTAAATCGCTTAAGGAAGGTTTTAAGTCAAATTCGAATGGTAAATGTTCTTAATAATAATAATAATCTTTATTTGTTCTGAATATCCCAAAAAAAAAATACAACATTTTATAAAGTCAGCATCATTTAAATATTCGCTTACTCCATAGTAAGCTTTAGAAATCAGAACTTTTCTTAATTTCTTCTTCAATTCGCGGGTGGGAAGATTTATTATACTCTCAGGTGATGTGTTAAATTTATTATATATAGCAATAATTGTGGAGGCAACATTTTTTTGAAGATAGGTATATTTGAAACAATCGGGTTTTAGGTTTTTTTATGTCGCGTATTGGCTGCATGATTTCTTATATTCTCTTCGAACAGATCTACATTATTTTTTACGAACAGGATGGCTTCGAGAATAAATAGACCATAAAAGGTTAATATTTCGTTGTCACGAAAAGTTTCTTTACAGTGATCTCGGTAGTTTAGGCCAAATATATTTCTTATACATCGCTTTTGTATAATGAAGAGGCGTTCTGAGTCACTAGCGTTACCCCAAAAAATTACAGCATACACCTAGATTCGACATATGCATGATATGCAGTTTTGGCCGCGTTTGCATTGACCAATTTTTTTAGGTTTTTTAGTGCAAAAGGGTACCGTGACAGGCTTTGTGACAGGCGTTCGATGTGGTATGACCAGTCCAGTCTAGAGTCAATACATAAACCAAGAAAAGATATTTTATTAACAACATTTATACTTGTGGAATTATTTTGAAATTTTAAGTCGGAGTTTATTTTACTTTGTGAAAATTTTATAACTTGCGTTTTATTGACGTTTAAGGTTAGGTTATTTAACGTAAACCAATGTTGGAGTTGGCCTTAACAGTCAAAGAGTTTTTGTTCAGAGTTTTTGGAATCTGAGTCACTAATAATGGCAAATTATCATCCCAATCGTGCTTACAGTTTACAGTTAGTTTAATACTCTTGATGGTTTTTTGAAAAAGAAGTCATGTATCAGTAGGCCCTGAAGACAACATTTACTTACGCGATATTTTTTGGATTTGAAATTTGATGTAATAAAATACTTCATGTAGCTTTAAGAAGTAATACATTGTCACTGCAAATTTATTTGGGCACATAATTTGTCGTCATTGCCTACTGATTATGGATGAGCCAATTTCTGAAAAATCGGCCACAGCACACTTTAAAAACGATGTGTTTGTTTTATAAATCAACAATTTAGAAAAATAAACAATGTTACACGATTATTAAACGGAGATTCTTTATGTCAATTTACAATAATTACCTTCAATAAACATGGTTATTTTAATTCACTATTTTAGCTAATGTAGTCACAAGTCAAATTCATCTTTAAAAGAAGAACTGGTGGAAAAATTATAATCTTTTGCTTACAAAATGAATCGGTAATTTCATTAAAGATCAAAATAAGGACTAGACTGGTATTTTTGCATTGGCCGAAAAACTGAATAAAAAGGAGGTTTATTGATCCATGCAAATTTTCATTTGACGTCCCGTCAAAAATTTTGTAACGTTTTAAATCAAAATTATTATCTTATTTTTTGTATTTGAAAATAGTTACATCAGAAACCAGACAATAAAAATATTGTTAACAGTGAAAAAAGTATAGCCATAATCCAATCAATTGGAAAAAAAAAATTAATTTAATGAAAACCGATTAATCTGCTAAAAGGCCAATTATTGATTATCGACAAAACAGCCGATAAGACCAATTAATTTCCGATTAATCGGTACATCTTTACTATTGATACCATATAGTTTTTCACATTTTGCTCAACAAAATTATTGTCAAAAATTTTTGCATGACTGAAGAGCTAATAACATATTATACTTTCTGATTTGGACTGAACCATCTAGTGATATTTAAAAAAAAAGAATAAGTTCAATAAAAAAACATAGCACACTAGAGTTTAGCAATTTTAAAAATATTCGCAAGTGCAAAGTACCCTTATTTTAGAAGTTACAAAAAAATTTCATTGGAAAAAGTTGTTTAGAATTGAAAATTAAGACTAAAAGTAAAATATCGTTTTCCTGTGGACGTCTTTTATAACTCTTAAAATAAGGGTACTTTAACCTTTAACCAAATATTTCTAGAATCGCTAAAATCCATTGTCATATGGATGTTAATAAACTCCTTTTTTATCTCAAATTTAGTTTTAGGCCATCCGCCAAATTTTTTTGTTTGAGAAATCGATAATAAAAAACTTTTCCCTTTGTTACAGAGTTTTTGAGTGATAAAATTACTGTAAATATAGAAATTGGAAATTAGACGTCAAATTTCATTTTAAGTTATATTTTTAAATTTTAAACAACTTTTTTCTGCGTTTTCTTTTGTAACTCTGTATATAAGGACACTACTGTTGGGAATGTTTCTAAAATCGCGTGTCATTAATTTTTAATAATTTTTTGTATTATCTTATAATTAGTTTTCGGTCATACACAGTGGCGTAGCGACGGGGTATCGATGCCCCGGGCGCCAGTCTAGGGGTCGCTGCGAAGAAAAAATATTTTTGCGTTTATTTTACTTATTTAAAGCCAGAAAACTACAATGCCATTATTATTTTAAAATTTGTTCTTATTTTCATTGCAGTGCATTTGAATAAATAACACAACATTATTTTACTTGAAACTCAAAAACTACAATAAAAATACAGACGAGGGGGGGCGCAAAAAAATAATTTGCCCCTGGTGCCATTTACCTTCGCTAGGCCACTGGTCATACACCAAATTTTATCAAGAATAAAATATTCTGGGTAATCACTAATAAAAAAATTTTTAATTTGTTGCAGACTTTTAAATTTTAAAATTGCTATTGAAACAAAAATTGGAAAATTAACCTCAAATTTCATTTTAAGTCATATTTTTGAATTTTAAACAATTTTTTTCTTGGTTTTAGGCGATGCATCAACTTGTATTAAGAACAAAATTTTTTGAGAAATTGATCATAAAACAACTTTTTCATTTGTTGCAGACCTTTTATTGTTTATTTTGATTGAACGGTTTATTTTATTACAGTGCACAGCAAACATTATTCAGATGATGTTTGTTACCGTTATTTTATCTTCATTACTTAATAAAATAATATCCTGTAAGAACCACAATGGTTTCAAAATGTTTACCTCACAAAAATTTGTTTGGATTCCCCAATAGAATTTTTATTTATTGTGGCACTCGCCAATAAATTTTATCTACGTTTGACAAGACTAAAAATAATAACCAATATTTCTTGCTCAATTAATTTTTCAAACCATCTTGTATACTCTTAGCGCTGTCAGATATTTAAAGTTACACATTTTTTTCGCCTACACAGAAGTTTAAAACGATTTCAGACGGTAAAAATCCAAACATACCGAGGCACATACGGCTATTATAAACTTTCTCTAAGTGCATTTGTTAAATTTAGACACCGTTACTGCATAACATCGTTCCTTATCGAACAAGTTTTATGATGAATATTTTTCTCCAGCAGACCAAACGCTATTTAAGTAGTGCTTCGGTCCCCGGCTTAGTGTGGGCGAACAATAATTGTTTTATAATAACAAACAGGTACCCGAGACGCATTGTTTGGGTTCTAGATTATTTTTATTTCCGTTAATAATTATGTACGAGACGTAATTATAGCCGTGTAATTGTTTAAAGTCTATAACGCATTATTCGATTTTACTGGCCTCGCTGTGGGAGATTTATATTTGATGTTTAAAACTTAATATGTTTGAAATTCCTTTTATGGTGACTGCTTTAATTGGTGGTCTGTATGAGAGTGCTCGGTTCTGCGAAATGCTTTTTAAGCTGTCCGAGTTATTTAGATGGGGACAAAGTTTTTCTACTTCGAAATGTTTAATTTGAGTTACTGGTCGATCTGTACTTGAATATATTTAAGATGCGGGGGGTCTTGTATAGTGTTGAGTTGGTCACAATGATTTTTTTTACCATGCACTGGAATATCTCAGTACATGGTAAGGACAAACAGGGTGTCAATGGTCTACATGTGTTGTATGGGTAACTTTGTTATTATAAGAGTTACATAGTCGGTTAAATTAACAAAGTTGTGCAGAATTTCGAGACGAATTTAATGCCATTTTGTCATTTGACCTACAACGTCAACTTTTTTAAATATTAAAAAAACTAAAAACAGCGAATTTTTCAATGGTAAATAATTCCAGAACCACCTATGGTAAAACCAAAATGCGAATTAATTTCTGTAGATATTTTTACGCAGAATTAGAAAAAAATATCTAAATAGTCATGGCGCTTTTGATATTTGAGATTTAAGTAAAGCTTGACTTTTTTAAATGGCAACCATAGTTGGCTATGGGTTCATTAAATTTTTTTTTCTGACTCCTAAACTGTATTAGTTATCATCTATTTTTATTACTTTTTTCAAAATTTGCAAAAAAGAACTATATTATTACCTACTACATAGTATAAGAGTGCATTTGAATTGGAAAACAACAGATCTAATGTCATTTGTTGTTGTGTTAGAAGAAATTTTGGACGAACTTCCGTTGACCCTGATAGAAAATTTGAATTACTTCCAGCATGATGGAGAATATGCTTACTATGCACAAATTGTATCAAACTAGTTATAAAAAAGATTTTTAGTTGGATAGGTAACAGGGATCTTATTGCATGGCCTCCCAGGTCTCCGGACTAACCCCTCTTGACTTTTTCTTGCGGGAACAATTAAAGATAAAGTTTACAAAAAAAAGTCACTTAGTGTTGTTAATGATCTGAAACACAACACAAGAGCCGCTCTAGCAAAAATCAGATTTATTAAAAGTGTAAAGTGAAATATTAAAACGGCATCAGCTGGGTGTTCAAGAAAATGGTGGCTACTTTAAAGCAATATTATATTTATTTATTTAATTGTAGTCATATTATTTATTATCTACGTAGGTTAGAAATAATAGCCACCAAGTATTTTATAAGTTATTGTTTAATTAAATTATTTTTACTAGTAATTTAAATTGTTTCCGATGAGATATAAAGCAAAAACACTACATTATTGTCCAAATTCAAGGCAACCTTATCCTTATACAATGAAGAAATAAGTTCCGGTTTTTTGCAAAGTCTGAGAAAAGTAATAAAACTTGATGACCCATATACAGTGTGTACAAAAAGTAACGTAACGGATCAATATCTCGTCTTGCGGCAACTTTACAAAAAAAAGATTCGAATAAAAGTTGTTTATAGTAATTTACTACATAACCTAAAATTATTTTCAACTATACACAGTGTTTTGTTTTTGCGTACCGATACGTCACTTTGTTTTCTTAAATAGAACACCCCGTATATTTTGCACTTTTTAGATGCAGAATTAAATTGTATTTCAAAATATATGGGGTTTTATGTGTCTAAAATTAATCGTTTTTGAGTTATTTAAGTTTTTATGAAAATTTTGACAGAAACAGGAGTTTAAAAAAATAATGATTTTTCACAACATAGAAATTTCAGAACAAATTCCTTTAAAACTTTGTTCGACAGTAGTATCATAATGATTGCTGACTAGATAAAATTTTAAAATATCACACAGAGTGTTTTTTTATGCTCGGTCCAATTGGTTAAACTTCAAACACGGATAAGTCAACTCTTTTAAATAGAACACCCTATATATTTTTACATATTCTTATAGATAATTTTTAAATAAATGTGAAATTTGGTAAGAAGACTTTTATACCTGGGTAAAAAACTAATACATTTATATTAATTGACAAACATTTAATTTGAATGGTTTGCGACTCTATGCAAGCACTACTGGTATAATCTTTGGAAGGAAAAAAGATTTTGTCAACGCATCTAAAATGTGATATCTCAATGTTTTGAAGAAAGATTGGAGATCTAAATTGATGTGATTTAACTTTCATATACACATACAGGAACACTTATACAGAGACACACGGCGATGGCTTCGCATCAATTTTCAATTTTGATCGATCTATTGCTGGAAGAGTGGATTTTTCAGCAAAATGCAAAGTAGTATTTTCTAAATAGTTCGTTATTGGAACTTTATTATTTAAATATTATTGGGGCATATTAGGACGGTGAATCTATGCGAAATGTCGACAAGATAATTCGAAATCAGAATTGAAAGATGCGACTTTGTCTGCATGGAAGAATCTACCCCACGAAATGGTCCAGAACTTCTTCCTTGATGTGCTCATTCGTGTGAGATTGTTATTTACAGCCAACGGAAATTGTATCGATCGTTAAGATATAGAAAAAGTTTACAAATTATAATATTGCAATAAAAATGTTTCTAATGATTTTTTTTTTGCTTTTTATAATTATTTTCGTTTTGTTATTTTATGTATACAAACTTTTAAATTAATGAATTATTAATTAAAATTTACTTGCTTTTTTTGGAGAAAAACAAATGAATATTACTGAACGCATCCAATGTGTTGTCATGATTTTCGTTTTGTATAAATGTACATATTTTTGTTCCAGGTAAGCAATCCA
Source organism: Elmis aenea (assembly GCA_947652605.1). Lineage (NCBI taxonomy): Eukaryota > Metazoa > Arthropoda > Insecta > Coleoptera > Elmidae > Elmis > Elmis aenea. The sequence continues at coordinate 33,446,084 of OX393582.1, forward strand.
TGAGTAATGTCCTTTCGTTTGATAGTTTCTGTATAGACTTAGGTAATGTAAGTATTAAAAAAATAAGGCGATCATAAAAAATTACCCAAATTGTTTTGTTCTTTATTTATTTTTACGTAGCGTTTCATTTTATTTTGCAAACATAAAATTAACATAAAAATAAATATAAGTTATATTTACACTATTCTAGCACAGACATGTTTGTAAATAAAAAAAACAATGAGAAGAATAGTTAAAAGTGTATCATAATCTAAACGTTTTTTGTAAGATCAATAGAAAATTTTCATCTCTCGAAATAAAAAGTTAAGTTACCAACTTTGTAAGTATTGTTGTGCTACAACACTTACGTATTCTGAAGGTGCTCTAAAAAAAAACGCAACTTAACATTTAACAGCCTTGACTATATTAGGAAGTTTCTATATCTGATATGTTTTGGACATAAAAGGAAAGGAAACGGAATAAATTTTAAAACAGTAAAAATGAGTTATTGCAGTTTTTCAAGCCTGTTTTAAGGTGTCTTGGGGCGAGTAATTTTAGTATATTTGCATATCTTTTCAGTTATTTTTGAGTGAAAGCATAAAATACAAGAGATGGTCTTTTGTTTTTGTTGGTACTTTGCTTTTTAACCGAGTAGCAACAGCTGCATTTTTATAATCTACTATAAATATGTGAAAAAAGTGTATGCCTCATCAGATCAACTTTAATATAATTGCTCCATAAATTTGTCTCCACCAGCTTTGCATTAGCTATAAAAGGTGAAAGGATTTAGGGGCCATAATATAGAAATTTCATCGCCCACAATTTTTATTGTAATCCAATTGTTGATTAAGTATAGAAATGTAAGTAAAGAATTTGTAAGCGAGTCAGAATCGGTATGAGCGTGTGCGAATGGTTCCCGTATGTACAGGGTGGCCTATTTTCGATGCCCCTGTATCTCTGTTATTATCAGAGATCTGTATCTCTGTTATTATCAGAGATAGAAAAAAAAACTAAGTACGTAGCTTGATTTCTTTTTTCGAGAGGAATTAATTGCCGTAAACATATTTTTGATATCTTTTTTAATTTTCGAAATATAGCCAAAAACCGATTTTTGGCACTTTTCAAAAATGTTATATATCTCGCTTAAACGAAAAGATAGAGAGAAACTTTTAAAACATTTTTTGCATGGTTTTTTGTCCTTAATAAAACAGCGATGTTCATTTTTTTTACTCATACGAATATCGATATATTACACCTAACTTTCTTATTTTAAATGGCAACCATAAGAAAATTATACATTTTTGCAAAGCGCAAAAATAAGCTTTCAGTTCCTGTCAAAGCCAACTATGGTTGCCATTTAAAATAAAAAAGTTAGGTGTAATATATCAATATTTGTATGAGTAAAAAACAATTGAACATCGCTATCTTATTAAGGACAAAAATCCATTCCAAAAATGTCTTTAAAGTTTTTCTTTATCTTTTCGTTTAAGCGAGAATTTAACATTTTTGAAATGTGGCAAAAATCGGTTTTTGGCTATATTTCGAAAATCAAAAAAGATATCGAAAATCTGTTTACGGCAATAAATTTCTCTCGAAAAAAGAACTCGAGTATGTACTCAGTTTTTTTCTATCTCTGATAATAACCGAGAACCCTGTATGGGCATCGAAAATAGGCCACCCTGTACATCGGGTTCCCTTGCTGTGGGAGGTCCTAGATAAAATATTATTTTTTTAAGTAGTCTCCGCCCGCCAAATGCCGTCTATATCTTTTAATCGCATTTTTATAGTGTGGTTATTTATGTTCCTATGAATCACAGTCAGCCTATCAAATCAAAAATTTTTGTGTTAAATATGGTTAAACATAGTTAATTTTCAACACGCAAATAGGAACACACGCTCATTTAAGAGGTTAATGATGGTAAAATTACATAGTTTATCGTAATTGTGACACGAACATTCACTCTGCGAAGGTTTAAAGTGCCTTAAAGGCTTAAACAGTTAAAATGTATAGTAATATTTTATATATACAGGGTGTTGACCGACAGTATCGTATATAGGACTTTGTCATGCAAAATTAAATAGTTACAAATATTGGCTACCCTGATTATTTTACGACAAAAGTGGAAATATAAAAGTTGTTCAGAATTAAAAACTGCCTAAGTTTCTTCCCTTACATTTTTAATTTGGTTAGCATTTCCGCATCCTATGAGAAAACTTAAAAAATATCGCGGTAGTCTGGTTTTGTATGGATTTTATGCAACTTAACAATATGCATCTTAAACTGAGGGTTCGTATTATAGCAGAATAGTCCTCCGGATCCGAATTTTACATGCTCGAAGTAGTGCAGTGTTGCTAAAATAATGTAAAAACAAATAGCCTGTTGTATTTAAGAAAACTGAATTATCGATGTTTAAATACACGAGTTTGACCAAGTGTAAAAAACACACTGTATCGTATTTTTAAAATGTAGCTAGCGCTAATTGTTAATTAATCTATTGTCAATCTAATTTTCAAAAGAAGTTCTACTGCGTTTTTAAATAAATGTTAAAAAAATCTAAAGTGCCGTATCGCTCAAAATTTTCATAAAAATGTAATTTTAACGAAAACGGTCGACTTTAGATTAGACCCATATAACCTCACACATGTTTTAAAGTAAATTTTAAGAGTAAAAATATACAGGGTGTTCTATTTAACATTTTAAAGTTTGACCCGTTTCCGGTTGAACCGGAAGTCGTATTGCAACCTTAATATTTTCATTAAATCCGAAAAGTATGATAACGTTTAGATACAAAATTTTATTGTTACACCTGCAATAGTATTTTAGATATTTATGTTTCCATACTTCTGCGCATCCCTGTATAACTGAACTGCCGATTTCGACTATATTGTTATCTTATGTTCAAATATTCTTAATGTTTTTCTCAACAACCAATTAAAAAACCTTCGTAACTCGTACCAAATGAGTTTTAAAAGGTTTTTCTCCTTGTTTTTTTTTTTAAATTTTCAGTCTACTATGTTTTTCTTTAAAAATACTAGAAAACTTCGTAAATTGCGTACTTTTGAAAATAAATACATCAACGCTTATATGTATAGTTGGAATGACAAACAAATAAGGAATTTAAATAGGTCATAGTCAATTATAGCTTCCATTTAAAAAAGGTAAATTTGTGTCATAAGTTTTTGACGGCGTGCGTATAAGTTTTTTTTAGTATCATCGAATTTTACATAAAATATTTAAAAATAATCTTCATAAAAATTTTCGATATTTACAACAATAACGGATATATGACACATTATAAATATAACAAAAAACACTTTTTTTCCAATAACTCAAAAACTCTCTATCTTGAATATTAAGCGAGATACCCATGTAATCCCATCGAATTTGGACCACCCTGTACTACTTGCTCGCCGGATCTTGTTTTCTGTGATTATTTTTTCCCCCACAGATAACAAAATCAAAGTTGTTGATGATTTTTAATCAAATGAATTACAGCATCTATCTCGTGATTAATGTGTCTAGCCACGTATCAATACTAATGGAGCTGGATATTAAAAACGTTATAAGCTGTATTTATGTCCGTTTAAGTTCAATTTCTTGCAGACGATGCATTTGTTTTACGTTTTTCAAGACTTGTGCCGATTGCAATAATAAGATACAGCGTTTGCGAAGGCGGCTGTGACGGGCAATCCGTTACCACACCTTACGTGCCGGTGCACGCAAATCTAGTCGCCCCTCCTTAAGGAATACAGCCCTTATATTTAACGACAACCGCACCTATGTGGCATGAACCTGTCTGCAAAACGCTACAAATTAAAAATGAGGAAACACCAACACAATTCATTTTTATTTAGTTCGAGAAAGCTCACGTCAATAATATGATTGTGTGAAGAAACAACTTGGAGAGACCTGAAAACCTGTTTAAGAAAACCCTCAAAAAGTAGCGAATTTTGAACTAAACCATAAAAACGAAATTTTTCAAGATAACACAAGAAATTAAACGGATTTATATAAAGTGATGCCATCCGAGTGTAACTGAAGTCAGGCTCACCCCCTTTTTTCTTCAGTGATATGTGCAGAAAATCGAATTATCTGAACAATGAATACTATTGTTTTACTTCCGATTTCGCCAGAAATGACCCTAACTTTGTTGTTTCAAATAGAACACCGTGCATATTTTTACATTTTTGGAAAGAGGAAGCGATTTTGGATACAACTGCACCATTTTAATTGGTTTTTATAACCTTAAATCGTTTTTGATTTTTTTTTAATTTAGTGATCTGTGACCTGCATAAATTGAATTTTAATATGTCAATAAGTGTCCGAAAACATTTTTTCGTTAATTTTAATTGACGTTTATGTTACTTATTATTCATTGAGCCGTATAATCCTTAGGATAATGGCTAATGCCGATGCGTTTTTCAATCCATTTATTGAGTGGAGCGGTCCTCTCTCTCTCTCTTATTTTTTGAGTTTATTGTTGGTCCTGGCTGTCTCCGTTATATTCTTCCATTTTTTCCTATCTTTGCATTTCGATTTCCAATCATTTATTCCCAATGCCTTTGTATCTTCCTCCAGAGCGTCTCTTCATCTTTTCCTTGGTTTTTCCTTGTTCTTGGGCCAAATAGGGATCCATTGTGTTATTATTTTGATCATTTCGCTTGATTTCTTTGTCATAATGTGTGTGGCCTGCCCATTGTAATCGTTGTGTTTTAAAGTGTCGAATGATATTTTCTCCTCCGATTTCCTCCTCTGTTTCTTTGTTTCTTCTCAGTCTTACTTCTCCATCTCTGTTTACGTTAGGTCCCAGTATTGCTTTCATTACTTTTCTCTCCACTATTTTTAAGTCTTCCTCTTTTTTCTTATTTATTGTTATTGTTTCCATCACATAGTTTTGACGGGTCTTATAGGGTTTTGTATATTTTTATTTTTGTTGTTTTACTTAGTGTTTTTTCTCTTTAGTAGGGTTTTGTTTTTGCCGTATTCCTGATATCCTTTCAACATTCTCTTTTTCACTCTGTTGTTTCCAGCTAATCCCACTGTAACGCCCAAGTAATTGAAAGTATTGACTCCTTCGAAAGTATATTCTTGTGTTGGATCGTTTTGTGTGTGCATATTTTCTCTTCCTATTTTCATGTTTTGTTTTTTCTTCGGTTTATGTAATAAACATCTAGGCTTCATCTCATAAAATTAAAAAGTTTTTAAAATTAAATTTTTGCTTTTTTTGAAAATATATTTTTTGTTTTAAAAAGTTTGAGAGTCCTTGAAATTCGCTATAAACTGATATTAAAATTCTCGTTTTGGTGATTTCAAGTGGTCCTGATCTGACTGAAACTGTTTGTTTTTGTGGTGGTGGTATGTGAAAAAAAAACGTATATGTGAACAAGCTGGAAACAGTTTAACAACTTAAGGACAACATTCGCAATGAAATCGAAGCAATATCGCCAGAAATTCTAAACGATGTTGTAAAAGCTGGAGTAAAAAAAGCTGAACTGCATAACTGCTCGTGGCTCGCATTTATCCAATATTTTTCCAAAACATAATTGAATTAAATTTTGAACCTTAATTAAACATAATTAAACAAAAAAAATAAATATCCTGTTTGCAACAAAAGATATTAAAAACTAAATTAGTAGTGTGACACTTTCCGCACCCAGTGTTTGTTTTGTATAAAACATATATATTTTCCTTTCCAATTCCATTTTTTTTTTCGTAGGCCCCAAAAATTCTCGTAGGCCATATAAATTCTCGTAGGCCGTAGACCCTAGGCAGTGTGCCTAAAGTGCCTAAAGGATAAGACGGGCTTGGTCTTATGTAGCCGTGTGGCCCTCATAATTTTGAGTTTGAAACCCCTCCTCCAAACATTTTATAACAAATACCAAAGCTCTATCCCTTAAAATAAAGAAGTTACAGGAATGGGGAGTCCTTACGTATAGTGTTAATATTTTCATTTATTCAAGAATGTTTTGGAAACGAACTGAGGGTGGATATTTGTTATTTAGGGTGTAAATAACGTGTGTATAAATTTTTATGACACTTATTTCACTTTAAAGATGTTTTATCATTTTTCCACAAAAGCTATATGATGTTTCCATGTTTTTAGATTTTTGGTAAAAATTATTTAGTACTAGTAATTGGGATGAAGTGAAAGCAAATAATTGGTATTAAGAAACTTAATTAAGTGGCCATAATGTTTTGTCAATTTAAAGTATAACTTTAAATTACTTAGGTGTAAATCAGTATAAATTTAGCATAAAATTACTTATGTATGAAAGAATAATGTTTTTTTACAGAACGTCTAGCTAGTTTCTTGTGTCTTGTCTCTTTATCGATAGATTTTTTTGTATTTTTATATCTTTCTGGAAAATGGCATTGTGTTATACTCGCAAGGGGAGGGATTAGGGGGATAAATCCCCCTCTCCGAAAGTTTGAAAAGAACTAAAATTATAATTACCGCATTTCAAAATTGCGCGACAAATTTCCATACATATAAAATATATTTTATGTTTATATATTTTATTCATACATGCTATTTTTGGGAACGTTTGCCCTTGGATTTAAAAAAATTGGCTATGGCGCCGTTACCCGGAGGGCTGTTGCCCCCTGGACTCTTTCTTACGGCTCACTTTTTGTGTCTAGCCCCTATAGATTATTTTCTAACTGAACCATTTGAAATTAATCAGTTTTATTCATGCAAATTAAAACAATATATCCACCTGAAATATTTTTCTGCGTACGCCACTGGTTATACTCCTATTTGTTTTTATGTGTTTCTGAGAATGGATTTACTTTATTTTCTTTATGCTTGTTACCCTCAATATTATTTATAAAATATCTGACTGGCTTGCCTTTAGAAGTAAAAAAGTTTAAAGCGTTAAAATTTCCTAAACAAAATTAAGCTTAAAGCGTTCTTTCGTGATCTTTGTCGTTCTAGCAGCACCTCAACAACCCCTGTTAGTCTGTGTGTGAATATTGTAAAACCAACCGCTAACGTATATAAATTAAAACTCAGGTAAATGCTTCAACAATGGCTGTAAAATGATACAAGGTACTAGAAGAGATTGGTCCTTAACAATAGAACGAAATTGTCACTTGCCCAGCAGGCGGTGAATATAAAATAAGGCATTCAACGAACGGAGTCTACGGAAATATGGGTGCGGGATCTGTACGTCAATAGTTCCGCTTTATTTCTGATTTAAATCCAACCATAAGCCGCCACAAAGATAACTTTTACTGGAAAATCATTTTTCCGCGCACGCAAAGGCCCAGAAACTAATTACTTACGATTTGGGCACGCAGAAATTTAAGCGAACTCATTGGTAGAAAAATGTAAGATTTACGTTTTCTGATTGATTAGAGGTGCGACACAAAATAACCAGAATGAATTTGTTTTTCGGAAAATAATATAAGAAGCGGACAATAAATAGATTATATTTAACTTTATTATGCTCTTGTAATGTTACAATCTAAACATCTAAACAATAATTCCATTTATTGCCTTCAGTTTCTGCAATCATCGCTCCTCAGTAAATTTTTATTTATTTATTTATTAGATTCGGGCCCGGGAAAGGATTATTCCAATTTGTGCTAATTTCTATAAAGAAAAAACATGTTCGTCCGATTCATTATTTGTTCGTTTCTCAGCAACGGAGGAAAGACCAGATTTGACTGTACCAAGGTCAACCGATTTTGTCAAAAATGCATTTATAAACAAATGTGACTATTTATACATACAGTATGTATGAATAATTGGCTATTTATACATACAATAAACTTATTTCTAAGGCCCAACTTTTTATTTACCTATATATATTTTTCACATTAGGTTAAAGGTTAGGTAAGAGTTTGTTTTTAAGAAAAACTATTTCTTAGTTTCATTGGTTTATCTCAATTATTAAAAAAAAAAAAGTATGTTTAAATAGTCAATTATTTATACATACTGTATGTATAAATCGTCTCATCCTTTATAAACAGGACGTTTTAGTAACATGACTTCGATTAGTTATCTGTTCATTAAAATATATGATTTTGTAGTTGCTCCTTTGGAACTATTTTCGTAAATAAATCATTTTTATGATACTATATTAAATTACAAATTGAATTGTGAAAACCGCATGTTGCTAAGTTTACCCAATTAAAAGGAGCAGGGCGAAAACCCTTATTTATTTTATTTAATAAACAATATTAAAAATGTTATTTTATCATTTAATAAGGTGTTCGAATTGTCTTTCTTCTTCTATTTGACAGTACCCAAGCCTATTATAAAAAGTTGATATGACATTCCGCCACTTCTCATCTGAAATCTGTTCGGTGGTTTTTATTAGGTATTCGATTTCTAAGATCATCTAAATTTTCTGATTTTGCTTTATATACGTTATTTTTAGGTATCCCCACAAAAAGTAGTCAAAAGGTGACAAATCTGCAAAGCGTGGTGGCCATTCAATTGTACCTCGCGTTCCTATTCACCTCTTTTATATTTGTTTTTTATTAATCTAATTTATAATCAGAAAAACCAATAGCTTAAAAATGAAAATAGAACGTTATTTGACATTTAAAACAAATTATCGAGATATTTCCAAAGCCGACTAATTAATTTCAATTAAATATTTTGTTTGTGCCCATTAATTATCATGAAAACGGCAATAACTCGAGAAATATTAATTGTAGACATAATAAACCTTTAATAAATTTCAAAGATAATTAAATTATCGATAAGAATATATAGGGTGTTCCATTTAAAAAAATTGACTTATCCGTGTTTGAAGTTTAACCAATTGGACCGAGCATAAAAAACACCCTGTGTATTATTTTAAAATTTTAAGTAGTCAGCAATCACTATGATATTATTGTCGAACAAAGCTTCAAAGGATTCGTTCTGAAATTGCTACGTTGTGAAATCTCAATATTTCCTTAGAGTCCTGTTTCTGTCAAAACTTTCATAAAAACTTGAATAACTCAAAAACGATTGAATTAAGACACATAAAACCCTATACATTTTGAAAGACATTTTAATTCTGCATCTAAAAAGTGCAAAATATAAGGGATGTTTTGTTTAAAAAAACAAAGGGACGTATCGGTACGCAAAAACAAAACACTGTGTATAGTTGAAAAGGTTATGTAGTAAATTACCACAAACAACTTTTATTCGAAACTTTTTTTTGTAAAGTTGCCACAAGACGAGATATTGATCCGTTACATTACTTTTTGTACACCCTGTATATTAATTTTCTCGCGTATTTTAATTCAGAAGGACCAAAACTGAGTTCCAAAAACAAATTCCTTGAATTCAATATTATTTCGTTGTTTTTGTTACATTTAATGGACCAATTAAGTAATTTTTACCGCATCTAATGTGCTTATTTTATTGCTTTGTTCTAATTAGCGGTAATTCCTGCCGGAATATCAAGATTAGCTCGCCCGCGGTGGGTACAAACATTTTTCATGCCATATACGGTTTATGGTGATCGTAATATCTTATTTAGACCTTGTTATCTCGCTTAGATGGTTAAATTAATCATAAATCATCATGCAAATACAATAAAATAAATAGTATCGTAACAATACAGGCGGCCATGTTAGGGGCTGATATTTAAGCCGTGGGTTTTATCTTAATTATGTTTTTTTTGTGTTCACGCCTTGAATGCACTCGCGTGCACTATAGTGTGGATTCATTGCAAAGCGCGTGTTATTACTCAATTGTTTTGTGTTAAGCGCTTTTGTTTCCGCGAATGTGGGCCGCTTTTCATAGTCAATAACCCGTTAAAAGCAGGCGGTGCATTGTTCGGCAATATTTTTTTTAAATTGTCGATTACATCCAGACGCTATTAAAACACAAAATTGGTTGACTGCTCGTGCGATAAAGTATACGGCAGATGTATTTTTAACCGAAATACAAAGTTAGAATGTAAGCGCTATTTATAAATAACGCTTATAGAATACGAGGCGACCCAGAAAATTTTTGTGTCAAAGAGTTTTAAATGTTATTGTTATGAACAATTATGCATTTCTCGTACTCGGGCTTCAGATATTCAACAAATTAGTAATTGGAGACTATGGTAAGCACCATAGTCTCTCAAAGATGGAGATGAAACTACATCGATTTGCAGAAAAATTCGCGGGTCGAATCTTTTGTTTTTTGATTGTTTTAAAACAATTGACCGTCAACAGTCTCGAAGCTATACCGGATGATTCCGTTTGACTGTCGCACCCCTATAATTTAGTTTTTGTGCGATCGTACTAGAAACAGCTGTTTGACGGACGCGTTAGCAAGCATAAAGTACTGCATTACCGGCCCTATCCTTAGCAACGGCCGTAAAAGTTACTTTTCAGGCCGTTACCCTTAGCAACGGCCGAAAAAGTAACTTTTACGGCCGTTGCTAAGGAGAGGGCCGGTAATGCAGTACATACGCCGTCATCTGTCATTGACAGAATGTCACGTAGTTTCTAACCTATAATTTTGAAAATTACTAAAAATTTAAATTGTTTTTAATTCGATCGCACAAAAAATGTAATATGCACCTCGGCCAAAACGTACTTTTTCGGCCTTGCCTGTTTGCTGGCCGAGACGTAGTCGAGGCCAGCAAACAGACAAGACACAAGTTACACTTTTTGGCCTTGATACATAAATAACTATTTCCCTAAAAACGAGACGCGGCCGTAAAAGTTACACTTTTTGGCCTTGATACATAAATAACTATTTTTTTTAAGAAGAAACCCCGATATACCCTATATTTTTGTAAATCGCAGGAAATTTTCTTTAAAATGACATTAAAATGTTTTTTTTTTGCGTTGAAATATATCAGACCGGCGTAAGTCAACTTTTTATTATATAGTGCGTTAGGGTAATACCGCCCACCTAAGACATTATTCTGGATATTTTTAAAAAATGTGGTCAGAGATTAAAAATAAAAATATTAGCTGCAAACAAAAACTATATTCTTCAATAATCACAGACACGACCCTTGGCTAATAAAATAAATGTTGCAAAGCGGGAAATTCAAACATGGGCGATATTTCAGACCGGGTGGTATTACCCTAACACACCTTACTATTAAACAGGGTGTTTCTTAAATATTGCGAAAAATTTCGGGAGGTGATTCCTTATCGAAAATTAAGGGGGTTCTTTCATATAAAATTTTTTCCTTACACGTATCCTTTCTAAGTTACACCCCTCTAAAGGGTAGCGGTAAAGTTAGGTTTTTATTTTATTTCTCAAATTTGAATAAATGTAGGAGAATGATATTTAATAGCTGTTTTATACTTATTAAAAGGTTTTCCACAGTAATATTTTCAATCATCTTCCACATTCACAGGGGGCTGAAATGTGCGACCCCTGTTGTTTTTTTTTATCAGAACTTTTCCGTGGGTTAAAATTTTGCAATTTAAAATTTTCTTTTGAAAGCTTGATTTATTTAGATTTTTTTAGTTTTAAACTTTTCTCGTAAAATCTAACGTTTCTGAGTAAAAAATTAAATAAATAAACATGAACCATCAAATATTCCAATATAAAACGATTCATTTGTTTTTGTTTATATTGGGTAGAATTGACGGGTGTAGTTCATTTTGACGTTTACACGGCGACAACGCTACAACGCCCGTCAATTCTGCCCAATATTTACTTAAACAAACCATGGCAACCACCAAAATGAATTGTTTTATATTGGAATGTTTGATGGTTCATGTTTATTTATTTAATGTTTTACTCAAAAACGGTAGAGTTTACGAGAAATACTTAAGAATTAAAAACATTTCAAGTAAATCAAGCTTTTAAACAGACATTTTTTAATTGCAAAATTCAACCCACCAAAAAGTTCTAATTAATAAACCAACAGGGGTCGCACTTTTCAGCCCCCTGTGAAGGTGGGAGTCGATTGAAAATATTACCAAGTGAAACCTTTTAATAACTATAAATTATCTACCAAATATTCTTTTTCATACATCAAAATTTGAGAAATAAAATAAAAACCTCATTTTACCGCTCCCCGTTAGGGGGGTGTAACTCCGAAAGAGGACGTCTAAGGAAAAAAAAAATATTTCAAAGACCCCCATTAAATTTAGATAAGGAATCACCTCTCGAATTTTTCGCAATATTTAAGAAACACCCTGTATAGTACACTTTTTTTAAATATATTCTGATAGAGAATTTAATTTTTAATCCGATTATGCAATTAAAAATTAAACAGGTATAGAAACATTTTTGAGGAAAATTGATTATTAGTTTTTACAAAATTGTATGTTATATCTTTGATTTAGGATTTTAAGAACTACCTCTTTATGCAAAAATAACAAACTTGGTTATGGTCTAAAATAAAGTAGTTTATACAAAATAAAAAGCTGGTTCAGTAAGGTTTTTGTTTTTTCAATATTTGTAAAAAATCTTTTTTTTTACTTTTGCAGGAGAGGGTCACGGAAGTGTTATTTAAGATTTGAATTTAACAATAAATTACATTACTTAGCCCCAATTTAACTAACATTTAGCTCAAGATAAGCAAGATCTCCATGTCTTGAATTTGGGGCAGTAAGCAAAGTATGAATTAGATCAGTAAAAATAAATAAATTTGTACTTTTGAAGTAAAAAGGCATATTTAAAAATTGTTATCATTCATTCCCTCGGAAACATACTGTACACTTCACTTTCAATTTGTCTTATTAATCGGCGCATGTTCGCACATAACTATAACTGTCCAGGAATCGTGGGCGCCATTACAGGCCAACTCGATTCTCCAGTCATATTTATTTATAATTAAAACTTTTTATTGCCGCAATTTGCTTTGTTAAAGTATTTCGCCATGCGATTACTACTTAAGGCACTTGCATTCCAAAGCCAACTGCATAATTGTAAATCTCGCCACGTTATAAATGAACGCGAGTTTAGTTTGTAGTGAAGCGTGCTGTGAATGTATGTACAATCGCGATTTGTGGAATGTGTAACTATTATTCATAGTTCACAATTTAAAAAAAAAGATCAGTGATTCGCCAGAGAAATATTTGTTTGTAGGAAGAATACATCAGCATTTTTATTTTTCGTGAAAAAAAAAACGATGCAAGAACTAAAATTAGGTACCTCACTGATTTCTAAAAAAAATTATACAGGTTGACTTACCTATCATTTGATAGGAAATTTCGAAATACGTAAAAAATTGCATACCTCAAACTTTTTTAAAATATATTTTATTTATGCTTGTGTTTATTAGTTCCAATTACTTTATATCACAGAGTATGTTGAAGACATACTTTTAATTGCTTTTATAACTTAACTTTTTGTTGTTTAAAATATTTTTCATAGGGTACTTTCATTAACATAAGATTTGCCAGCAAACCAGACGCGGCCGAAAAAGTACGTTTTGGCCAAGGTGCATATTACATTTTTTGTGCGATCGAATTAAAAACACTTAAAATTTTTAGTATTTTTCAAATATATAGGTTAGAAACTACGTGACATTCTGTCACTGACAGATGACGGCGTATGCTGTTAGCGGTGGAAACGTACTTGCATAATTCTGTACATAATTTAAATAACCTTTTTTTGTGAGATTGTAATGTTTTATTCATAAATTTAAACATTGATTAATTATTAATTACATAACGTGTACCAAATTTTTGCGTAGAACATACGTAAATCAACACTACATTTTTTATTCAGTATTCAGTAACAGTATCAACACGAAAACATTAGGTTATAAACTACCTGACAGTTAACAACCTAGAGACCTCTACGTCACTACCCTTAGCGGGGAAGCCATCATCTCAGAGAACTTATATTCAGGCACGCACATGCGCTTTCCGTTCTGCTTAATGCAAATGATCTTTTTCGTACGCTGTAGCGGCCGAAAAAACTTTTTCGACCGTTGCTAAGGATAGGGCCGGAAATGCAGTACTTTATGGTTGCTAACGCGTCCGTCAAACAACTGTTTCTAGTACGATCGCACAAAATAGTATATTATATACCAAGGTAGAGAAGTCAACTATTATAGCCTGAGGGCTCAGATTAGATCACGAGGCGCGAAGCGCCGAGGGATCTAAGGGCCCGAAGGCTATAAGACTTCTCTACCGTGGTGTATATACTATTTTTTTCACTACTAGTAAGACAAACCCATTTATGTTATGCACGCACTTTCTAACCTAAAATATAAAAAGTTAAGTACCTATCTATTCTATAGAAATATTGAATCTGCGTGTTACTCATCTTGCTAAATCACTATTGTTATTAAAAAACATTGTTTTTAAGCGATGGTTTCATCTAAAATACTGACATTATTAAAACTTTTCTTTTTTACGTTGTGTCAATCGACCGTGTGGATATTGACAACCGTCATTTATTTCGGCGCGAAAGTCGTGTTATTTAAATACACCAAAGTTTTTAAAATTAAATTAATTTATTTAAACAACGTTTTAAATGCTAAAATACCAATAAAGAGAATTTCTTTATCATACTAAATCGTCCTATAATTTTTTTTTCTTTAAAACTACAACAGCATTATCAAAAAATATAAATTTGTTCATTATTCACCAGTGGTTAATAATGAAAAATTGTTTACCTGTAACCATGCATAGGTAGAGAAATTGAATTTCACGGCATTCTAATATACGTCATAATGCTACGCTATATTACTAGTAGTGAAAAAAATATTTTTTTCAGCCATCACTAATAATCACAATTCGACAATAAATTTACATTATCTACACCATAAAATACATAAAAGTTGTCTATTGTATACTGCTAACCAATATTTTTAAATCTATGGAAACGCAAACCCCTAATTAAACATCTCGCAATAACAAAAAATTTACTTGCTCCATTTTTAAAGTAAACAGCTAAAAAGTACAATTTAATATCATATTTGGAACAAGTTTGAAAATGGTATTTCAAGACGGCAAAAAATGACAGTTGTGAACTTGGGTATGGTATAAGATTTACGTTATTTTTAGCTTATTTTAACACAAAATCAATACAAATATAGTTTCATTTATGCCTTACAATCATATTCGTACACTTTACACAGATATTTTAGCTATCCTAACATGAGAAAATTCGAATTAAAAAACCTAACCTAACTGTCAAACGGAACTTTTAAAATGAATTTTTACGCTAAGTAATTGAGAGCGCCAAATAATTTTAACATATTTGAGCTCAGGACGTCCAATTTTATTAGTCTACTTAATTTTATCAATTTCTGACAAAGTCCGTTAAAGTAAACTTAAGCCTCATATTTAAGAAACACCTGCATCTTTTAGAATATGTTGTAGAAACCACTAAAGCTCTATATCTTAAAATAAACGAGTAATAGCATTTGGGACTTCTTATTGGGACAGCCTGTATAAAGTCAACATGTAGAACTTTTAATTTTGTGTAGATTAATCAATCGAAATTGGTTTGATTATTGCATTAATTGTAGATTAAATTCTTAACATTTTCTAACATAATATCTTATGACTACGTTCCAAGTAACGTTATTAACATTCTTAACTTTAGAAAACTTTTGTATATCAAATATTTACTCATACAAATTTTTATGTGTGATAATATAATGCAACGGACGACGCGATGAATATTTGTGTTAGATTATTCCGTTAGCAAACATTGAGTAACAACCTCATACAGCGTCAACAAAAATTTTAAACAGGAAAAGTCAAATAATCGTGTGAACTTGATGAGCGTTTAAACCGAAAGGGAAAAAAGCGCCGTCAATTTGAATGCATTATGGATAAAGCGAAATGTGTAGTAATAAATATGTTAAGTACTTCAACAATGTGAGGTCACAGTTTATTTTAATTCCGACAAGTGTGCTGGCTACATGACTAAGGAAATAACGGTACATATTTTTTTGCAATAAAACGTACATTTTACTGCACTTTGTGTACAACTGTAATTAAATAGTAAAACTTTGATAAAATGCTGTATTGTTTAGTACTAAAAATGTTTATGTTACTTAACGAATTGCACAAAATACTGTTGTTTAGTTTGCTGCAAGAATACTAAATCTAGTTTTGACAATTTACGTAAATCATTCACTCCAGTAATTACTGTGGTGCGTTGTAAGAAATTTGTGCACAGAATGCAGGACACAATTATACACCGTATCACACATCTGCGAAGATGACACGTCTTTAAAGTATATAATAAAACAGTTTAGTACCCATATGTAAAAAACTATGTGTCTAGACGTGCTATTTAGCATAATTTCGACTTTTGTTTGCAAATTGCTTAGGTTCGCTACTATTTTATTAGTTAGTGATACATTGTCTATTTACAATACAAACTTTTTGTGCTAAGCTACTTTTAAGGTTTTAAGTGTTAGGATTTTTTTTATTACGGTGATTTAATGACTATAAATTTTGCTTTGAATGAACTATCTTAAACATCTAGAACTATTTTGGAATATAGAGTATTTAACATTGTTATTTTACTTAAAATGATTGGTTCCAGTGATGTTATTTTAACAAAAAATTGTAACCATTGACCTAAAAAAAAGCTCCTCGCCCTCATTTTTGTTGTCGATATCAAGAAATATCGAATAATATCGAATAATGTTGAATAATATTGAAAAACACGAATATAGGTATGTCAATATCGACATATCGATATATCGACATCCGATATCGATACATCGATATCGAAATTATATCGTAGTACTTAAGCATTATAAAACCTAGTTAATACAAAATTTTATTTGATACCATAGCTTGTTCTTTTAAAGTCTCGCAACTGTACCGTTAACCTGCAGCTCCACTACACAGTACACACACAAATTCAATTAGGTGCTAACGCGTACAAATGTTACTCGTTTGGTAAAATTGTTAGAATTTTAACCCCTGCATATAATCAATTCATATTCGTCAGCATATTGGGATAACTTAATAAAATTGGAAGGCTTAATTTAATTTTTGTTTTTGTTTAGTGAATAAAGTTTTCTGCTCCTTAAAATTTGGTTGGATTCTTGTATTCAATCAGCAAAGTAGGTTCGACTTGTTTCCTGGATATCGGTGGAAAGCTTCTGATGGAAAAACCAGTCTAAAAAAATAATACGTAATGTCACAAGTATGTTATTGCGTTGGATAAAATTCATCAGTTGCACTGGTGGATTACATTGCTTGGGGGCCCTTGGCGGTAAAATTGAAAAGAGCCCTATATTATTAGACTAATTGAATGTGATAACTTTACCAAAATACAGTGAGCTCGCGTTATAAGCAACCCACGATATAAGCAACTCGCGTTATAAGCAACACTCGATATAAGCAACTATCGTATCAAAGTACACGATATAAGCAACTGTCAGTGGGACAGTTAAAAATACAAATATCTAAAATACTATTGCAGATATAACAATGAAATTTTGTATCTGAGCGTTATGGTATTTTTCGGATTCGATGGAAATATTAAGGTTGCAATACGACTTCCGGTTCAACCAGAAACGGACTCAAACTTTGAAATTTTAAATAGAACATCTGTATATTTTTACATTTTTGAATTTGTCTTAAAATTTACTTTAATAAATGTAAAAGGTTATATGGGTCTAAAGTCAACAGCTTTCAAAATATTTACATTTTTACGAAAATTTTGAGTGATATAGCACTTTCAGTTTTTTTTTTAACATTCAGGTTATTTAAAAGGGCAGTAAAATATCGTGTGAAATCTAGATTAACAATAGATTTTTTAACAATCATTTTATTTTTAGGAGATTATTAATATACAGCGTCATTTAAAAAGTCTGCAACGAATGGAAAAGTTTTTTATTATATTTTTCTCAGAAAATTGTATTCTTGATAAAAGTTGGTGCATGGTCTAAAACTAATTTTAAGATGAAAAAAGTTCAATAAAAAATCATATGACGCTAGATATTAGTGATTTTTGAAATATTTTAAGAGATACAAAAAAAATTATGGACAGAGTTTTTAAAAATCCCAAAATAAGGCTAGATTTAAATTTTGACGGTCAAATTAATTTCAATTTTTATTTTTTAAGAAATTTTAACATTTAAAAAGTCTGCAACAAATGGAAAATTTTATTTTTATCGAAAAAAGTTATTAAGAATCTAAAAACCGAACTAGGTTTAAATTCTGAGGGTTAAATTCTAATTTTTATTTTTTACGAAATTTTAACATTCAAAAAATCAAAAACCATTAAAATCTAGTGTCATATGACTTTTTATTAATTTTTTTTTATCTTAAAATTAGATTTAGACCATATACCAACTTCATTAGGAATAAAATATTCAGAAAAATCGATAATAAAAAACTTTTCGATTTGTTGCAGACTTTTTGAATGTTAAAATTTCTTAAAAAATAAAAATTTGAATTTGACCGTAAAAATTTAAATCTAGACTTATTTTTGGATTCTAAGTAACTTTTTTCTTACACATGTTTTTTAACTCTTAAAATAAGAGCCCTTTACACTTACAAATATTTCAAAAATCGGTAAAATCTAGTGTTCTATGACTTTTTATCAAACTTGTTTTGCCCTTAAATTAATTTTAGATCATGCACCAACTTTTACCAGGAATAAATTTTTTTGAGAAATTAATAATAAAAAATTTTTCCATTTCTTGCAGACTTTTTGAATGACGCTGTATAATAATATAATAAACTCGTAGGTTAAATTACTAAAATTTTTTGGCTTTTTATAATTTACCAAAGACCATAAGTTCAATTTATGATTGTCGGTGGAATTAGCACACGGTATAATAGTACCTAACTCGTTGCTTAGATATTTTTCTCCCGGGAATATTTTTTTTACGTGTATGAACAAGAGTTTTGTCCGGTAAACACTTGTAAAATAAGACCGTTTCATCCGCTCTGTATACTTGCCATGAAATCACATCATATTTTTTTATTTGAGAGATGTATAAGTACATACATCACGACTAAAGGTACGTGGCACGCGCGTATTTCGTTTGACATAGGTACGTACAGATCACCATAGCAACGCGACCACGATCGCGTTGTTATGGTGTAAACTTTTGTTTTTAGTTTTACTACTAAAAACAAAATTTATTTATGTTAAAAATCGAATCGTTTCTATTTCCATCATATAAGCAACTTTCACGTTATAAGCAACTTTTAGATCGGAATTGGCCGCCGTTAGTTGCTTATAACGCGAGCTCACTGTACATAGTAATTTTAATAATTAGGATTACTTTTTTAATTACTTGGTGAAAAAAAGATAGTTTAACAAGTATGATCTAATTTGCATTTCTATTTACATTACATTTAGATCACAATTATTACTAGTTAGATAAAATTAGATTTCATACAATACGTTTTTTTTTTGTTTATACAAAAAATCGTGTTTAAATATTTTTTTACCGAAGCTGTTCTAAAGCAAAATTTTTAATAATGTCATCGCATTAGATTTTACTTTATAATTCATAGTCAATATACAGAATTGCCATCGACTTTAAACGGTTCTCGATTATTTTGTATTTACATAATTTTTAATTATCTTTAGGTGTTTTAGGTGTTTTTAAAATTAATAATTTCCACATTGGGAAATGTGTGTATTATATCTGATGGTACTCTAAATAAATGCATCAGCAGCTGAATATTCTTCTTCTTTTACAAAGATAAAAAAAATTGTTTAACTTCAACTTCGTATTAATATTTATTTATATCGGGTCTTTAATTCATACTTTTTTAATTTTATAAGTAAAATGTCTTCATATGTTTTTTCCTGCGGCCAAATTTTGTTATCAGGTGATCACAAATTGTATAGAGAAGGTATTGCATACGAAATTTTCTCTTGCAGAAAATTAGTGATCATTTATCGTTTTTCTCATCGAATGGAATTTTTCGCTTCTTCGCTCTTCTTTCTTTAAAACTACTTTTAACGATTTCGAATTCATGACTGAATTATTTTATAAACTTTCTTTTTACGTTTATTTAACATATAGAGAACTGGTAATGAAAAATTAGATAAAGATTACTCTTTTTTTATTATAATTATTTTGTTTTTAAAAATGTCAAGAACCTTGGGGCCAGGGGCCCCTACGGATTTAGTGGCCCCGGGCGGTTGTCTAGTCTCCACCGACCGTTTCATTCACCACTGATCAGTCGGGTTTCGGATTGCTGCTTCGTGCACCCTACTCACCAGACCTGATCCCGTCGGACTTCTATTTGTTTGTTTTCGAACATAAATAAAATTTCACGCGTCATATTTATTTCAAAGTGATTGCTGTCACAAACGCTTATTTTGAGGAGTTGTGCGATGGGCACATAAGGGATGCCATAAAGGCTCTTGAACCTCTCTAGAATGAATTTAGTGAACTAGATTAAAACTATGTCAAAAAATAAAATAATATTTTACCCAATATTTCCTTTCTAGGACGAAAACTATTCATCCCACCCACTTTCGTGCATAATTATGGTTTACCGCGTGCCATTTTCACACCTAATGTTTTTGGTACTATTAGTTTTAGTTTGTTTTAAAGAAACTAAAATTGTTTTGCAGTTCTTTTATTTAAAAAAATCTTGTTCCTTTAGTGAACGCTTACAATCGATTTTGGCAGCCATCCATAACAATTTGGCAACTTCATACGTTATCTCCTAACGGATTTTATCTTGAAAATAATCATAAAATATAAATCACTTCCGTCCCATTCAAATGCTCTCAAAAACTCCCGTCATGTATACAAATAAACGCGAATTGCCCCGCTGAGGTGCATTAAAAATTCTACAAAAATAACAAGGGTTCATTGTGCCAATAATTTGCAATGGTTTAAGTTAGATCTTGGGGTGTCTATTAAATTTCACGGCATAAACTCACTACCCCTGTTAAAGAGGATGATATCGGAAGATCTAAAAGTGTTTAAGCACATTTTATTCTGGAAATGAATAGCCAATTTACTAAACCATCTATCTTGCTGTGTAAAGATTTCATAGACTGGGGGCACAAAAATATGCAGGTCTAACCGTAAGTCGCTCTTAAGAGGATGAGACTCAGGTAGAACGTGATAGAAAAAATCAAAAGGGTGCTAAATTTAGATAAGTATAAAAGGAAACCGCAATATTTGTTTAACCTGTAGTTTTGAACAATAAATGATAAGAACGAAGTTTTTGTTGTCACTCACAGATTTTAAAAAACTTTGATTATGTGTATAACAGGTACACAACAATAAAATTGTCTTGCTTAGTCCTGGTAACCGTATTTTATTTACTACGTTTTTTATATTTTTACTAGGCGATTTACCCGGCGTTGCACGGGTGATTACAATTCTTTTTTATCAATCACAGACTACTCGCGCTCCGCGCTCGCTCCCGGCGGACGTTCCCAGACGTTCAATTACAGACAACTCAATTATATGAAAAATATTGTGGCCCTGATGAGAAACCTATATTTAAACGTAAAAATGGTAAATCTACAGCTTTCTTATAAAAAAAATGTCAAAAATTTGTAGGCAAACGACAAAATGATAAGTGTCTTGTTTTTTCGTTTAATTGTTTCAAATTACCGCTGTCTTACCTTCATAGCCTACTCGAAAATATTACTTTGTCCTAATAATTAACAATAAAATCGCGATATCTTGGAAAATATCAATTTTAGGTGAAAAACAGCCTTAATATTTTCGAAAGAGAATTAAATTTTCTATAAGACGGTAAATATAGGGTTTTGTATTTTTAAAAAAAATGAGTTATCGATGTTTAAAGTTTCACAAGTTTGATCAAGCGTAAAAAACGCCCTGTATAATATTTTAAAAATGTACATTGTGCAAACTGCAAAGTGTTAAATAGCCTATTGTCAATCTAATCTCCAAGCGAATTTCTTCAGACTTTTCAAAGTTTTTAAATGTTGAAAATTTTTGAAAGTACTGTGCTTTCATGAAAATGCTATTTTCACGAAAACTATTGACTTAAGACCCATATAACCTTATACATTTTTTGAAGTAAATTTGAAGAGGAATTTAAAAATATAAAAATATTCAGGGTGTTTCATAAGAAAAAGTATAACTTTGATATGCCACTCATTTTTGGAGCACCCTGTATGTTTGAAAATATTTTTAAAATGTAGCCCTTATTGAATATATGCCGTTTCGCCATGTAACTCTTGGGCCCATTTTGTAGAACAGACTGTATATAGATTAAGAAACTAAGTAACTCTGGAAATTTTATACGGAAGTGAAACGTGGACACTTACAAACAAAAATAGTAGCCGTGTGAATGCAGCAGATATGGGATTTCTAAGAAAAATCCAAGGAAAAACAAAAAAAGATAGAATCAGAAATAAAACATATAGAGAACAATTAAGGATCAAATCGGTTGAAACAAAAATACAAGAAAGACAGCTGGGATGGTTGGGTCACATTTATAGGAAGAAAGAAGAATGATAACCAGAAAAGCGGATGAAGCAAGGTCACAGGGAAAAACAAAAGAGGTAGACCGAGAAAAACCTGGCAAGACGAAGTAAAAAAAGCAGCAACGGATAGAAACATCAAATGGGAGGCGATAAAAAAAAACAGCACAAGACAGAAAAACATGGAAAAAAGTCAGAACAACACAACTTGACAGTCCTAATAGTAGAAGGACTCATGACTAAATAATAACTAAGAAAATAATCATAATGTTTTGTCTTTAAGTTTGAGATGTACAGGCTGGTCCAAATTTGAGATCTTTATAAGGCATCTCGACAATAATTAGCAAAAATGTTATTAAGATCTTTAGAGCTGCTTTTTGACATAAACTTATTTTGTTAGTCAAATTTGTAAAAGCTGTTTCGCTTTTTTAATACAGACGAAAATCGAACTTTTCATGACCTTCAAATTCGAACGTCATTTTTTTTGAAAATCACTTTTAAGTAGAAAATTGGAAAAATGAATCCGAATTTTTGTGACAATCTTAATTTCTGATTGTATTAAATTTTCTTAGGAAATCCTTCCACGCCAACTGAAAAAAAAAAATTTTCTCGGCTTCCAAAAAATATACAGGGTGGACCAAATTTGAAAGTTTTATGGGGTATCTCGATTACCGTAATAGTTAGCGAAAATATGATATCGGTCTTCTGGGCTATTATTTTGAGAAAAAAACGCCTGTGTAATCAGATTTTTTATATCGCTTTTCATTTTGGCACTATAGACGAAAAATTAAATTTCATCGTTTTTGAAAATATGCTATAGCTTTTTTATTTATTAAAGTAGAACTAAATGTTATACAGGGTGCAAACTTTAACTGGAATAAATTCTGTAACTTGGGAATACAGTATATCGGTAAAACCTGCGAAAACACGTCGATTTTAGTTTTTCGCCGGATACATTTCAGCATTATTGCTTTTGGGATATCTTCATCCAGAGGGGTGCAACAACCCCTAATTTTTTTTTTTTTTAATGTAAAGATATGTCGAGTGGCATATCGTTGGAAAGCTCATTTAGAGAGGAATACTACAATGCATATCTTATTTTCGAAAAATTCCAAGAGGTTAGGTGTTAACAAAATAAAGACAGGTTTAAAGTTTAACGCTATTTAATGTAAAGGTTGTTTACAATGTGCACAATTTCATCTGTAAGCGTTCATTTGTGCATTGCTTATCACAGTTAAACAACTTTTTATCGTAACTTTTTGTTGCGACCTTTTAGCAGTTGAAAATCTTGCCTCTATAAAATTTAAAATTTATATTTTTATTTTGTTAACACCTAACCTTGAAATTTTTCGAAAATAAGATATGTATTGTATTCCCCTCTAAATGAGCTTTCCAACGATATGCCACTCGACATATTCTTACATTTAAAAAAAATATATTAGGGGTTGTTGCACCCCTCTGGATGAAGATATCCCAAAAGCACCTACTGCTGAAATGTATCCGGCGAAAAACTAAAACCGACGTGTTTTCGCAGGTTTTACCGATATACTGTATTCCCAAGTTACAGAATTTATTCCAGTTAAAGTTTGCACCCTGTATATGTTTTTATACAGATTTTTATGTTTAATTTAGAAAAAAAATTAAAATTTATTTGACGACCTTAACTTTCGAGGTATAAAATAATATATATTTTTTTTTAATGGAAACTCTAGTTTATATAAAAGAGCATTTTTTTAGCTTTTCAAAAATATATAGTTTTATATACAGGGTGATTGAAATTCGAGTTTAAGCATGGAGATCCCGCTTATTATAATAGCTAGAGTATAGGTTTAAATTTGGCAAAGTTGCTAAATTTTGTGCTTATTGATAATCCAAAGAGAAATTGGAAATATCTCAAACGGTATTCGAGACAATTAGGAAAAACCGGAAAATACGATTTTTGAAAATCGTCTATAACTCGTTTGGCGTATAAAATATTTTAAATGTGTAAAAACATTGCTCAAGCAACTTTTTAAGCTGAATCAGATGGCGGTCACAAATTTTTCCTAGATCGATTCGTTTTTGTTTTATGACGATCAACTTTATTTTTTCTTATGGACGCAATTTTTTGCTGTTTTCATATTAAATAGCATTTATTTTTCTAAATCCATTGATGTTTTGCACATGGTATTTTACTTCTTTATTCATTATCAAATTTAAAAAAAAGGGTTTTAAACAATAACCATTATAAATCAGGTGGGCCGGTCGTTGTAGTTTATGTTGTTTCCATGACAACCAATCAACAAACTAATAGTTTTGAAAGTCTATTACTCTTGTCATCGTAATAAGTTTTTATAAACAACCTTTAAGGGACAGAAGTATTGGCCCTGTCGTGGCAAATGGCAAAAACGCATTTGAGTATCTATAAATTGATATGTAAACAGATTGAAAACTTTATAACTTTTAATGGTAACCTTATCTGAAACACAATTTACCATTTAGTATTAAGAACGCGAACGATTCTCATAAATAAAAACAGCAATAAAACGCGCTTTATCAGAGAACACTCTGCATAAGAATCTGAACCACTATAATCTGAATATCATCACGACAGAAAACATAGTAAGTTTTGATTGAGTAACAACTAATCTATCATAAAATGTTTAAAACCAAATAAAAACTGTTTTTAATACGCTATAAAACAACAACATTAACACACTGTTCATCTTCAGCTACTAAAACACGAACATAAAAAAAGTTAATCTCAATTTTCGATGTATTTAAAAGTGAACGACCCTATGCATCGTTTATTATCATAATCGGTTTTCAAATTCGTATAGAGGACGATTCATTTCTGAAATGGTACCCTCATCTCCGAGCTATATATAGGTGCCCTAAGTGGAGCTGTCGGTAGATAGTGTGGTTCTGTTATTAATAAATAGAAATGTCTATAGGGGTGCCTTCCGCTAGATAAATTTCCCATAAAATCTTGCGGTTAAGAGTGCAGCGTGTGCCCACTTAAAACTTTAACGGCTTATACTATAAGTGCGTTTGTTAGTGGAATTAAAAGGGTCAGATAAAAGGCATAAATAACATATTTACAATAAGCAGGTATCAAGGGTGCGTTAGACTTTCTTGCTTCCTGTTAAACATGATATCGCTGATAAGGTGAAAGCAACACAAGAGCTTCTATGTTATTAGATTATGCCTGATAATTGGATGGTTCAACGTTCATCTGCTCCTTTTAGATATAACTGTTATGAGACAGTGTAAAGCCAGTAACAAACCTATTTCTTTTTCAATAAACTCTGCTGCTAGACTTACAAATTTTTCCTATCGAGAATGATTCTGTATGGTTAAACCCTTTATGGTATCGTATGAGGACAAGATCGCCCCGTCGTCTTGAGATTGCCCCTAATTATCGAGATTGCTTCGTATTCTCAAATCGCCTCGAGATCACTTCCTCATCCAAAGATCGCTCTATTATCTTGAGATCCGTCTCAAATTCATCTCATTGTTTCGTGATCACATTATCGTCTTGAGATTGCCTCGCCATCTCGCTATCACCTTGTTGTCGTCTCTACATTGCCTCGTCGTCTCAAATTTACCTTATCGTTTCGAGGATACATCATTATCTCGAGATTTTTTTGTAATCTTGTGATCGCCTTGTTGTCTCTAATTCATCTCATTGTCTCGGGATCACATTGTCGTCTTGAGATTGCCTCGCCATCTCGATACCACCTCTGTCGTCTCTAGATTGCCCCGTCGTCTCAAATGTACCTTATCATTTTGAGGTTACTTCATTATCTCGAGATTTCCTTGTAGCCTTGAGATCGTCTTGTTGTCTCTAATTCATCTCATTGTTTCGGGATCACATTGTCGTCTTGAGATTGTCTCGCCATCTCGATATCACCTCGTTGTCTCTACATTGCCTCGTCGTCTCAAATTTACCTTATCATTTCGAAGATACTTCATTATTCCGAGATTTCCTTGTAGTCTTGAGATCACCTTGTTGTCTTTAATTTATCTCATTGTTTCGGGATCACATTGTGGTCTTGAGATTGCCTCGCCATCTCGATAACACCTCGTTGTCGTCTCTACATTGCCTCGTTGTCTCAAATTGACCGTATCATTTCGAAGGTACTTCATTGTTTTGAGATTTCCTTGTAGTCTTGAGATCGCCTTGTTGTCTCTAATATATCTCATTGTTTCGGGATTACATTGTCGTTTTGAGATTGCCTCGCCATCTCGATATCACCTCGTTGTCGTCTCTAGATTGCCTCGTCGTCTCAAATTTACCTTATCATTTTGAGGTTACTTCATTATCTCGAGGTTTCCTTGTAGTTTGAGATCGCCTTGTTGTCTCTAAATCATCTCGTCATCACAAATTTACCTCGTAGTTTCGAGATCACGTCGTTTTCAAAATGCCGTTGTCTCAAATTCACCTTGTCTTGTCTTGCCGTTTTAAGATTAACTTGTCGTCTCGTAATAATCAGGTCGTCTTCAGATCACCTCATCATCTCAAGATCGCCTTGTCTCGAAATCACCTTGTCGTATTGAGTTGCTTCGTCTTTTCTAAATCTCTTCGTCAATATTATTTGTCTCAGTATTATTGCTAAAATTGAAGTAATCAATTTCAAGACATTCATTTCTCTATTAATTGCTGTATTATTTGTATTAATTGAATCACTCAAAAAATCAAGCAACTTGACGACTTTTATATTCCTTTCACTATTAAACAAAACTCTATTTTTTTACTGTCCCCATGCGCAACCCGCTCGTATTAAACACTTTGTACACAGTGAAAAATCAACCAAAAAAAATGGAAAAGGATTTAAAAAAACGCAAGTGAAAATACTTTTATACAAAATTAGACCCAATAAAAAATAAGCAAAAGAAGACAACACGGAGGATGATGAATACGAAACGATGGTATTGGAGAGTTAACGTTTGCAATATCGAGATTGGAACGATAAAGAACTCTTTAATCGGCTAATTAGAGCACAGCAGGCAGACTACAATTAGCTAATATCCGAAGAAAAGAGGGCGAACAAGCCATCGAAAAACATCAATGTATTTTTAAAGCAATCCCTACTGAAACTGATGAACATTTTTAAAATAAATGTTTTGTAAAACTCTGAAGCTCTACAATGCACATTGCTCTAATTATTAAAGTAAATTAGATTACTTTTGTTATAAGGTTTATTAGTTTTCTATGTAGAGAAGAGTTGTTGAAAGTATGACGAATATAAGTTTTCAAGAAAAATTCTCGTTTTTTTTAAATAGATAAACAGTTGTTACTTTCTAGATATGCCTCGTAAATTCTTATGAATGAAATATACACAAGGTCAGGCTCTATCAGAGGAAGGGCTTGAGGGGCAGATGCCCCGGGCCCCGCAATTTTAGGGGGGGCTTTTACAAGTTTAGGGACATCAGAATGTTTAACTGGATCTGTAAAAAAACTGTACGAATTTCAAAAAGCGGAGTCATTAGTGTGAACCGGGACGTATTTCAAAACAATTCCCATCAATATTTTCATAAAAACTTAAATAAGTCAAAAACGATTGATTTTAGGTACAGAAAACCTAATATAGTTTTTTAAAAAATATTGATTTTATATCTAAAAATTACAAAATATACAGGGTGTTATAAAAAGAAACACAGTAAAGTACCGGTGCGCAAAAACAAAACACTATAGTTGAAAATAATTCTAAGTTATGTAGTAAATGACAACAAACAACTTTATTTAGTTTGTTCAATTTGACGTGGTGGGGTACGTTGAAACAAAAATAATGGGGCAACTTGAAATGTTGTAACCTACCCCAATTCTATCAATTTAAACTTTTACCTGAGTTAATTTTAAAACTTGGGCGTTATAAAACTATTTTAAACAACTATTGAAATTTAAAAATTAAGGAAAAAGTTGAAAAACAAATCAAATTTTAAAAATACCTATTTAAATCAATAAGATCTCATACAAATAAAATTTAAGGCTTATTTGAATGGTCAGATATTTCGTCAGAGGGTGGATGTTTTTATGTACAGGGTGGTCTATTTTCGATGCCCATACAGGGTATCTCGGTTATTATCAGAGATAGAAAAAAACTAAATACATAAACTCGATTTATTTTTTCGAGAGAAATTTATTGCCGCAAACAGATTTTTAATATCTTTTTTAATTTTCGAAATATAGCCAAATAACGATTATAGGCACTTTTCAAAAATGTTAAATATCTCGTTTAAACGAGAAGATAGAAAAAAACTTTAAAGACATTTTTCGCATGATTTTTTGTGCTTAATAAGATAGCGATGTTCAATTGTTTTTTACTTATATCAATGCCGATATATTGCACCTAACTTTCTTATTTTAAATGGCAACCATAGGGAAATTATATATTTTTGAAAAGCGCAAAAAATAAGCTTTCGATTCATGTCAAAGCCAACTATGGTTGTAATTTAAAATAAGAAAGTTAGGTGTAATATATCAATATTTGTATGAGTAAAAAAAAATTGAACATCGCCATCTTATTAAGGACAAAAAACCATGCAAAAAATGTCTTTAAAGTTTTTCTCTATCTTTTCGTTTAAGCGAGATATTTAACATTTTTGATGTCTTTTTTGATACTCGAAATTAAGCCAACACCATTTTTGGCTCTTTTCAAAAATGTTAAATATCTCGTTTAAACGAGAAGATAGAAAAAAACTTTAAAGACATTTTTTGCATGGTTTTTTGTCCTTAATAAGATGGCGATGTTCAATTTTTTTTTACTCATACAAATATTGATATATTACACCTAACTTTCTTATTTTAAATGACAACCATAGTTGGCTTTGACATGAATCGAAAGCTTATTTTTTGCGCTTTTCAAAAATATATAATTTCCCTATGGTTGCCATTTAAAATAAGAAAGTTAGGTGCAATATATCGGCATTGATATAAGTAAAAAACAATTGAACATCGCTATCTTATTAAGCACAAAAAATCATGCGAAAAATGTCTTTAAAGTTTTTTTCTATCTTCTCGTTTAAACGAGATATTTAACATTTTTGAAAAGTGCCAAAAATCGGTTTTTGGCTATATTTCGAAAATTAAAAAAGATATCAAAAATCTGTTTACGGCAATAAATTTCTCTCGAAAAAATAAATCGAGTTTATGTATTTAGTTTTTTTCTATCTCTGATAATAACCGAGATACCCTGTATGGGCATCTAAAATAGACAACACTGTACATTCCATTTAGTCAGTGAAACTTAGCCAGCAGGATTTGACGACGATTTAAAAGACATTAAAATCAATGACTTTGTTCTGGTAGAATTTTATGGTTAAAAAAAAAACACTTTATTTTGTAGGAAAAATTATTAGAGAAATAGACGAAGAAGGCGACTTTGAAATTACCTATTTTGGAAAAAGAAAGGAAATAATTAGTGCGTTTACCTTTTCTCCAACGGAAGATTTTGCATCTGTTTTTGAGAAAGATATTAAATCACCTCCCCTGAACTGCTAGAAAAACCTAGTAAAACTCTAAAAGATTTAGTAGAAGTGACAAAAAAAATCTTTTTAAAAGAAGAAAAAACTCATAAGTTGCAACAGTGATGTTTAACTCAATTGATCAAACAGACTTTTCTCCACTAATATGCCCCAAAGAAACAAAACGAATTCATTCAATTAATTTATTGTACTGTAATATACAGGGTGTCCCCGTTATCACCGCGAATATTTTAAGTGGTGATATAGGACCTTTTTCTAAGAAAAAATTTCAAGTAAAATTTTTTCCTAAAATCAAATGCTAAGCTGATATCAACACTTACTTGATTTTTTTACACTTCTACATTTATAAGACTCTGTAGCCGACAATATCAATTTTATCGTAAAATACCTTCAAGCTTTTTAATAGAACATAAAATTCTCTAAAAAATTAGTTTTATTTATTTTTTGTCTACAGGCAATGGTTTGAGAGTTATAAGGCAGTTTGTACAAAACAATGTAAAAAATTTACAAAATTTAATTGTTTCTTAGACTTTGCAACCGCTGTATCTTTAAAACGAAAGGTTGTACAAAAAAACCGACGGCCCATTCCGGATAGCAAATTTTATGGGCTACAACTTTGGTCAAGTGAATTTTTTTTAAAATCATACGGATTTTCCGGAAAAGCTGAAAATAAGGAATAGAGTGCAAAAACAAAATTTCCTACAAATATTGTTTTGTATTTAAAAATGCTTTTAAAGAGAGTGCGATTACGTGATTGAAAATGATGGAGGTCATTTTGAACACTTATTGAAGTATTTTTGTGGTTACATGTTAATTTTATTGCGTTCAGATGGATTTGCATTGTTTTGCATTTTATCGTTTTTTTTTCACCTTTTCACTATTTTAAACATTTCTATAATACATTTAGTTTTATTGAACAACATATTTACCGAAGTTGTAGTCCGTTAAATGTCTTATCCGTAATAGGCATCCGTTTCGCTCTACGACGTTTCGTTAAAAAGATGCGGCGTTTTTAAAAATTTACATAACTTATTGATATGCAATTTTACAATTTTTTGTTAAATTTGTTCGTTAGCTCCTTAAAAAAAAATGATAAGGGGTGGTTTTCTGAAGAATTTCAAACTTCATAAAAAGCTTTGAAACTGATGAGATACATAATTTTATGAATGTTGCCGATGCTATGGCATAATTACCGGGAGTTTTTGTTTTTCGAAAACGATAAAATGCAAAACAATGCAAATTCATCTGGACGCAATAAAATTAACATGTAACCACAAAATTACTTCAATAAGTGTTCAAAATGACCTCCATCATTCAATTACGTAATCGCACTCTCTTTAAAAGCATTTTTAAATACAAAACAATATTTGTAGGAAATTTTGTTTTTGCACTCTATTCCTTATTTTCAGCATTTCCGGAAAATCGGTTTGATTTTCAAAAAAATTCACTTGACCAAAGTTGTAGCCCATAAAATTTGCTATCCGGAATGGGCCGTCGGTTTTTTTGTACAACCTTTCGTTTAAAAGATACAGCGGTTGCAAAGTCTAAGAAACAATTAAATTTTGTAAATGTTTTACATTTTTTTGTACAAACTGCTTTATAACTCTCAAACCATTGCCTGTAGACAAAAAATAAATAAAACTAATTTTTTCGAGAATTTTATGTTCTATTAAAAAGCTTTAAAGTATTTTACGATAAAATTGATATTTTCGGCTACAGAGTCTTATAAATGCAGAAGTGTAAAAAAAACAAGTAAGTGTTGATATCAGCTTAGCATTTGATTTTAGGAAAAAATTTTACTTGAAATTTTTTCTTAGAAAAAGGTCCTCTATCACCACTTAAAATATTAGCGGTGATAACGGGGACACCCTGTATTTTTCAACTTTTTCTTAAAATAAACTAGTGTTGTTACATGAACCCATTGAGAAAAGTGTGACTGTTTCAACCAGCCCCAGCCCAGCACTTTGAAATATTTGGTTTTTGTTACAAAATACCTGCTTACTCCTTAAATTTGGCTTTTTAACAAGAATTAATTCCAACTACTTTTAAAATACATTAATAAGTGCCATCTTTTATATGTACTTTTTGTTTTGTTTTAATGAATAGATACTAAAAAAGTTATATAAAAAAAAAAAAAATTGTTTCAACGTGCTCCACCTTACCCAACTCTAAGCATCACTGTAAAAAAACGCACCACATTCAAATTTCTAAAAAACAACATTTATCATCTTTGCATAACTGACTTGATTATGCACGTGTTACGTTCCGTCACTGAAGAACCAGTAAACAAGTAATAAATTAGTATTTCTTGATGGGATGTAATTCCATTAGGTGTCCGTTACAACCCTTGCAACAGCGCCTCATGCTTGTTTTTTAGCTCCCGCTCGTTTATTTCACGTCAGCTTGTTGATCAAATTACTTTGTATTCGTAAACTACGATAAGGAGCTGTAGGATAATTTATTTTTCATGTGAAATCAATCTCCGTCACGATATGCTCAAGTTACATTCTCCGAATAGATGCATATAAATTAGATGAACATATAGTTATTAGGTTTGTTCCAACAAGCGATTTAAAACCAGTTCATGGATAGTACATGAACTGGTTTATTCGCATACGCGAACCATGTACTAATAAATGTATTGACCAGTATTAGCCGTTGTTGGAACGCTTTTACGACTGACCTAACTGTAAATGACATTTGCGTCTATTGGGTTCATAGAAATGTGCGCATCGCTAGGGTAAACACCTTAAGAATCCAGTACTAAATGGGGTTGGGAGGGCGATGCTTGCATAACTAGAGCTGTTTTAACTTAAAGTGGACAGCGAGAAACGCCAAGAGAGGGGATGGCGATTGAAATTTAGACTTTTCTAAAAACGTTGAGTAACGGTAAATGAATTTACAGGTTATAATCACGTTGCTGAAACAGACGGATGTTTTTAGGTGGCGCTTTAAGAAACGCTTTTGACTAATTTTGGTTTCTGCGCCACAGTCCACTAAGTTAAAACAGCTCTAAAACTCACTTTAGTTTTGAACGGCGCATGCGTGTAAAAATTCAAGCGCTAGTAAATACGTGCCTTCATTCACGTACTGTTTGACCGTACACTGACTAGTTCATGTATTAATTATTGTAACAGTTGGAACAGCCGACTAACCCGGTGAACTATCAGAGACAGTGCTGGAACGCGATATCGATACTGCGCAGAATCCTGATAGTACATTGGATCGTACATAGCCGTGTTGGAACAAACCTATTGTAAGCGAATTATTGTTACTTCTGGTGGCTCATGTATTTAATTTTTTGGTGTCTTTGTAACCCTTACGCCTTTCCAATAATCAGTTTTATATTAGATTATTAGAACAATGTCTTTCTGGTGATGCCCCATACATGGCTAGCATGTGTTGCGGCACATTTTATGAGTATGTTCTGTACACACTGAAGTTTTCCAATAAGTAAGAAACGAATTTGAAGCTGAACCTCTTGCATTACGTTGGTTTCTTATTACACAAGCATAATTTCAGCACAGAAAGGTTCTATATGGGAACCGCCAGGAAGATAATATACCTAATAGCGTTCCTAGTTAATAAAAAGAGAATTTTCAACATTGAAAAAGCTGCAGTATTACGGTTCTTTAGAAAAAAGTTGAATAGCTTTGGTCTACGGGTTTTTTCTTCAATTTTTAAAACTGTGTTAACACAGGATATTAAACAGATCCGTTTGTTCACCTAGGCAAACTATGCAAATTTTGGGGGGGGGCGTGATTAAGGGAGGTCCGAAGCCATAATCTCATTAAATAATTTTTAAAAAAACACAATTATCAGAAAAAAAGCACAATAAGAAGCAATGGCATTGAGTAAAAATTTAATTTAATTGACTAGAACTTGTTTTTTTTCAATAATGTGGTATAAGATATTAAAAAGATTAACGCTGCCAGTAGATTATTGCAAAATTGGGGTGTTAGTCTTTGACTTTAACAGATTTTTATGAGAGTCCTGTTAAATTTATACAGACGAGTTCAGACGTTTTGAAGCTATTCAAAAACAAGCCCTAGTATTGTCGAAAACAAAAATATATTAGAAGCATTTTTAAAGGTCTAAATACCAATAAAAAGATTGTATATACAGGGTGGTCCACATAGAAGGGCCACTATTGGGATCTCGTAAACGGTAAGAGCTACAAAGAACTTTAAATTAGACAAATTGTTCCATTTTCGGAGACCTATTCATTGATGTTTTATGTTTTTAAAAATTTCCATGGCACGCTAGATAATCAACTAAAATCAAGAGGCATTTTTTTTTAATCGTTAATAACTCGGTTATACTTGATGGTACAAAAATATTTTTGGGGAAAAAGTTGTAGATTTTTTTACGCACTATAAAATGAAAACATTCATTTGTTTCAATATTTTTTCAATTATTAGATAAATTACAAACTTGCATTTTTTTAAATGGAAACCCTAGTTGGCCATGACTTTATGTGAAAGAGTATTTTTTTAGCTTTTCAAAAATATATAGCTTTATATATTTGTTGCAAAAAATAACCGAGATATGGCCAATTTTGTAAAAATTCGATCATCAAAGTTTACCATGATTTCGTAAACAAGTCATGTTTGCAATTATTAAACAACTAAACGTCAGTTCGAAGCAAATTTTTCAACTTTAAAGCAAATCCCTGTATTATTTTGTATTTTATAACTGTTTATTGTTGTATTGTGAACATGGCTAAATTTGAACTCTTTGAAAAGTTAAATATGTTAGAATATTACTTTGTAAGTGATAAAAACGTAGCGGCTGTTTCAGAATTTACTTCACTATAGTTCAATCAATGAAAGGTTTTAAAAAATATTGTTGCTAAATGTGTAGGTATTGTTTAGATATCAAAAATATTTTTACAACAATAAAAGATCTAAAAAAGTTATAAAAATGACGTCGATACAGAAGACTTTGACAAAGAAATTCACAATTTTTTTAGCTTCTTAGAATAAATAAAAACTCCTCTTGTGGCCGGTATTATAGCTTCAGTTTAAACTGCTTGTAAAGTTTAAACTTAGAATAATAAAAATAACCATAGTAACCTGCAGTTTATTTTTATTAATCTTAAGTTTAAACTTCACAAGCAGTTTAAACTGAAGCTATAATACCGGCCATTAATGTTTCTATATTTATATTTCTATAAATTTTCCGGATTTTGAAATTATGTTGAGAACTTATTTAACATTACCTATTAGTAATGAAACTGGTGAACGTATTTTTGTGTTTTTAAACTAATTAAAAATTATTTTTGCTACATAATTAAATAATTTTATAAATCTGACTTCTTTCAATGACTTTACCTTATTCCATAATATGTATTCAATTTTTACTATTTGGTCAGGGATCTTTGTAAGGGGACCCTTAAATTTTTATTTGCCTAGGGGCCCAGAATGTGAAGACTACTCTAACATCAAATGTGATTTGGCATTTTAAAAATTGAACTTTTAAGGCAAATTAATTTGTGCTCATTCAAATGCGTTACAATTTTTTAATGTTTGTTATTATTTATTTGACAGCATGTTATAGCACATTATAAATCATCCATCTATGTATCAATTTCGTCTTAAAGTTACTCTGAAACAATAAACACTTGTACAAGTCAATATGAAAGATGACGCAAAAACGTGCCTATTTACCACAATGAAAATAATTTGACGATTTTACGACAACATTAACTTACGTCAAACTTTCAGAATTAAACAGTAAAACCACCAGACAGCACAACATAATTCATATGTGGCAAGAATTAATGCGTCTATAACATAACTTTATAGTTTTAAGTTAAAAATAGCGTAAAGGGGTTTTATTACTCTCTGCCATTTAGAACTATGTGACCCATTTCAGTTGGATGTTATTTAATCCCAAACTATTTATATTAAGTATTAAAAATACCTCGTATATTTAACTTGCACACTTGTTAAACATTTTGAACACACACGACGTATGGAATATAAACAGAGAACCGTCAAAATCTTCTTAGAATGGCGCTTAATTTTGTTCCCACGTAACGTAATTACAAGTATACATTGTTGTACAATTATTTTAGACACGTTTGGTAAACAACTACTTAAAATGAACGCCACTACTTTGTATTTTACTTCCAAATTAATTATCGCTGTATCTCTTATTTCGAATAGCCGCCTTTACACACAAGCGCTTTCCTGTGTACGCTTAAGAGCGTACGGTTTTACGCGTGTGTAAAACTGTGCGAGTATTCGCGCGCGATTGAAGTTTGTTACAAAAATGCATGCACATTCTTTCGCGCAGTAAAGCGTGCCAACTGAGAAATGCACGCGAAAGCACATGTAAAGCTGAATCATGCACACCTTCCTTAGCGAAACTGAATGGAGCGCCTGTAAAGTCTGTTTTATACTACACTATTTTTTCGTTTAAGAAAATCGTATACAATTTTTGATACAAAAATTCCGTTCAAGAATTTAGCATGGAAAATATGAACCATTTACATTGTACTGTTTTTTCGTACGAAAACTCCAATATATTTTGGTTAATTTTTAGTAACTTTTATCATACTTTGTTGGCACCTTGAGTAACCATGTCAAATGTTCAATTTGATCACAGAACAAAAGGCGAATAATTTTCAAATTTAACGTATATTTAACGCTTGCTCCATCCTACATATTTATTCCTACAAAATAAATTGTGAGGGATAACGGTAATAAATAGTATTTACCATCGTTTGATTGTTTCAGTTAACCTAACCCACAAATAACATGCGGTCAGATACAGTTACAGTAGAATACGTGAGACGGTAACATTTGCCAGAATGCTCATATTCCAGAATATGAAACACGAGACCGGGAGATTCTTTCGGCAATGTTCGGCAGTACTTTGGCTTTTATCGTAGGATCCGAGTTTGGTTAGTTTTCTGTCAAATTTGTTGATAGAAAGTACATTTAAAATGTGATGGATATGATGAATTTGCGTTGACAAACACGTTTGAGGTTATGTTTGATGTTTTGATTTCTAAATAAAAACAATTAAGTTTTAAGCCCCAAACGTTTAATTATGCTTATGCAAGTAGATACATAATTTGGTTATTGGCAAATCTGTGGAAGAAAGACTTTTCATCAATGCTGTTACAAAAGTTATTAAAAAGGCCCTAAAACGAAAAAGTGTCCAACGCTTACTTTCTTAT
The DNA here is from genome assembly GCA_947652605.1 of Elmis aenea. Taxonomy (NCBI): domain Eukaryota; kingdom Metazoa; phylum Arthropoda; class Insecta; order Coleoptera; family Elmidae; genus Elmis; species Elmis aenea. The sequence goes on from OX393582.1 coordinate 33,483,002, forward strand.
GATGTAGGTACCAAATGTGGTTTGCAGATAAAAATATATTTATGGTTGAAGAAACTTTAAGCTATCGTTTGACATTTAAGTTGACCTTGAAAAAAATTGAAATGCAATTCAGTTTATAGTATTGGAATAGACATTTGATTTCGTTTTTTGTTCACCAAAATCGGACCACAAATAACGGAGTTACAACTGCGGCGTTTTTTGTGTGACAGCCTGTATATGTTCATAGTTTTCAACTTCCAACTAAGAACTAAGATGTAATAAAAAATATGGAAATACGAGTATCAACTACTACATTTAGTAGAAACTCATGTGTTTGTATATACGTACTTATACCTAAATAGTAATCAATTGTAATGCTTTAAAAATACTGCAATTAAATCGGCCACTCTTCCTAAAGTATGCTTAGTTATTGTTATTCATAGTATTCAGTATTCAAAAGGTATTATGGAATTAGCTGCTTAAATATAAACAAATTAATAAAATAATTTTTAAACTATAAAGATACAATTGTAATAAAATATTGGTTGTTTTAAGAATATAGGAGTAATAAACATAATTGTAATATTTTAATTTGTATCATGATATTTTCGTACTTGAGAGATAACATCTGTATCTGGATATGTTTTATTTCTGCCCATTTAATCATTTATATCAGATGGGCAACCTCCTGTCCTCAAAAGTCTATAATCTGGCCCGTGGACATTTTCAAAAGATGCATAAGCCCTTTATAAAACGTGTTTATTTGTTTTTATAAAAAAAATCATATTCATATAAAAAAACATAATTATTGCTTATAATCCCTAGTGTAAAACTTCTATGCAGAACTGACCAATAAAGCATGGTTGTGCGATTTATTGGTTTTGGTTGACATAACTACCCATTTGGATAAACTGCATACAAAATTACAAAAGGAAAATCAAATAGTCACCGAATTGTGTGGATATGTCCATACATTTCAAAACAAATTTAAAGATTGAAATACATAACAATTTATTTATTTTTCATCATTTCACACAACTTTTACCAATACTTATGGAAAACAAAAATGTATCGATATCAATAAAATTGCACGAATTCATAAAAAGGCTCGCTGATTTTAAAAACATACCTATTTTTAAATATTTTCATCTCCATTGATAATATACACCATAAACAAAATTCTTGAAAAGTCCCGAAGGAATTTCTAGAATTCTTAGCAGAAAAGAAATAAGATATATTTGGAATTACATAATGAACTTTATAAAAATTTAGGCCCTTGATTGTCGATGCAAAAAAGAATATCAAAAAATTCATCGTGGCACACAATGAAAATTTGGAGCACTTTGCCCATTGCCACTACTAAAATCGCACCTTATATCAATTGATTATAAAAATATCAACAGTGGTAAATATCGTACTTTATTTTGTATTAACATGTGTTTTTCTTAGTATTGTTGTCCGTTATAAAATTACATGTAACGATAAATAATATAAAGACAATGTAAATAATATTATGATATCTTTTATTTTGTATCATTTTCACGTTTTTGTATTTTGAACCACTAAAAATTATTATGATCCTAGTCTACTCTACATCAGACAAGTTTGATTTGGCCCGCCACTAAAAAAGGTTGCTTACCCCTTATCTATACCATTAAATAACTGCAAGTTCAATTAACTGTTAAAATTTTCTCTGAAAATTAAAAAATATTTGATATAATACATAATACTGATACAAACTTGCAATGTTATACAGTTAATCATATATATTGCTGTACGTTTCTTCTCAAATAATCATTCTAAGCTTAGTTGTATCTCGATTCTGCATTCTTGTTTTATAATACTCATATTAAACGTTTAACATAACATAACTCAGACATTTCCTAACAAATGTGTTTAATTGGCCTTTGCTAGCTGTCAGTATTTATTGTCAAATAGGAAAAGAAAAATTATTGTACCCTATGTTTATGCTTTGCCGTTATATTAATTTATGTATTTGTAATACCTAGACACAGATTTTTTTTACTACGGCCAGCTACCTGTTCTTTAAAATCAGTCACTGTTTCTAGAGTAATCTTTTATTAATAACAAAAACATTGGTATTGTAGAAAGGTTTATTTAAAAGTAATTTAAATCTTTAAAATACTAAATGAACAGCTTAAAATATTTCAAGCAATTGTCTATAAAAACACTAAATTTTGTAGCTGTTAGTAACATAAATGTTTTATGATAACAAACTTTATAAGGATACAATAATTGTGTAGAATAAGTTGCTTAAAAGATATAGGTAACATATATTGTTGTCTGTAAATTACAAGTGTAAAACTTTAATTTGTTGCTTTTGTTTCTTGATATTGCTTCGTCAGCTGGTTGCACGTTACTAAAACATCTTAAGTACTGAAATATGTTCCATTTTTACACCATCTTTTAACTGCAAGTTTAAATCATTCTCAAAATTTTCACTGATAATTTAAAAATATTTGAAAAAATATACCATATCAGTACATACATTCAGTATTGTATGAGTAGTTTCTGATAAATTATTACAGTATTTTCTGTAACGGTTTTCTTTTATAACATTTCTTTATACTTATATCTGGATTCTGCTTTTGTAATATTCAAATAATAAACAATTAACATAACCTACAATTTTCTTGACAGATTAACGAAATGAACTAAATCTATGGGTCAATCTAAACAGATGAATCTTCCTTAGGTGTAAACACATTTTACTGTGGTTACCTTTGTTAATAACAATCATAATCTCAATAGCAACAATGGTAACCACAGTAAAATGTGTTTACACCTAAGGAAGATTCATCTGTTTAGATTGACCCATTGCTGCCCGTCGGCATTTAATCATCTCACTCTAAGTAGCTAGCTATTTCATTTGAAAATTAAAACTAAAACTGAACGTTACGAATCGAACCGAATATCTAGTCGAATATAACCGAAGCGATATATACGTTACGTGTGCGAGATTCTGGAAAATGAGCATTCTGGAGTATGAGCCCGTCCCGAATACGTCTGCGAGCATGCTAAAGTTGGACGGATTTAGCGCAGGTAGTAATTTCGAACGAATTTTTCGTTCAAGATTTTTAATTTCTGATTGACACCGTACTAGAAAATCGTATACGATTTTCTTAAACGAAAAAATAGTGTAGTATAAAACAGACTTAAGTTGCACACTTTTAGCTGCAGTGCGAGGTTTTGTTAATTTTTCTTTACGTGAGAAATAGACGTTCAAAGGAGAAATATCGCACTGGCTGTGGCTTTTGTTGGTTTGAGTAAAGTGTTAAAGAAAAATATTTTCCAGATGGCGACACTTCCCGGAAATACCGGAAACTGACGTCTACTTTCTTATTTTAAATACAATGGTCCCTTTTTTTATTGCATTTTTGGATTTAGCACGTTATTTTAGAGGAACTTTTGATAGCATTTCCTATACCTAAGTGCAGTAGTTTTGGACTACTGAACTTATAGGGAATGCTATCAAAAGTCCCTTTAAAATAACGTGTTACATCAAAAAATGCAATACCCTTTTTCATTTTTCAAATCTTTTTAAGTACCGGTCTCAATCAATCACCCTGTATATTTCTTTAGTCCCACATTCGCTTCGTTGGCTTTCACGGGATTTTTTAACTTCCTCTTACGCTGAACGAAACCCCAATTTTCGTTGGGAAAACCTAGTGCCTTGCAAAATTCTATGATTTTACTGTAAGCATTTATAAAAACTCTGTGAAGACGTCTAAAAGTTTATGATCATTACAACCTGATATATTTGACATTTGCAACTTTTTTAACACACTGTATATTTACGTATTTATTATAATTTTGTTTCTGTAAAACACCTGGCTAATGATTGTTTTTGCGAAAATTAATATTATTTTTTTTGTTTCAGGTAAGGATTTGTCTTCCGTTACAAGAAATAAGGTAAAAATCTGTTTAGAAAAGGTTTCGTAAAATAGTGAGTTGCTAGTTATTCTAACTGTTCATCCCGCCAATTCCTATTTTTGTATTCGTAGCTTTTCACTTTCGATAAACATGGATTGGATTAATATAAATAAATAAAATCTGTGATTAATTCTTTTGACCACAGGCGGATGCCCATGATTCCAGTATACTACACGTTTTGAACAAGGTTGGCCTCATTTACATCTATTAATTTTTTAAATTAAAATCATGATTTAAATCAAAATTTGTTTTCACTATTCAACGTCACACGTCACAAATAAATTAAATGCACGTTTACTTCCACCCGCTTAAACAACCGCCGGAAATAATGCCTATTGGCTTCTTATAGGTCAGAGAGAATGTTCTTGTTAGAGACGAATTCTGGTAGATTTGCTTTGTAAAGTTTCACAATGATAATTAATTTTAGTGTCAAAACATCTACAGGCTCATTCAAAAAGTTTGCAGCAATTGGAAAAGTTTTTTATTATCGATTTCTCTTCTTGATAAAAGTTGATGCATGACCTAAAACTAATTTTAAGATGGAAAAATATTCATCACGGTAGATTTTTAACTAAGGTAATTCCGGGACAGTTCCCTACCTAAGGCCAAAAAATCACCTTTCAATAATTTTTGACTTTATAGTCTCCGAAAAAATGGAAATGCATAGCCAATTCAATTGAGAATAACGCACGACATTCAAAATTTGAATATTACGACCGAGAGTTTACAAAAAAAAAATTAAGCAACACCATGTTTTTGGCCATCCGTCCCGACAGTGCGGGTGAGATGCCCCATATAAATGGGAGTGATGCCCCGGCCTTAAACGATCAATGAAACCAAAAAAATTTAATCCAAAATATTTTTTTATTGACATCTTACGAATCGTACCCTCGATTGATCACATCAACTTAACACACTTACGACGTCGTTATGTACGACGACGAAAACGACGGTAAAGAAGGACGAACGTGTCGCCGCTTAGTCTGCTTGTTCGTCTTTTTAAAATATTGAGCTCGACGTCGGCGCTCGGAGTTAGAACCCACTAATAATGAGAGTCGCTTTAAATTGTTTTAATATAATTTATTTACAGAACTAAGAAATTTGTTTAAGGTTACAACTTGGTATTGAATGAGAACTTGTATCGAATTAATGCATGCATTCGAATGAGAACTTGAATTAGAATGTATTTTGCAACTTGACTTACTACCTAGCTATTACAAAACTGTTATCCCTTTGCTACGATTGGTCATCCTAGCTAAAGGATTTGTCCCTGAACACATTTGTAAAAAAATATTTTATTCTTCTTAATGCATCTCTCAATTGTTCTGAAGACCAATGCCTTATGGTTTTACCAGATGTTTTTCTCTTATACGTCATAGGCATCTCTGAACATAATTTATTTTTTATAAATAATGTCAATATAGTCTTTCTAGGATGATTGTGTTACAGTATTAATTAATAAATTAATTAGTTGTTGTTGTATTGTGTATAAGGAATAGATGTTCCACCGGGCATCTGTACCTCGATAAAATGGGCAACTCCCCTTTTAGTACGGGTTAGATGCCCCAGGGAAAAAAATATGTATGGAACTTAAAAGATACCGGTGTGTTCCATTGCAATAATAACCTTAACAATGTATTTGAGAAGCTGGCTAAATGTATTCCATGAAAAATTATAAATTTCGAATTGCCAGTAACTTTAATTTATTACTACATTATAGCGCTATGTTAAAATCGTTGAACTCATCTTTATTTTATTGAAAACCGCACATCACCCGAAACGGCAGTATGCCTTCCAGTTAACAACTCTTATGGTGCCTGTCCACGTGAGAATAGACTACTCTCGATAGCAGCGTCGCCAAGGATACAGCCAATCGCGAGTTTCAGGGGCTGTATCCTTGGCGACGCTGCTATCGAGAGTAGTTTACTCTCACGTGGACAGGCACCATTACGGAACAATAATACTGTACAAATTTTGACATCTGTCATAAGCATGCGAAAATAGAACAACCGAGGCATCTCTCCCAGTAGGGCATCTCTCCCGGAATTACCTTAAGTGCCTACTTTAAAAATATTCGCAAAAGTAAAGTGCCCTTATTTTAAAAATCCATAGGAAAAAATTATTGATTTATAAAAATTTTGAGAAGTTTCCATTTTTTCTTACAAGGGAGGGTCACGATACGTTGTCGCTAGAATTTGATTAAGGCTGTGTTTATTGCATCAGGGATATCAAAACTAAATAGGAAAAATAGGGGAAAAACTGAAAAATTGGTATAAAAAGATCATTTTTGCGATCGCGTTGGCCATGAAACCGTCAGTACCGTCAATCAAAAATAAAACCCCTGCATGAGCGCTATGATTTGAGAAGTTGTGGTATATCTGTATAACTACATATTATATCTATGCTACTTGCCTAGGCGTTTAACATAGGGAAAACAGTTTTTACAAAGGCCTCGTTTTTCGCGTTTTTCTTCGGAACCGTTAAAGATTTTTTCAAAAACTTTGCACCATTTTACTTGCAAAAGATGGGCGTATTGGTAAATAGAACATTTAGATTTTATCTCTGACGGTTTGATGACCAACGCGATTGCTAAAATGACCTTTTTACACCAATTTTTTCTCTATTTTTTCGAAGGAAATGGCCAGTGGCACGTATAATTCTGCAAACATTTAGTTTTGATGTTCTTGATGCAATAAACACAGCCTGGATCAGATTCTAGCGACAACATATCGTGATCTTCCCTGGTTAGAACGTAAATTAAAAGAATTATGAATTTATTCATTTAAAGTCTATAGAAGGGGTTCCCAAAGTTTTCACCAGGCGGGACAAATTGTAGACTCCGAATATTTGGCGGGCCAAAAAAAAAAGTGTTTTTGAGACATTAATTCATGGAGAACCGACAAAATCTCGAAATGTCAAAATATGTACGTTTGTAAAAAGAAAATTACCTGGTATGATTTCAAGATGACGGATGGTCTGACATAGCGCGGGCCGTATTTTTAGGGTTCGCGGGCCGCATTTGGCCCGCGGGCCGCACTTTGGGAACAAAAATTACATTGATCCTATAGACTCTATAGGATCAATGTAATTTTTGTAAAACTATTTTAGATCTTTTGCCATTGTAGAAATATTTTTGAGATCTAAACAAGACAAATTAACAAACAATATTATAAATCTTTCAATAATTAAACTTAAGCTTATTTTCCCTTAAAAAAAGCGTCACACAATACGCGAGGAAGGCGTAAGAATAAAAAGAAAATAAAGGAAAATTTCATGTCGTTAAAAAAAATTTAATATATTTTTAAAAATGTTGAGTAAAAAAGTACCAAAAAAATATTTTGTACATTATTGATATTCTGAGATATTTAAATAATTGGAGAAAAAAAATCCACGCTGTCCTATAAATAGGACGTTGGTACTTAACGGGTTAAGAGTAAGTTAAGACAAATTTTGCCGAAAATAGTTCTGAAGAACATTGGTCGTTGACGGGATATTGGAAAAATATGCAGTTTGTATGACGCATCACCATTCTTTTTTAATTAAAAACAAACAGCAAACTGTGTTTTGTAAATCGTTCAATATTCTCTACAAAATGATACTAAAGTGTTCCTGCATTCTTATGAGATTAACATAAATCATTTTTATATTCGGTTCTTTGCTGTAAGGGATTAGTACCATCTGATAAATCACACTCGAATATAAATAATCATTAACTGTTGTCGGATTCATCTCTAAAGATTTGAAGTTTGAAGCAACATTTAATAGCACTAGAATCAACAGAATTTACCTTTTTTGAACGAAGCACCATAAACAATATTATTTTTATTTTGTTGTAACATTTGTTGAGGTAATTCTTATTTATTATCAGAATTATTGGTTTCACGTTTAGGTAAATATTAATTTGTGGAAAACGTCAAACCTCAGCTTGTCGTATTGGTGTATAATCAACTCTTCATAAAAGAGGACTATTTTTAGGTTTGCAATAAACATTTTACCATAACATTAAAAAAATTGATGTAGAATAAATTAAATTCTTTTAAAATATTAAAAGCAATTAAGCAATATTTAAAATAAATTGTTTTAAAATAAATGCTTGTGCATTTATAAATTTAAATGTTCCTTTTATATTATATTTGTACACTTAAATAAATGAGCCGTCTATTTTGAAAGTGGTATAAGTCACTTTTTGCGAAAAAATGAGGCTTACGATTACAAAAATATATGGTATTTTTATCTTTAAACATTTTACTTGCAATTTCTTTCAAAATCATAACTATTTTCGCCAATTGAAATATTATTGTTAAACAGAAGTGCAAATATGTTTATTTTGAAAATGGTTCTTTCAAAATAAACGGCTCATATTGTCTTAATAATACTACACACTTTTAAATCTTCTCCAATATAGATTCTTGTATTAAAATTAAATTATCATAATTTAACTTTATTAATTAATTAACTTAACGATACTAAACTGTGCGTCCTATAACTTGTGTTATTAAATTATTTTTGACATCCATGTTTAGCGTATGCACATCGCTTTAAATCAACTTGTTGGCACACAACAAGTTAATTTATGTATTTAATTAAGTCTAGGTCGCTAGACGGTAATCAGTTGATTCAAATTAGGCATCCATTAACAAACTCTTAATTTGATCCGATGACGTAAAAAGTAACGGACCGGCGTAGCGGCAGCGGTGAGTTGAAATGACAACAGACTGTGTGAAAGTTTCTTGGATAGTGATGCTACGCGAAGATAAATGTTTAGCCATGACTCTAACGCTTTTTGGTAGCCAAAAAAAGCGAACTAACGCTACATGCTGTTCTTTTCTTCCCGTTAATGACTTATGCGAGCGCAGCATGCTTGATGGCATAAGCAAGCACAGAGCCGGACTAAATCTTTTTAAGCAAGTTTATTTTTATCGAATAGTAAGATTGGAGGTGTCTTTCGTGGTGTAATTTAAAAGATTGCGTGTTTTTTGGTAGGTACTTTATATGACTTTAAGACTTACGACCGACCAAGAAGGCTTTTTGTTGAATATCCACTTAATTAAAGAGGTTGTAAAAATGTTTGTATGTAGGCAAAACAAAAAAATATATAGGTAGGTAGCTAGTTCTTCTAAAGAATTTCTTAGTGTGAACTTACAATTTGAAAGCATTTAAAAAATTTCACCAAAGTTTAAAGCGGAAAATTCTTTAAAAATCTGATCACTTTTAGTGGTCCTTAGAGTTTTTATAGGTATAATAGGAAAAAACTGGAGGCAGCTACTTATTTTTAAAGAGTTCCTTAGTGTATATTCGGAAATTAAAAAACGCAAATTTGACCAAAGTTATAAGCAAAAAAATAACGTAAAATCTGTTCACGTTAAGTGGCCCTCAAAATTTTTATGGATAAAACAGAAAGAACCGTGAATAGCTAGATCTTTTAAGAGGTTCTTAGTGTATAATAACAATTAAAAAGCGCTTAAATTTTTTTTACCAATGTTGTAGGCAAAAAAGTTTATACAATTTTGATCACTGTAAGTGGTCCTCAAAATTTTTATTCATAAAACAGAAAGAACCGAATATGGCTAGACTTTTAACCCTTATACTACCATGGGGTCACTGGAGACCCAACACGATCTTTGAAGCTGTATATTTTTGAAATGCGTGATTTCGTGAAGAAATCGGCCTTTGTCCCGGGATTTTCCGTGATCCCGGGATGTAATAAATTATGTCAATATTATTAAATAAATAATCCAAAAAATGTTGCTCCTTAATTATTATAAATAATTTAATATAATTGGTGAGAGAAACATACATTTGGAAATTATAACCTTTCTATTGCAATTTCATATTTATGAACACAATAATATAATTTTTACAATAAACTTTTGTAATGTGCTTTGAGAAAACAAAGGTGATCTGTGCTTCGATCATTTAGTCTTTTTCTTGATTTATTAAAAAAAACTCCTGCTGTATAAAATGTCTCTCAGTCTCTATTGCTGTACGTGAAATTGTCTTGAGAGCATCTAGCAGTAAAGAAACATGGTTTTATCTATGAAATTTCATTTGTAAGCTATTTTGCTTCGCATTACCAGGGTACACAAAAATAAAACTGTAAAAGTATTTTGAAGATATTAATTTTGTCATGGAGACTGGGCTTCTTCACGCCAAACTAAAAGCAAAAATATAAAAAAGAAAAATAATTTTGATATAAAAATAAAGGTTTTCCATAATTTACTGTTAGTAAAGATATTTATAATACATTCTGATAAGTTATGATAGTATTACAAAGATCTTAGCTCAAAATGAACGAAAATATTTTATTTTTTTTAAATCCCGGGAATTACCGGGACAAAAAGCATTTCCCGGGAAATATAAAATAGCATAAAATGGGCCGGAATCCCGGGATCCCGGGAAAGAAACCCTAGTGACTAGTTATGTTTAAGGAGTTTCTTAGTGTTAAGCTACAAATATAAAAAACTTAAAAATGTTTGACCAAAGGTTTAAACACAAAATTTAAAATCTGATCACTTGAAGTGGTCGTCAAAATGGTTGTAGGTAAAACAGGAAATAACTTGGAGTAGTTAATTATTCTTAAAGATTTCCTAGTAGGTAAAAGCAATCGAATATTTTTAAAGATGGGTTAAAAATAATTTTTCACTGTTAGTCTTTAAAAAATGTATTTTAATTTTTTTTAATGGGAAAAGTAGGAGAGAATTGATGGTTTGTTATTTTTCAAAACCGTTCAAGTACATTAAAAGCAATTGGAGAATGTACACGTTAAAAATTGTAACAAAAGAAAAAATGTGGAAGTTGTCAACAGACTTCCTCAGACAGTCCAGCACTGGAGAGACTTTTAAAGGTAGAATATTTATTGATGAACCAAATGAATTATTCATAAATCTTCTTAGGTACAAGCACGTGCTTAGCAGCGTAAATAGATTCTGTTGTAGTGGCATAATTATAATTTTATACGTGAAATTAACTCCCACTGCATATTTGAGAAACGTTTGGAAACAAATTCTCGAAAATAGAACAGAACCAGTCAAACAACAAAATTAACTATAGAACAGAAGAATGCACACACAACGCCAACCTGTTGTCTTATTAAAACATTTAGTATTCAGGTATTTCGCTTCCAACGTTTAATTAAACACATGTTTAGGAAAATATCTGATGGATGTTAACATAGTTAGCCATATGCTCAACACAAACTTTTTTAATTTTTTTGTCTCCTTTGGGGTTAAACTTAAAAAAATATTAATTAATCAAATTTAAACATCATAAATTCTACTCGAAGGACCAAATTTATGGTTGAATCTTCGAAGTGGACTGTATCTTAGAATTGATTTGGTAAAAGAAAAAATCACTCTTTTCTCATTGAACATAGATTTTTATTACATAGTTGTTTACTTAGTTACATGTTATTGTGACGGTTACAACCTTATTATTTTTATTGATATAATTAAATATATATTTGCGATCAGGTGACTCGATTCGATTCTCTCCCTTGCTCCAACTGCACCATAGTTAAACAAAAATAATAACTAGATCTTTCCATAGCTCCCCACCTTGAACACTTGAGGAGTTCAACATAGAAAATAAGTAGAATATAAATTCATCATCGCTCGTCTCCCATTTGTAACATTCGGTTGACCACCGTTTCCAAAATTGTTGCTTTAATTGCTGTAGTAACTGAAATCTTGTAAGCCTGTTATGTGGAACATTTAATAGATCTGGTCCTGGTACAGAAATTAAAGGTTTACCAATAAGAAAATGGGACGGAGTTAACGGTTCCAAACTGTTAGGATCAGTATAGAGAGGATGCAAGGGTCTGGAATTTAATATAGCCTCAATCTGCACTAATAAAGTATAAAATTCTGGATGTTAAATTTGTGTCTTTAATAGTTCTTAATAAGTGGTGTTTAACCGATTTCACACCTGATTCCCATAGTCCACCGAAATGTGGGGCATTTGGTGGAATAAAATGCCATGTTATACCCTCATTAGAGCTTGTAATGTAGTGAATTAGATTCCTTGTTTAAAAATGCATACAGATTGCTTAACTCATTTTTTGCACCAACAAAATTAGTTCCGTTATCGGAATGAATATGTGCAGGTTTACCTCGTCTAGATATAAAGCGTCGCAATAAAGACATAAACTCATCGGTAGTAAGTTCAGTGGCTAATTCTAAATGAATAGCCTTTGTTGAAAAACATACAAAAACACATATGTAACCTTTATAGAATTTGCAACCTCTACCCTTTCTGTCCTTTAATGTAAAAGGACCAGCATAGTCAATGCCTGTGCTATGAAATGGATGTGATACAGTAACACGGGCATGAGGCAAATCAGCCATAATCGGAGAATGGTTTTGGTTTGAATTTATAACATGTCAAGCAATTTCTCGTTACTCGTTTTACAGCATGCATGCCAGATGTAAGCCAAAATTGTTGCCGGACTGAGGACAATAGCAATTGTGGTCCAGCATGCATTAACATTTTATGAAAATGTTCTAATATTAATCTACTTAATTGATGATTGCCTGATAAAAGCATTGGATGTTTACTATTATAACTTAAGTTTGCATTTTTTAACCTACCCCCTACTCTAAGTAAACCATCGGTATCTATAAATGGAGCTAAATGTAACAGATTATGTTTTAATTTTAATTGCTTGCTTTCGGTTAACATTTTAATCTCAATTGGAAAACTTTCTTTTTGGGCTAGTTTGACTAATGCATTTGTTGAATTTTGTAATTCAAATACAGATAATTGACCAAATTTTCTTATTTCACTGCTAACCTTTACATTGGACACAAATCGTAGACAATAGGCTGTGACTCGTTTAAGCTTTAGGTAATTAGAAAATTTTGAAAATAGATCAAACTTAAATTCAGCATTAGTAGCAACATGGGATTGATAACGCTTTTTCATTTCAAGGTGGCGCAAAAGTCCTCACTCGATTTCTTAAGGCAGTAACTTTGTTTGTAAATAAAAATAATTGGTTCTGTTTATTGATTATGTTTATTTAGACAATTAATTTTTTTTTCCATTGAGTCGCGAATACTATATCAGTCAAGTGTACGCCGCCAGAGTTGATGCACATTTGGGCTCGTTTTATAGCATTTTTCATCTGCGATCTGCCAATAAATTGATCACTTCTTGTAGGATGTTCTCCTTTAGGGCTTCCAAGGTTTGTGGCTTGTTCGTATAGACCCGTGATTTCAAAAATCCCCAAAGAATGAAGTCTAAAACTGGCAAATCGGATGATCTTGCGGGCCAGTGCAAATCGCCAAAACGAGAAAGTATGCGTCCGGTAAATGCTTGCCTCAAAATGTCCATTGTCCATCGTTCTGTGTGTGTGGTTTACACTTTGCAGGGAAACATCCTCAAGTCTTTCAATAAAATTCGCTGGTAAAACCGTCTACTGATGCCCAATTGCGTAGCCCGTCGCCTGGTGGATGTTTCAGGGTCTTTTTGGACATCTGCAGCCACACAGGAGTATTTTTTGATTAAACGGCTGCTCCGGGGCCGACCAGATCTGCTACGGTCCCGTGTTGAGCCAATCTCCTCGAGGCGAGTGGCTTAAGGCCTCAGTGTTTACCCAATTGGTGCCACACGACTAGGAAATCGACGACGAAATTCACGTTGAGCAAAAAACCACGACCGATTATTTGTTAAAAACATTGTCACAATTATTTCTCGTTCTTGACGAGTATAGGGATCCATTGTTTGTCTATGTGTATTCTGCTTTTGTTTACTTCACAAATGTCAAAATCGCGATGAGTTAAGATCCCATTTGCAAAAATGCGACCATCATTCGATAGGGTGATGACTTTTGCGCCACCCGTTTTTTGAAGTAATAATCTAATTTTTAATTATCTGTATTATTCTTTGTACATAGAAAAACACGGGTCTGAATAGTTAGTAGGTGCTGCAATTTTAAGCAAACAAATCTCAGATACAATACAATAAAGTTATCTGCCAAATGCAATGGCCAAATGTGATCAATTCTTGCAAGACTAGGCTTGATGCACACTAGGGATTGTAATACGGTTTACCGGTAAATCGCAAAAAATGCTCTTCAAATTTTACCGGTAATTTGCCAGTTTTTTACCGGTAATTCCGGTAATTTTACAATGTCTTTCTATTCATGATAAAAATCTAAATCAAATAATCGGGAAAAAAATGACGTATTTTCAAAGAACAAAAATAAGATGAATACATACAAATGGCATACCTATGATTGTTTACTCACTACTCGACCAACAAGTGTAGTAGAATCCGAAAAAGCTTTTTCCGCGGCTGGATTATTTTGTACAAAAATTATGTCGGAATTAGGAGACGATAGTTAAAATAAATTATATTTTCTACGTGGTTATTTTTTAAGAAAAGTTTAAAATAAAAAATATTGTTAATAGTTTGACAACATAGGTATATTATGTTAAATCAGTTTATATTTTATGGTCAGAATAGTTTTCTTTTCATGTGTTTTTTGTAATGCTGGATTATATTTTTTGTAATATTTTTATTCTATATATTATATATTGTCATTTTATATATTATATATTGTCATTTTATATTGTGTTATATTAATATTACATAAAAATATATTAGATACGTTAATGGCTGTTAACTAATATATTGTATGAAACTAATTGGGATAGTTTAGGCTTCAACTATCTCAATCAGTTCCATAATAAATAAATGTATATAAATATATTTATTTTTAATATGGTTTTAGTAACCGGAAAAATCTAAAAAGAAACAATATAATATAAATATATATAATAATATGATTTACCGGTAAATTACTGGTAAACCGGTTTTGATTGACAGTTTTACCGAATTACCGGTAATTCAAAAAGTCGATAAATTTACAATCCCTAATGCACACGTACCCCGGACGGGCGAAAAACGTACGTGTGCATCGAGCCTAACTCCATTTCGGGGGCCTTTTCAACCGAACGTAATTTTTTTCGTTACACTTTAAAAGATTACATTCAATAGATAACGGCAAAAAACAACAGAAAGGAAAAATCTACATATAAAAAGTTAAAAATGTATCATTTACAGCTTTTTTCCTTAAAGTTTTAATCGTGGCATACCGGGATCTGTGGTTCATACCAGGAAATATTTTGAAGGACTCTTGTATCTATATGTAATCATTTATACAGTGTTAGAAAAAAGTTTCGGGACGGTTGATTATCTTAGTTATTTACAAAGCTTTTTTTTTCGGAAATTTGAGTTTAATACGTGTGTTACAAATAAAGAATTCATAGATGATATTTTCATTTCATTTTTTTTTGCATTTCCGGTTTAGGAGGAAATGACTTCAACTTAATTTTTTTAATGGAACACCCTGTATATTTTAACATTTTTGGATGCAGAATAAAAAACTACATTGAGCAAATTCATCATTAAGGATTGTATATTAAAATAAAGTTTATAAAGCAATTAAAAAACTAACGAACACAAAATCAAGAAACATGTGACTAGTCAGTTTGTAGTCAAATTTTATTGTTCATAAGAGCGTTGCTTGCATCATCAAATTCAATAAAATTTGACAACAAACTGACAGTCGTTACATGTATCTTGATTTTGAATTGTTTATTTTTGTAAATTATTTTATAAACTTTTTAAAGAAAACTCTGGATGATGATGTTACTGAATGTATTTTTTTTTTAATTCCGCATCCGAAAATGTAAAAATATACTAGATGTTCCATTTAAAAAAAATTAAGTTAGGGCCATTTCATGCTACATTGAAAAAGGAAAAAATATTAAAATAACTATCATCAATAAATTCTTTATTTTTGACAATGTATTGAAGTCAAATTTCAGAAAAAACAGCTTTGTAAATAACCAAGATAATCAACCGTCTGGGACTCCTAACAATATCGAAATTACATTACACTTTTAAAATAACATTTTATGAATATGAAAGTTGCAATGGTCTGGTGAAGTAGTATTGAAAAATATGGAAAGAGAACTGCAAATTTTAATGAAATTTTGGAAGTTTTAGTACGGATTCTACTAAAATATGTTTTTCTCTTGTTTAAACAAAATCATGAAAATTACAGAAACGACAAACCAAAATTTTAGGGAAATAGTTATTTATGTATCAAGGCCAAAAAGTGTAACTTGTGCCTTGTCTGTTTGCTGGCCTCGACTACGTCTCGGCCAGCAAACCAGACGCGGCCGAAAAAGTACGTTTTGGCCGAGGTGCATATTACATTTTTTGTGCGATCGAATTAAAAACAATTTAAATTTTTAGTAATTTTCAAAATTATAGGTTAGAAACTACGTGACATTCTGTCACTGACAGATGACGGCGTATGTACTGCATTACCGGCCCTCTCCTTAGCAACGGCCGTAAAAGTTACTTTTTCGGCCGTTTGCTAAGGGTAACGGCCTGAAAAGTAACTTTTACGGCCGTTGCTAAGGATAGGGCCGGTAATGCAGTACTTAATGGTTGCTAACGCGTTCGTCAAACAGCTGTTTCTAGTACGATCGCACAAAAACACTATTATTTTGTGCTTCAAAATTATTATTAATAGCATGGAACATTAGTATTTCTAGAGGCAATTTTTTTGTGCTCATAAGAAGGCTGCCTTTCAGACAATTCATAATTAATAAAAATTAAAAATGTTTCATTAATTTCGAAGTAAAAACGTAAATTTTTAACTTATTATACAAGAACAAATCATTAGGTAATCTACCAGTCATGAAAAACAGAAATTTTTTAACTTAACTCAATTCGATAGTTACATAATACATACTTCTTTCAGCGTTTTCCTCTGTAGCAAAATATTTTTTGGCTGGTATCTAGAACATTTTTCTACGGCGGTTTTAATTTCTTATCTTAAATGTGTATTGCCCAAGGAGGGTGAGCTACACTTTGAACGCATGTTATAATTTAGATTCAATAGTAATAGTAACTGAAAAATCATAAATTATTATGAAATGTAAAAAATATCTTAAACTATTTAAGTTTTATGTGTTCAATTGAGCACTGCTAGTTTATTTACGTGATGTTTAGTTTAGTTTTTCAATGGCCACTTTGATTTGACTTAATAAATACAACGCTATTGTAATAACTTACTTATTTTTTAAGATAAATCTAAAAACCCATACATTAATGAAACGAAAAACAGATTCTATTTTTAATGGTGTCATAGCCTACTACAACCCGTATTTAAAATAAGAAACTTGATGTTAAAATAACAAAAACAAAACTGAAGATAGGTAAAATCTACCCAAAAAAGTGTACCGATAATGTCAAAAAATATTTTAAGTGTGATTCCAAATAAGCAAGTTATAAGCAAAAATCAAAAACGTCATTTTTTTAAAGAATAACGCAAAAACTATTAATTTTTTCAAGATTTTTTCACAGAATAGTTGCTCTTATAGATCATTTTGACCCATTTAACCAACTCTGTATCTCTTACCGTTTACGAGATATCCATGCTGTTTACGATAACTGGGACACTCTGTAATATTTTAAACTATTTTTAAAACTCTGTAAATGGATACTGTAGGCATGCAAATATTTTAGTCTTATCAAATAAATATAATAAAAGTCTGAAAGTTGATCCTATTCAAAAAGTATTTAAACTTAACCGAAATCTTGGTTTTATGTATAAACTCGTTGTGTCTTGTATTCTGAATTCTTTTTCGACTTATATCTAGCAAATCTGTCAACTAGAGCTTCTCCCCTTTTGATATATTACAGATGAATGTATAAGCCAAATAGAAAAAATGCATTATTTTTGACATAGACTAACCGGGAATTCCTTGCTTTCATCTTTCATAAGTTATTTTATAGCAACGCTGGGACAAACAAACAAATAAAATGAGATACAGAACCTACTCTTGAACACAAATAGGTGACTAACATTTAGAATCGATTTTTCAGCGTCTGGGACCCAGCGAAAAGGTTACGTTACGCCGAAATAAAAGGCAAAAATGTGCGGACAGTCAGATTTTAAATCAATATGGAATTTAGGAAGGGACTTGACGTGTATTTATTTTTAAAACTGGTATCAACGTCCAGTGTCGTTATTATAATAAATAAATTTCACACCTAATTAAAGTGTCTGTAAAAATTTAAAATTCTCTGGAAAAATGCCAACAATTTTTTAAGTTTTGGAATTCTTAACTGGCAGTATTTTATTTTCTGTTTTATCAAACAAGTTTAACTATTGCTTTAATGTAAAGAGGTTTTATTTTATTTACTGATGGTACATTTTTTAACGGAGTGAAACATGATACAAGACTTTGAACAAAATTGAAATAAACAATAAACTGGATAAGTCGTATATCATTTGGAAGAGAAAAAAGTTCGCTGGTTAGAATACTCCAAAGTGCTGTTTTACTCTTTCCGGTGACATGGGATTTGATTTTTAAAAGGTTAATTTTAAATGTTACGTAAATAAGCTTAGGTAAACTGATAAACATCGCATATCTTTTATCTATGAAGAATCTCTTTTGTAAAAAAAAAAACTAGACCAGTTTTGAGACTCCAATAGCTTCATCAGAAGATTTCTTATTTATTGATATATTATTTTTGTATGTCGATATCGTAGCAACGATATTCATCTAAAACTATATTGATTTACTTGAAAGAAATATTATTAATAATACAGAGTGATTGAATATCGAGTTTAAGCATGGAGACCTCGCTTATTATAATAGCCAGAGTATAGGTTTAAGTTTGACAAAGTAGCTAAGTTTCGTGCTCAATAATAATTCGAAGAGAAATTGGAAATATCTTAGACGGTATCCGAGAAAATTAGGAAACACCGGAAAATACGATTTTTGAAAATCGTCTATAACTCCGTTGAAGTATGAAATATTTTAAATGTGTAAAAACATTGCCGAAGAAATTTTTCCTAGGTCGATTCGTTTTTGTTTTATGGTAACCAACTTTATTTTTTCTTATGGGAGCAATTTTTGCTATTTGCATAACCAAATAGCATTTATTTTTCTGAATTTATTGATGTATCACACATGGTATTTTACTTCAAGGGAGATGCAAAAAATTTCATTATTAAACACAAAAAAAAATCTTCCGTGTTCCACCCAGTGGTCACTTCGCATCTGCCCTAAGATGAAAATTTTATATGAAGGGCCTATTAACACTAGAACTGCCGGACCAGTCGTTTGGACTTGTTTTACTGTTTTATGTCAACAAAACAAAAACTGTATATTACTTTTTTTTTGCGTTCGTCCATTAAATCAGTTGTTTCCGATCAATTTTTAGGCAAGAAAATACATCTTTACTAGCCTAGGCCATAAAGTAGTCGGTTGCCATGGTGAGTGTGGTCTTTACCGGCCTAGACCGGAAAGTATTTGGTTCCCATGATGATTTGCACTGTCAAACAAGTGTCATCACTCCACCAAGCATCTCAACATGTCAAATTTTTAATTAGTTGTAAATGTGCCCATAATTATATGATAACAAATTTGCACTGAACAGTACCATAAAACTCTAATAAACGATACCGCTGACAAATGGTTACTGTCATTTGACATTTAATTAGTTGTTTTTTGTTTTTATCTTCATAGATAGCTTGATAAGTGATTGGTAAAATACGATTTTTTTTTTATTTTATGAGTTATGTATTTATAAAAATAGATATAGCAAGTAATATCTTATTTAAAAAAGAAAAAAAGCACATTTAACTATTCCATAGCCAACTTCGTTGCCCATAAGAAAACATGAAATCAGGAGCATATCTCGAAAATAGTAGATGATAAAAAAAAATCTAAAATAATGGTTACATTTTACATAAAACAGTACTTTAAGACGGTACAAATAAAATACATCTAATGATCAAGACAAAAAATTTATTGTAGTTCCTCTCATCCTTGGGAATAATTCATCTAATTTAAGCAAACCTGTATCTCTTATAATAAGCGAGATCTTCATGCTGTATACTATGTGTATTAGTCATCTAACATAATTTACTATCAAAAGGTCTTGTACAATGTTTTACTCCATAAGTTGTAAAAATGAACCCATGATTTGTTTGTCAATTAATAGACGGAAGGGTATTTATCGTGTTTCTTTTTAAACTGACTTAATAATTTTTGACCGACTTAATCAACAAATAAAAAGAATCGATATCTTCATCCACAAATACAATACTCAGTATGTAAATGTCATAATCCATTATGACAGTTGTTGGGGTGAGTCATGTCAAACCACCCCCATAAGGGTGGTAGGCCAATTATTTGTGACACTAGAAATAGTTTCCAGTAAAGTTCGCTATTTCTACGAAAGTCTGTGCAATAAATTAGGGGGTTGACTTTGTTGACGGGTTGATATACGATCTCCGCACCAAACTGTCAACTGCTATCGTTAGACTTAAAAGGGCATTAAATACTTTAGAATTGTCTTGTCGGGAAGAGAACAAAAAGCAAATAAAAGTGTAAAACTTTTCGGTAAATTTCGAGGATACGAATTTGTGTTCCGCAGGATCAAGAAGTTAGAGAACAAATATATCTGCGGCCCTAAGCTTAAGTGCTCTGGGGCTGTTGAAGTAATAGCAATAAATTTGACCTTTCCACAAGAATTCCGACGAAAGAACAAGCAATAATTAACAGCTACATATATACACTCTTTTTAACATTTCTAGTAAAGTTCTGCAATGCTTCGATTATTTTTTTAAATAATTCCATAAACCAAATGATGCAGAAGAATAATTAATGAAATGCAAGACAAAGAATATTTTTTTACGCGTAATAACCGCTTCATAATAAAAGTTTTCGGTGTATTATTATTACTTATGTTACAATAAAGTAAAAATGTTTAATGTTTAAAATCGTTTAAACCAGGCCTGTGCAACCTTTTAAGCCAAAGGGCCAATTGCAAATTTTATGAAATCGTAACGGGCCGAACCACTCTCTAGTGAATATGGAGATTCTTCTAAGTGTGAAAGATCCTGAAAATTTTTGAAACTGATTTTCATTTTCGCGCATAAATTTTCATTATGAGCAACGCAGTGACATACAAAGAATTCCCCAAAAATATCGGTTTTAAATTTGTTAGTCAGAAGCGTAGTTAATTCGAAGCGATTTCCTCATTTCTTATTTCTAAATCAGTTTTTATTAAAAAATAGAGATTCTCAGCTGTTGTAGTTCCTTTCATCCTTGCCAAATCTAATAATTCTTCAGTAAAATTTAACTTTATATCTACTCCACGAAAAAAAAAATTACAAGTTGAACAGTATTAGGTACATACAGGGTGTCCCCGTTATCACCGCGAATATTTTAAGTGGTGATAGAGGACCTTTTTCTAAGAAAAAAATTCAAGTACAATTTTTTTCTAAAATCAAATGCTAAGTAAGTTATCAACACTTACTTGATTTTTTTACACTTCTGCATTTAAAAGACACTGTCGCCGAAAATATTAATTTTATCGTAAAATACCTTACAGCTTTTTAATAGAGCAAGAAATTCTCTACAAAATTAATTATAATTATTTTTTGTCTACAGGCAATGGTTTAAAAGTTATAAGGCAGTTTGTACAAAAAAATGGGAAAAATTTTAAAACTTTAATTGTTTTTTAGACTTTGCAACCGCTGTATCTTTAAAACGAAAGGTCGTACAAAAAAACCGACGGCCCATTCCGGATAGCAAATTTTATGGGCTACAACTTTGGTCAAGTGAAATTTTTGGAAAATCAAACCGATTTTCCGGAAACGCTAAAAATAAGGAACAGAGTGTAAAAAAAATGTCGAGAAATTATGTTTTGTATTTAAAATAATGCTTTTAAAGAGAGTGCGATTATGAACTGAAAATGATGGAGATCATTTTGAACATTTATTGAAGTAATTTTGTGGTTACATATTAATTTTATTGCCTCCAGATAGATTTGCATTGTTTTGCATTTTATGGTTTTTTCCCACCTTTTTCACTATTAAAAACATATGTTTAGTTTTATTGAACAACATATTTACCGAAGTTGTAGTCCGTTAAATGCCTTAACCGCAATAGACATCCGTTTTGCTCTACGACGTTTCGTTAAAAGATGCGGCGTTTTTATAAATTTAAATAACTTATTTACATGCAATTTTACAATTTTTTGTTAAATTTGTTCGTTAGCTCCTTAAAAAATAAGGGGTGGTTTTCTGAATAATTTCAAACTTCATAAAAAGCTTTAAAACTGATGAGATACATAATTTTATGAATGGTGCCGATGCTATGGCATTTTTAAATACAAAATATTATAATTTCCCGTTTTTTTTTGTTTTGAAAACGATAAAATGCAAAACAATGCAAATCCATCTTAACTCAATAAAATTTACATGTAACCACAAAATTACGTCAATAAGTGTTCAAAATGACTTCCATCATTTATCATTTTCAATTACGTAATCGTTCTCTGTTTAAAAGCATTTTTAAATACAAAACAATATTTGTAGGAAATTTTGTTTTTGCACTCTGTTCCTTATTGTTAGCTTTTCCGGAAAATTGGTTTGATTTTCCAAAAATTTCACTTGACCAAAGTTGTAGCCCATAAAATTTGCTATCCGAAATGGGCCGTCGGTTTTTTTGTACAACCTTTCGTTTTAAAGATACAGCGGTTGCAAAGTCTAAGAAACAATTAAAGTTTTAAAATTTTTCCCATTTCTTTGTACAAACTGCCTTATAACTTTTAAACCATTGCCTGTAGACAAAAAATAATTATAATTAATTTTGTAGAGAATTTCTTGTTCTATTAAAAAGCTAAAAGGTATTTTACGATAAAATTGATATTTTCGGCGACAGAGCCTTTTAAATGCAGAAGTGTAAAAAAATCAAGTAAGGGTTGATAACTGCTTAGCATTTGATTTTAGAAAAAAATTGTACTTGAATGTTTTTCTTAGAAAAAGGTCCTCTTATCACCACTTAAAATATTCGCGGTGATAACGGGGACACCCTGTATATCCGTTGATCCATCAAGATAAAGAGAATAAGATAAAAAGTTATTAGCAGTATATTTAAGAATTAATAATACGTTTTCTGCCATTTCATCAATTAATTTTGCCGCAATAAATCTAAATAGAATAATATTAGAAAAAAGCTTTTTTTCAGGGCGAAAAAAACTTTTTTTCAGGGCAAATAAAGTTCACAGCCATTTTAATACATTATTTTATTAAATTACAATCAAAGAATGGTTTCAAATGTTTAGCTGAAATATTAAACATTTCATAACTTGCTATTGTTGTGGCGTCTTGTTGTTTATACGCATTTTTGAATAAGTTTTGTTGTCCCGCTAAGTTCTCTTTCATTTCCATTATTCTTTCTCTTCTAAAATTACCTGTTAATTTCTCATATTTTTTAGCACATTTTGGCATGTAATGGCACTTAATGTTCTACTCTTTAAAAACAGCAATGCTAATATAGACATACTAAACAATGTAAATGAACCATTTATAAATATGTGCCCCGACAATACAGATGGGTCAATTTCTGAAACCAGCCACTTCAAACATAATAATATGTCTATCTATCTACGTCCCACTTTTTACGAGGAAATCTATAAAACTATAATGTCACTTAAAAACACAAAATCTACAGGAGAAGATGAAATACCAACAAACCTCTTAAAACATACTGCTGACTTTATATCTGGACCTTTGAGTCACATCATAAACCTTTCTTTAAAAAATGGCATATTTCCAAACAAACTAAAATGTGCAAAAATCAAACCTATCCACAAAAAGGGGGATGTAAGTGACATAGGAAACTATAGGCCCATAGCCATACTCACAAACATCAGCAAGATATTTGAAAAAATAATCTACAACAGAATTGAAAATGACTTAGAACACTATGGCATAATAAACGACGCTCAAAATGGATTCAGAAAAGGCAAGACAACTACCCGCGCTATTTACATGGCAATCCGAAATGTACTTCAATCCCTCAATAAAGACAAACACACCATGGTCATGTGTGTTGATCTCTCAAAAGCTTTCGATAGTGTTGACCACGAGATACTGCTAGCGAAATTAGAACACTATGGTATACGAGGGACCGCCCATAACCTTATTTAAAATCTGTTAATGAGGTCTTCAGGATTATAAAGGTCTCCACAGACCGACGCGGTGGCGGTGGCGGTAGCGGTGGCGGTCAGATGTAACCTTAGGAAGCAAATGGACGCACTCACCGCATGTTTCCTAAGGTTACATCTGACCGCCACCGCCACCGCGTCGGTCTGTAGAGACCTTAACGCTTTAGTCTACGGTGTTGGTTGTTTTTTGAGAGAAGTGGTTTTGCCAGTCTTTTGGGATGGCCATCGAATAATCATTAATTTTGCAAAAATGTTATGAAAATTTAAAAAAAATTGACGTTGGTGACACTTGACACTTGTGAGTTTAGATTTGACCACGGTCTACTACACAGGTTGGGAAACTCCCAAATAAAAATGACTGAGGCCGGTAACTAGTTCCGTAAATTATCCCACAGATGGCGATAAGTCTAAGCACCGTTCGCCATAAATTATTGCTAGATGGCGATACGTCTAAGAACCGGTTCGTGTACAAGATTTTGACAGCGATATTTAAAGGCTTTCGCTTAAAACATTCCCAAAATTCGAATATAATCAATCAGAGGATGTATATTAAAATGTTTTTATCGAATTTTTAAGTCAGTTTTGTTCAAAATAAGATCCCACCTAGAGCAAGCTCAAATTCTTAGACTTATCGCCATCTAACGGATATTTATGGCGAATGGTTCTTAGACGTATCGCCATCTAGCGGAAATTAATGTCGAAAATTTCCTGATTTTTTGATAGGCTTCCTAATCTGTGTAGTAGACCGTTGATTTGACTCCTGACCATGGTCTACTACACAGGTTAGGAAACTCCCATATAAAACCGACTGAGGCCGGTAACTAGTTCCGTAAATTATCCCACAGATGGAGATAAGTCTAAGAACCGTTCGCCATAAATTATCGCTAGATGGCGATAAGTCTAAGACCCGGTTCGTGCACAAGATTTTGACAGTCAGCAAGATTTATAAACTTTTGCTTAAAAAATTCAAATGTAATCAATCAGATGATGTATATAAAAATGTTTTAACCGAATTTTTAAGTCAGTTTTGTTCAAAATGTATTCTTAAACTAAATCGCCATCTAACGGATTTTTATGGCGAATGGTTCTTAGACTAATCGCCACCTAGCGGAAATTTATGTCAAAAAGTTCCAGATTTTTTGACAGGCTTCCTAACCTGTGTAGTAGACCGTGCTCCTGACCCAAGATGTGAGGTTAATAATTAATTAAATTGACAGACAAATACTGTCAAAATTGACAAGTGAAAATCACGGCTTTTCAGATTTAAAATTATCAAATTTTAGATTAATATCTTAAACTAAAAGTCGTACCTTTAGTATTAACACGAGTACCATTAGTTGCGATATTATTTTATCTTTCTATTGGTTTTATTACCTTTCGTATAAGTTGAATTGACGAGCAGGAATTCACGAAAACGTTCAAAACAAAGTTAAACTCTTAAGTTCGAGCTTGCACGTGGACACCCGGTATACATTTGAAAAGTAATTATCTTTAGTAGTAGGTTTAGAATAAATCAATAAACAGTCGTAAAATTATTGCCTTATTTTCAGAACTAACCAGGAAATATAAATTTATCGCTTTGCTGATAACGCTCCACTAAGTATCATGTTTTTTTATTATAGGGGCTCGTTAATAAAGATGTTTCGATATCCCTACACGTGTGCAATGCCAATAACAATTATTGGCGTATTCACTGATAGGGAAATAGTTAGTGGGTCCACAACACCCCTCTTAAAGTGGTCAGAAAGTCTTCATTTCGTCCCCAGGCTCAATCTGAATCTATTGCACCCTCTGCACCAAAACCAGTTGCCCGCAGCAGTTGAAATAACATTTCAAGAAAAATAATGTCTCCTAATGTAATCACAATAAAATGATTTTACGGCGTCGTTTTGTATCAGTAAATGCACACTTTTAAATTGAAATGGAATAGTCATGTATCTACCACGCTTACAAATACGCACGCACGCACGCGTACACACTTTTACAAGGTTTATTTAAGTAGAATATTTATACAAAACGGAAGTATATTTTATATAAATGTTATATTCTTTACAAAATGAATTATGCACGAAGCGATAAACGATTATATACAGGGTGTTTCTAAAATATTGCAAAAAAACGCGAGGTGATTCAAGTTTAATAAAACAAAATGTATTTTGAAAAAGGGTATAATAATTATTTAATTACCTGCAGCACTATTACGAGAAAAATTAAAGAAAAAAAAATAAAAAGAGTTTCTAAATAAATCAAGCTTTCAAAAAAAATATTTTCAATTGCAAAATTTTAACCCACCAAAAAGTTCTGATAAAAAATACAACAGGGGTCGCACTTTTCAGCTCCCTGTGAAGGTGGGAGACGATTGAAAATATTACTATGGGAAACCTTTTAAAAAGTAAAAAACATTTACCAAATATCATTCTCCTACATTTATCGAAATTTGAGAAATAAAATAAAAACCTGATCCCCTTTAGGGGGTGTAACTCCGAAGAGAGACGTCTAGGGAAAACATTTAATAAAAAAGACCCTTCTTAATTTTCAATAAGGATTCACCTCCCGATTTTTTTTGCAATATTAAGAAACACCTTGTATATCAACAACGACATGCACCGCAAGAAACAACGGAATAACTAAACTGGGTGGTCCACATAGAAGGGCCACTAGTGGGATCTCGTAAACTGTAAGAGCTACAAAGAAGTTTTAATTAGACAAATTGGTCCCCTTTCTGAGACCTATCAATGATGCTTTAATGTTTCAAAAAAGTTCTATGACACGCTAGATAATAAACAAAAATGAAAATGTTTTTTTAATCGTTAATAACTCTGTTATACTTGATGGCACACAAATATATTTTTGGGGAAAAAGTTTTTTACGCACTGTTCAATGAAAACATGTATTTGTTCCAATATTGTTTAAATTCATAGCATTCTATAGCTTCATAGGGATTTTTCGATGAATTTTATTTGTTTTAAGCCTAAATATTAAAATAAATACATTAAACCTTATATTATTGAAAAGAGGGGAAAAAAACGCTTTTTCCTAAGGACAAAGCCAACTTTGATTACCATTTTTTTTAAATGCAAGATTGTAAATTTATCTAAGAACTTAAACAATATTGAAAGAAATGAATGTTTTTATCAGGGGTTTGGAGCAGTCCAATTTTTTACTTACTCCGCTCCGGCATCAAAACGCCTGCTCCAGCTCCGCTCCATGCTCCAAATATTGTTAACATTTAAAAAAAAAGTTTTTTGATTTAAAAAAAATTCATTTTAAAATCATTTTATCGAATATGTAGAAGTTGGTCAAAAATAACAATATTTGGCCCTAACCAACAAGTGAAGTTAAATAAATGTTTGAAAAAACAGATTATTGATCTTCAAACGTTAAAAAAAAGTGTTATTTTTTAAATTTTACATAATAAATTGGAGCAGTGGAGCAATCAAAATTATTTGCTCCGGGCTCCGCTCCTGCTCCGGGCAAAAACCCATTGCTCCACTGCTCCATGCTCCAGCTCCTAGCTCCGCTCCAAACCCCTGGTTTTTATTATACAGTGCGTAAAAAAATCTACAACTTTTTACCCAAAAATATTATTGTACCATCAATTATCACATAGTTATCTAGCGATGTACGAAAAAACGGTAAATATTGTAAGAACGCAAAATGAAGAATCGGAAGAGTTTGAAACAAAAGGGGGCAACTGGAAAATGGAAAAAATTAACATAACGGAGCTAATGTTCGCAGACGACATGGTCTTAGTCGCTGGAACAGAAAAAAATCTGCAACATAATTTAGAAACTGTAAACCAGGAATTGAAAAAAATTAATCTGAAAATAAATACAGAAAAAACTAAAACTATAATCGTTACAACAGAGAACAAAGGGCATAACATCACTTTAAATGGGCTTAGGTTGGAACAGGTAGAAAGCTTTAAATATTTAAGAGTGATCATAGAAAAAAATGGAGGAATGGACAAGGAAATAAGCGAAATGACAGGAAATGTGGAAAGAATATTTAACAGTTTAAGAACAATATTTTTTTGGAAATGGAGAAGTCTCAAAACAAACAAAAGTGGAAGTGGTCAAAAACGTAGTAACTCCGGCACTTTTATACGGAAGTGAAACGTGAGCACTCACACATAAAAATAGTAGTCGAGTGAATGCAGCCGAAATGAGATTTCTAACAAAAATCCAAGGAAAAACCAAAAAAGACAGAATCAGAAACAAAACATGAAGAACAATTAAAGATAAAATCAGTTGCAACAAAAATACAAGAAAGGCAGCTGGGATGGTTGGGTCACATTTATAGGATGAAAGAAGAAAGGTTAACCAGAAAAGCCTATGAAGCAAGATCACAGGGAAAAAACAAAAGAGGTAGACTAAGAAAAACCTGGCACGACGTAATTAAAAAAGCAGCAACGGATAGAAACATCAAATGGAAAGACATAAGAGAGCTAGCACAAGACAGAAAAACATGAAAAAAAGTCAGCACAACACAACTCAACAGTCCTACACCTAACAGTAGAAGGACTCATGACTGAATAAATAATAATCTAGCGTGCCATGGAACTTTTTTAAAACATTAAAGCATCACTGAATATAGGTCTCAGAAAGGGGAATAATTTTTGCAATTAAAACATCTTTGTAGCTCTTACCGTTAATTAAATCGCAATAGTGGCTCTTCTATGTGGTACACCCCGTATACAGTGCTGAGCAAAAGTATGCAAACAGACAAATATCGGGAAAAACATTAGATATACCGGGTGTAAATGAAGTGTGGTACACAACCTTTTTTTTCTTTAGTTTTGATTTCAGATTAATAAAATTTTAGACATGTGCAAAAACCCGGGCTTTTTGAGCACATGCATATCATTTTTTCACTTCCGGTTTCGCGGGAAATGACCCCAACTTTATTATTTTAAATGGAACACCCTGCATATTTTTACATTTTTGGAAACGGAAAGCGATTTTTGATACAACTGCACTATTTTGGTTAATTTTTATAACCTCAAATAATTTTTGAAACAAAATTTAATTTTTTATTAAGTGTGCCGTGACCTGCATAAATTGAATTTTATTATGTCAACAATTGTCCAAAAAACGTTTTTGTAAAGTTTAAATGGCATTAAGGTTACTTTAATCGTCTTTTACGATTGCGGAATCGGTTTTTTGACAAAAAGTCAATTTTTTTAAATGGAAATATGGTGGTACATACAAGCGGTTATTTAAATGGAACATCTTCCAACGAACCCATCGATACCAATAACTTGTATTTTTATTAAGAGTCTGCTTCAAAAACTTCAAATTATTGTAAAGGTTTATTAAGAGAACCTGTTAATCGCAGTACACTGTGCATAACTGCAACAAAACAAATCATTTAAAACAAAAACAAAGGTGCTACGGAAGATCGCTGTGGAAACAAATAAATGCTTGTTTACGTGTTTCTATATCATTGCAGTGGTAGAAAAATAATTAAACAGTCATTAAATTAAAACTTAAGGGGGAACTAAAGGCACGCAATAAAACAGCTTTCGTAATTCAAATTTTTCTCTCACACTTATTATCAAAAGTACTTAAAAATTTGTAAGTAAACAGATTATTGGTTCGAGAATGGCGGTACAGGCTTGATTTTAAAAAAAGTTAATACTGTTAAGCATAAAAAAATATTAAAAACTGGCTAAAAATTGACGTCTGTTTACACCATCAATATTTGTAAACTATTGGCTAAAATTAAAATATCGTCCTGTACCGCCGTTAAGGAACATGTTTTTAATAATTGTTGTTAATTTGAAATAAATTTATTCACAATCTCTTTCTAAAAACTTGAACTAAGAAACCCATTTTTTAAGGAAATTTCACTTGTACTTTCCGAAGCGAAGGCGCTGCAATACCCCACCATTTTATCGCCGTATGTCTGTTCTACAACATACAACACAACAAATGACAGGAAAATCTAAACGTCAATTTATTCTTATAGAATCTATACGTATTTCTTAAAGTGTGGTCTGCGAAGCCCTGGAGGCCCTGAATCTATCTGAAGGGGTCCCCCAACCCAACCCTATTATTATATTCGAAAATCATTCAAATTTATTGACCAGGCTAAGTTAAAAACAAAATATTGTCCACAAAACTATTTATTGTAAGCTATTGATAACAAGTTTGAGAAACATTGATCTATAATCTATAGCTTCTATACTATAGAATAGATCATGGGGCGAACATTTTTAAATAGTAAAAGCAACTACTATAGCCGAGAAATCAGCAAGACGTAGAATGAGAATGGCAAGAGCAAGAGAGTATGTTTAATTAAAAGAGTTCGTTAAAATCAGTACAAACTAACTGTACCATTCTGATAGTATCATTACCTTTATTATGATCTTCCTTTAATTCTCCTAACATCATGTATATATTTTTGAATCCGGGATTATATGGAATTGACACTCATTTAATTTTCAAAAACACTATTTAATCTGGTGTCTAGTAGATTCATTACAATTTCAAAAAATTTCAGCCGCGCAAAATTGAATTCACTTAAATGAATATATATTTTTGTAAAGGCAAGTGAACAGTTCTATTGTATAGATAGATATATGAATGCTACTTGACTGTTTATAGTATTTCTAAAACAATACATAATTAAAATCTTATATATACATAACTCTTTCTTTAACTCTAGACAAATGCGTGAAGAAAACATAGTCACTGTACCTGGTCAAGCAATAAATATTGGCAATTCCGATGTTGTTTTGGGGGAAATTAATTTAAATGAAAATACCTGGTAAAATATTTAAAAAAAATTATTGTACCTAATAATAACTGCAATAACTAAAAAAGAACATATTTTTTTAGTTATAATGATATAAACCATAAATTAGATGATTTCTAAGTTGAGGAACAATTAAATTTGAATGAATTTGATGCCAAATTAGATGGAATGCGATTAGTTGATGTAGGTTTCTTTATGCAACAAATTCGAGAAATTGTGCACACTCCATTTTTATGTACAATCCGAGATATGCATTTTATTGGGGAAACAAAAACGGATTTTATTCCAATTTACATTTCAAATGCAAAGTGTGTCATACACAAAATGTTATATCAACTGCTAAAAACGTTAATAATTGTCCTGATAATAAAGAATTAAATTTAAATACAACAGCGGTAAGTGCAATGATTGCAACAGGCAATGGATATGCACAGATGGAGGAAATTTTTGCCACCTTTAATGTCCCTTGTATATCCAACCAACTTATATTAAACATCACAATTTTTCTATTTATTTCTTCTTTTTATAGGAAATATGAAATAATTAAAACTATTTATACATTGAATTTATATTGATTATTACAGTAAAAAAACTTTAACTTTTTAATATTTAATTTTTCTAAAAGTAATACTTACTATAAAATTTACGCCTTTAGCTGCTAAGATCTAATAGGCTGCTTGGAAAACGCTTTCAGGGTTAAAAATAGACAATGATAGACTGCTAAGATAAAGAGTGATGAACGAATATTTGGCGGGGAAATATGGAGGGGAAAATTAGTTTTGCCATATTGTTTTCTGCTAGTGTACTAGAAAGAGATGTAAATATGACATTACGTGTATTATTGCTTCTGCAAAAATTGACACTTCGACTAAGATTTAGTTCCCCCTTAATAAAAAATTTAATTTTGGTTCAAAAATTATTT
This sequence comes from Elmis aenea, assembly GCA_947652605.1. Taxonomy (NCBI): domain Eukaryota; kingdom Metazoa; phylum Arthropoda; class Insecta; order Coleoptera; family Elmidae; genus Elmis; species Elmis aenea. The sequence goes on from OX393582.1 coordinate 33,514,665, forward strand.
GAGGTTATAAAAATTAACCAAAATAGTGCAGTTGTATCCAAGATTGCCTCCTCTTTACAAAAATGGAAAAATATACTGGGTGTTAAATTTAAAATAACAAAGTTGGGGTCATTTCCGGCGAAACCGGAAGTGAAACAATTGTGGGCATGTACTTAAAAAATCCTTTTGTTACACATATCATATTTCTAAAATTTCATTAATCTAAGATCAAAACTAAAGGAAAAAAACGGGGTGTACCACACTTTATTTACACCCGGTATACAATTATAATGGTGCCTTTCCACGTGAGAGTAAACTACTCTCGATAGCAGCGTCGCCAAGGATACAGCCAATCGCGAGTTACTCTCAGGGGCTGTATCCTTGGCGACGCTGCTATCGAGAGTAGTTTACTCTCACGTGGAAAGGCACCTTTAATTACGTCTATCCAGTGTTAGATTCAATTATCCGAGGAATTGTCTTTAGTGAAAGATTATACCGTAAATGCCAATAATTATTAAGTTTAAAGTAATTGTTAGATATTATTTTTGAAAAAATGATTGCCAATGGAGACTTTTTATTAGCACATTTACTAAATAATTTCACGTACTTTAATTTTATTTTGAGAAAAAACTTTTCACGTAGCAGCTTCCTTCAACTGATCATGATCATCTTCTATGTTGCTAGTAATTGAATCCGCAATATCAGCGACATTTCGTTTCACGGACGCAGCTGACTGATTTGATGCGGCATTTGAAGCACAAGAAGCAAATGAAGCATCAGACATTTCTGAAACACCCGAGACTTTTGAAGAAATAGAAACTCCAGAAAATGCAGATATTCCAGAGCCATTTTCAGAAGCTGCTGGCGACAGTTGGTCAAGTCCGCTTACCGATTCTTCAACCTCTTTGCCATCATCATCTTCGCAAGTACTCTTACTGCAAGGACTCTTACTGCAAGGACTCTTACTGCAAGGACTCTTACTGCAAGGACTCTTATTGCAAGGACTCTTACTGCGTTTTTTGTGCGTTCTACATTTTTTTCTGCTATGCGACGATGTAGATTTTTTACTGCAAGGCGACGCCGTACATGGAAGACACGCGTATTTGCGTCTCTCAGATTCTTTCATCCGACACCAACGTCTCGAGCCTTCTATTGCAATTTTGGCCGTGGGCCATTTGGGATGTTGGACACGGAATATCCTCAAGTAATTCAAAAACGGATTACGGCTGACTATCAGACGTCTTTTACAAGTTTTTTTTTTTTTAGTTGGTATGAGACGATTTGGACAACACGGTTTGGGGCACTTCGACCCTGGTTCAACACATTTAGGTGTAGGGCACATGGGTTTTGGTTTGCGTTTTTTGGGACGGCAACTCCTACGGCTACTTGGTTTTGGACACGCCGGCTTGCAGCTGCGACGGCGACGTCTCCGTCGCGGACCACATCTGGGCTTTTTCGGACAAGGGGGAATGCAAGCACTACTGCCGCAACTAAGGCTAGAACAAAAACGTGTCATGTTATTTATTTAACTTAATAATTTTATCTTGGCGAAAGCTCAAAACGATATGTCAAAATTGTAATGTAACTTTTTCTAAATTTCATAACAACTCTGATGTTTAGTCATTTTATGCCTCGGTTTACTACACAGAGGCTTGCCAAAAAAAATTTTCGACATAAATTTCCGCTAGATGGCGATAAGTCTAAGGGCACGTACATAGTGAGGCCGCGCTTCTCGCTGCGCTTCTCGCCGCGCTACTCGCCGCACTTCTCGCCAGGATGCTAGCCGCGATGCTGGCTGGGATGTTCGCACCTCGCTATTCGTATCTGGCCAAGCAAATATTCAAACAAATCACGGTTTATGTCAGTTTGCGTTTTCAAGTTCATATTTTATTAAAATGTTATAGTGATAGTGAATTATTGACAAGTAATGCCGTCAAGTGGTGGTTACTTTCCAATAGAAAAGTTAGAGAATGCAGTGTGCATCCTATAAATAAAAAACGCACCAAACTTGGTGAATTTTATCTTTTATATGAAGAACTAAAACATTATTAGGATAGATTTTATGAATACAACCCAAAATTCAGATTGTTTTCCGTGAAATAAAAGAAAGGAAAGGAAAAGAAAAAAAAAAGTTTTTGGAATTTTTTGTTTCACTTGCTCAATCGTTAATAAGTTATGGGTGACAGCATGCGAATGTCGTTCGTAAAAAGCAATACGGTGGACCATCTACCAAATCTAAGTTGTTGTTAAATGTAGGTGATCATCTACCAGTTGAATGGCCTACCAGGAGAAGCTGTTATAACTGCTCCAAAAAAAAGGGAGGATAAAAGAACTACCGCGCTTTGTATAACATGTGCCGTTGTGCAAAAATTGTTTTGCCTCCTGTCGTCCTGTCATATATAACATTTTTTCGAAATAAATTGTATTTGTCATATACATATTAGTTATTTTACTTCCAGTGGGACATATATATCCCACTCCTATTACCCAATAGGACATATATGTCCCACCACCCCTAAATGTCCACCCTCGTGAATTTTTTTTTTCATATATTGTTTTTGACTTCTTTACAACTGTATCTAAAGATATACATAAAAATTATATCAAAAAACGAAAAAAAACAAATTGGGACTCAAAGGGTTAGAACCATTTAAAAGAATATGTAAAAGTAAATATAAGCATTATCATATTAATGTAAAATTATCTAAAATATAAATAAAAATTTATTTTTATTATTATTATTATTATTATTAGTATTATTAAACAGATTTCAACATTATTCGTTTATATTGATCATTAACAAATTGTGAAGAACATCTACAACCAACCCCAAAAAACCGCTCGACAGATCGTCACAACTTGACGGCATTACTTGTCAATAATTCACTATCACTATCAGAACTCGTAAACATTTTAATAAAAATATGAACTTCAAAACGCAAACTGACATAAACCGTGTTTTGTTTGAATATTTGCTTGGCCAGATACGAATAGCGAGGTGCGAACATCCCAGCCAGCATCGCGGCTAGCATCCTGGCGAGAAGCGCGGCGAGTAGCGCGGCGAGAAGCGCGGCGAGAAGCGCGGCCTCACTATGTACGTGCCCTTAGTCCTTTTATCTAAATTGTAGAGTGTTATTAACAAGTAAATAACGTACGGCGTATGAGGTATAGAAAGCTGACGTAGCGTGTTAATGAACCCAATAGCGCGTCAAGTAATAGTGATAGTATAAATAAGCACATTAAACTAATAACTGTGTAGTGAATTAACTTTTAAAATATAATCGTATAAATAAAGTTAAATAAAATAAAATATTATCCATGGAGAAATTTTTTAAAGCGAGTGGTAGTAGTTATAAAAGGAAAAGAGACAAGGAAGAGAAAAACAAAGAAGAAGGCGGAATATCCAGAACGTACAAACTAGTAATCAGATCACCAGATCATGCAAAAACCAAAGGTTCAACGGAAGAAAAACAAATGGAGGAATTAGTAAAAGTAATAAACCAATTGGTGGAAGAAGTTAAAAAGATAAGGGAAGAACAAAAAGCATTTAGGTAGGAATTAAGTGCAACAAAAAAAGAAAACGAAGAGCTTAGAAAAAAGATGCTTAGCTTAGAAAACAAAATAGAAGAACCAGAAAAAAAAAGAAAAAAAATATAAAATTGTGATAAAGGGGGCAAAATTTGATGAAAGTAACGGTACAGCAGGTATCAAAGAATGTATACAGATGTATGTGGTGGGTCGAAAATATGGCAAAAGTATGACAATAGCAATGACAAGTAAATAGGAGTAACATAAAATAAAGATAATGCAGTATAAGAGCAAATTAAAAGGTCAAAACGTTTACATAGACAATGACCTAACAGTAAAAGAAAGAGAAATACAAAAAAAATCAGAGAAGAGGCAGAAAAAGAAAGAAAAAAGGGCAAAACAGTCAGAGTAGCTTATCAAAAACTCATCGTAGATAATAACATCTGGCTTTGGAATAAAGAGAAAGAGGAGCTACAGCAAAAAACAGACCCAAAAAACTAAGGACGGAAAACAAGTTACGGAAAAAATGGCACGATCACTACACGAAAACGGATATGAATAAGGAAAAACAGATAGCAATCAAAGCACGAGATAATAAAAATGAAAAAAAGTAGAGATAAGAAAGACAAAATGAGAATAGGTACTTGGAATACCAGAAGCATAAAAGGAAAAGAAGAAGAAGCGATCATGGAAAAAGTCAGCACAACACAACTCAACAGTCCTACACCTAACAGTAGAAAGACTCATGACTAAAAAAAATAATGTTCCTTAAGTTAAATGTTTAACTATTGAAGTATTTATTTATTTATTATTAAAAATATTATATGTGCATATTATGTTATTTTTTACCAAATTTTATGTTGCTTAAGTTAAATGTTAAACTATTGACTATTTATTTGTCGCACGAACAAGTAGGCCCGGAGAAACATTTATTTTATTAGAAAGGGGGCGCAATTTTTCGTTTTTTCCCCGGGCGCCAAAACACCTAGACACGGCCCTGTTCACAATGGACGTAAGATTTACGTAGTAACTATGGAAGTCTGATTTATTGCAAAAACAAAGTGAAGTATCTATATTTTTAATGTTTCAAATTAATTATTCTTTCTGACGCAGACAGTTTTAACAAATTGCAAGTCACAATAGCAATTTTTAATTTGAATATTCACTGTTTACTACCAAAGTGCTATTTCAACGGAATGCGCTTGGTTCCTAAATTTATTAATATCTCGTACTCATTCAATTATAATTAGGACTAGTTTTTTTTTTTTTTTAATTTTACGCTTAAGCTTAAATACGCCCTTTGAGCCGGATTATCTAGTCGTTGGTTAAATTGTTTTGCCGTAAGTATTTTATTTTGCTATAATATAATTATACAACCAACTTTAATAAATGGTTGATATTATTATGTGAATGTAGAGATTATTTTTGTTATGGAGCAAACGAAAACCAAGTTGTTACCTTTATTATTGCTGAAGAGAAGGCAAAGAAAGCATGAACAATGAAATTGTAGAAAAAAACAAAAAAAAAATACGTTGGTGGGTTAGGCCCATAAATCTTGATAGAGAAAAAAAAGGCGAATTGAGAAGGTTGCTGTTGGAAGTTAAAATGCATGATGCGGAATCGTTTTTTGAATATACGAGAACAACTGCAGTTTTATTTGATTCACTGCTAGATTTAGTAGGACCTCGCCTGAAAAAAAGTAGCATACGCAAACCACTCGTTAATGGCATGTTGCACTGATTTTCTTCTTCTAAATATCCTAGAACTTATTAAAATTTCCGTTTCATTGTAAATATCACAGTTAGGTCACATACACCGGTGCACGATTATTAAAACTACAATTTTGAACTATGTTTAATACTACTAATATAATCCTCCACAAATCATCATGTAGAAATAAATACGTAGGATACATGAAGTGTCAATTTGATAAACAACCTTCCGCGTTTAAATTGAGGTTATTTGCTATGCTACAAACAAGTCGGTTGTTATCCGTATCCAAGTAAACATTTCGTTACGGACTTTTTACGTAAGGTCCACACACACCGGCGCGATTTCGAAGCGGTCGGGGGCGCAGGCGCGGTCACGATAATTGGTAACCAAGGTTGCTTATTATCGTGACCGCGCCCGCGACCGCGTCGAAATCGCGCCGGTGTGAGTTGACCTTTAAGGTCTCTTCACACACATCAGTCACGGCGCGTCTCCGATCCGTCAGTTCCGTCAACCGTCAGTCATAAAAAATATTCTTTCTTGTAATTTAAGTTGATTCATCTACACTCGTCCGGCGCAGTCACGAATATCTCGTCAGTCACAGTCCCGGCGCCGTTCCGGCGCCTGACAGTCAAACTTGCTATTTCTTCTTACCGATATTGTCTGACGCCTGACTGACGTGTGTGAATAGGCATCGTGGGTATGACTGAGACAAACCGGTGACGGATCGGAGACGCGCCGTGACTGATGTATGTGAAGAGACCTTTACGCACTAACCACTATCTACTATCTACCACGTTCATTGTGATCGCGGACTTAGTTGCACTAAGTAGAATCTTCATTTCCGCTATATAAGTTTAAGAACTGTTCGCCATGAATTTTCGCTGGATGGCGATAAGTCTAAGAAACGTTCGACATAAATTTCCGCTAGATGGCGATAAGTTTAATAACCTGTGCTTGCACTAGGTGGGATCTTATTTTAAACAAAACTGACGTAAAAATGCGGTTAAAACATTTTTATATACAGCGTCATTCAAAAGTCTGCAACAAATGGGAAAAATTTTTGTTATTGATTTCTCAAAAAACTTTATTTTTGATAAAAGTTGGTGCATGGTCTAAAACTAATTTTAAGATAAAAAAAGTCATAGGATACTAGATTCTAGCGATTTTTGAAATATTCACAAGAGTAAAGTGCCCTTATTTGAAGAGATACAAAAATAATTATGAAAAGGAGTTATTATCTCAAAATAACGCTAGATTTTAATTTTGATGGTCAAATTCCAATTTTTATATTTTAAGAAATTTTAACATTCAAAAAGTCTGCAACAAATGGAAAAGTTTTTTATTATCGATTTCTCAGAAAATATTTCAAAAATCGCTGAAATTTAGTGTCCCATGACTTTTCATCGAACTTTTTTTCATATTAAAATTAGTTTTACTGTTTTACCCCATGCACCAACTAAAGAATAAAATTTTCTGAGAAATCGATAATTTGAGCAGCAATATTTTAATTAAATCACGTTTTAAATATTGAATGTCGGCATTCAATAAGTTCCTTAAAGCACCGGAAAAATGTGTGTAACCCAGAACAAATAACATTTGCATTAAATGTTGGTGTAGTAAACGCAACCCTATGTAGCGCTTATTTATGCCCTATACCGGGTGTAAACAAAGTGTGGTACATCCCCTTTTTTTACTTTAGTTTTGATTTAAGATAATTGAAATTTTAATCGTATGATATGTTAAAAACAGGATTACTTGAACATATGCAGACAATTTTTTCACTTCCGGTTTCGCCGGAAATTACCCCAACTTTGTTATTTTAGATGCAACACCATGTATATTTTTACATTTTTGGAAAAAGAAAGCGATTTTGGATATAACTGCACTATTTTAGTTAATTTTTATAACGTCAAATAATTTTTAAACAAAAATTTATTTTTCTTATTAAGTTAGCCGTGACTTGCATAAATTGAATTTTATTATGCCAGCAACTGCCCAAAAAACGTTTCTGTACATTTTAATTGACATTTAGGTTACTTTAATCGGCTTTTTGACCAAAAAGTCAATTTTTTTAAATGGAACTATGGGGGTACAAGCGGTTATTTAAATGGAACATCTTCTAACGAATCCATCGATACCAATAACTAGTATTTTTATTAAGAGTCTGCTTCAAAAACTTCAAATTCTTGTAAAATTTATTAAGAGATCCTGTTAATCGCAGTAGGTACACTGTGCATAACTGCAACAAAACAAATCATTCAAAACAAAAACAAAGGTGCTACGGCAGATCGCTGGGGAAACAAACAAATACTTGTTACGTGTTTGTATGTCATTGGGGTGGTAGAAAAATGATTAGTCATTAAATTAAAACTTAATAAAAAATTAAATTTTCGTTTAAAAAGTATTTGAAGTTATAAAATTTAACCAAAATAGTGAAGTTGCATCCAAAATCGTTTCCTCTTTTCAAAAATGTAAAAATATACAGGGTGTTCCATTTAAAATAACCAAGTTGGGGTCATTTTCGGCGAAACCGGAAGTGAAACAATTGTGTGCATGTACTTAAAAAATCCGGTTTTTTGCACATATCATGTGTCTAAAATTTCATTAATCTAAAATCAAAACTAAAGTAAAAAAAGGGGGTATATTCGTAAAGATAAAATTTGGCCATATATTTGACAATTTCAAAAGGTCAGGTTTTAGTTTACGTTAGTGAAATATGTTTAAAAATAGATCTACAGCACTTGGATATTGTTGAACTCGAACTCTTCTTACAACATGGTTTTGGGAATCTTTTGGGACAGCAACCGCTACGGTGACGTCGTTTTGAACGCGCCGGCTTGCAGCAACAGCGACATCTCGGTCCCTGACATTTGGGCTTCTTCGGACAAGGAAAACTGCAACTACTACTGCTAGAAGAAACGCTTGCCATGTTTTGTATTCAAATTAATAATTTTATCTTGTCAAAAACTCAAAACGATATGTCAAAATTTGTAATGTCACTTTTTATAAATTACATAACAACTCTGATATTTTGTCATTTTATGCTTGCTTGTACAAATTGACGTAAAGCCTTGTTCGCATGGCAGTTTGGCAGTGGCGGATTAAACCGTAAGCGGACTAAGCAATAATTTTGCATTAGAAAATAAAAAAACAAATTGGGTATTGTATTTGAAAAAAACGAGTTTTAGTGGTCCGAAGTTGTATACAGGGTGAGTCACGACGGACGCCACGGAGTTTTATGGCCAAACGGTATATAATTTCAAACTTTTGTCGCTGTTAGTGTGTAGTATCTATTTTCTCTCTTATCTATGCGCGACAGCGAATGTCAAGCGATGTCGTGACATTTGATGTCGCGACGCTATTGTCACCGTGTGAACTACCCTTTAGTTAATTCATAATTCATTCGTTCATTTGTTTTTTGGTTCTCTGGTTTGTTTGTAATAATGTTTCATCAGTACTAATATGAAAAATAGGCAATAGTTTCCATAAGTATGCTACTGAAATATCTAAATTAATTAACGTATAAAACACCTAAATGAAAATAACGTAATGATCCTTAAAATCAGGGACTGAGAACGGAACGAAAACGAAAACTTTAAACGAAATTAACCGAAATTTTTTTAAGAACGAAAACGAAACCGAAAACGAAATTATTATTTTTCGTTCAAGAACGAAAACGAAATAAATATTTTCCAAAACCGGTTTTAACCGGTTTTGTCGACATTTCCATTTTATTTGTTAGACACAAACGCGAATTTACCTTCTGTGCTGGGGAGACTCCACGAGGCAGTAAAAAATCTCACTTGAAATAAGTGAGCTTCACTTTTCTCCATATATTTACGTGAATATGTATTAACAACTTTATTGTTTATACTTGCAATTTCGTGTAACACAATTAACGGTACAGATATTCTCTATTTCTAATTTGTTTTTTAGATCATCAATATAGAATATACACTTGATTGGATATATATTATCAATGTGTATATTTTATTTGCGTTTAGACATAATAATAGTAAAATTTATTGTTACTTCGAAAAGGACTAATGTAAAAGAAGATTTATTGGAAGATGTGTTGCTAGTAAGATTTAACGGAATGTGATAATGTTTATTGTATGGTATGTACAAACTATAAAGTTAAAGTATATTTCAAGTTAATATAAGTTTTTCTTTTAATATCTTTTTTATTTATAACATTTAGTAAATTATCCACTTGAATTCATTCTTTTGTCTTTTTAAATAATTACAGCAGGATCTTATTTAATTCAAATGCATAGATTTTTAGTACTAAAACAAATTTAAAACAGCACTTGCTATATTTTCATATTTTTAGATAAAAATCGTGTATCTAATTTAACCTAATCACGTTGTGTTTTTGCACCTTACGGGTGTTAAACTTAATAAAATGGTTAAATGTTAATGTGTTTAAAGATTTGGTAAATTTAATATGGCGATGGTTCGCCAGTCTAAAATATGCTGTCCGTGAGCATCAAACTCCATCGTCATCGTTTATATTTTAGTTAAGACGCAAATATTGTTATCGTATTTATAGAGGGTTGTGGTGACTAGAAAAAAAATTGATTTTTTGACGACAAAAAAAATATTGTAAAACCGGTTTTAACCGTTATTATTTCGGTTCATGAAAACGAAAAAAGAATTTTTTCGGTTAGAACGAAAAGAACGAACGAATTTTTTTTCGTTTTTAGTCCCTGCTTAAAATTGACCAATTGGACTTGACTTTCATAATTTTTAAAGTGCCGTACTGTTTTGAATTTGTACCAGTACTTTACTTACACAATTTTTTCAGGTTATTGGTTGGAGCTCCTTTGGCTCAAAACAAGCAGCCAGGAACCAATAGATCGGGGGCACTGTTTAAATGTCCTGTGGACACCGAAAGTCGTTGTATACAGGTGGAAACAGATGGACATCGAGGTAAGTGTTAAAATATACCAAGGGTGATTCAACTTAAGCGAAGCAACTGTACTCCAAAAAGATGTTATTTGTTTTTAAGTTAATATTGCTAGGTTTTAAATGGTATTGCTCGTTGAATTATCTTGAAGTCAAAGACTGTTGGTAACCCCTCACAAAATTCACATCAAAAGACGTAAAAATTAATTACCCTAGTGTAACATTAAAACTAGTAGTAAACAAATTGCTTCCGTTATCAACATTTTTCTAAGTAGTTTTCTGGGTAGAGCAGAGATTAATACTTCATTTGTCTCGTTGGTTTTTAGAAATAATCGTAACTTTATTTTCAATTAATTAAAACTGTAAAGCACGATATGTAGTAAAAATTTTAAGTGCGTATTTCAAAAACACGTTATTCAATTTATTTCTTCCCGACAGCCTACTTCCCGACGGTCAACTTACCGACATACCAACTTCCCGAAACAATAAAATCTGGACCAACTGACCAAATTTCAAACTGATTTTTATTTATTTTGTCTATTACAAGAACATATGAGAGCTGCATTACTATACAGGGTGTCCCAGATAACATTTCCAGCATGGTTATATCGCTTATGATAAGAGATAAAGGTTTACTTAAATTAGATTAATTATTTCTATGTATGAGAGGGCTACAATAAACTTTTAAGTACAAAAATTCTCGTACTTTACATGTTATAGCAAAAAGTATGAAAATGTTGAATTTCTTTTTTCTCTCATAACTTTTTTGTCTTAATCATTAGAGCAATTTTATTAGTACTTACTTAGGGTACTTTTTAATGTAGAATGTAACTGTTATTTTAGATTTTTCTAATCACTTACCATTTTCGAGATATTACCCCTAATTTTATTTTTCCTATGGGCCGTGAAGTTGGCTATGAAATACTTAAATGTGCTTTTTTTCCCTCTCTCTGATGAGATATTACTTGGTTATAGTATATTACATACCGAGCGGGGAAGTGGATCATTACAGCCGAGTGCTTAGTTAGATGCCCGAGACGCGTAGCGCCGAGGGCGTCTATTAAGCACGAAGCTAGAATGATCCTTCCCGTGAGGTATGTATACTATTTTACTCACAATCGATTAGTAACTCTAGATAAGTGTCAAATAATATTAATTTTTTATCATAATTTGATAACTTATTTCAACAAAAAGATCTGCAAGACCGTTGCTAGGGAATATAACAAGTTTGTTGTCGTTGCTAGGAAATATAACAAGTTTGTTGATTCTCACAGATAGATACTTATTTTGTCAGTTTATACGGTATTTTTAATAATTGTCTTTGTATTTTTACAAATATTATGTCCGATAATGAATTTGAATGTACTCCACCAGAACTGCGAGAAGCTGCAGAAAAAAGCTACTGAAGGCATGATTCCAGAAAAAGGCAGGGCGAGATACGAAAACACTTAACGATGTATATTTTGTATATAGTAAGTGGTGCGTGACTAAAGGTGTGTATGTGGAGCATACCTCTGAAACGGTACTCTTTACGTATTTTTCTGAATTAGCTAAACAAAATAAAGCCTCCATAAATACGAGTCGTTTGTTCTTCATTTATTTTAAAAATCATGTTTTAATGCAATTTGATTTACAAAAATGACAGTGACAGATAAACTAGCCGGGAATGAAAGTGACAGATAAACTAGCCGGGAATGATCATTCCCGGCTAGTTTATCTGTCACTTTCCCAGCTAGCCGGGAATGGGTCGTTTCCCGACTGTTTTAAAGGGTACAAATGCACACATTACCAACCGATTGTGAGTAAAATAAGATTTTTCTCGATTTTGTGAGTTATTTATGAATATAGATATAGCAAGTAATATTTCATCAGAACGAGAGAAAAAAAAGCACATTCAACTATTTCATAGTCAACTTCACCGCTCATAAGAAAAAATTAAATTAGGAGTAGGTAATATATCGAAAATGGTAGGTGATAAAAAAATCTAAAATAACACTTATATTCTACATTAAAAAGTACCCTCAGTACTAATAAAATTGATTAAAACAAAAAAGTTATGAGAGAAAAAATAAATTCAACATTTTCATATTTTGGCTATAACATCTGAAGTTCGAGAAATTTTGTACTTTAAAATTGATTGTGGCTCCTCTCGTACATTTAATTTAAGTAAACCTATTTTCTTATAATAAGCGATATCACCATGCTGGAAATGTTATCTGGGATCTGGGACACATACATACATAAATAAAAAAAATTATTGAATTTTATCATTTTTATAATTACAAGGGCATATGAGAGTTACATAACCTGACCTTACCTAACCGAACCTATCATTGCCCAACCTTATCTACCGTCTTGATAATCTTCCAGGACAACAACAAATTAGATAGTTCGCAAATTATAATTATTTGTCAGGAAGTTGGACTTTCAACAAAATGAACTGTCTGAAAATTGGATTTCGGGAAGTTGGACTGTCGGTATGTTAGAGTGCCCGAAAATTGGCCGTCGAAAAGTTGGTCGTGGAAAAGTTGGCCGTTGGGAAGTTGGCTGTCCGGATTTTATATGGCACTAAACAATGGTATGGTTTAAAGTCAAAATCACGTAAGTTCTGATCTTCCATCAGTTAAACATTTTGATAAAAAATAACTGTGAGGTCCTAAAGACTTGTTTTTACAGCTGAATAAGGGATTTGAGTATTATCAACTTTGAATTTAAACAAATCTTACTAAATATAAATTTTGCGAAGACGTTTTCTACATGACTGAGGCATTTTTTTGAGAACATTCACAGAGCTACTAAAACATTTACATTACTGATTAGATAAGAACTTTTTAATTGACTTTATTGACTTGAAACTACACAAGTCGCATTTAAAACAAAACGTAGTAAATCAAAATTTTGAATATGTTTGTAGACAATTTAATCATTTTTTCGTTGCTATTTAAAAGTAATATTTTTAAGGTTTGTTGAGCTTATTTTTTTAAAACAAACGAGGTCATTAAGGTGGTAATAATCTCATAGACACCCTGATGATTTATTGTAACCTTTTTTATTCTTTTTGTTGAGGTAAATTAGTTGCAAATGTAAAGTTAATTAAGTTTCAAAACCTAGCAATATTACCACGATTTTAATGTAGCATCTGTTAGACACTATTCTTTTTTACGTTTATAAATAGATTACGCATTTGTTTAGTTATGTTTACAGGTAATTTTGAAGCATTGTATAAAATATTAGAGCATTCGGCTGTGTTTCGTGGATTGCAATAAAAAAATTATATACCAGCAATTATTATGAAAGTGAAAATAAAATTTAGTTTTTGGCCGTTCGTTCATTGTCTATAATGTTTGTGGCTGAGTAATTAGTCATATGATTAACATATGTGTGAAAATTCCAATATCTCCTTATTTTTCGTAAGTTCCCGCATCTATGATTTTCCCGCGTTTATCGTTTTTTTTTTAACAGTCCTTTTCAAAACGATAAATAGAGGTTTCACACTGCGTATAAAAGATGATTGAAAATCGACTTCCTACATAGGGTTCTTGTTTATTACATAGAAGAGCTAGAGCTAGGAAAAAAATCCCAAAGATTTATTCTAATTAATAATATAACGTGAAATAAATGACACATACGGGAAAACGATTAATCGAGGAACGATCGATCGAGATTTCATTGTAAATACTTTTTTTAATGAATACCAAAATTCTAGATACGCAACGATGTATCAATTCTATTATAGAACCTTATTAAAAATTAAATTCAATGTGTAATCTGTAATGGGATAAAAAATGACTTAATCAGAAAACAAAAAATAAGTAAATCAAATTGTCTTAAAGGGTAATTACAAAACGTTGTTTACATCGAGCACTAATTTTATTTGTGAGTTTTATTCGAAAGAAGTACATTGTAATTTATTAAAATAATAACTTTTTTATTGGTAAAAAACACGGCCGATTGTTTTTATATAGTTATGCTATTTTGTGTTTTTGTGTGCTTTTATTTTAGTTTATCTCTACTTCATATTTCAAACTGTAGCTTGGATTTTCCCCAATAGTAGCAGTTTTTGATGTTCAGTCGGGGAAAAAGTAGAGTATTTGTACTTTTATTTTCCATGTGATTAAAAAAAAAGGTTTTAACATCGATTTTTTACAAATTTTTGATTTGATTTTTGATGCATTTTTTGATACAGCTCCTCAAGCCTATTTTTGCCCTATCCACAATTTTGTTGGGGCTACTGTATAATTGTGTTTTTGTTTTTGGGGCTTTCGTCCAGACGCCAGCGGCAAGTATTCGAGTAAGTGGTGGTCTCCAATCAAAGAGATGCCATTTTTGGTATCGAGTTCGTTCTGCATGAGTATTATGCTAGTGATTTGCATGCCACCTTTTGCACGCCACTTTCTGCTTTTTGTGTGTTTTTTAATATTGCTTTTAGTGCTCAGACATACTTGAAGTTGGTTAATCAACATCTTGGTACATGGTTTAAATTAATAATGATATTGAAAGTGTTGTATTTGAACTCGGCACGACATAACGGCATTATTTTAATTAATTTTTAAAAAAAACGTGCTAATCACTTTCAAATACATGCCACTGTCAATGAATATTTAATATTAGTAAACAAATATTTTAATAAATTAAACATTCATTAAACAATATAAACTACACTAATCAAAATAACATGTTCGTGTTAAAACAACGAATCTGCAAAAACATTTTATCAAAGCCCACCCAAGTGTACAGCTCAATTTAGAAACTTTAATTTTTTTATTAAAAAAGTCATTCGAAATATTGTGGTACATAAGTTCGATGTCACATGAATATACAGGGTGAGTCACGACGGACGCCACGGAGTTTTATGGCGAAACGGCATATATTCTCCAACGTCTGTCGTGGTTACATAATGTAAGTCAATAAGGGCTTCATTTTAAAAATATTTTCAAACATACAGGGTGCTCCAAAAAAGAGTGGCATATCAAAGTTATACTTTTTCTTCTGGAACACTGTGTATTTTTACATTTTTGGATTCCTGTTTACACTTACTTTAAAAAATGGAAAAGGTTATATGGAGATAAGATTGACAATAAAATATTTAACACTTTGCACTACCTACATTTTTAAAATATTATACAGGGCGTTTTTTACGCTTGGTCAAACTTGTAAAACTTTAAACAGGGATAACTTTTTTTTTTTTTTAAATACAACACCCTATATTTTTTTACACAGTCTCATAGAAAATGTATAATTGTCTTTCTAAAACACAAAGGCTGTTTTTCACCTAAAATTGATATTTTCCGAGATATCGCGATTTTATTGTAAATTATTAGGGCGCATTTTTGACATTTTTATCTTTTGCCTACGCATTTTTGACTTTTTTTTTAATGAAGATGTAATTCTACCATTCTTACGTTTAAATAGAGGTTTCTTAAAATACTTTATGCATATGTTCATTGGACCAGTGCGATAAGACAATATTTACTAAATCTTGTAATAGTTATTTATGTATCAAGGCCAAAAAGTGTAACTTTTTCGGCCGCGTCTGGTTTGCTGGCCGAGATGTAGTCGAGGCCAGCAAACAGGCAAGGCCGAAAAAGTACGTTTTGGCCGAGGTGCATATTACATTTTTTGTGCGATCGAATTAAAAACAATTTAAATTTTTAGTAATTTTCAAAATTATAGGTTAGAAACTACGTGACATTCTATCACTGACAGATGACGGCGTATGTACTGCATTACCGGCCCTCTCCTTAGCAACGGCCGTAAACGTTACTTTTTCGGCCGTTGCCAAGGGTAACGGCCTGAAAAGTAACTTTTACGGCCGTTGCTAAGGATAACGCCGGTAATGCAGTACTTTATGGTTGCTAATGCGTCCGTCAAACAGCTGTTTTTAGTACGATCGCACAAAAACTAGTTTTTTGTATGTTAACAACTGTCTACCGAAAACGGTTCCAATTTTTTAATCAGTGTCTTAGTTGCATACCTAATACATACATCATCAATCGGTTTTTAGGACGTTGCAAACGAAAAAAATCAATTAAATGAAAAATATTGTGGCCCAGATAAGAAACCAGATAAGAATATCAATTTCAGGTGAAAAACAGACATTGTGTCTTAAAAAGACAATTAAATTGTCTATAAGACTGTGTAAAAAAATATAGGGTGTTGCATAAAAAGTTTCCCAAGTTTGACCAAGCGTAAAAAACTCCCTGCATATTATTTTAAAAATGTAGGTAGTGCAAAGTGTTCAATAATCTATTGTCAATCCAATCTCAAACCGAATTTCTTCAGACTTTTCAAAGTTTTTAAATGTTGAAAACTGTATTTTCATGGAAATGCAATTATCACGAAAACGGTTGACTTTAGTTAGACCCATACAACCTTTTACATTTTTTGAAGTAAGTTTAAGGAGAAATCCAAAAATGTAAAAATATACAGGGTGTTCCAATAGAAAAAGTATAACTTTGATATGCCACTTTTTTTTTGAGCACCCTGTATGTTTAAAAATGTAGCCCTTATTGACTTACACAATCTAACTACGACAAGTTGAAGAATATATTATGCCGTTTCGCCATAAAACTACGTGGCGTCCGTCGTGACTCACTCTGTATACAGGGTGATTCAGTTTGACAGTCGCGTCCCTATAATTTTGTTATTTTAAGAGAAAACCCCTTTAAACCTTATATTTTTTTTAAATCGCAGTAAATTCTCTGTCAAATGACGTTCAAATGTTTTTGCTACGATGAAATATGGCTGACTGGCGACAGTCAACTTTTTTTTTAAATTACATAGTATAATCTTTTTACTGATTCTGATATGAAAACTTTGGAAGGTAATTCCTTATAGAAAATTAAAGGGGGCTCTTATATTTTTTTCCCTTTGACGTCTTCTCTCGGAGTTACACCCCCCTAAACAGGAGCTGACGTCTTCTTTTGCAGTTACACCCCCCCTAAAGCGGAGCGGTAGATTAAGGTTTTTATTTTATTTCTCAAATTTGGATGTACCTATGTATATGTAGAAGAATGACATTTGGTAGATGTTTTATACTTATTAAAAGGTTTCCCATAGTTAAATTTTTAATCATCTCCCACCTTCACATGGGGATGAAAAGTGCAATGCATGTTGGTTTTGTAAACAGAAGTTTTTGGTAGGTTAAAATTTTTCAATTAAAAATTATTATTTTTTGAAAGCTTGATTTATTTATAAACTTTTCTTTGTTTTTTAACTTTGCCTACAAAACCTACATTTTGAGTAAAAAATAAAAAAAGTTAACGTGAACCATTAAATATTCTAAAATAAAACGATTCATTTTGGTGTTTACCATGGTTTGTTTATGTTCATATTGAGTAGAATTGACGGGTGTAATTCTTGTTTAAGTTTAAAAGGTGAAAACACTAAAACACCCGTAAATTCTACCCAATATGAACTAACAAACCATGGCAACCACCAAAATGAAATGTTTTATTTTAAAATATTTAATGGTTTATGCTCACTTATTTTATTTTTTACTCAAAAACTGTAGGTTTTTCAGGCAAAGTTAAACAATAAACAAATCAAGCTTCAAATGAAATTTTTTAAATTGCAAAATTTCAAGCTTCCAAAAAGTTCTGATAAAGAAAACAACAGGGGTCGTTCTTTTCAGCCCCTGTGATTGGATTTAAAATTAAATTTTGTACCAGAATCAATAAAAAAAATATATGGTTCCCAAAAATATGTATTCCTGCCAGGTCGCTCGTTTGACATTATGGGGGCGCCAGTTCTGCTTTAAGTCAAAAACCTTTATAAAACAATCGGTACACGCCTCGTTCGGCCTTAAATAGAGCCTGGCGTGCTCGTAAATCAGAAACTAGATACGAATCCAACTTCTATTCACACATTTTTTAAATCTAAACAAACCTATAAAAGATAATTGAGTTGCTTCTGCTGTTTATAACTTCTCGGTAGCCAATCTCCAGTTAATAATTTCAGTTCATTCATCGCGATCACAAACACGAATATCAATCAGAATAGAAATAACTACAAAAGAGCAAAGTACAACTTTGTCCTTTTTATATCTTCGCTTTGAACACAAATACGTATCGAGCATTTTTACAATTCCAGCATCAAACCTTAGCTTGCTGTTATAAAATAAACAAATCTAAATAAACCGTTGACCTAACAAGTACAGGTCGACGATCTAAACGAATGAAGAAACAAGTTATGTTTATTGAGATTGTGGTAAAAATGAGATAGAAAGACAACTAGCAGCGATAACTGATCGGATCACAGCATGCCGTGCAATTATTTATAGATTACTTACATCAGACCGCAAAAATGTGGTAATACTTATTGGTCTGTAAAAATTGAAACGATATAATAACGGCGCAACGGTTTGATAACACTGAAATAATAACTCAATCAGCAACGTACTGGTGTTAATAATACGAATATGATATAATTTCAAACCAAATATAGCAATCGTGAACCGGACCAATCGCGCACAAAACATTAATCGAAATATTAGAGCTAAATACAAGTGCAAAGGAAAAATTGAAAAATTTGCGAGAAATACTTTCTTAAGGTCTATACGAGGTGCTACTTAAAAGTTCCAGGAATTTGAATGAAACGCGCGAACGAATCATAGTACGAAGTCCCGCCGCTAGGGGGATTCTTAGTCGTGCACGTGTCTCCCCAGTGTGCCAAGCGGCGTTATTGTGGAGACACGTGCAGTCGAGCACAGACCGTTTGTTGACGGTAGTGTCTTAAACGTCCTGCGATTTTCGTGATGGTGCCAGCCGAAGACCAAAGAGTTTGTATTAAATTTTGTTGTAAACTAAACAAAACTGAAACCTATGTTTGTGCAAGCATTTAGTGATGAAGCTTTATGCAAATCAAGGACTTTTGAGTGGTTTAAATGTTTTAAAGAGGGTCGTGAGTCCAGCGTTCGGGTAGGCCATCAACTGGCACCACTCCAGAAAATAGTGTCAGGGTTCGGGAAATCATCCGTTAGAACAGACGACAAACCATCCGGGACATGGCTGAAGTTGTAGGAATGTCGTATGGGACATGCTAACGCTTTTTGCTTGCTGAACTCAACACGAGAAGAATTGCAGCCAAGTTCGTCTCCCGATTTTTGACGCAGGACCAGCGTGACACAGAAGAGTGCAAGTCTGCACTGAGCTCCAACGGACGATTACAGAGAATCCAAACTTCTTGTCTAACGTCATTACAAGTGATAAGAGCTGGTGTACGGTAACGATCCGGAAACCAAGCAGCAATCATCAAAGTGGAAGACACCAAACTCTCCACTACCGAAGAAATCCGGTCAGGTTCGCAGAAATGTGAAGTCACTACTGGTATATTTTCGACATTTGTGGGATTGTCTACCAAGAATTCGTCCCATCTGGTCAGAACAGTCTCTACTACCTCGGTGTTTTGAGGCGACCGAGGGCGTAAACGGCCGGAACTGTGGAGAAACAAAGACTTTTTCATGTTTCCGAAGATGAAAATCAAGCTGAAGGGACGTCGATTTAACACCATAGAGGAAATTCAAGAGAAACGCTAACAAGTCTGTGTTGATGCAAACGGTGTCTATTTTGAAGGAGACAATGAGATTTTTGATTGGAACTTATTACTTTTGTTTGTTTTTTTTATAATCCCTGGAACTTTTGGGTAGCACCTCGTAATTTAGGAATGTTCTCTAAAAGAAGGCGACGTTTTCTCAAACGTTGATAAACAAGTTACGTTCCAGTAGCTTAGACGTTTTGAACTGCCAAAAGTCAGTGCTTTCTTACGCCGTTTGTGTGCTGCATTTAGACAAGATATACAAGGGTGTCTCAAGAAGTAACAGCAAATTAAATATTTTGAGATACATAATTTAGTACGAGAGACAAATGACATAATCACCCCGCTTTTCGATACACTTCTTGCACAGTTGCACCAACATCTATATTTCACCAGAAAAAAAAAATATTTTGGTTGTACCTTCAACCAGGAATGCACAGCTTATTTGATTTCATCACTCCCAAATCTTCATCCACTCAAAGCGACCTTCAGGAGGACGATACCCATGTGCATCAACGTGAGCTCGAAAGCAAGATGCAGTCGTCAGAATTGAGGTGCATATCCTCTCCAGTCAAGAAGAAGTTCAAGTCTCAACCCTCCGCCGAAAAGGTTCTGTTCACTCTCTTCTGGGATATGAATGAGCCAGTTTTGGAACATCATGAGAGTGTAATGTTGAAGCTCTGAAGCTATAATTACGCAGCTTTCGCAAAGGACTTTTGTCTAAAGTTGATCCTCTCTTTCATGATAACGCAAGTCCTCACACAGCCACTGAAACTCGTGACACCATTCGGAGATTAAGATTTTAGATTTAACAGCATCCTCCATACAGCCCTGGTCCTGCTCCTTCTGATTATCATATGTTTGAACCCTTAAAAGACACTTTGAGAGATTTAGTAGTAATGATGAGGTCAAAGAAACCGCGCATTCCTGACTGAAAACTAAAAACAGAACAGAAGAACGATAAGGAAAGCTACGAATTTAGCGTTCACTAATGACTGAATGAATGAATGAATAAATGAATGATTGAATAAATGAATGAATGAATAAATAAAGCAATAGTTCTGGATATTTTATTCATAGACAAATTGTCTAATGCCGAGACAAAAACTTTGCAGAAATTATAATTCTAGAGAAAATTGTATGCCCTACACCTACAGAACGCGTTTTGAAGCTGGTGACGAGACCTGGGTACTTCACTGACTCACTTATGGCACTAGAGTCCATACAGTGCATCCATAAGAACCCCACCTTCAAAAAAGCCAAAACTCAATCTTCCGCGGGAAAACTGACGGCTACAGTATTCTGGCATCTTACTGATTGAATATGTACAGAAGGATTTAATTTCCAGAAGACGTTTATAGTAAAACTATTCAAAATATTAAAATAGTTCTACAATATAAAAGACTACATTCTTATCGGCAAAAAAAGTACTACTTTACGACAATTGCATAGTGCATAGTGTTAAGAACAACGATTTATCAAGGACTCTGATTTTGCTGGCTTTGGCATTCCTCTTTATACCATGCGACTTTTATTTATTCCCAAATCCTTGGAGAAAAGAAAAACTTAGAAAAAGGCTATTCAAATTTGATGAAGAAGTTAAAGCCACTGTCGAAGAATATTTTGCAGGTCTGTCAATCGTAATCAGATTGTTGGAAAAACGCTAAAATAAATTTGTGGCTATCAAAGAGAGTTACAAATTTTCGTTTAGCCCTATTTTTTTACATGGCTTCGTAGCATATACTTCATTTCGTATGTGGCAGCATGGGGCCTTATTTTTCTCAAATCAACTGAAAGAAACTGTTGGCTTTCAGCAGAATGGATCTACCTCATCCTTCTAATGGTACCCCAACCAATCACCGACTCTTTCGTGCCTTGAAGAACCATTTTGACAAAAAATATTCAATGATTTCAAGATCAACAACTGGTTGGCTTACTTTTTCAGCTCCTTGCAAGAGCAGTTCTATCAGGATGGAATCAGAATCCTGGTTGATAATTGGAGCAGGGTTGTAGCAATTAATGTCGTTACTTCTTGCACTCTTTTGATTTAAAAAAACTTAAATGTATGCAGTGTCATCTAAACGGCCAGAAAATTTCTAGCAACCCTTCTTCTTGTTCATCGGCGTTCCCCTTTTAAGGCTTTGTCGTTCCCATTCTCCACAGGTCTCGATCGGTCCAGTCTTCTTCTTCTAGTCTTCCATGGTGTTGTTGACATATCTCTTCTGTTTGAAAGCTGGCCGACCCCTTCTCTTCTTTTCTCGACCTTTTTTGGCCATCTCTCATTGCTCATCCGTTGAACAAGCCCGTACCATTTCAAGCTTCACTTTCAACTTTTCGCCAAATCGTTTCAGTTTTTAATCTATCTCTTCTTGCTAATTGCAGGGTATCTTCTCAAGAACATCGTCTCTTCACAGTTTTCACTGAACACATTTGACTACCATTTAAGCAACCCAACACAAATACATTTTTAGGAAGTTCTTTCAACAACAGAACTAAAGCTGACAATTGTAGAGAAATTTCCCTTGTACCACAATATGCCTCGAATTTTTAAATGCATGTTATAAAGTTTAATCAATGATAGAATAAGACCAATTGGGTGGTGCATGATACTACATTAAATACACAAATCAGTAACGCGTTAAATAAAATTAATTACAATAACTTTTAATAAGGCATAGATTAATACAAGGTAACTAATAGAATTATTAATTTTATTTCGTACATTTTACAGTAATTCAGTAACAGACGTGGTCAACTTGTTTAATAATTTTACTCAAATAACGCTGTAGAAATTTGGTTTTCAAGCTTTTTGACGTCATTAAACGTAAAATAAACAACCGTAATCATTTGTCATTAACAAATCATTATTAACACTTTTTAACAATTCGTACAGAGACCACTAAACGACATTCCGGAAAGTTCCGCAAAATACAACAACCTACAAAGCGGCATAAACGGATTATTTTTTACCGGTGGAATGAGATTTTTGTTTGGCTTCAGTTTGGATTTTTACATGATTACAATTTAAGCATTTTTGTGTGTTGTGTTTTCTTTTGCATAATATAGACGTTAAGAATCAATACGAAGCGTTCTAAAATGCGTTTTTGAAGTTGATCATTCCATGCAAAATGCATTTTCGAACGGCTTTGATCTTTATGAGGATGTACATATTTTATTGCTTTGCGATTATTTTTAAATATGCTGTTATTTTGAATATTTGAATTCTTTCATAGTGCACAATATTTAACAACTCGCAGATCTTGCTGTATGAAATAATTCTGTATAATTTTTAAACTCTTTTTTAAAAAATTTCTAGTGTACCCAACATTTTAGTATTTTATTAAACATGAATACAATATAATTATTACGAACAGTGTTGGACAAAACTATAGCTTACAGGGTGGTCCAAATTCGATGGGATTACATGGGTATCTCGCTTAATGATCAAGATAGAGAAACGGTTAAATTACCAAAAATGTGCAGTTTTTTGAGACAAACTCAGAACCGTTCTCAAATATATTCTATCATTTCCGGTTTTTCTTGTTTTGTTTTTGTTTTCACAGCCTACTTTTTATTTCTCGTGTTTAAAAAAAATTAAAAACCTTTGTAACTTGCGTATTATTGAAAATAAATACACCAACCCTTAAGCAGGGTGTCACACAACAAACGCCGCAAGCTGTAACTCCGTTGTTTGTGGTCCGATTTTGGTGAACAAATAACTAAATGAAAAGGCTCCTCAAATACTATAAACTGGATTGGATTTCAATTTTTTTCAAGGTTAACTTAAATGTCAAACGTTAGTCACTTTTTTTTCCTAATGGCACCATCTATTTTTTTTTACTAAATCTGATAGACATTATTTTTCTGAATTTAATGACGTAATCATAAGTTAATTTTAGTGCTAAACTAATAAGAAATAAAAAATAAAAGTTTAACTAAAATAGGTTAGGTTTCACAAAATTTTCAAGCGTGCCGTGGAAAACAAAAAATCTTAATCAACAAATGTCATTTAAACGTCAGTGTGGTATTTAAATAATATTTGTTGATTAAGATTTTTTTTGTTTTCCACGGCACACTTGAAAATTTTGTGAAACCTTACCTATTTTAGTTAAACTTTTATTTTTTATTTCTTATTAGTTTAGCACTAAAATTAACTTATGATCACATCATTGAATTCAGAAAAATAATGTCTACCAGATTTAGTAAAAAAAAAATAGATGGTGCCATTTGGAAAAAAAAATTGACTATCGTTTGACATTTAAGTTGACCTTGAAAAAAATTGAAATCCAATTCAGTTTATAGTATTTGAGGAGCCATTTCATTTAGTTTTTTTGTTCACCAAAATCGGACCACAAACAACAGAGACAGCTTGCGGCGTTTTTCGTGTGACACCCTGTATATTTGTTTGTCCCAAAAAACTGCACATTTTTGATAATTTTACCGTTTCTCTACCTTGACTATTAAGCGAGATTCTACTGTAGTTACAAAGTCAGTAATCTACGCTTTGCTCGGACCAGCGTGGCTGCCATATACAGGCTGGTCCACATGGCACGCTGGAAAATAAACAAAAATCAAAATAAGCATTTTTTTTTAATCGTTTATAACTCGGTTATACTTGCTGATTTAAAATGGTCGGACACAAAATCTAAATATTGCAGTGTGTAAGGTACAAAAAGTTGCTTCAAAAAAAGTTTTTATATTTATGATATCTTTAAAAATAAAGAAAATAAAGCTAAAAAGGAATTTTTTTTAAATCTATAATCTTAAAGGACAATTGTACTTTTTTTTTCGGATTGTTTTCCAAATTTCGCAACGCTGCCACTATTTAACCGACTTTGTAGCTCTTAAAATTAGCAAGATCTCGTTCAGCCTCAAATTTAGGAGACCCTCTAGTCTAGGTGTACATTGGTTTGTTCAAACGTCGCGACGCAAGTATGAATATATTCGTTATACAGGGTGTCCCAGTTAGCGTGAACAGCATGGGGATTTCGTAAAAGGTAAGACATACAGAGTTAGTAAAATGAGTCAAAATGATCTGTGGTTTAAGAGCAACTATTCTATTAAAAATCTTGAAAAAATCAATGGTTTTTCCGCTATTGGTAAAAAACAAAAAAGTGATGTTAAGGAATTTTGCTTTAACTTGCCTAATTGAAATCACACTCAGAATATTTTTCGACATAATGGGACAGTTTTTTGTATAGATTTGAAATTTGTTAATACATTTTTTCATTTGTTTTTGTTATTTAAACATCAACTTTTTATTTAATTAAAACAAGTTTCATTTGCAGCTTCAGAATTATTATTACTTTGAATAGAACATATCATACTTTTCATGTAATATTCGTAAGCCATTTCGTGTTTTTAAGGTACAAAAATAAAAACAATCAGCAATTAAACGTGATTGTTTCTGTCAAATTATCGTTAAAACAACAGAATGATAGTTTGTTTTACCATATCTATTCTGCATGACATAAGCCTACTACTAGAAAAAAATAAAATAAGAAAATGTATCTAATTTTTGCTATAATGTAAGGAAAATGAATAAATCGACCCCACTTGATATAATCATTGGAATGGGGAAAAATCTTCTTTCTCGTGTTGCCACTGCCAACTATGGGTTCTATTTAAAAAAATACAACTTTATGTCACAACAAATTCTTATCAAAAAAGTGCCTGTAGAACGTCAAAATTATTTTACTTTATTTTCATGAACAAGCGAGATACCGGGTGTAAATGAAGTGTGGTACACCCCCTTTTTTTTCTTTAGTTTTGATTTTAGATAGATGAAAATTTAGACATATGTTTTGTGCAAAAAACCTGGCTTTTTGAGCCTTTGCACACATTTGTTCCACTTCCGGTTTCGCCGGAAATGACCCCAACTTTGTTACTTTAAATGGAACACCCTGTACACTTTTACATTTTTGGAAAGAGGAAGCGATTTTGGATACAAATGCACTATTTTGGTTAATTTTTATAACCTCAAATTTTTTTTAAAACAAAATTTAGTTTTTTATTAAGGGTGCCGTGACCTGCACAAATTGATTTTTATTATGTCAACAATTGTCCAAAAAACGTTTTTGTAAATTTTAAATGACATTTAGGTTACTTTAATCGGCTTTGAAGGTTGCGGAATCGGTTTTTCGACAAAAAGTCAATTTTTTTAAATGGAACCATGCTGGTACTGGCGGTTACTTAAATGGAGCCTCTTCTAACGAATCCATCGATACCAATAACTTGTATTTTTATTAAGAGTTTGCTTCAAAAACTTCAAATTATTGTGAAAATTTATTAAGAGATCCTGTTAATCGCAGTACACTGTGCATAACTACAACAAAACAAAGGATCTCCTAATAAATTTTCACAATAATTTGAAAGTTTTGAAGTAGACTCTTAATAAAAATACAAGTTATTGGTATCGATGGACGCGTTAGAAGATGCTTGATTTAAATAACCGCTTGTACCAGGATGGTTCCATTTAAAACAATTGATTTTTTGTCCAAAAACCGATTCCGCAACCTTCAAAGCCGATTAAAGTAACCTAAATGTCATTTAAAATTTCCAAAAACGTTTTTTGGACAATTGTTGACATAATAAAAATCAATTTGTGCAGGTCACGGCACCCTTTACAAAAAACTAAATTTTGTTTAAAAAAAATTTTGAGGTTATAAAAATTAACCAAAATAACTGTGAGGTCCTACTTGTTTTTACAGCTGAATAAGGGATTTGAGTATTATCAACTTTGAATTTAAATAAATGTTACTAAATATAAATTTTGCGAAGACGTTTTCTACATGACTGAGGCATTTTTTTGAGAACATTCACCGAGCTACTAAAAATTTACATTACTGATTAGATAAGAACTTTTTAATTGACTTTATTGACTTGAAACTACACAAGTCGCATTTAAAACAAAACGTAGTAAATCAAAATTTTGAATATGTTTGTAGACAATTTAATTATTTTTTCGTTGCTATTTAAAAGTAATATTTTTAAGGTTTGTTGAGCTTATTTTTTTAAAACAAACGAGGTCATTAAGGTGGTAATAATCTCATAGACACCCTGATGATTTATTGTAACCTTTTTTATTCTTTTTGTTGAGGTAAATTAGTTGCAAATGTAAAGTTAATTAAGTTTCAAAACCTAGCAATATTACCACGATTTTAATGTAGCATCTGTTAGACACTATTCTTTTTTACGTTTATAAATAGATTACGCATTTGTTTAGTTATGTTTACAGGTAATTTTTAAGCATTGTATAAAATATTAGAGCATTCGGCTGTGTTTCGTGGATTGCAATAAAAAAATTATATACCAGCAATTATTATGAAAGTGGAAATAAAATTTAGTTTTTGGCCGTTCGTTCATTGTCTATAATGTTTGTGGCTGAGTAATTAGTCATATGATTAACATATGTGTGAAAATTCCAATATCTCCTTATTTTTCGTAAGTTCCCGCATCTATGATTTTCCCGCATTTATCGTTTTTTTTTTAACAGTTATTTTCAAAACGATAAATAGAGGTTTCACACTGCGTATAAAAGATGATTGAAAATCGACTTCCTACATAGGGTTCTTGTTTATTACATAGAAGAGCTAGAGCTAGGAAAAAAATCCCAAAGATTTATTCTAATTAATAATATAACGTGAAATAAACGACACATACGGGAAAACGATTAATCGAGGAACGATCGATCGAGATTTCATTGTAAATACTTTTTTTAATGAATACCAAAATTCTAGATACGCAACGATGTATCAATTCTATTATAGAACCTTATTAAAAATTAAATTCAATGTGTAATCTGTAATGGGATAAAAAATGACTTAATCAGAAAACAAAAAATAAGTAAATCAAATTGTCTTAAAGGGTAATTACAAAACGTTGTTTACATCGAGCACTAATTTTATTTGTGAGTTTTATTCGAAAGAAGTAATTTATTGTAATTTATTAAAATAATAACTTTTTTATTGGTAAAAAACACGGCCGATTGTTTTTATATAGTTATGCTATTTTGTGTTTTTGTGTGCTTTTATTTTAGTTTATCTCTACTTCATATTTCAAACCGTAGCTTGGATTTTCTCCAATAGTAGCAGTTTTTGATGTTCAGTCGGGGAAAAAGTAGAGTATTTGTACTTTTATTTTCCATGTGATTAAAAAAAAAAAAGTTTTAACATCGATTTTTTACAAATTTTTGATTTGATTTTTGATGCATTTTTTGATACAGCTCCTCAAGCCTATTTTTGCCCTATCCACAATTTTGTTGGGGCTACTGTATAATTGTGTTTTTGTTTTTGGGGCTTTCGTCCAGACGCCAGCGGCAAGTATTCGAGTAAGTGGTGGTCTCCAATCAAAGAGATGCCATTTTTGGTATCGAGTTCGTTCTGCATGAGTATTATGCTAGTGATTTGCATGCCACCTTTTGCACGCCACTTTCTGCTTTTTGTGTGTTTTTTAATATTGCTTTTAGTGCTCAGACATACTTGAAGTTGGTTAATCAACATCTTGGTACATGGTTTAAATTAATAATGATATTGAAAGTGTTGTATTTGAACTCGGCACGACATAACGGCATTATTTTACTTAATTTAAAAAAAAAACGTGCCAATCACTTTCAAATACATACCACTGTCAATGAATATTTAATATTAGTAAACAAATATTTTAATAAATTAAACAATATAAACTACACTAATCAAAATAACATGTTCGTGTTAAAACAACGAATCTGCAAAAACATTTTATCAAAGCCCACCCAAGTGTGTAGCTCAATTTGGAAACTTTAATTTTTTTATTAAAAAAGTCATTCGAAATATTGTGGTACATAAGTTCGATGTCACATGAATATACAGGGTGATTCACGACGGACGCCACGGAGTTTTATGGCGAAACGGCATATATTCTCCAACGTCTGTCGTGGTTACATAATGTAAGTCAATAAGGGCTTCATTTTAAAAATATTTTCAAACATACAGGGTTCTCCAAAAAAGAGTGGCATATCAAAGTTATACTTTTTCTTTTGGAACACTGTGTATTTTTACATTTTTGGATTCCTGTTTACACTTACTTTAAAAAATGGAAAAGGTTATATGGAGATAAGATTGACAATAAAATATTTAACACTTTGCACTACCTACATTTTTAAAATATTATACAGGGCGTTTTTTACGCTTGGTCAAACTTGTAAAACTTTAAACAGGGATAACTCTTTTTTTTTTAATACAACACCCTATAAGACTGTGTAAAAAAATATAGGGTCTTGCATAAAAAGTTTCCCAAGTTTGACCAAGCGTAAAAAACTCCCTGTATATTATTTTAAAAATGTAGGTAGTGCAAAGTGTTCAATAATCTATTGTCAATCCAATCTCAAACCGAATTTCTTCAGACTTTTCAAAAGTTTTTAAATGTTGAAAACTGTATTTTCATGGAAATGCAATTATCACGAAAACGGTTGACTTTAGTTAGACCCATACAACCTTTTACATTTTTTGAAGTAAGTTTAAGGAGAAATCCAAAAATGTAAAAATATACAGGGTGTTCCAATAGAAGAAGGATAACTTTGATATGCCACTTTTTTTTGGAGCACCCTGTATGTTTAAAAATGTAGCCCTTATTGACTCACACAATCTAACTACGACAGAAGTTGAAGAATATATTATGCCGTTTCGCCATAAAACTACGTGGCGTCCGTCGTGACTCACCCTGTATACAGGGTGATTCAGTTTGACAGTCGCGTCCCTATAATTTTGTTATTTTAAGAGAAAACCCCTTTAAACCTTATATTTTTTTTAAATCGCAGTAAATTCTCTGTCAAATGACGTTCAAATGTTTTTGCTACGATGAAATATGGCTGACTGGCGACAGTCAACTTTTTTTTTAAATTACATAGTATAATCTTTTTACTGATTCTGATATGAAAACTTTGGAAGGTAATTCCTTATAGAAAATTAAAGGGGGCTCTTATATTTTTTTCCCTTTGACGTCTTCTCTCGGAGTTACACCCCCCTAAACAGAAGCTGACGTCTTCTTTTGCAGTTACACCCCCCCTAAAGCGGAGCGGTAGATTAAGGTTTTTATTTTATTTCTCAAATTTGGATGTACCTATGTATATGTAGAAGAATGACATTTGGTAGATGTTTTATACTTATTAAAAGGTTTCCCATAGTTAAATTTTTAATCATCTCCCACCTTCACATGGGGATGAAAAGTGCAATGCATGTTGGTTTTGTAAACAGAAGTTTTTGGTAGGTTAAAATTTTTCAATTAAAAATTATTATTTTTTGAAAGCTTGATTTATTTATAAACTTTTCTTTGTGTTTTAACTTTGCCTACAAAACTTACATTTTGAGTAAAAAATAAAAAAAGTTAACATGAACCATTAAATATTCTAAAATAAAACGATTCATTTTGGTGTTTACCATGGTTTGTTTATGTTCATATTGAGTAGAATTGACGGGTGTAATTCTTGTTTAAGTTTAAAAAGTGAAAACACTAAAACACCCGTAAATTCTACCCAATATGAACTAACAAACCATGGCAACCACCAAAATGAAATGTTTTATTTTAAAATATTTAATGGTTTATGCTCACTTAATTTATTTTTTACTCAAAAACTGTAGGTTTTTCAGGCAAAGTTAAACAATAAACAAATCAAGCTTCAAATGAAATTTTTTAAATTGCAAAATTTCAAGCTTCGAAAAAGTTCTGATAAAGAAAACAACAGGGGTCGTTCTTTTCAGCCCCTTGTGATTGGATTTAAAATTAAATTTTGTACCAGAATCAATAAAAAAAATATATAATTCCCAAAAATATTTATTCCTGCCAGGTCGCTCTTTTGACATTATGGGGGCGCCAGTTCTGCTTTAAGTCAAAAACCTTTATAAAACAATCGGTACACGCCTCGTTCGGCCTTAAATAGAGCCTGGCGTGCTCGTAAATCAGAAACTAGATACGAATCCAACTTCTATTCACACATTTTTAAAATCTAAACAAACCTATAAAAGATAATTGAGTTGCTTCTGCTGTTTATAACTTCTCGGTAGCCAATCTCCAGTTAATAATTTCAGTTCATTCATCGCGATCACAAACACGAATATCAATCAGAATAGAAATAACTACAAAAGAGCAAAGTACAACTTTGTCCTTTTTATATCTTCGCTTTGAACACAAATACGTATCGAGCATTTTTACAATTCCAGCATCAAACCTTAGCTTGCTGTTATAAAATAAACAAATCTAAATAAACCGTTGACCTAACAAGTACAGGTCGACGATCTAAACGAATGAAGAAACAAGTTATGTTTATTGAGATTGTGGTAAAAATGAGATAGAAAGACAACTAGCAGCGATAACTGATCGGATCACAGCATGCCGTGCAATTATTTATAGATTACTTACATCAGACCGCAAAAATGTGGTAATACTTATTGGTCTGTAAAAATTGAAACGATATAATAACGGCGCAACGGTTTGATAACACTGAAATAATAACTCAATCAGCAACGTACTGGTGTTAATAATACGAATATGATATAATTTCAAACCAAATATAGCAATCGTGAACCGGACCAATCGCGCACAAAACATTAATCGAAATATTAGAGCTAAATACAAGTGCAAAGGAAAAATTGAAAAATTTGCGAGAAATACTTTCTTAAGGTCTATACGAGGTGCTACTTAAAAGTTCCAGGAATTTGAATGAAACGCGCGAACGAATCATAGTACGAAGTCCCGCCGCTAGGGGGATTCTTAGTCGTGCACGTGTCTCCCCAGTGTGCCAAGCGGCGTTATTGTGGAGACACGTGCAGTCGAGCACAGACCGTTTGTTGACGGTAGTGTCTTAAACGTCCTGCGATTTTCGTGATGGTGCCAGCCGAAGACCAAAGAGTTTGTATTAAATTTTGTTGTAAACTAAACAAAACTGAAACCTATGTTTGTGCAAGCATTTAGTGATGAAGCTTTATGCAAATCAAGGACTTTTGAGTGGTTTAAATGTTTTAAAGAGGGTCGTGAGTCCAGCGTTCGGGTAGGCCATCAACTGGCACCACTCCAGAAAATAGTGTCAGGGTTCGGGAAATCATCCGTTAGAACAGACGACAAACCATCCGGGACATGGCTGAAGTTGTAGGAATGTCGTATGGGACATGCTAACGCTTTTTGCTTGCTGAACTCAACACGAGAAGAATTGCAGCCAAGTTCGTCTCCCGATTTTTGACGCAGGACCAGCGTGACACAGAAGAGTGCAAGTCTGCACTGAGCTCCAACGGACGATTACAGAGAATCCAAACTTCTTGTCTAACGTCATTACAAGTGATAAGAGCTGGTGTACGGTAACGATCCGGAAACCAAGCAGCAATCATCAAAGTGGAAGACACCAAACTCTCCACTACCGAAGAAATCCGGTCAGGTTCGCAGAAATGTGAAGTCACTACTGGTATATTTTCGACATTTGTGGGATTGTCTACCAAGAATTCGTCCCATCTGGTCAGAACAGTCTCTACTACCTCGGTGTTTTGAGGCGACCGAGGGCGTAAACGGCCGGAACTGTGGAGAAACAAAGACTTTTTCATGTTTCCGAAGATGAAAATCAAGCTGAAGGGACGTCGATTTAACACCATAGAGGAAATTCAAGAGAAACGCTAACAAGTCTGTGTTGATGCAAACGGTGTCTATTTTGAAGGAGACAATGAGATTTTTGATTGGAACTTATTACTTTTGTTTGTTTTTTTTATAATCCCTGGAACTTTTGGGTAGCACCTCGTAATTTAGGAATGTTCTCTAAAAGAAGGCGACGTTTTCTCAAACGTTGATAAACAAGTTACGTTCCAGTAGCTTAGACGTTTTGAACTGCCAAAAGTCAGTGCTTTCTTACGCCGTTTGTGTGCTGCATTTAGACAAGATATACAAGGGTGTCTCAAGAAGTAACAGCAAATTAAATATTTTGAGATACATAATTTAGTACGAGAGACAAATGACATAATCACCCCGCTTTTCGATACACTTCTTGCACAGTTGCACCAACATCTATATTTCACCAGAAAAAAAAAATATTTTGGTTGTACCTTCAACCAGGAATGCACAGCTTATTTGATTTCATCACTCCCAAATCTTCATCCACTCAAAGCGACCTTCAGGAGGACGATACCCATGTGCATCAACGTGAGCTCGAAAGCAAGATGCAGTCGTCAGAATTGAGGTGCATATCCTCTCCAGTCAAGAAGAAGTTCAAGTCTCAACCCTCCGCCGAAAAGGTTCTGTTCACTCTCTTCTGGGATATGAATGAGCCAGTTTTGGAACATCATGAGAGTGTAATGTTGAAGCTCTGAAGCTATAATTACGCAGCTTTCGCAAAGGACTTTTGTCTAAAGTTGATCCTCTCTTTCATGATAACGCAAGTCCTCACACAGCCACTGAAACTCGTGACACCATTCGGAGATTAAGATTTTAGATTTAACAGCATCCTCCATACAGCCCTGGTCCTGCTCCTTCTGATTATCATATGTTTGAACCCTTAAAAGACACTTTGAGAGATTTAGTAGTAATGATGAGGTCAAAGAAACCGCGCATTCCTGACTGAAAACTAAAAACAGAACAGAAGAACGATAAGGAAAGCTACGAATTTAGCGTTCACTAATGACTGAATGAATGAATGAATAAATGAATGATTGAATAAATGAATGAATGAATAAATAAAGCAATAGTTCTGGATATTTTATTCATAGACAAATTGTCTAATGCCGAGACAAAAACTTTGCAGAAATTATAATTCTAGAGAAAATTGTATGCCCTACACCTACAGAACGCGTTTTGAAGCTGGTGACGAGACCTGGGTACTTCACTGACTCACTTATGGCACTAGAGTCCATACAGTGCATCCATAAGAACCCCACCTTCAAAAAAGCCAAAACTCAATCTTCCGCGGGAAAACTGACGGCTACAGTATTCTGGCATCTTACTGATTGAATATGTACAGAAGGATTTAATTTCCAGAAGACGTTTATAGTAAAACTATTCAAAATATTAAAATAGTTCTACAATATAAAAGACTACATTCTTATCGGCAAAAAAAGTACTACTTTACGACAATTGCATAGTGCATAGTGTTAAGAACAACGATTTATCAAGGACTCTGATTTTGCTGGCTTTGGCATTCCTCTTTATACCATGCGACTTTTATTTATTCCCAAATCCTTGGAGAAAAGAAAAACTTAGAAAAAGGCTATTCAAATTTGATGAAGAAGTTAAAGCCACTGTCGAAGAATATTTTGCAGGTCTGTCAATCGTAATCAGATTGTTGGAAAAACGCTAAAATAAATTTGTGGCTATCAAAGAGAGTTACAAATTTTCGTTTAGCCCTATTTTTTTACATGGCTTCGTAGCATATACTTCATTTCGTATGTGGCAGCATGGGGCCTTATTTTTCTCAAATCAACTGAAAGAAACTGTTGGCTTTCAGCAGAATGGATCTACCTCATCCTTCTAATGGTACCCCAACCAATCACCGACTCTTTCGTGCCTTGAAGAACCATTTTGACAAAAAATATTCAATGATTTCAAGATCAACAACTGGTTGGCTTACTTTTTCAGCTCCTTGCAAGAGCAGTTCTATCAGGATGGAATCAGAATCCTGGTTGATAATTGGAGCAGGGTTGTAGCAATTAATGTCGTTACTTCTTGCACTCTTTTGATTTAAAAAAACTTAAATGTATGCAGTGTCATCTAAACGGCCAGAAAATTTCTAGCAACCCTTCTTCTTGTTCATCGGCGTTCCCCTTTTAAGGCTTTGTCGTTCCCATTCTCCACAGGTCTCGATCGGTCCAGTCTTCTTCTTCTAGTCTTCCATGGTGTTGTTGACATATCTCTTCTGTTTGAAAGCTGGCCGACCCCTTCTCTTCTTTTCTCGACCTTTTTTGGCCATCTCTCATTGCTCATCCGTTGAACAAGCCCGTACCATTTCAAGCTTCACTTTCAACTTTTCGCCAAATCGTTTCAGTTTTTAATCTATCTCTTCTTGCTAATTGCAGGGTATCTTCTCAAGAACATCGTCTCTTCACAGTTTTCACTGAACACATTTGACTACCATTTAAGCAACCCAACACAAATACATTTTTAGGAAGTTCTTTCAACAACAGAACTAAAGCTGACAATTGTAGAGAAATTTCCCTTGTACCACAATATGCCTCGAATTTTTAAATGCATGTTATAAAGTTTAATCAATGATAGAATAAGACCAATTGGGTGGTGCATGATACTACATTAAATACACAAATCAGTAACGCGTTAAATAAAATTAATTACAATAACTTTTAATAAGGCATAGATTAATACAAGGTAACTAATAGAATTATTAATTTTATTTCGTACATTTTACAGTAATTCAGTAACAGACGTGGTCAACTTGTTTAATAATTTTACTCAAATAACGCTGTAGAAATTTGGTTTTCAAGCTTTTTGACGTCATTAAACGTAAAATAAACAACCGTAATCATTTGTCATTAACAAATCATTATTAACACTTTTTAACAATTCGTACAGAGACCACTAAACGACATTCCGGAAAGTTCCGCAAAATACAACAACCTACAAAGCGGCATAAACGGATTATTTTTTACCGGTGGAATGAGATTTTTGTTTGGCTTCAGTTTGGATTTTTACATGATTACAATTTAAGCATTTTTGTGTGTTGTGTTTTCTTTTGCATAATATAGACGTTAAGAATCAATACGAAGCGTTCTAAAATGCGTTTTTGAAGTTGATCATTCCATGCAAAATGCATTTTCGAACGGCTTTGATCTTTATGAGGATGTACATATTTTATTGCTTTGCGATTATTTTTAAATATGCTGTTATTTTGAATATTTGAATTCTTTCATAGTGCACAATATTTAACAACTCGCAGATCTTGCTGTATGAAATAATTCTGTATAATTTTTAAACTCTTTTTTAAAAAATTTCTAGTGTACCCAACATTTTAGTATTTTATTAAACATGAATACAATATAATTATTACGAACAGTGTTGGACAAAACTATAGCTTACAGGGTGGTCCAAATTCGATGGGATTACATGGGTATCTCGCTTAATGATCAAGATAGAGAAACGGTTAAATTACCAAAAATGTGCAGTTTTTTGAGACAAACTCAGAACCGTTCTCAAATATATTCTATCATTTCCGGTTTTTCTTGTTTTGTTTTTGTTTTCACAGCCTACTTTTTATTTCTCGTGTTTAAAAAAAATTAAAAACCTTTGTAACTTGCGTATTATTGAAAATAAATACACCAACCCTTAAGCAGGGTGTCACACAACAAACGCCGCAAGCTGTAACTCCGTTGTTTGTGGTCCGATTTTGGTGAACAAATAACTAAATGAAAAGGCTCCTCAAATACTATAAACTGGATTGGATTTCAATTTTTTTCAAGGTTAACTTAAATGTCAAACGTTAGTCACTTTTTTTTCCTAATGGCACCATCTATTTTTTTTTACTAAATCTGATAGACATTATTTTTCTGAATTTAATGACGTAATCATAAGTTAATTTTAGTGCTAAACTAATAAGAAATAAAAAATAAAAGTTTAACTAAAATAGGTTAGGTTTCACAAAATTTTCAAGCGTGCCGTGGAAAACAAAAAATCTTAATCAACAAATGTCATTTAAACGTCAGTGTGGTATTTAAATAATATTTGTTGATTAAGATTTTTTTTGTTTTCCACGGCACACTTGAAAATTTTGTGAAACCTTACCTATTTTAGTTAAACTTTTATTTTTTATTTCTTATTAGTTTAGCACTAAAATTAACTTATGATCACATCATTGAATTCAGAAAAATAATGTCTACCAGATTTAGTAAAAAAAAAATAGATGGTGCCATTTGGAAAAAAAAATTGACTATCGTTTGACATTTAAGTTGACCTTGAAAAAAATTGAAATCCAATTCAGTTTATAGTATTTGAGGAGCCATTTCATTTAGTTTTTTTGTTCACCAAAATCGGACCACAAACAACAGAGACAGCTTGCGGCGTTTTTCGTGTGACACCCTGTATATTTGTTTGTCCCAAAAAACTGCACATTTTTGATAATTTTACCGTTTCTCTACCTTGACTATTAAGCGAGATTCTACTGTAGTTACAAAGTCAGTAATCTACGCTTTGCTCGGACCAGCGTGGCTGCCATATACAGGCTGGTCCACATGGCACGCTGGAAAATAAACAAAAATCAAAATAAGCATTTTTTTTTAATCGTTTATAACTCGGTTATACTTGCTGATTTAAAATGGTCGGACACAAAATCTAAATATTGCAGTGTGTAAGGTACAAAAAGTTGCTTCAAAAAAAGTTTTTATATTTATGATATCTTTAAAAATAAAGAAAATAAAGCTAAAAAGGAATTTTTTTTAAATCTATAATCTTAAAGGACAATTGTACTTTTTTTTTCGGATTGTTTTCCAAATTTCGCAACGCTGCCACTATTTAACCGACTTTGTAGCTCTTAAAATTAGCAAGATCTCGTTCAGCCTCAAATTTAGGAGACCCTCTAGTCTAGGTGTACATTGGTTTGTTCAAACGTCGCGACGCAAGTATGAATATATTCGTTATACAGGGTGTCCCAGTTAGCGTGAACAGCATGGGGATTTCGTAAAAGGTAAGACATACAGAGTTAGTAAAATGAGTCAAAATGATCTGTGGTTTAAGAGCAACTATTCTATTAAAAATCTTGAAAAAATCAATGGTTTTTCCGCTATTGGTAAAAAACAAAAAAGTGATGTTAAGGAATTTTGCTTTAACTTGCCTAATTGAAATCACACTCAGAATATTTTTCGACATAATGGGACAGTTTTTTGTATAGATTTGAAATTTGTTAATACATTTTTTCATTTGTTTTTGTTATTTAAACATCAACTTTTTATTTAATTAAAACAAGTTTCATTTGCAGCTTCAGAATTATTATTACTTTGAATAGAACATATCATACTTTTCATGTAATATTCGTAAGCCATTTCGTGTTTTTAAGGTACAAAAATAAAAACAATCAGCAATTAAACGTGATTGTTTCTGTCAAATTATCGTTAAAACAACAGAATGATAGTTTGTTTTACCATATCTATTCTGCATGACATAAGCCTACTACTAGAAAAAAATAAAATAAGAAAATGTATCTAATTTTTGCTATAATGTAAGGAAAATGAATAAATCGACCCCACTTGATATAATCATTGGAATGGGGAAAAATCTTCTTTCTCGTGTTGCCACTGCCAACTATGGGTTCTATTTAAAAAAATACAACTTTATGTCACAACAAATTCTTATCAAAAAAGTGCCTGTAGAACGTCAAAATTATTTTACTTTATTTTCATGAACAAGCGAGATACCGGGTGTAAATGAAGTGTGGTACACCCCCTTTTTTTTCTTTAGTTTTGATTTTAGATAGATGAAAATTTAGACATATGTTTTGTGCAAAAAACCTGGCTTTTTGAGCCTTTGCACACATTTGTTCCACTTCCGGTTTCGCCGGAAATGACCCCAACTTTGTTACTTTAAATGGAACACCCTGTACACTTTTACATTTTTGGAAAGAGGAAGCGATTTTGGATACAAATGCACTATTTTGGTTAATTTTTATAACCTCAAATTTTTTTTAAAACAAAATTTAGTTTTTTATTAAGGGTGCCGTGACCTGCACAAATTGATTTTTATTATGTCAACAATTGTCCAAAAAACGTTTTTGTAAATTTTAAATGACATTTAGGTTACTTTAATCGGCTTTGAAGGTTGCGGAATCGGTTTTTCGACAAAAAGTCAATTTTTTTAAATGGAACCATGCTGGTACTGGCGGTTACTTAAATGGAGCCTCTTCTAACGAATCCATCGATACCAATAACTTGTATTTTTATTAAGAGTTTGCTTCAAAAACTTCAAATTATTGTGAAAATTTATTAAGAGATCCTGTTAATCGCAGTACACTGTGCATAACTACAACAAAACAAAGGATCTCCTAATAAATTTTCACAATAATTTGAAAGTTTTGAAGTAGACTCTTAATAAAAATACAAGTTATTGGTATCGATGGACGCGTTAGAAGATGCTTGATTTAAATAACCGCTTGTACCAGGATGGTTCCATTTAAAACAATTGATTTTTTGTCCAAAAACCGATTCCGCAACCTTCAAAGCCGATTAAAGTAACCTAAATGTCATTTAAAATTTCCAAAAACGTTTTTTGGACAATTGTTGACATAATAAAAATCAATTTGTGCAGGTCACGGCACCCTTTACAAAAAACTAAATTTTGTTTAAAAAAAATTTTGAGGTTATAAAAATTAACCAAAATAGTGCATTTGTATCCAAAATCGCTTCCTCTTTCCAAAAATGTAAAAATATACAGGGGGTTCCATTTAAAATAACAAAGTTGGGGTAATTTCCGGCGAAACCGGAAGTGGAACAAATGTATGCAATGGCTCAAAAAGCCAGGTTTTTTGCACATATCATATGTTTAAAATTTCATTTATTTAAAATCAAAACTAAAGGAAAAAAAGGGGGTGTACCACACTTCATTTACACCCGGTATACCTAGTCATAAAAGGAAAGTCGAAAAATCGAGTTATCGGCAATAACTCGAAACCAAAAGACGATAACCAATTTTAGTTTTCACCATTAACTTTTTCTCGAAAAAAGAGATCAAGGAAGCGCGGTCCGTTTTTCGATGCCTCTTGTAGTTACCGAGATTCCCTATGAAAACATCGAAATTTGCCCACCCTGTACAGCTACTTTATTTATGTGATGTTTTTTTGCTTTTCAATGGCCACTTTGATCAAACTTAATAAATACAATAATATTGTTTAACTTACCTACTTATTTTTAAAGATAAACCTAACAACTCATACATCAATGAAACGAGAGAAAAGAATGTTAATGGTGTCACAGCCAACTTCGGCCTGTATTTAAAATACGAAAGTTGATGTTAAATTAACAAAAACAAATGAAGATAGATAAAATGTATTATCAAATTTCAACACAAAAAAATTAATTCCGAAAAATATTTTGAGTATGATTTTAAATAAGCAAGTTATAAGCAAAAATCGAAAACATTATTTTTTTGTTTTTTATCAATAAGGGAAAAACCATTAATTTTTTGAAAGACTTTTTTTCGTAAAATAGTTGCTCTTAAGTCATAGATCATCTTGGCTCATTTAACCAACTCTGTATCTCTTACCGTTTACGAGATCTCCATGCTGTTCAAGATAAGTACATATAGGGTGTTTCATAATTGAATGCTGATCCTTAAGGGTATTATTCCTTGGATGATTTTAAGAAAAAAAGTTCATATCAATGTGGGTCCGCAACCGCCGTATTTTTGATATACAGGGTGTTAAAAGTTGAAAAAAATATTGGTTTTTTCGTAATATTTTTGATGCAACTTTAGATATTTTTTTGAATTTCAGTAGGTATAACTAGCCATAAAAATACATTTTTTTCAGAAAAAAAAATTGTTCTTTTTCTACCAATGGCGTCCGTACTAACATGTCCTTGAATATTTTTAAGGAAAAAAATGATACGCTACTGTTTTTTTTTAAGTAAATGTTATTTTTATAATTTTGCTTGATCTCTTAGTAAAAATGGCCTCTTGACTTTTTTTTTCCGACGAACGGTTTTCGAGTAAAAAAATAAAAGGCTATTAGGTATTCTTGAAGAGTAAAAGAGTACATTTCAATTTAGTTTTAATTTTAATAATCAAGTAAATAAATTCAAGGACATGTTAGTACGGACGTCATAGGTAGAAACAGAACAATTTTTTTTTTAAATGTGTTTTTATACCTAGTTAGTACCTATCTACTAGAATTCAAAAAACACCCTGTATCTCAAAAATACGGCGGTTGCGGACCCACATTGATATGAACTTTTTTTCTTAAAATCATCCAAGGAATAACACCCTTAAGAATCAGCAGTCAATTATGAAACACCCTGTATACTGTCCCTATTTGACAACAACAAGGTGATGCGAAACGACGTATATTGGTGCTCGGTGCAACGTATATCGAGGACCCCTGTGCTCAGCTAAACCAATAATTTTTATTAATGTATTCTTTAAAACCAGTATTGGACAGCAAAAGGTCTTAAATGACTACCGTTTGCCTAATTTTATGGATTATACAGATTATTTCGTACTTGTTTTCAACTTACTAACGTCTGTACGTACAGTCAACGATTTTACAATTTTTTTGTGTAAAAAATACAATATTTTAGCGAGTGAATATAATTTTTTAAATATTTCCAAAGTCGTATTTTCAGAAAGTTCTTAAAAATCACTTAAATTATTCCTGTTATGTCGTCGTTTTCTTAAAACCTTGACTGTACGTTTTCACTTATCTGAGAAATTTTTGCTTAAAAATTCTATAATTTTAGCTACGTTTGACTATACTGACGAACCCCTTTTGAAAGCACCAGTGAGTTTTTTGCTACCGCCTGGTGATGACGAAATTAAAGATGGACAATGGATGGGAGTTAACGTACGTTCGCAAGGACCCGGTGGTACAGTGATGGTCTGTGCACATCGGTACGTTTGGAGCACAAATCTTACCAATAATCAATATGGTCTTGGTATATGTTACTCGTTGGACGAGAACTTGGTATGGGATAGCCAATGGGAACCTTGCAAAGGTCGTGCAGTAGCGAAGTAAGTACATATTATATTTTGTATTTTACTAAATATAGAGTTGGCCATAAACCTTTTTTGCATTAATTTATTTACCCCAGATATATGATTACAACCTTAAAATGATCATGATTTTTGACATGATAGTAGTCTTTTGTTGCTGAATTTAAATTGCCACAGCCCTACTCATAGGCGCCGACTACACGGGGGCAACGGGGCTCGGGCCCCCGTACCGATTGAACTAGGGGGGCACAGAGGCGTCGAGAGACCTCGCCGGGCCCTGGGAAAAAATTTACATGGGCCC
Organism: Elmis aenea; assembly: GCA_947652605.1. Classification (NCBI taxonomy): domain Eukaryota; kingdom Metazoa; phylum Arthropoda; class Insecta; order Coleoptera; family Elmidae; genus Elmis; species Elmis aenea. Next base: position 33,556,273 of record OX393582.1, read on the forward strand.
CAAGTAAATAAATTATTTGAAAATTTGTTTAAAAAAAACGAATTGTGAATTATGAATATTTAATACACCATAATTAAAAAAGTATGTGGACTCCTGGGCCCTTAAATTACCTCCGGGCCCGGGGTTCAGAGACCCCCCTGCCCCACCCTCTCATCGGCGGGGGCATCGCCGCCATGCGACATCGCAAAGGCTAAGTTGTGCATATCAGATTTTAATTTTGCTAAACAGCACATATCACGTTCGAATACAACTTACATTTAGTCATTTAGTGCCAAACTTTGTTTTTTTGTCCATTCTGAGACTGGACTGAGACTATGTACCAATACCTACCTACCTACTTGTACATCATACATTTATCGTTGTCATTTCTTAACCCCAAGCTGTTAACAGTTGACCAGTTGTGTGCCATCATCCTTTCAAGAAAATTCTCGCTATTTAAAGATAAAATATATTTTTTACCAAAGCATTTAGTTAACAAAAGTACAAAATTCTTCGCACTTCAGATGTTATAGCAAAAAATATGAAAATGTCTAAATTCTTTTTTCTTTCGTAAATATTTTTTTTAATCTGTTAGTTCTTTTCACTTTTTCCGGCAATAACAGTTAAGATGTTACTTTTTATAATTAATTTATATTTTATTTAACTATGTAATTTATTTAATTAGTATTTTGAATAAACTTTAACCTACCTAAGCTCAAAACCGAAAAAAAATTGGTCAACGGTTAACCGAAATCAAGAACTTTATTTTTATATAGGTACCTGTTTTGTTTTTTCGTAAAAAAACGATTAAACTTATGAACCGGTTTTGAAAACTGCTTAAAAACCCGGTTTTTGTCATTATTTAGATTAAATTCAAATTATGAAATAAAAATGCTCCTATCTAATTATAATTTTATAATATACAAGATGGTTTACCCGGCGTTGCACGGGCGATTACAATTTTAATTACTTTTTTAACTTAAATAAGCCCAATAATTCCAAATCATACACAAATGACATACTCTGATCAATCATCTTTTCATTTTCTTATAATTCCTTAAAAAATTACTATTTATTGCTTAAAAATTAAATAATAACTCAAATTTATTTTCTTTCGTCTTGTTTCAATTAAAAATGTACTAATAAAAATAATACTTCATGTACATTTATTACTAATTGTATACAAAACAATCTTTACTTGTGAAACACACCGCGCCGTATCGTGTTATGACCAGGTATTTGCCGACGTAAGATCGAATCCCTTCCAAGTAATTTTTTTTTTTTTAAATTGGTAATATGTGCTTGTACTTAAAGTTTGGCGTTAGATCTGCAAGGTCCTATATAGTAACTGTGCAAAATTTGGTCCCGATCGGTCAACGGACCTAGGATTGTATAGCGAACAAACAAACAAACACAAACAAGCTCTTTTATATATATAGCTGTACCTACAATCAAGCGTTCAGTAATAACTTTTGGTAAACTAATCGTATTTAGCACAGATTTTTCATTTTTTTAAAGTAATTTTTATTACAAAAAGGTTACCGTTTTTTGCCATTAAAAATAACGGTTTCGGTTAAAAATCACTTTTACGGACAAAAAATAACGGTTAACCGGTTTTTTAAACGGTTTTATGTCCTGGTACCTATTGTAGTTATTAAGTATCTCCTGCCCCCCTAGCGAGTTTAGAAAGTCGGCGCCTATGGCCCTACTTATTCAAAACTTATTCAGTGAAAAAACGAAAAGAGCTGATTTGTTTTTTTTTTGCATTATTTACTGGTTTTTAGAAATATCAAAAAGCTAAAAACAAACTCTTAGTTCAAATGTTATTTTCTATACGGTGATCTAATTAAATTTTGCAATAGACGAGATTACTGTCATGTAAAATTATTGTTAAATAGACTTATCACATTATTAATGTAATTTTTAAAAAAATATATATATATATACAGGGTGAGTCACGACGGACGCGTCGGAGTTTTATGGCAAAACGGTTTATATTTTCCAATTTCTGTCGCTGTTAGATGATGTAAGTCAATAAGGGCTACATTTTAAAAATATTTTCAAATATACAGGGTGCTCCAAAAAAGAGTGCCATATCAAAGTTATACTTTTTCTTATGGAACACCCTGTATGTTTTTACATTTTTGGATTCCTCTTTAAATTTAATTCAAAAAATGTATAAGGTTATATGGGTCTAAAGTCAACCGTTCTCGTGAAAATTGCATTTTCATGAAAATACAGTATTTTCAAAAATTTTCAACATTTAAAAACTTTAAGAAGTCTGAAGAAATTCGTTTGGAGATAAGATTGACAATAGATAATGTAACACTTTGCACCACCTACATTTTTAAAATATTATACAGGGCGTTTATCACGCTTGGTCAAACTTGTGAAACTTTAAACATCGATAACAAATTTTTTTTAAATACAACATCCTATATTTTTTTACGCCGTCTTATAGAAAATTTAATTCTCTTTCGAAAACATTAAGGCTGTTTTTTACCTAAAGTTGATATTTTCCGAGATATCGCGATTTTATTGTTAATTATTAGGGCAAACTATTTTCAAGCAGGCTATGAAGGTAGACAGCGATAATTTGAAACAATTGAAAGAAAAAAACAAGAAACTTATAATTTTGTCGTTTGCCTACACTTTTTTGACATTTTTTTATAAGAAAGTTGTAGATTTACCATTTTTACGTTTAAATATAGGTTTCTCATCAGGGCCACAATATTTTTCATATAATTGAGTTTGATCGTTTGCCAAGTCCTAAAAACCGATTGATAATGTATTAGGTACGAGAACGGAACGCTGATTAAAAAAAAAAGTAGTACTGATTTGTTTAATTTTACATTTAAAAAAAAAAACATGGTTGGTACTGTTTTCGGTAGAGTGTCGTAGTATCGTATCGTAAACAGACAAAAAATGGTTTATAGGATTTAGTAATTATCTTATAACACTGGTCCAATAAATAAATGCATAAGTAATTTTAAAAAATCTCTATTTAAACGTAAGTATGATAAAACTACAACTTTCCTATAAAAATATGTCAAAAGTGTGTAGGCAAACAATAAAATTATAAGTGTCTTGTTTTTTCTTTCAATTGTTTCAAATTACCGCTGTCTACCTTCATAGCCTACTTGAAAATATTACTTTGCCCTAATAATTAACAATAAAATCGCGATATCTCGGAAAATATCAATTTTAGGTGAAAAACAGCTTGAATATTTTCGAAAGAGAATTAAATTTTCTATAAGACGGTGTAAAAAAATATAGGGTGTTGTATTAAAAAAAAAAGAGTTATCGATGTTTAAAGTTTCACAAGTTTGACCGAGCGTAAAAAACGCCCTGTACAATATTTTAAAAATGTAGGTGGTGCAAAGTGTTACATAATCTATTGTCAATCTTATCTCTAAGCGAATTTTTTCAGACTTGTCAAAATTTTCAAATGTTGAAAATTTTTGAAAATACTGTATTTTCATGAAAATGCAAATTTCACGAGAACGGTTGATTTTAGACTCATATAACCTTTTACATTTTTTGAATTAAATTTAAAGAGGAATCCAAAAATGTAAAAATATACAGGGTGTTCCATAAGAAAAAGTATAACATTGATATGGCACTCTTTTTTGGAGCACCCTGTATGTTTGAAAATATTTTTAAAATGTAGCCCTTATCGACTTACATAATCTAACTGCGACAGAAATTGGAAAATATAAACCGTTTCGCCATAAAACTCCGACGCGTCCGTCGTGACTCACCCTGTATATAACGATTATTTTTTCAAAATAAAACAAAATTTTTACACCATGCTGTTTTACGACTGTTACCAATAGTTTAACTTTATTTAAACTAATCTTATACACATCTTTCTACTGTTTATGTAAAAAATAGTAATAAAAGTACAAAAAAGTAGCATAGTCTACAACAGCATTTACCAAAGTGGGTTCCGCGTATTGTTTTGTTTATTTTTAAAGCATTTTAATCACACCCCATAAACCTAAAATAAAGCATCCATTTTTATCGGTAAACAAATATGTTTAACAAAAATAAAATGTTTTATAGTGTCTTATAAAAATTGGGTGGCCCATAAAAAATAGATAGGGTACCGCAATTTTCGAAAAATCGTATAAGAGTTTCGCGACAAAATAATTTTGGAAACCGCTGGTTTAGAATGGCGTTCTAAACTTAAAACACTAACCTGCATGCTGGGACGTTCGATCGGTTGCATAGTTCTAGGCGCAGAACAGTACAATACGTGAAATTTTTATTTGTTTACCGTATTTCTTTGATAAGACGCACTTTTTTTCCATATAAGCGTCTCTCTTAAAACGGAATGCGTCTAAGAATTAATGGCGTCAAACGTTGGCATAATCGCGGTTTTTTTTCCAAATTTGTGATAATATATGTTGCGATAAATCGCATACCAACAGGTAAATAGGTAGGTACTATTGTTGCTTGTCAATTTTTTTTATGGCTATTTACTGAACAAGAGTGCCAAGGTAATTTTTTAAAATTCTAGTTTAGCAAAAAATTACGCAACTTAGGGGCAAAGTTGAGCCAGATTCACCTGTCTATTCTCCAGTTTGGGACACCCTGTTTTAGATTTATTGGGGTGTTATCTATAAACAAACCTGACGATAATTGAGATGGTGATGGTTTCTGGGACACCCTGTATAATTTCTTAAATCCTGTTGCTATGAATACAGAGTTGTTATAAGGGGAGTGCAGAGTGCGCACCGCACACGGCCCCGTGAGTAGTCCGGCTCTGCACTGGCGATTGTTTTTTAATTAAATTTTTTAAAAAAAAATCTCATGAGTAAATAAAAGTTTTTTTTCGGCCCGAATGTATTTTTACAAACCGCCTAGCAAACCCTATGACCGGCTCTGTGGATCTCAGTGCCAGATTAAGCCTTTATCGAACCCTAGACATAATATAGCGTTTTTGGCTCCATTTTTGTTTGCGAATTCAACCAACAGGTAGGCGAAAAAAATAATATTTAAAACATTTTATTAGTAAACGAATAAAATCAATTTATTGCCGGGGTGCCTCGGGCCCCTCTTAATTATGGATTCAAGACATTTGTCTTTTTTGTCTATTGCTTAATTCGACCCAGATGGATCTTTTTAGAAAACTGTTTTTGAGCTCTATCAGCAGAGCTGGGTATTACTCGAATACTTAGTATTTTGAATAGTATTAAAAATACTTTTTTAGTATTCAGTATTCAGTAATCGAATACTTTTTTTTGAGTATTCTTTATCCATAATCTTGGATATTTTATTAGTATTCATTATTCAATACTTTTTTAAGGTATTTCATGAATACTAATGGTATTTATGAATCTAAAATGTACTCTTAAATACTCTGGCAGGAGTGGCCAACCTTTTTGTGAGTGTGTGCGCGCAAAACAATCTCATGGTGTGCTATGGGCGCACGGACTTTAAACCATAGATAAAGAACTTTAAACTTAAGGTGTCATACCTGTCAGGAGATTTTCTATAATTTATCAAAATATATGCCTATGGATATAAGCCCTGTGCATAATATACCTACATGAGTACATGCAGGGCCGATGAGAGGGAGGGGCAGGGGGGGCTCCGAGCCCCGGGCCCGGAAGTAAATTAGGGGCCCAGAAATCCACACACTTTTTTTATTATGGTGTATTAAATATTCATCATTCACAATTCGTTCTTTTTTTTAAATAAATTTTCAAATAATTTATGTTTTCCCCGGGCCCGGCGACGTCCCTCGACGCCTCTGAGTACATGTATATTATACATACATTTTTTTGAAGACAAGACAAATGAATTTTTGTATTTTATCAAAGCAAGAAGAAAAATTAAAACTAACAAGATAAAGTAAATACTTTAAGGAAATTATTTTATTATGACAATTGACAAATTTTAATAAAAAACAATTACGGAAAAAAATTAAAATAAATGAGACTATTCTTCGTGATGTGAAGGCTGACGCTGTATTTTTTAATTGATCTGCATTGTAATAGAAAACTATTGCTCATTCAATTAATCAATTCGCCTGTTAGACTTGATCTAAATTTATTTTTAATTAATGGCATTGTCGAAAGTGCAGATTTGCTTAAGTACAACCAAAATAGCTTTATTTCATTGCTGAATTTTTTTATATATTTAAAGCTTAAATAGCAGCTTAGCAACATCATTTTTTAATTCTATAATTTCTTATTCTAAATTTTCTACTTTTGCTTTAATAAATTTACTTTTTCTATTCATAGCAGTAATGTCAACATCGTGTAATGGATTTTCAAAGTAAAATAAAATCGATTAAAAAATTTTAAATTTTTAAAATCGTTCATTAAATTGATCAGCTAACTTCATAATATATTTAATGTATAAAATTGTTTAGCCCGAAATATTTTTATTATTTTGTGAAAACAGCCATAGAATGTATTTTACCTTTAAATACTTGTATTAATAGAACTAATCATATTTACATTTTTTTCCATCTTGCAGTTCAATATTTAACGGATAAAATTTTATAAAATAAAAAATAAATATTGAACAAGTTTAAGCGTTTTAAAAACAGTTCGTTTGCTTCTGTCGGTCCTGGGTGTTTCACGCGGGCGCATATAATACGTATTTTTTTAGTTGGTATTCAGTATTCAAAATTGGTTGATTATTTGCTGATATTTGGTATTCAGTATTAAAATACTTTTTTCAGAAGTATTTAGTATTCAGTATTTGAATACTTTTTTTGTCGGTATTCAGTATTTAAATACTGATAGTGCTCAAAAACAGTATCAGTGTAGCATTTATTTTTTTTTAAGGGGCCACGAGCAGTTTGGATTTTGCCAAGCTGGGACGAGTTTGGCTTTGTTAAACGATGGTACTGCTTTAATTGGTTCGCCTGGACCGTACACATGGAGAGGTACCATGTTCCTAATGTCCACAACGGGTGACTTTTTATCACGTGACAGGAACATTTACCTGGGACCATTGAATAATCAGGAAGATCCTCTTGAAAAATACAGTTACTTAGGTACCTATACAGGGTTCTCGTTTTTCGAGGGCCACTATGGGAATCTCGTAAACGGTAAGAGTTACGACTTCGGTTAAGTTAGGGCAAAGTTGTATATTCAGGTGCTTAATCATTTGATGCAAACAGAACTTATCTAGCTCTTTTAGTTTTTGAGATATAGGGAAAAAAGTAAAAAAGTGGATTTTTGTTTTTTGCCCGCAACTTTTTCATTTGATGTCGAATTTCATTTCTGTGAAAACTTTTTCATGGTCACTTTTTGCAAGGAATCACGTTCCCCAATTATATTTTCCGTGCGACGTTTCGTTTTTTTTTTTTACCATCATCAGATCAATTTATCTGATTTTAACGCCAATTTGTAGAGCATTTTTTTCTGAATTCGACAATGTCTAACACTTGAGACTTTTTTGGAACAATTGTTGTTAAAAATGGCAAAAACAAATATTTTATTTAAAACAAATCCTAATCGGCATGGTAAAAAATTGTCTTTGTCCCTTTTTCCTTGGAAGCACGTAAGTAAACCACATGAAATTACTATTAAAGGGATTTAATTAAAAAATAGGTATTAATAAATATGTTAGGAATGCATTAACATTGTTCACTTATTAGCAAATATTTTTAGAATATTTTCTTTGGTTAAGTAATAAATTTCTGTAAAATGTGTATTTAATCCTTATTTGGCATACAATTATTTGTAACAAAAAATAACCAGTTATGCCTTTTATCTGCGTTAATGACTTCTAATAAGCAAAAAGCGTAAACAGATTTCTGGACGTTTTTTGTAAACTATGAACACTTACAATATTATTTGATTACGAAAATTCTGTGACAAATAATTGTATGCCAAATAAGGATTAAATACACATTTTAGAGAAATTTATTATTTAACCAAAGAAAATATTCTAAAAATATCTGCTAATAAGTGAACAATGTTAATGCATAATGCATTCCTAACATATTTATTATTACCAATTTTTTTAATTAAATCCTTTCAATAGTAATTTCATGCGGTTTACTTACGTGCTTTCAATGAAAAAGGGACAAAGACAATTATTTACCATGCCGATTAGGATTATTTGTTTTAAATAAAATATTTGTTTTTGCCATTTTTAACAATTGTTTCAAAAAAGTCCCAAGTGTTATACATTGTCGAATTCTGAAAAAAATGCTCTACAAATTGGCGTTAAAATCAGATATAGCGTCCATAAGAAAAAATTGACCTGATGATGGTTTAAAAAAAACGAAACGTCGCACGGAAAATATAATTGGGGATTCTGATTCCTTGCAAAAAGTGACCATGAAGAAGTTTATACTGAAAGTAAATTCGACATCAAATGAAGAAGTTACGGGCAAAAAACAAAAAACCACTTTTTTACTTTTTTCCCTATATCTCAAAAACTTGAAGAGCTAGATAAGTTCTGTTTGCATCGAAATATTAAGCACCTGAATATACAACTTTGCCCTAATTTAACCGAAGTCGTAACTCTTACCGTTTACGACATCCCCATAGTGGCCCTTGAAAAACGAGAACCCTGTATAATATATTTTTTTAAATGTTGATATACATTTTAATTTAAAATCGCAAAAGAAGGTTGTAAATAAATTAGTATGTTTATTTTTATATTATTATTAATTACTACCATGAACAAAATTGACTATTGTAGGTATGAGCGTAGCTGCAGGAAAATTTTTCCGGGATCAAAATATATCTTACGCAGCAGGAGCCCCTCGTTCAAAAGACCATGGACAAGTTTTTTTCTTCAACAAGAAAAATTTTGATTTAGAATTGAATGTATTTTTGATAATCAATGGGCAACAGTTTGCATCTAGTTTTGGTTATGAAATTGTTGCTGTCGATATCAACAATGATGGGTAAGCCACTAATTTAACATGTTTATTGAGCAGTACTTATGAAGATTTAGTCTTCTTTGTAATAATTGTAGATATATTTTGATATACAGAGTGCAGCGTGTAGAAAGTCGAATAACTTGGACAAATCTTCTTATTTTAGAAAGCTACTTAGCAATGTTTTTTTAAATTAAAACATCCATGGCAGGCTAGATACAGATAAAAAACTGTAATTACAAATTTTTCAATCTTACTGCAGCTGTTAATTGACAAAAAATAAAAAGTTGTGGATATATTTACATACGATTTGAAAGATTTGCTAATTTTAGTTTTTAGACTCTTATTTAGCAAGCCATGGATTTTTTTCAAAAAAATAAATAAAGCATTGCTTCGTCGCTTTAAAGTAGAGAAACATTTTATCCAATTTAACTGACGTTGTACCTCTTAGTGGTAATGAGATTCCTAAGACAGAAGTACGCTTACAAGGGGGCGCAACAAATGATGTGGGGGGCACGATTATAGCCATGATTTAATTTTAATTGTAGGAAAATTAAGTTTTTATTCACATTGAATATATCTTTGTTGTTTACAATTGTATATTTCTGTAATATTTTCTGTCGGGTGATTGATACATGCTAACGTCAGAGCAAAAAAAATAACCAAGTTTATGTTGGTACCTTTCCTTAAAAAAAAGGGAGCACGGCATGAAAAGTTTGTGCACCCCTACCCTATGGTATCCTATCTAGCTCAAGACTGAAAAATCTTTGATAGGGCTTTTATTATTAGACACAAAAAATAATTAATGAAACAAATTTAACTTCTTTAATATAAATTCATAATTTAATGAGAATTTAAGTCTAGACAATTGGAAATTTTAAAAAATATACCGTTCAATATAAAAAAAATTAAGTATTGAGTATTTGCTTTTAAAAAGTAGCTTCGCTTATTAAACATATCCTGTACAATATTTAAAGAAATCTTTAGTATATGTTTGGAATAAGATGTAAAAAAATTAAATTTTAAATCATAAGTAGTGTAGACAGGGTGTCCCAAATTCGAGTAAATGCATGGGGATCTCGCTTATCTTAAGAGCTACGAGGTCGGTTAAATAAGGGCAGTTGCAAAATTATATGCTCATCAAATATCTGCAAAAAAAAATTTCATAGCTGTCTTAGTTCAAAACTTATAGAAGAAAAACTGAAAAAATTGATTTTCGTTTTTTTGCCCCATTTCCTACATTTTTTAAGATATCGACAATGTGGAAGCACTTCTCTATGGCAACTTCTTACGCTTTATATTTTGAGATATCATAAAATTTCCAACAAAGTTTCGTCTCTTCAGAACCATCATCAACTTAATTTTTTTAAATACGGCGAAAAGTTTTAATCTCATGGTCGAATAGCATTTTGTCTTCTGGTTTCAATGATATATGACACTTAATATATAAAATGATATTTTACCACAAAAATTTGAGAACAACTCATTTTGTCTAATTTTTAAATCATAAGCAAATTGAAAACAATATTTTTTTTTGTTTTTTTGTTTTTTTGTTTTTTTGTTTTTTTGTTGTTCTGTTCTGACATTAATATGATCGTGATTAATTGTTTAATTTGCAACCAGCTAAAATTCTTTGATATTTGTGCTTTTCACTATGTTCTGGTAGTACATTTTTAATTTATTTATTTATTCGCTATCCTCTCATGCAGGGTAATATTAAAATAATTTTCTTCAATTATGGAAAATAAAAGTGTTACAGATATGATATTGTAATAATTGATTTTAATAAAGTATTGAATAAACAGTTAAAAATTAAAAAGCATGCCATGAGAAAACAAAATTTTGGGTTATTATGACATTTCTCAAATTCCTTAAAAAGTGTTGATTGTCATATTTAATTTTAAAAAAGCACAAATTCAAAGAATTTCTAGCTGGTTGCAAATTATACAATTAATCACAAACATATTTATGTCAAAGTGACAGTTTTAACAGAACAACAAGAAAACAAAAAAATTGTTTCGTCTTTTTTTTTTTGTACATGATAATTTGATTCAAAAACTGGATAAAATGAGTTTTTCTCAAATTTTTGTGTTAAAATATCATTTTAGATATTAAGTGTCATATATCATTAAAATTAGAAAAAAAAATGCTATCCGACTACGAGATTAAATTTTTTTCACCGTATTTAAAAAAATAAAGTTGATAGTTCTGAAGAGTCGAAACTTTGTTGGAAATGCTATGTTATCTCAAAATATAAAGCGTAAGAAAATGCCATGGAGAAGTGCTTTCAGATTGTCGATGTCTTAAAAAATGTAGGAAATGGAGCAAAAAAAACGAAAATCAATTTTTTCAGTTTTTCTTCAATAACTTTTAAACTAAGACAGCTATGAAAATTTTCTTTGCAGATATTTGATAAGCATCTTATTTCGCAACTTTGCCCTAATTTAACCGACCTCGTAGCTCTTAAGATAAGCGAGATCCCCATGCATTTACTCGAATTTGGGACACCCTGTATACAGTGTGTCCAAAAGGTGTGGAATATGCTATATATCTCAGTTTAGGGAAAAATGTGTTGAATAAAAGTTATTTGGTACTTGGTTTTTCACCATCAGATTATTTTTTATTTTTTTTTCAAATAACGAAAGCGCAATGAAAAACAATTGAATTTTTTTACCAAACAACTTTGATTCAAAACATTTTTCCCTAAAGTGGATATTTAGATGTGTTATCAATGAATTACTTGAAGGACCAAGTATGTTAGTTTTATTAGACTTCATATCAATACTGTAACACATTTCATAATCTTTCAGACATGTTCGCAAATAAATAATCAATGCCTAATGAATATATTTTAGATTCGATGACCTTATAGTAGGAGCCCCATTTTACTTCAATCAAAATGAAGGTGGTGCTGTGTACATTTATTCTAATCTAAAAGATTGTGCAAGAACAAAAGATTGTAAACCGGATAATGTACTAAAAGGTGCTTATGAGTCACGATTTGGATTCTCCATAGCTAGTGTCGGGGATATCAACAGAGACGGTTACATTGATATAGCTATCGGTGCACCATATGAAGGAAACGGCGCCATCTACATATATCTAGGCTCGAAGGATGGACTTAGTCAAAACTTTTCTCAAGTAAGAACATTTTTTACAAAGCTTACCACAAAAATTATGAGACCGGCTTTAAGTCTGTTATACTAGAAAAAAGTCCCTGTACTTGCTTACTCCCTATAATCATCCGATCTTGGTCTTTTTGTTTTTTTTTTTTCCTAAAATCAAATCTTTTTCAAAACAAACCCATTTTGAATTGGTAGAAAAAAAATTTAATAAGCAAAAAACATGCTTGCTTTTGTTTACACACATTATTTGCCTGATCTTGCTCCTTTTGATTTCTTTTTTTCCCAAAAACCAAATCAGTACTGAAACGAACGCATTTTAAATTGGTAGAAGTGGTTTTTAATCAACAAAAAAAAATCGTTGTATGTGTTTACACATGTTATTCGCTTGATCTTGCTTCTTTTGATTTCTTTCTTTCCTCAAAGATAAAATCTATACTCACACGCAAACTAACTTTGAAGAGAGAAGTTTTTAGCAAAAAAACAATCCTCTACTTCAGTGGTGCCCAACCTTTAACTGGGCTCGAGTCAATTTAGAATTTAAAAATTTTAGGCGAGCCACATATAATATGTTTTGATTTTAATATTTTAATTTTAAACGTTTTAATGCACAAACAATAAAAATTTGTAATATGTTAAAGAAAATGAGGCATATCAAAAGTTGTCGTGAGCCACATCAAAAGGTGTCGCGAGCAACGCGTTGCTTGCTAGCGACGGGTTGGGCACCACTGCTCTACTTGTTTACCCCCATTAATCGCCTGATCTTGCTCTTTTTTATTTATTTTTTTTTGTTCAAAAACCAAATCAGTATTAAAACTAATGCATTTTAAATTGATGGAAGTGGTTTTTAGCCGATACAAAACATTTTTGTATTTGTTTGCACATGTTATTTGCCTTACCTTGCTTTTGATTTTTTTCTTTTTTCAAAAATGAAATCTGTAGTAAAATAAACCCAATTAGAATCAGCAGAAAAAGTTTTAAGCCAAAAAAAAAGAACCCTTTACTTGTTTACCCCTGATCTTGCTCCTTTTGATTTTTTCTTTCTCTAGAAACCAAATCCATACTGAAACGAATGCATTTTAAATCGATAGAAGATGGTTTTGTCAAAATAAAATGTTCCTTATTTTTTTTTGTTGCCCAAAGTTCAAATCCATATTGAAAGCTCAAACAATTGAGCTCATGAACACTTAAATAAAAAAATTATGGACATCATTGCTTTAAACATAACCAGTTTGGTTTAAACTTAAAAAGAGACTACTTTGAAAGCAATCACAATTGATTCAGTATATAAGAAGATTTATAGCTATATAGCATCATCCTCGTTGTTTTTATGTTGAACCTTGCAATCTCAAATATGAATGTTTCCTTACATTTTAGTTTTTTTCTTTGTAGAAAATTCACCCAGAGTGGCCAGGTATTCGTACACTTGGTTATTCTCTGAGTGGTGGTTTGGATATCGACAACAACGGATATCCTGATCTTTTGAGTGGCGCATATGATTCCAGTGCTGCTATATTGTTTAAGGCTCGACCTATCATCGACATTCAAAATTATATTGAAGGTGAAGAATACAAAAATATTAATACAACTAATAAAGGTTGTGAAGCAGATAGAAACAGCAACAATACATGGTAAGACATGATTTATAGTTCATACTTGTTAATACAGAGATGCGCAAAAGTATGGAAACAGACAAATATCTAGAACACTATTGCAGATATAACAATGAAATTTTGTATCTGAGCGTTATGCTACTTTTCGGATTCGATGAAAATATTAAGGTTGACTTCCGGTTCAACCGGAAACGGACTCAAACTTTGAAATTTTAAATAGAACACCCTGTATATTGTTACATTTTTGGATTTCTCTTAAAATTTACTCTAAAAAATGTATGAGGTTATATGGGTCTAAAGTCAACCGTTTTCGTAGAATTTACAGTTTTATGAAAATTTTGAGCGATACAGCACCTTCAATTTTTTTTAACATTTAAATTTTTTTAAAAGTTAGTAACATAGTATTATACAGGGTGTTTTTTACGCTTGGGCAAACTTGTGAATCTTTAAACATTAATAACTCATTTTTCTTAAATACAACACCCTTTATATTTTTACACAGTCTTGTAGAAAATTTGATTGTCTTTCAAAAACATTAACCATGTTTTATACCTTAAACTGATATTTTACAAGATTCGCGATTTTATTGTAAATTATTAGGGCAACGTAATACTTTCGAGTAGACTATGGAGGTAGACAGCGGTAATTTTAAAACAATTGAAAGATAAAAACAAGAAAGTTGTAATATTACCTTTTCTTCACTTATTTTCGATATTTCTAAAAATGTAGATGTAATTTTACCATTTTTACGTTTAAATCGAGGTTTCTTAAAATTATGCATTTATTCATTGGACTAGTGTGATGGGACAATAATTACTAAATCCTATAAACTAATTTTTTGTGTTTCTACAGTACGATTTTCGGTTGAACCAGAAAGGTTTCAACCCTTACCGTTTTTTAAAATTTAAAGATAAGATAGGCCAGTGACTTTTGTTTAATCAGCGTTCTTTTCGCGTACTCAATACATTATCAATCGGTTTTTAAGACTTTACAAACAATCAAAATCAGGGATGGAAAACGTAACATAACGATACCCGATAACGTTATAATAACGATTCAATTATATTTTTTTCTACAATAACGTAACGATATTTTTATAACGTTATATAACGTTATAATAACCGATAACGTTTCGTTAAAAGTTATTTTGTATCGTTATTCCCTATAAATTACATTTTTATATGGCGATCTTTTTATTTTCAGAAATTAAAATTTTGTACTATTTTTTAAATTTACATTTACAGATCCCAAAAATAATTTCAGAGTTACAAATTAAAATTATTTTTATACAGCATGTTTCTTAAATAGTGCGAAAAAAATCGGGAGGTGATTCCTTATCGAAAATTAAGAGCAGTCTTACATATATTTTTTTTTCCTTTAGGGTTTCCTTTCGGAGTTACACCCTCCTAAAGGGGATCGGTAAAATTGCGTTTTTATTTTATTTCTCAAATTTGTATAAATGTGGGAGAATGATATTCGGTAGATGTTTTATGCTTATTAAAAGGTTTCCCATTGTAATATTTTCAATCATCTTCCACCTTCATAGGGGGCTGATAAGTGCGACCCCTGTTGGTTTTTTAATCAGAACTTTTTGGTGAGTTGATTTTGCAATTTTTTTTTTTTTTTAAAACTTGATTTATTTAGAAGTTTCTTTTATTCTATAACTGTTCTCGTTAAACCTACAGTTTTTGAGTAAAAATTATATGAATGAACATCAATCACCAAATCTCTAAGAGATATGAAACAAGACCTCTTTCTCTTAACGTCAACTTTTTTCGACAATGACGAAGGTCCGATAAACGTACAAATACACAACCCATCGTCGTCTGCCATAAAAACAGGTATTGACGGCGTATTGAAAAACATGGACAACATCGCCAAAACACTGAATGAAGTTGACAATAAATTAAAAGCCCTCAACCCGACTATAGACGCCTCAAAAACAGCCAAAATACCACACGGAAAAACTGTGCAACCATCCACGCCGCTCCTAAACAACCCTAAACAACCGCAATCAACAAATAATTACGAAAATGATAACAAATGGCGATACGTAATTATTAATAACCTACCACCACATTATACGTCTACAAACATTGTCCACTACGTGAAAGAAAAGCTTGGAGTGACAGAATTTATCAGATGCTACACCTTACCAAACTCACCTGAGGTGGGTTCTTCTTTTAAATTAGGCATTAAAGACAAAAGGAGTGCAGAAATAATGGCGAATAATTCTTTCTGGCCACCTAATATCTCAGTTAGATGGTCGCAAAGCACACAAGCCACCACCTGCAATCAAAATTCTGGTCAGCTCAACAACAACGTAGTAAGAAGGGGCACAACATACTATGCACCAGTAACAGAAACAGTCGCCATACATACAACAAATTCACATAATGCCATTAACAACTGTGAAAATAATAAGGTGACTATTTCCTCTGATTCAGAGGCCATAGCAGCGTGTAAGTCAATTGGAATAAATCAATCTACTCTGTTTGAACTTGCCAAAAGAGAAACATCATCCACAATAAAAATTGACCCTCTAACACCGCCTAGAGTAAGATTAACGCAAGAAGCTCAGTCCACCTTCGGTCGTACTCTCCTAGCTAGACTTAGGGAACCGCTCATCAAGAATGCCATCAGAATATACCTAGCGTATTTATCTGACCAATCAAACACCGTCTGCTACGATGGTTTCACAAATACAAGCATTAAAGTATATCTGGCCTCTGAAGGTCTACCAGTCGACCTGCCATCAATAAAAAGACTGTATAATGATTTTCACGCCGCCTATGGTATTAGCCAAAACGAAGTAACCGATGATCTAGCCGCCTACAGATCTTATATCACATCGGAAAGAATCGCATTTTTGCAAAAATGCAGAGAAACTCAACGAAGCTATTACAATCCACCTAGTCGAAATTTTTAAACCCAACGACGTGCCCCACTAAGGAGCAAGAATCGGTCACCCACACAAAACCAACAAAAGACAATGACACTCTCCATGTTTTCCATCACAATATCCAATGCTTACGAAACAAAACTTTAGAACTCGAGTTGACACTTAATACAATCGAATTAAAACCACACATCCTAGCCCTAAGTGAACACTGGTGCACACCTGAAGAACTACAGTGCCTCAACATACCAGGATATTCATTAGTATCCTACTATGCAAGATCTACCATGCAACACGGAGGAACATGTATATTCGTTCTCAGTGATCTTAATGATTTTAGAGAATTAGAAAATCTTTCACTTTACAATATTGAAGGTCAATTCGAGTGCTCTTGTATCATAAACAAAATTTTAAAAATTATTATCGTTTGTATCTATAGAACCAATTTAGGCTCTCTTGATATTTTCTTCAATTGTCTTGAGAAATTTTTAGTAGAAAGTTTAATTACTTTCTCAGAATATAAAATTATACTCACAGGTGATTTCAATATTTGCTTGCTAAATAAAAATAAAAATAGTAAACTGTTTCTCGACATACTTCATAGTCAAAATTATGAACAAACAATATTTGAAGCGACCCGGGTTAATAAACAATCAAAATCTCTCATTGATTGCATTTTCATCAAAAACTTTCGCGACACAGACCCTAAAAGCTGTGGGAAAGTTATCCAAACAGCGCTGTCTGATCACTACGGCCAGTCAGTTGAAGTAAAGATTGAGAAAGTTCATCACAAGGGCAACATACCTAAAAACATAACCACAAGGGTCTTCTCAAACAATAAACTAGAAGAATTTAGAGCAAACCTTGCTAACCGTACTTGGGATGAAGTATACCTATCATCTGACATAAACTCGGCTTACGATATGTTTTTAAAAATATATAAAGAATTCTTTGACACTATTTTCAAACCAAAAACCATTAAAAAAATGTCAAACCACAGAAACTGGATCACTATCGGCGTTAAAACATCCTGTTCTAACAAACGACAACTATATTTAGATTACAGAGAAGGTCGAATATCCGAGGAATACTTCAAAACATACTCAAAAATATTAAAAAGCACCATTCGTCTTGCAAAACGACTCGCGGACGAAAAATACATTAAAACGGCAAAAAACAAAAGTAAAGCGACATGGGAAGTAATAGGCAACTATATGGGGAAAAAGCAACAAGAAGACAATTTCATCAACAATGTCAAAAATACAGGTGATAACCCATCAGATATACTAAACAACATAAATGAACTATTTATAAATATGTGCCCAGACAATACGGATGGGACAATTTCTGAAACCAGCCACTTCAAACATAATAATATGTCTATTTATCTGCGTCCAACTTCTTACGAGGAAGTCTATAAAACCATAATGTCACTTAAAAATACAAAATCAACAGGAGAAGATGAAATCCCAACAAACCTTTTAAAATATACTGCCGACTTAATATCTGGACCTCTAAGTCACATTATAAATCTCTCATTAAAAAATGGCATATTTCCTAACAAACTTAAATGTGCAAAAATTAAACCAATCCACAAAAAAGGGGATCTAAGTGACATAGGAAACTATAGGCCCATAGCCATCCTCACAAACATTAGTAAGGTATTTGAAAAAATAATCTACAACAGAATTGAAAATTACGTAGAACACTTTGGCTTAATAAACAACGCTCAAAATGGATTCAGGAAAGGCAAAACAACTACCCGCGCTATTTATATGGCAATCCGAAATGTACTTCAATCCCTCAATAAAGACGAACACACCATGGTCATGTGTGTTGATCTCTCAAAAGCTTTCGATAGTGTTGACCACGAGATACTGCTAACGAAATTAGAACACTATGGTATACGAGGAACAGCCCATAACCTTATAAAATCTTATCTTTCGGAAAGAAACCAATATGTTGCCGGAAAAGACTCGTCAGGTAGATTTCTAAAATCCAACAAAAAGAAAATCAAAAAAGGAGTCCCGCAAGGATCAATCTTAGGCCCCCTGTTATACATACTGTACACAAATGATCTTCCAGATTTTGCCACAACTTCCCTTATACAATTTGCCGATGACACATCTGCTATTATTAGTGACTCGGATTCCAAAAATTCCGAACAAAAACTCTTTGACTGCTTAGGCCAACTCCAACATTGGTTCACATTAAATAATCTAACACTAAATGTCAATAAAACTCAAGTAATAAAATTTTCACAAAATAAATTAACATCCGACTTAAAACTTAAAAACAATTCCACAACTATAAATGTTGTTAATAACATATCATTTCTTGGTTTAGGTATTGACTCTAGACTGGACTGGTCATACCACATCGAACGCCTGTCACAAAGCTTGTCACGGTATCCTTTTGCACTAAAAAACCTAAAAAAATTGGTCAGTACAAACGCGGCCAAAACTGCATATCATGCGTATGTTGAATCTAGGTTACGCTATGCTATAATTTTTTGGGGTAACGCTAGTGACTCGGAACGCCTATTTATTATACAAAAGCGATGTATAAGAACTATTTTTGGTCTTAACTACCGAGATCACTGCAAAGATACTTTCCGTGACAAACGAATATTAACTTTTTACGGCCTATTCATTTTCGAAGCTATCCTTTTCGTAAGAAATAATTTTGATCTGTTCGAAGTGAATATAAGAAACCATGCAGTCAATACCCGACATAAAAAAAATCTTAAGCCCGATTGCTTCAAATATACTTATCTTCAAAAAAATGTTGCCTCTATAATTATTGCAATATATAACAAATTTAATACATCACCTGAGAGTATAAAAAACCTACCCACCCCAGACTTGAAGAAAATATTAAGAACTGTCCTAATCTCTAAAGCTTACTATGGAGTTAGTGAATACCTTAATGACGCTTACTTTAAAAACTCTTTTAAGTAAATATAATTTTGTATTGTGTATATATATATACTTGTTAAATCGACGTTTCCAGACCCGTCATATTACTCAGGCGACCACAGACCCACTCAAAATTGCGTAGTTTGGGGTGTATATTTTGTATAAATCGAATTATTTCGTTTTTCTTAATAAGGGCAACTACTGAGGGGAAGTAAAATTTATTATTTGTAAAATAGCGTAATGCAACAGTCGCTGCTGAGCCCGATATGTAACGACGCTTTTTCAGTCCCACTATATACAAATATACATACTTTACCGACCTTCTCACATCAAGCGACGTTGTCACGCTTATCAACTTACAAGTTCGACGGTCATCTGTAATTTTGTGTTCATGTGCTCTCAATAATAATAGTGATCGCGTGGAATACTATGGTATCCCACCCGCAATAATAGTTTTGAAAGACTTTTAAAAAATTATTTTTAATTGTTTGTATAATATAAAATGAACATTACAATAATTGACAATAATGTATTACAAAAAAAAGTTGCGTGAATTTTTATTACAATTTTCTAAATTGATAGTCGCATTTTTCGCCTCACCCCTGGTTTCTGACAATTCAGCGATTATATTACGTGCAGCTGTTCTCTTGTTTTTTGGGAAAATTCTTTCTCCAGTAAGTAAAGTTATCTTTGGCAACATAAAAGTCATCTACATTGTATGAATCGTTATCGCCACCAGAACTGATTCCGATTCATGTTTGCTAAAGACTTTCTCCTTCGTCTTCACAGTCTTCCAAATCACCTTCGGATTCTTCATCTTCACTGTCTTCAATATATTCTTCGTTCTCCTCAATTTTCGCTAACCACTTACGCCACTGCTCTGGACTTTTACTTTGGGACATTGTATAACTTTTACGAAAATGAATATACGCAAATAAGGAAATATTATTATAATAGTAAAAACAAAAATAATATGAAAATACCTTAGGAACAAAACTCGAGGTATAAAAATAAAAATCACGTTAGTGATCGCGCGGAATAAACAGGTATCCCAAGCGTTTTTTTTTTTTATTGTCAGCTTTTATAGCACTGGTCACCGATAAGCAATACAAGCAACACAAGATAAGATGAAAAGGTACTGAAATAACAAAGGGATAATATTTTCCTATTTGACAAAAATTGACTCTAGGTGGTGTTGTTATACAGGGTATTACCGTACTTTGAATTTTAATCTCAATAGCCTGTTGCTTGTCTAAAATTTACAAAAAAGATTGTGCATTTTAAACTTTTGGGGTTAAACATTCAGAATACGGTTTATATTGCAATGTTTTACAGCTGATTATGTTAATAGGACTGTTTTTTCATAATTTTAACATGACTAAACTGTTGAGCCAAATGATATAAAGTGCAATATCAAACTGTCCTTTGATTTTTCAGGTTACTATCGTTTGGCTCAGAAATTTAGTTATATATTTATATGGTTTTATGACGTAAACTTCATGCAATTCAGAATTTTTGGACAGAAATTGCTATTGTTGAATTTTTGTTAACAAAATATTAAATTCAAAGTACGGTAACACCCTTATAAAAATATATATAGAAAAATGTTAAAGCAAAAGCATTTGCTATCCTAATTTCATCTTTCTATGTGAACGCGTTTTTAAACGATTATAAAATATGTTAGTTGTTGATTACCATTTTGAAGAATTTTAATTTTACTTAGTAAAAAGCATTTTTTCGAATTTTTTTATTAAGGTGGTGTGTGATTATTTTAAACCGCAAAATCACATCCTTAAATAATGTCCATACTTTCGAGAATACCCTGCATTTTATACAGGATGTCCCCGTTATCACCGCAAATATTTTAAGTGGTGATAGAGGACCTTTTTCTTAAAACAAATTTCAAGTAAAACTTTATTCTAAAAGCAAATGCTAAGCAGATATCAACACTTGATTGTTTTTTTTACACTTCTGCATTTAAAATGCTCTGTCGCCGAAAATATTGATTCTATCGTAAAATATCTTTAAGCTTTTTAATAGAGCATGAAATTATCTACAAAATTAGTTAAAATTATTTTTGGTCTACAGACAATGGTTTAAGAGTTATAAAGCAGTTTGTACAAAAAAATGTTAAAAATTTAAAAACTTTTATTGTTTTAGACTTTGCAACCGCTGTATCTTTAAAACGAAAGGTTGTACAAAAAAACTGACGGCCCAATCCGGATAGCAAATTTTACGGGCTACATCTTTGGTACGTTGAAATTTTTAGTAAATCAAACCGATTTTTCGAAAAAGTTGAGAATAAGAAACAAAGTGCAAAAAACATCCGAAAAATAAAGTTTTGTAGGTATTTAAAAACGCTTTTTAAGAGAGTGCGACTATGTAACTAAAAATGATGCAGGTCATTTTGAACACTTATTGAAGTAATTTTCTTGTTACATGTTAATTTTATTGTGTCAAGATGGATTTTTGCACTGTTTTGCATTTTATCGTTTTTGAAAAAAAAAAACGAGGAATAATGATGTTTTGTATTTAAAAATGCCAAAAAATCGGCACCATTCATAAAATTATGTATCTCATCAGTTTCAAAGCTTTTTATGAAGTTTGAATTTCTTCAGAAAACCACCACATATCATTTTTTAAGGAGCTAACGATCAAATTTAACAAAAAACTGTAAAATTTCATTTAAATAAGTTATGTAAGTTTTTAAAAACGCCGCATCGTTTTAACGAAACGGCGTAGAGCAAAACCTATGCCTATTGCGGATAAGGAATTTAACGGACTACAACTTTGGTAAATATGTTGTTCAATAAAACCAAACCTATCATAGAAAGGTTTATAATAGTGAAAGAGATAAAAAAAAAAAACGATAACATGCAAAACAGTGCAAAAATCCATTTTGACACAATAAAATTAACATGTAACCACAAAATTACTTCAATAAGTGTTTAAAATGACCTCCATCTTTTTCAATTACATAGTCGCACTCTCTTTAAAAGCATTTTTAAATACAAAACTTTATTCGGTTTGATTTTCCAAAA
Source organism: Elmis aenea (assembly GCA_947652605.1). Classification (NCBI taxonomy): domain Eukaryota; kingdom Metazoa; phylum Arthropoda; class Insecta; order Coleoptera; family Elmidae; genus Elmis; species Elmis aenea. The sequence goes on from OX393582.1 coordinate 33,578,702, forward strand.
AATTTAATGTACCAAAGTTGTAGCCCATAAAATTTGCTATCCGGAATGGGTCGTCGGTCTTTTTGTACAACCTTTCGTTTTAAAGATATAGCGATTGCAAAGTCTAAGAAACAAAGTTTTTAAAATTTTGACATTTTTTGTACAAATTGCCATATACATACATAACTTTTAAACCATTGCCTGCAAACAAAAAATCAATAGAACTAATTTTGTAGATAATTTCATGCTTAAAGGTATTATACAATAAAATTGACATTTTCGGCGACAGGGTCTTATAAATGCAGAAGTGTAAAAAAATCAAGTAAGTGTTGATATCTGCTTAGCATGATAGCATTTGATTTTAGAAAAAAATTGTACTTGAAATTTTTTCTTAGAAAAAGGTCCTCTATCACCACTTAAAATATTCGCGGTGATAACGGGGACACCAAGAATTTTTATTTAATTTGTCAAATACAAAATGTTAAATTAATAAAGTTTTTGCATTACGTATATTCATTCTTTTATTTAAATATCTGGATTGTGAGCAATTTTGCATAAACTGCTTTAAAAAAAATTATCGAATTTAATCCATAATTTTGAGCGGTGTTATTGATTAATAAAAATATATTGAAAAATTAATTTTTAATATGGCACATCCTGTATAGGTACCTGCGAAATTCAAAATTTGATACGTTCTTGTTCTTTTTTACATATCGAAGCAGATCTATATGAAACAAACAATGTTTTTTTTATTTGAAATAACTTCTACTCATTTAGAATATAAAATAATTGATAACGTATCATACAAATATTAATTTTTATTGATAATCTAGCCATGTACTGTAGTACGTACAAATCAAATTTAAGTTAAAAATAAAAAAGTTATTAGGCCTATTATATTAATTTTTTATTTATGAAAAAACTAAAAATTTGCCAAGTTTCAAATTGGATTTAAAAACTCTTAATACGATTTATTCATATAAAGTGTCTACGAACTATTATTGTCATTATTTTAATTGCGACAAGAAAACTTCAATTATATTTTGATTGTAAAACTGATTATTTTTGGTAATTTTAAACAGCAATATCAGCAGTAAATTCAATATTTGTTACTGTCTTATTTCTTAATTCATCCGATTCACAAACTGCAGTGTAAGTACAAAAGACAGATTTAACGTAAAAACCAGTGTTGCCAGATTTTAGTACTGATAACGTATGTTGTACATAGCGGGATTGACAATGTTTAGTATCAAAAATATACAATATACAGCATGCGACTGGTGCGCCGCCTATAGCGAAAGCGGCGAACTAATTCTGTATAAAAAAAGTCATTCTACCGACTTTTCAAGCCCGGCTGAAATTTCACAAGGAACAAGTGCTACGTCAGTAATGAATGTAACTATGGATAAACGTTCACAGACCCGAAGGCGGGTCTGACAACGTAGGTTTTGGTCTGGTAACGTCGGTCGAATATGTCAAAACGGGACTGTATAAGCGGTATTATAAATCTATTCGTATATATGTGTATTATTATTATCATTATTGTGACATGTTCTATGCCTTTTTGGATTTTACAGAACAAATAAAGACTACTACTACATGAACCATCATAATATTCCAATATAAAACAATTCATTTTGGTGGTTACCATGGTCTGTTTATGTTCATATTGGATAGAAGTGACGGGTGTAATTCATTTTGATGTTGACGCGGCGAGAACTCTAAAACGCCCGACAATTCTACCCAATATGAACATAAACATCAAATTCACTCATTTAATTTTTTACTCAACATTGTAGGATTTACGAGAACAACTAAAGAATAAAGAAGGTTCTAAATAAATCAAACTAACAAAAAAACATTTAAATTGCAAAATTTCAACTCACCAAAAAGTTTTGATTAAAAAACCAACAGGGGGTCGCACTTATCAGCCCCCTATGAAGGTGGAAGATGATTGAAAATATTACTATGGGAAACCTTTTTTTAATAAGTACAAAACATCTACCAAATATCATTCTTCTACATTTATCTAAGTTTGAGAAATAAAATAAAAACTTAATTTTACCGATTCCCTTTAGGGGGGTGTAACTCCGAAAGCAGACGTCTAAGAAAAAATTGTTATATAAAAGACCTCACTTTATTTTCGATAAGGAATCACCTCCCAAATGTTTTCGCATTATTTAAGAAACAGCCTGTAAATCATAATTTATGTAACGTTATATAACATAACAATTCATTTTTTTAACGTTATTTATAACGTTATGTAACGAAAACAAATAATAAATAACGTTATACAATAACGTAACGATTTAAAACGTTATTCCATCCCTGATCAAAATCAATTACATGTAAAATTTTGTGGCCCTGATAAGAAATCTCGATATAAACGTAAGATTGGTAAAATTACATCATTACAAAAAATTTCGAAAATTCGAAAGGAAAAGATAATATTACAATTTTCTTGTTTTTATCTTTCAATTGTTTCAAAATTACCACTGTCTACCTTCATAGCCTACTCGTAAATATTACGTTGCCGGAATAATTTACAATAAAATCGCGATAACTCGAAAAATATTAGTTTTAGGTATGAAAAATGGTTAATGTTTTTGAAAAACAATCAAATTTTCTACAAGACTGTGTGAAAACAAATAGTGTGTTGTATTTAAGAAAATCGAGTTATCGATGTTTAAAGTTTTACAAGTTTGACCTAGTGTAAAAAACACCCTGTATATTTTGATAATGTAGCTAGCGCAAAGTGTTAAATAATCAATTGTTAATCTAATTCTCAGACGAAATTCTACTACCTTTTTAAATAACTTAAATGTTAGAAAAAATTGGAAGTGCTGTATCGCTCAAAAATTTTACAAAAATGTAAATTTTACAAAAACGGTTGACTTTATACCCATATAACCTTGAACCTTTCTTAAAGTAAATTTTAATAGAAATCCAAAAATGTAAAAATATACAGGGTGTTCTATTTAAAATTTCAAAGTTTGAGTTCGTTTCCGGTTGAACCGGAAGTCGCATTGCAACCTTAATATTTTCATCGAATCCGAAAAATACCATAACACTCAGATACAAAATTTCATTGTTATACCTGCAATAGTATTCTAGATATTTGTCTTTCCATACTTTTGCGCATCCCTGTATAAAGTATTTAATGCCTAATTGCACCACTCTGGCTTAACTACTTAACAACCAATTAACTTTATTTTATTATTGTTACAAATTGACCTCTTTTTTACGTAACTAATTCAACCCAATCTCTATCTCTCATATTAATGAGAAACCCATAATGACCCAAAATAAAGTGTTTGCCCCAGTGACGGAGGCCTATACTTCCGGGGGGTGGGAGGTCATCACTCTCTTTTTTGAATTTTTTGGAGCAGTATGTTGGTGCTCTCACCATGGGGGGGGGGTAATAAAAAGCAATACATTTTTTTAGGTCACCAGTCTATTTTTTTAGTTTTTTAGCACGAAATTACAGTTCTCCGGCCCTATGTCGATTTATTGCGATCCTATGGGGGATTTCTGACCCCCCCCTACCTACGCCACTGGTTTGCCCTGTAGATGAATGTAATTTTCCCACCTTGAATGTTAATTAATTCTTGTAGAGTAGTAAAAAGTGTTTTATTTGTTTGTTTTTTTTTTTAGTTTTTCATTTGGAGCCTGTTTCCGCATAAGCTCAACTGAAAGTTTATCAACGACCGACAATTTAAGAGTTCAATATGAGATAGAAGCAGAGACTTTTGAAAAAAAGAAATTTTCGAGGGTGTGGTTCAGAAATCTACAACATCCAGACAGTCGATGGTATCGTAAACAAGACAGCAGAATTTTAACTGGAGGCAAGAGGGGCGACTGTTTTCGTGAAACTGTGTACATTACAGAAGGCACTAGAGACATCTTATCACCAATTAAGGTAAACATTTATGTCCTTACACTCAGGGCCGATGAGAGGGAGGGGCAGGGGGGGCTCCGAGCCCCGGGCCCGGAAGTAAATTGAGGGCCCAGAAATCCACACACTTTTTTAATTATGGTGTATTAAATATTCATCATTCACAATTCGTTCTTTTTTTTTAAATAAATTTTCAAATAATTTATTTACTTGGGGCCCAAGTAAATTTTACCCCCGGGCCCGGCGACGTCTCTCGACGCCTCTGCTTACACTCACCTTCTGAAAAAAATTGTAATAATCTTGTTTGCAGTTTCGTGTCATTTACTCTTTGGCAGATAAATCACCACATTCGGCTATACTGAACCAAACTTCAGTAAAAGATTTTGAAGCTACTTTCCAAAAAGACTGTGGAAACGACGATAAATGTGAAAGTAAACTTATCATGACTGCAGAATTGAAATTATTGAAAGGTACAAAGTATTTTAATTGTACCTACGGTGAAGAATTATTAATTTTCTATTTTTATTACAGAGTCTGGATTTTACTTTTTAAATTTAGGCAGTCATCCCGAAGTAGAGTTAAATGTTAACGTAACAAATGAAGGTGACCCCGCCTACGAAGCACAATTGTTTGTTATGCATCCAGCTTCACTTGTTTATCGTCATTTAAGTTTGGTAAGAATCATTTTCCTTTAGTTAAAATAACCATTTAAAAAATAAACATAAAATATTTATTATTAAGTTATTGATAATAAACATTTTAAAAATTATTTGATATTTTAACTTCACACAATTTAAATGTTTTTAACGAATATTTATACATTTACACATTTGTTGATAAAAATTGAGTTAATAATTTATTCAAATGTCATAAAATATTCGGCTAAAATTAAAAAGCTGAAACTCGAACTAATTAAACTTTTTTTATTTTACTGTAATCAAGTTTATTTATTTGCAGGACAATGTAAAATGCATGAGTAAAAATGTTACAATTGTAATATGCAGCTTAGGAAATCCCCTGCAAGCTCACAGACCAATAAGTGTCAATCTAAAATTCGAGCCGTTTGTAGAAAAAGAAGCCGAAGTGAAGTTTGATATTTTAGTGAACTCGACTTCAATAGAACTTTCGGATCAAACTAAAACATCTTTGGTTGCCGTTGTTAAGAAAAAAGCAGAAATTAATATAACGAGGTCTGTGACGACAATATTGTTCCTGATTAAATATTTATTGTTTTTTTTTTTCATAGTTCTGCGATTCAGAGCGTGTTTTATGGTGGTGAGGTGAAGGGAGAATCTGCGATGCATCACTTAGATGATATTGGACCAAGAGTTCGACACACATATGAAATTGTCAACGGTGGACCTTGGCGAGTTTTAAACTTGGAGGTTGATATCCATTGGCCCCATCAAGTGGCTAATAAAAATCCAGAAGGAAAATGGTTGCTGTATTTAGAAGATATACCCAAAGTTGATGGTAATTTTTTTTATCTGTACAGTTCAATATACAGGGTGGTCCAAATTCAATGGGATTGCATGGGTATCTCGGTTAATATTTAAGATAGAGAAACGGTTAAATTACCAAAAATGTGCAGTATTTTGAGACAAACTCAGAACCATTTTTGAAAATATTCTATCACTTCCGGTTTTCGAGTTATTGAATGAAAAATGTTTTTTTGTCATATTAATAAGGATGTGGCTATTTGCACATACAGTATGTACTAATAATTGGCTATTTGCACATACAGAATGTACTAATAATTGGCTATTTGCACATACAGTATGTACTAATAATTGGCTATTTGCACATACAGTATGTACTAATAATTGGCTATTTGCACATACAGTATGTACCAATAATTGGCTATTTGCACATACAGTATGTACTAATAATTGACTATTTGCACATATGGTAAGTACCAATAATTGGCTATTTGCACATATAGCAGGTACTAATTGGGTATTTGCATATATACTAGAACTACAGTAATGAGATAAGAAATCAAAACTAATTACAGATGAAAAAATTTATTTAGAGAAAAAATGTTCATACATAGTTAAAATAATATTTATAATCTACACAGAGAAAAAAATTGCCGAATTTACATGTGTATAGTAGCTAAAGCAAGTTACTAATTAAGTAGCTAAACTTGTGAACATTTTGGTTTAGTGAGTGTCTTCAGCCAATTAAGTGAAATTATTTAGGAACTGACCGAAGTGGAGTATTGTGCTCAAGTAAATAGAAATGTTTTTATTCACCTAACCCAACAAGTCACTACATTTTTTACTTGCGCAATTACTAAACGAAACTGTTCACACGTTGCAAGTAGCTAAATTCACTTACTTGAATTAGTAACTTGCTTTAGCTACTATACACAAGTAAATTCAACATTACACTATTGTCTTAATTTAATTTACGGCTGAATGTCGTTTGCCTGAATTTCCGTTTTGGTCTCCCCTTGCATTTTATTTTGCTTTTAAATTTTAAATGCAATAAATTTTCTTCAAGGCTGTTACTAAGTGGCGTATCTTCGTTTTCTGTTTCTGCTCCTAATTCTGTTACTGATGGTTCAAATAAGTAAGATATTTCATTGTTCAGTGGTAGTTCTGTTTCTTCTAAATTTTGATTGTTTTGAGACGGTTCAATTACATTATATACTTCATTGTTACTTGTATTTGTACTGTTGCTTAAAAGTGGTAGTCCTTGTCTGGCATTATTTTCGATGATTTTTAATTCTTGTATGTAAATTAAAAATTGTGGTGTGCCATGATGAGATAAAATCTCTGATATATTTTTAACTACAGTGAATGCCATATTAAACTTTTCCCTATCTGTTAACCTCAAGCCTACACGGCCTCTGAGCGCAAGGCCTTGCACAGATGACACGTACTTTAGACCGCTCGCGAGTATTTACGTCATATCCATTGCATGAAAAATTTCGTTCGTCATAACCATTATGTTGAAAATATAAATTAAAAAATTATTAAAACGTAAGAATTATTTTTAATTTAACTTTTTTATAGTATATACAACATATTATATCACACAACAATGCATAATTATCCATTTGGCATGTTTTTAAAAATATTACAAAACAGTACAAAGTTTTCAAAAATTTAATTTTTGGTATGAAAATCTTTAAATCAAGGTTTAGGGCAAAGGCCCGTGCTGCAACTTCGGTCAGTTCCTAAATAATTTCACTTAATTGGCTGAAGACACTCACTAAACCAAAATGTTCACAAGTTTAGCTACTTAATTAGTAACTTGCTTTAGCTACTTGATTTAATAACTTACTTTAACTACTATACACATGTAAATTCGGCAATTTTTTTCAATTCGGCAATTTTTTTCTCTGTGTAGATTATAAATATTATTTTAACTATGTATGAACATTTTTTCTCTAAATAAATTTTTTTCATCTGTAACTAGTTTTCATTCCTTATCTCATAACTCTAGTTCTAGTATATATGCAAATACCCAATTATTAGTACCTACTATATGTGCAAATAGCCAATTATTAGTACATACCGTATGTGCAAATAGTCAATTATTAGTACATACTGTATGTATGCTGTATGTGCAAATAGCCACATCCTATTAATAATGAAATCCCATCGCATTTGGACCACCCTGTGCATGTGTGGCACCATTGCTATCTTCATAAATAATGAAATTACAAGGTTGTCTAAATGGGACCAAAATTGGCCATTTAGGAGTGTTTTTTAAACAAGATATTGTTTTGTTTAAAAATTTCATGGCCTGTGTAATACAGGGTGAGTCATTAGTGCGGTATCGTTAGATTGTGGCTAAACGGTTTGAGATAAAAAGTTGATTCAAACGGTATTACATACAGTTTTTTCTTCCGAACACAATTAAAATATTCTCAAATATACAGGGTGAGTCACCTTTCTGGAACTAACAGCAACTTTTATATTTCAAATACAACACCCCATTTTTTATTTAATAATTATGAACGCTTTTATTTTAGCTTTACATCAATATAAAATACTAAAGGTTTCTATGCGGCTTGTAAAAAAAAAAAAAAAATTTCAAGGTTTTAAGTTTTTATTTAAAAAAATTTCCTGAAGCTATTTTTCGAAGTACAGCGTTGTAATTTGGTAAGGACATGCAGAAAACATTTCCCTATTTGCTCGATTGAAAAAGTTTGAATCAAGCGTACAGGGTGTTCACAAATAGGTGGCAACTTCCATGATTTTCAAAAGCTCGTAACTCAATTTTTTCAAATGAAAACCCCTGTATTTTCTTATGTCATCGAATTCGTCTTTAAGAGAACTTCATTTTTTGTTAAGTATGTCCTATACCCAAAACTCATACTTTTCGAGATATTCGACATTTTTGCTTCTAATTGTTATTGAAGCAAATAGAGTGCCGTGGAAATCGAAAAAACTGACTGTTCACTTCACTATCGTCAAAAACTCATTTATTTCAAAACAGCATCTACAGCTAAAAACGCATTCACCGAACACCGGTAATGCGGTAGTATTAAGTTCGCGCTTAGCGTTTATTGTTGGATACGATTTAATTAAACATGAATGCAACATGCAACTGCATAGTGTAGAGTTTGTTAAAACTGTCATTCATAGCTCTCACATTTTTTATGCCAGTTTGAAAATTAATAGTCTTTTATGTTAATAAGTTGCAGAGCTCAACATCTTAATTTTATTTTTTTATTTTTCAAATTATCAGTTACAATTTTGTTTAGCTTTATTAAAAATATGAGAATTTCTCTCACAGTTATGTACATCACGAATTATAACAGATTAGTAAGAAATTGCATTTTTTTTTTAAATTAAATTTTTTCTGATTAGGTATTACAAGTTATTAGTAGTAAGCTACAAGTTAATAATAATACGTTGTCATCATATTTTACGGGATTTAAGTATTAAGTAGGTATGTATATGTGGATGATGAAGATTTAAATACATTTTTAAGGAAAAACAAAAATTTTTATATATTCGACAGCATCCCTTACAGTAAAACCCACTGCACGCCACTGATTCAAGCCATGGAGTTTTTAGACACAACCATATCTTGTTTAAATTACAGTTGTAAATGGCTAACTTTTGTTCCATTTAACCAACCTTGTACTTTCGTTTTTCACAGAGATAGCAACAGTGCCACATCGAAAAGTGAAACCCTGTATAAGTTATTGTTGCATTAAAAAAACATCTGAAGTTTTCACGATTTAAAAAAAAGCTAATTACTTTAATGTTTTTCATTTATCTTTAACAGATCTGGATTCTTTTACAAGAGGTGACTGTAAAAAACGTTTTTTTTTTACGTCTAGTTTATAAATTACTGTTACATGAAAAAACATCTGAAATCTGCATGGTTAAAACATACGATAGTATTTTCATGTTTTTCTTTGTTTTTAACAAATACAGTTAGTTCCCTTTATTATAGGTACTTAATTTAAAGAAACTTTTTTTATTTTAACTCTCTTGTTCAAAAATGAAATGAAACAACATTTGATGTCTGCATATTTATAACAAAAGCTAACTGGTTTTTCATTTGTTGTTGAAATATTTAGTTATCTTTTGCTCCAGTTAATTTTAAAGAACGAAGAAGTCCAATTTTATTTTTCACCTAGGCTTTGGTAGCAGTCGTCTTTGTACAGTTTTAAATAGTATTTGTTTTTTTTTTGTGCAGATGGTCAAAGTGGTGAATGTGTTGTTACAAATGGTGAAGTAAATCCCCTCCAACTGAAGCTGCAAATGAAGGACGAATCAGAAAATAATTCAACCTTAGATAGTCCCTTTTTAAACGGTAGTTCAATATTGGCGAGAAAACGGAGAGAAAAAGATTATGTTGTAGTACCTGAAACACGGAAAGAAGATGACGGTAAAGAAAGAAAAGTTGTTGTTATGGTAAGTAACATTGTTAGTCTTCCATTTGTGTATAATTAACTCGCAATCATTTCATAGCAAAAAGTATAAGAATATGTTTATATATATTGAATTTTTATACATCTATTAAGTACTCCTAATATTTTACAAAACTTATTATAATTGCTACCACAAAAATATCTTTTATGATTGATTAAAAATACAGGGTAATTCACTAATCTTAAGAGCTAGAGGAATAGGTTAATCAGGAAACAGTTCATAATTAGGTGTTTAATCCAAATCTGAGATAAAAATTGTCATAGCCTTCTTAGTTCAAAAGTTATTCAAGAAAAATTATAAATATTTGCCTTATTTTTCGAGATTTTAGATGCAAAGTTACTAGTGACCACTGAACATACAAAAAAAGAGGCATAACCCTCTAGACCAGGGGTGGCCAACCTTTTGCAAAGCAAGGGCGCAATTAAAAATTCTCAGAGGCGTTGCGGGCGCAATAATAAGTAATGACGTCATATATATTTTATTTTTTATTGTTAAAGTTGATTTTATTTTTTTTCATTTCTTAATTTTAATTTCTTTAAAAAAATAGTTTTTCTAATTTTTGTCATTTTTAATTCTGACTCTTTTCATTTGATTTTACTTATAGCTTAAAATCCCATTATATTTTGAAAAAATGCTCTTTTTCTACATTTGTTAAACAAAATAATACAACAAAATAATAATAATAATTTGTAATAACAATTTTATTGAAAGACTTTTGATACATAATACATGATAAATTATTATTCGTTAATGAAAAGGTTGAGACTGTATTTCTTGACATAATTTTTTAAAATCAGGACAGTAATTTGATACTGCTACTCTTAAACTACTGTCATTCAAATTTTCATTCGCAAGACGTAATCTAAACTTATTTTTAATAAATTGCATTAAAGAAATGTGGCTTTACTTAAAAGTAAGTCGATCCAAAAAAAGATTTTAGCGTCAGTGCACAATTTTTTAGAATTGGATATTTACGTGCTTCAACTAATTTCCAAAATTTCTTGTCCATGTTTATAACTTTAAAGCGACGTCATTTTGTAATTCTACAATTTCCAATTCTAAATTTTCAAAATTTGTTGTATAAAATCCATTTATTTCTTCACTTAAAGTAGTAATGCTACCATTAATCATGGAATTTTGACTCAATGTAATACGCGGGTCATAGATGGCAAAATGATCAGTTTTCATGAAATAAAAACATAAAACATGGAGCTAGAATTCGACAGAATTCGCTAAAATAATATTTTTTTGTAGTGGAACTACTTATATTTTATTAATATAGGGAGGTATTTAATATGTCATAATAAAAAATTACTTGAAAATTTCAATTAATAAATAAGTATTTCATTCCAAGAAAATTCTGCTTAAAAGTTTGGAGAATGAAATTGATTGAAAATAAAATTAAAAAAATTATTTTAATTTACCGGGAATCGTGGCGCGGGAGCATAATAAATCCCCTGTTCTAGACTTACCTAATCATTTTAAGTAAACCTTAAATCTTCACTGCTCAAAGCAATTAAAGGATATTTTAGACAGTGGCATACGCAAGGGGGGGTTATTTGAAAAGTGCTAAAAGTATTATTACCGCATTTCAAAATTTCGTGACCGACTGCTTTTCCATACATATAAAATATATTATGTTTGTGTATTTTACTCAAAAATGCTATTTTTGGGTACCTTTGACCTTGAAAATTAAAAAATTTATGCCTATGGCGCTGTTACACGGGGGCTGCTGCCCCCTGGACCCTGCACAGTTTTTTTTTACGACTCACTTTTTGTGTCTAGCCCCCATAGATCATTTTATAATTGCACCATTACCACACCCCGTTTGAAATTAGTATTATTTTTGCAAATTAAAACAATATCCCTCCTGAAATATTTTTCTGCGTACTCCACTGATTTTAGATGTTTATTGCAAACTTTTAGATATCCTTTAGTTGTTCTGAGCAGTATATGCTGCCAGTAATAACTTACTTAAAGTAACTTTAAGCATAGTTGCCACTGGGCAAGCTTATCCTTAATGTTAAATCAAAGCCACTATTATTTATTATTGTTCACAGAGAATAAATTGTAAATGAATCATAAAGCCATAAAAAAATTAGAGATATTGTAAAACTACAGCATTTTCTTGCAACAACTATTTATTTTCTGTAATTCGATTTTAATCAGATGTTTTATCTAGTTTGAACCATCATCAACTTTGTTACGGGCGCCCCACGTTGGGCGCCAAATTGTCACCGAGTTGTGTTATTTACTACGAAACTATTTGCTACCCCGTAAATAATATTCGTTACCACAATCCAGTGACAATTGAATTTTTTTATTTAAAGATGGTACTAAAATTCGTTAAGAATAATGCTTATTTTGTTGGCATAGATTACTTAAGTACAATTTTAAAACAGTTGAAAAGAGAAAAACAAATCCTATCAATTTATGTAAATATCTAATATGGCGTCCATAAGAAAATCAAGAGAGAACTGCAATATGTTTGTAACGAAGTCTGCCTTATAAAACTTAATATCAATGGCATGTGAAATTATTCGAATATGATGGTCCACACTGTATTTTGTATGTTTGTCGAGATTTAATTTCTCTTATGACCTTCAAAATATTTCTAAAAAATGGACCTCTAATGGGCAATTAGTTTTTTTTTGTATTGTTAGGATGCCTTTTTGAATACATAATAACTGGGGCGTTAACTACTTTAGTTTACGTGGTTCGTATTATTTTACTTACAAGTTAAGTGTTATTTATTAGGGTACTATCGGGTTCCCGAGGCAGGCAGAGGCTGAAGCCAAGCGATTGGTGCAAAGGTGTATGCAGCGTACATAAAACAAAGAAGCTTGTGCCACTGATAACATTTAATAATTAGTAACAATTATGTACTCACCGGGGGGAACCCACCCCCGCGTGTGATGCTGGATCGCCAGTGTTAATATAAGCCCATCACCATATTACAGTAACACACAAATCTCCAATAAAGCCAAGCATAAAACAACAAGGTGGTCTCACTCGCACACAAAGCTGAAAGGCAAAGCATGGCGTCCCACGCATTATATAAATTAGCACGTGTATCAACATACACCCTGGATCTCAATCCAGTACAACTCCTGGACAACACTCCAGCTCAGCAACCTGGACAACCGTCCAACTCTCTGGTCACGTTGGGTACCGTTGGCATGCTTTGATGGCACCTGGGTGGACCCTCCGGGGTACAGCCGGATTCCTACGCTTACTGCGCCTCATCACCCAGGTGTACCCCCCCCACGGGGGCACCTACGGCCAGGGGGTGGACCCGCACACAGCATGGGCCCACCATCCCCCTAGCACTCTGTATGGAGAAATGGAGAGAAATTAATAGCATGATTAGTACATTACCAAATGATTGCAATCCAGTACACAAATAACACAATAACATAATAATCCCCAATAACTGCAGTAGTACTTTACTAAAGGCCATCTAATACAATCGCATACTACATGCACTACACAATGGCTAGCCAACCCTTTATCTTATAACCTCACAGCATCACATACACATAACATGTATAATTCTAACAACTTATACTAAAGACTGTCGAATGTGAACTGTATAACTCAAGTGCCCCCCGCAAGGGGTTGCGTCTGGCCGATACATAATATAAACAGTTTTGGGTCACTTTACCTGCCTCCAACGAAACCAAGAACTAAAACGCAACATACTATCTTTGTTTAAATGTAACATATGCTTCAGTGTATAATGAACGTAATTATTAGCATCTTAAATCCAATAACTAATTTATCTTATTTTATCGAATATCATAAACAGAAAATAAAGGTAAAATACCTTAGACAAAAATATGAGCCTTTCAGTATAATCGCCAAAATGGACTTCTCTGATTAGTACATTGGTTAAAACATTTCTTTAAATAAAACATGTATGTTTTACATAGACGTGGCATTTTTTTAAAGTAGTTTACTGCGCCAGTTACAACGAATTTTATGGCCTATTGTTGAGCTCATAAAATTAGTCAGCGATAGCACAAAATATTGGAGATTAATTGCCTTAAATTATAAAACTACGTTTTAATGAGTAAATTGATATTAAAAAAAAAAAAAAATGGTGCCGACAAGTAACGTTTTGGTTCTATTTTTTATTTCAATGTTACATTTTGGTAATTCTCAGGATCTATGCAAAGAAAATGTGAATTTAAGCAACATATGTAAATGCACAAATGACTACAAACCAGAGTGCATTGAACAAGAAGGGCATCCCTATAATGACAATAATAATACAAGACAGTATATTGCTTGTGTATTTTGGAAGTACCTCGTTGCAGTATTTAATTCAACACTACACAACTTGTGCAGTCAAAGAACTGATGGAAAATAACTTAAAATTATAATGATGATGTGTTACAAATTTTAAATAAATTTTTAAAAATATGTTATTACATTTTTTTAAAAGTATTTTTTAACTTAACTTTAATGGAATAATTCTTTATTTAAAAAAGAAGAAGAGACATTTGTTTGTAAAATAAATGTTGGGATTACAAAATTTATTGTTAATAAGTAATTTTGAATAACTTTGTTTTGTAGGACTGCAAAAAGAAGACAGCTAAATGTATCAAACTAAAATGTACAATTACAAAACTGGATAAAGGCAGCAGTGCCACCATTCAAGTGATATCTCGGTTGTGGAATTCAACTCTAGTCGAAGATTACAGTAAAGTGGACTACGTCAGCATAATTTCAAGGGCAGAAATAAAAATTCCAGATGATACTATTCAACAGGACAGAATCGATGACGATATGACGCTGGTTAGTTTGTTAATGATAATTTATTTGTATAGGTTGTCTTGCAAGAAATAATCGATATATGGCTAATTTTATTATCACAGTATGCCATGATTTCATAAACAAGTGATATTTGCAATTAAAAACAACTAAGCGTCATGATCAAGTACATTTTCAAACTTCAAAGCAAATCCATGCATTATTTGTATTTTATATCTGTTTATTGTGGTATTGTAAATATAACTAAATTTTAACACTTTGAAAAGTTTATTACGGTAGAAGTTTACATTGTAAGTGGTAAAAAAGTGAATGCTGCCGCATAATTATTTATTTGGAAATGATGTTAAGTTGTTTTTTAATTGCAAAAAGCACTTGTTTACGAAATCATGGCAAACTATTACAATTTTTTCATTTAAAGTCATGGCCTACTAAAGCTTCAATTTTTTAAAATATAAATTTACTTCATATCTCAATCGTGAAGGTAGTTAAAAAATGTAAAACACTGTTTTTAAATTAAGCATAAAAATGTTTATAGATAACCTGCATTACATTTTGTTCTATTATTATAAACAAAGAAGTTATAGCAAATTTTCAAAAACAGTAACATTTCATTTTTTGTCTGTAGTATTATAATGGAAAGTGATATGAAAAATCTGATAACACAGAAAAAAAATAATCCAAGAGACATATCAGTTTTTCACCAACTATTATGGTAACCGAGATACCCCATAAAAAACATTCGAATTTGGTTCACCCTGTATATGGTGTACCACTTAATTCGGACAACTATAGAAATCTCTCTTAATGTGATTAATAGAGATTCGAATAATTACCATATTTTCTGGCATATAAGGTGGGCGGGCGTATAAGACGCTCCCCAATTTTAAAGGCCTGTTTTGGAATAAATACTACCATATAAGACGCAGTATGATTTTCAGTGAATTTCTTTGGGAAAAAAACTGTGTTTCATATGCCAGAAATTACAGTACATAAATTAGAACTTGATATGTTGTGATACCAAGATGTTTTGGATTATTAGTAAACCTGATAAAAGCAAAAAACAATATTATACAAATTTTTATTTTGTTTAATATCTCTACTAGCGATTACGGAGCCCCGTAGGGGCTCCTCCACCGCTAGAATGAGTCTTTCACGTAGTATTCTCTTTGAGCGTAAAATTACCTTTCGTTTGGTGCAAGTCCCATGTTTCTAAGTATAGTTCCAGAGATATAGAAAATTATTGCTCTGAAGATGAGCGAACTAAGTTCGAAACTTTTTAAAAGGTAACTTTGTTTAAAAGTATCATCCCAATGGTAAAAACCGCACATTCCTATCCATAACCGTTTTCCAGTTATAAACAAAGTTAGTTTTTATCCTGAAGATGGTCAAAAAGTTGGAAACGTGGTATTAATATAAGGTGCACGGGCGTATAAGACGCTCCCCAATTTTAAAGGTCTGTTTTGGAATAAATACTACCATATAAGACGCAGTATGATTTTCAGTGAATTTCTTTGGGAAAAAAACTGTGTTTCATATGCCAGAAATTACAGTACATAAATTAGAACTTGATATGTTGTGATACCAAGATGTTTTGGATTATGCTTAGTAAACCTGATAAAAGCAAAAAACAATATTATACAAATTTTTATTTTGTTTAATATCTCTACTAGTTCTCAAAATCTAAAATTTTGTACATTGGTTAATATTGCTTGCCAAATAAACTAGTGATATCAATATATTCATGGCACACTTCTTTACAAAAATATAGCAGTTACCTTTTGATTTTCTTATAGATGCCATTTTAACTACATATTTACATCAACTAGCACTTGTTTTTCTCTTTAAAACAGACTTTATGTATTAAAAAATTTAATAAAATAACCTATGCCAAAAAAAAAAACTTTTCCAAGGAGTTTGCCTTGAATGGTACTTTAAAACCAAACCTATAACTATCTCGCCCCTTTTAAGAGTTCAGTCTTATTAACGTACCCCTCTCGACTGAAGATAGGACTAGTTTGGGGTAGTTTTAAATAATACTATTTTATCAAGCTAAACTAGCGCAAATTTAATATGTGTTTGACCTATTGATTTATTAATATAAAATATAATTATTTAATTAAGGGTAACCTCCCACAGCTAAAAAATCCTATGTAAAAAACAAATTCTGCCATGTACCCCTTGAAATCCTTTTGCTTATCCCTGGGGGTACGCATACCACACTGTGGTGTTTATTTTGTAACCTTTTATCTGCCAACACTATTTAAAGTGGGTTACGGAATCCATCATTTGCTCAAAAAAGTTTTTTTGTAGGTTCATTTTTTCAACCTTTTTTCAAGTGATATATCATTTGGCAGAGAAAAACAAATGCTGTCTGTTTATATAAATATCTAATAATAGTGTCTGTAAGAAAAGTTGACCGTTATATCTTTGTAACTAGGTGTGCCAGAGAAAAACTACTATGATTAGTTTATTTGGAATTGCGAAATTATCCAGTTTTTATTTATAAAACTGTTATGTTAAACAAAATTAAGATGTCACGAAATTTCAGTTTCTGCTTATAGTAGGTTAACTATGCATTTTTTAAAACATCTGAATATCGCTACATATGAGCTGTATAATAGGTAACTTTTGGCTAGTGTAAACCAATCTAGATTTTTTAAATTAAGTGGTGTACTTCATACAACTTTATTAAACACTTATTAAAAACAATAATTTACAACTTATTTGAAAATAAAATGCATTTCTTTAGTTGTTTGTCTTTTTTTTTTTAAACAAATCAACAACATTTTCGTAATGCATTTGTTTCTTTTAAAAATAGTTTAGTAGATATGTAAATTACTGTAACTTTAAGTCTCCTAAACAAATTTAATAGAGAATAATGTATTTTGTAGGCTGAAACATCGGCGTATCCAGAAAAATCAATTCCACTTGACCCAAGAATACCATTATGGATCTACATAGTATCAGTATTAGGTGGCATGCTTTTACTGATTGCATTAAGTTTGATACTATGGTGGCTCGGTTTCTTCAAGAGAAAACGTGTCGATGACCCCACGCTCTCGGGTAACCTAACTAAACAAAGTGAACAAGAAACATTGCTGAATAAATAAACGTGCACTCCGTACTAGTGACTTAAACAATTATAGCGATTAATTACGGAAACTTTTACGATAATACAATAGTTATTTTTGTAAAATACGTGCAAGTGCAATTAAAAACATTTTTAACATACATTACGTTCAGTATAAGACTTAAAAATTAATACTTTATTATCGTTTAACTGTATCGTGAAAAGAACTGATAGTTTTAGCATTATTATTTGTATAGTATTTTTGTCCGCTAAAATGTGTAACATTTTTAGTGGATATGGCTGATAGGTGGTGCAAATAGTAATAATTGTTGCCATATTATTGTTTTTTTATAGATTCTTCAATCCCAAACGATGAATTTTGACTTGAAAATTCCAAAAATATTGCATATTTAATTTTCAAGTATTAAATAATAATAGCCTAGTACAGATAGTTTTAATAGTATCAACCAAGGTTCTTTAGCCCTTATTATTGTAACACCCAGTAACAATCATTATTTAAACCTAAATCAATGATTTGTAGTTAACAAATCGGCAATACCATCGGTACACTATTAAATTAAGCATTTTGTCATATATAAACAAGTAATTTGTGGTTTTATACTCAAAAGGTTTGAAGCCTAAATTCACGTTAGTTTTAATTCTATTTATATGCATAACATGTGTTATAAATTTAATTGAAATAAAAAATATTAAAAAGTGGGAAATATAACCTCAAATTTACAGTGCAGTTTCACACAAGTATCAAATTAATTTCATTTTTAAGGTGGATTTAATAGATAGTAATAATTGAAAAATGAACGTAAAATTTTGTTTTTATACCGTAGGAAAATGTTATTGCCGCTCAAAATTAATTGCTTTTTGAATATTTTTGGAATAATATATCAAGGGTCAACATTTTGGTGTAGGGGTTTTTGTGTGTTAGCCATAGCTGCCGTTTTAAAAGTATAATAAACCTGTTACTGCTTTTGTTTTTAAATACCTGTATTCAAGATAGAAGCAAAATGTACAAAATTTTAAATATTTTTTCGTTCAATAATTGTATTTTTATTGTGATTCCTGTTGTATATAATTGGAAAATACTTTTTTGAATATAAAATTAACAGTAGTGCTTTTCAATTGTGATAGTAATGTAAATGAATTGTAAAAAGAATATTGTATTTTTACTATTAATAATTATTCGCTTGTTATCGTTTTAAATGTATAGTGTTAGTCAAAATGGTGTGATAATAGTGTCGGATCGCCTTTTACAAAATGTATTCACTTCTAACGATTCACAGTGTACTTTTATCTATCACTGCCATTTTTAAATGTTGTAAGTTCAGAAATTGTAAATTCGTATTTTTTTTTACATACGACTTGTAAATATTATGATTGTAATTTTTATTACAGGTACTTACATGTAGGTACTTAAATTATTTGTAGATATATTTTAAAATAAATATGCGTGTTTTTATCATAAAAGAATATTATATCAATAAAATTTATCTTGCAACTTTTCCATAAAAAAACATCTTGAAAAAATCGATCGTTTAAGCGCTGTTGATAAAAAACAAAGCTAAAACTTTTGTTTTTAATTTTTACTTATAACTTTTGCTTATTTGAAATCATAGCCGAAATAATTTTTGACATTTTGGGACACTTTTTTATGTAGATTTGAAATTTGTTTCTGAATGTTACTTCAATTGTTTTATTTTAACATAAACTTTCTCATTTCAAATATGGGTCCTAGTTGGCTGTGACACCATTACAAAAAGATTTTTTTTCATGTTTAATTGATGTACACCTTGTTGGGTTTATCTTTAAAAATAAGTAAGTTATTACAATATTATTGTATTTATTAGGTTGATTAAAAGTGGCCATTGAAAAAGTAAAACAAAAGATTACATAAATAATAAGCTATCTGTTCTTAATTAATCACAAAAGAAATTAAAACTCAAATAGTAAAAGGATATACAGGGTATATACCACAAGGTATGCCTTTGCTAATTTTTGCCTAAATCGAATGTTTAGGACCTAAAAGAAAAATATTTACAAAACAAAATAATTTCTATGTGTCTATTCATATACAGGGTGTCCCAGTTATTGTGAACAGCATGGGAATTTTGTAAACGGTAAGAAATAGGAAGTTGGTTAAATGGATTAAAATGATCTATATCAGCATTTCTCAACCTTTTTTGGTGACGACAACAAAATTTTACTAGGTATTAAAGAACTACTAAATAAGTTAATTCTAATATTTTCATTATCATTTACTTACAATAATATTGAAATGTAAAGATAAGTAACTATTATACAGGGTGGTCCACTTTTTTGTAGCAGGACTTTCAACAGTCAATACAAAAACAAATTTTAAAGCGAATATTCCATATCAACATGGGTTTATAAACGCTTCATTTTAAAGATAAAGGGAAAAAATATAGATAATTTTTAACCGTTTCCCAACCAGTACATATATTTAAACCAAATTTGGTATACAGCACCACCTTACAGGTTACCACATTCGGTGAGAATGTCAACCCCCACAAGTTGCTTGTGGGGGTTAAGTTTCAATAAATTTTATAAAAAACTAGTACGGCCCTGTTAAATAAATCAAATTCCAAATGGTGGTAGATACGGAGAAAGGTCAAGAGACATTTTTTGTATAGAATAAACCCACTCTACCCAATATCAAGTTTTAGTTTGATTTTGAACAGGACCGTACTAGTTTTTTATAAAATTTATTGAACCAGAACCCCTTCAACTCCGCCACAGGTTGCTTGTGAGGCTTGACATTCTCTCCGAATGTGGTAACCTATAAGGTGGGGCTGATTACCAAATTTGGTTTAACCATATTTACTGGTTGAGAAACGGTTAAACATTATCGATATTTTTTCGAAAATTTCGACCCTGTATCTTTAAAATAAAGCGTTTATGGACCCATGTTGATAAGGAATATTCGCTTTAAAATGAATTTTTGTATCGACTGTTAAAGTCTTGCTACAAAAAAGTGGACCACCCTGTATATAAGTAAATAAACCTTTGACAGAAATCACAAAAAATTATTTTAAAAAATTACAAAATCATTGCATATAGCAGTGGTTCCTAACCTTTTAGTGGGCGCGGCCCCCTAAATATCCTAAAATAAATTTCGCGACCCCCTAGTTTGTAGTAACAAAAATATTACGATTTATGTAAGAAGATATCTCTCCGATGGTTCGAGTAAAATAAGGAGCAAAAAAATATTTTTTTAAAGATTTCTATATTTTAACCCTTTGGTTCCAGTTTGCTACCCTATGTCTTATAGCAGTGGTCCCAAAGTGGGGTGCGCGCACCCCCGGGGGTACGCGAGATCATTTCTGGGGTGCGCCGGATAATTCTTAATAAATAAATATTTCTATTTCCACAGCATAATTTAGCAAATTTTGTGATGAAACTATTGTGATTTTTTATTTTGGGATGTGCGCTAATCCTGCGACATTAAAGTAAGGGTGTGCGACCAAAAAGTTTGGACACCGCTGTCTTATGGCGGAAAGCAATAATTGGTAATAAAATAGGTATGAATAATAAAATGTTATTTAAATGTTTTGCATGGTGTAACTTGCCTTGTCAAACAATGGTAAATTGCAAGAAACCATTAAATTGTACACAATTAGTCAATTATAATCAGGTGATAAATTATTTATGGATTTGTTTTTAAATTCGAAGTTATAAAATTAATGTTAATTTTAAGATATTTTAAGTTTGTGAAGTGAATGAAAACTTTTTTTATTGAAAAAATTTAGTTTGGTCTGAAAGTAAATTTATTTGTTATTAAATTATTAAACACCACGAAAACTGAAAGTGTTTTATTGACCCAGTGGTTAACTGGTGAAACCACCGACTTTTTCTCTTTTTAAAGAAATATAATTACAAACAGATTTTTTTATTGTACATTTTAAGTTAATTAAGTGCATTGTTTTTTTCTTTTTATTAGGAAAACTTATTTTGGGCCTTAAAGGGTTAAAAAGTAAAAAGGTTTTATAAATTCTTCGCGGCCCCCCGTTTAAGAATCGCTGGCATATAGGGGACATTCTATGGTTACTAACTTTACGTATGTTTGGTAAAGTTCATTGTTAGGAAGGGAGCACACTCCATTCCCGAACATTATGTATTACAGGAATTTGTCTTCAGTGCCGTGCTAATCATAATTACGTAAATTTAAAATTAGTTTAAAATATTTTTATTTCGTAATTTTATAAATTAAAATTTATTTTTTTGAAAAAGAACAGTTTTTAACGTAGACAGGTAAAAATTCTCCGTGGACCGGTCAAATTTCTCCGTGGACCACCGGTGCCGGTCCGCTGGACTGGCGCTTAAGAAAAGCTGATCTATATGATTTAAGAGCAATTGTTCTCTTTAAAAAAAATTAGTAGTTTTTGCGCTGATAAAAAACAAAACACATCATGTTTTTAATTTTTGCTTATAACTTGCTTATTTAAAATCACACTCAAATTGTTTTTAGACATTGGGGGTCACTTTTTTGCGTAGATTTGAAATTCGTCGACAATTTTTTTTTTGTTATTTTAACATCAGCCGTATTTAAAATAAGAAAGTTTATGTTAAGATGAGAAAAACAAATGAAGATAGGTAAAGTTTATCGAAGCATTTCAAATCTACGTATAAAAGTGCCCCATAATGTCGAAAAATATTTTGAGTGTGATTCCAAATAAGCAAGTTATAAGCAAAAATCGAAAATCTGATGTTTAGTTTTTTATCAATAACACAAAAACCATTATTTTTTTGGAAGATTTTTCTTCGTGAAATAGTTGCCCTTAAATCATAGATCATTTTGACCCATTTAACAAAATTCGTATCTCTTACCGTTTACGAGAACCATGCTGTTCGCGATAACTGGGACCCTGTATATTAATGTATACATTAAAAAAAAATTTTTTGTATACACCTTTCTTTTAGGTCCTAAACATTTGATTTATGCAAAAATTATTAGCAAAGGCGTACGTTGTGGGACACCTTGTATTTTAAATAATAATTTATGCTTTTTCACTTACTTAAAACCAAGTTGAATACACAGTAATAGAGCATTTTTTCATTAATGTGTGAAACTTACAATTAAAAGATATAAACTGTTTTTAAGAAACTGCAAAACAGACATCAATACAGGGTGTTTCAGTAAAAACTCCCTTATCCCTCAACTTCTTTTTATTAAGAGATAAAGCGCTGACATTTATTACAAAATATATTAAGGGTCTCTAGGCTTTTTATACAAAAAGTTCTGATAAAAATACCAACAGGGGTCGCACTTTTCAGTCCCCTGTGAAGGTGGGATATGTTTGAAAATATTACTATGGGAAACCTTTTAATAAATATAAAACATCTACTAAATATAATTCTCCTACATTTATCCTAATTTGAGAAGTAAAATAAAAACCCAATTTTACCGCTCCCCTCTAGGGGGATGTAACTCCGAAAGGAGACGTCTAAGGAAAAATTTGTATATAGAAGACCCCCCTTAATTTTCGATAAGGAACACTTCCCGAATTTTTTCGCAATATTTTAGAAACACCCTGTGTAGCCTGGTATAATTTTTATTGGATTTTTACTCACAAATGTCGTTCGGCGCTGAGGATCAAAAATAAATTTCTTAATAACTTTATCGCTACAACAAATATTTTAATTTTCATCCTAGTTCTCAACTTAGTCAGTAGGTACAGTGTACTTTTTAAATTTATATTTGAGATATAAATATAGCTTTGTTTAATTTTTATTGGATTTTTGCTTAAAAATGTCGTCTATGCTAGGGTT
Organism: Elmis aenea; assembly: GCA_947652605.1. Classification (NCBI taxonomy): domain Eukaryota; kingdom Metazoa; phylum Arthropoda; class Insecta; order Coleoptera; family Elmidae; genus Elmis; species Elmis aenea. The sequence goes on from OX393582.1 coordinate 33,602,127, forward strand.
TCAAAACAAATTTCTCAATAACTCTGTCATTACAGTAAATATTTTGATTGTCTTTGTACAATATATTTTAGAAATTCATATTTAAATCATAAATATAGCATCATTTTATTTTTATTTGTTTTTTACTCATTAAATGTCTATCGGCAGCCCTGGTTCAAAACAAATTTTTTAACAATATTATAATAAATGTTTCAGACCATGCACCAACTTTTATCAGGAATAAAATTTTCTGAGAAATCAATAATAAATTTGTTTTCTATTTGTTGCAGACTTATTGAATGCGAAAATTTCTTAAAAAATTGGAATTTGACGGTAAAATTCTAAATAATTTTTTTGTATCTCTTAAAATAAAGACACTTTACTCTTGCGAATATTTCAAAAAATTGCTAAAATCTAGTGTCTAGTGACTTTTTATTAAATTTGTTTAATCCTAAAATATGTTTTAGAGTTTTAGACCATGCACCAACTTTTACCAAAAATAAAATTTTCTGAGCAATCGATAATTTTTTTCCCATTTGTTGCAGACTTTTCGAACGACACTGTACATGGTAGCAGTGTTGTATTTTTTACAAAGATTTTTTTGTTTTGCCGGCACCCCCGCCTTACCTTTAACAGAATTCCCCATGTACTCCTTTTTTAGAAAATAATAGTCAACTAATAATACATTTTTTTTCTTGAATAACTTTTTTTCAGACATGATGCAACAACAAACTCCACTAATTTGCTCAAATTTAACCTCGAATTTTAAATACCGTGTATGATTAACAACAATAAACACCGTAATAAACTACATTTTATTGATAATAATAATCACTCATTATAAATGCATGCAACATTAAAATTATTTGTATAATAAAAAATTATAATATTCAATAATTAAAAAAAAATAAATTATTTAGCTTTAACATGAATACCCATATGATCGATCAACGCGCTTCGACCTAAATACGAGGCCTTACAAATTTCGCATTTAAAAATTTGCTCATTGGAAACATCGATTGTGCTGTTAACAATTTCATTGGTATCAATTACATCAGGCGTATTATTTCTATGTACCAACATAATATGACTCTTACAGTTGTCCTTACGTTTAAAACCTTTTCCACAATGAGGACAAGTAAAAGGTTTCTCGTCAGAATGTATACGCGAATGCCTTTTTAACGTACTCCAATTTTCAAATGAAGACTTACAAACATTGCAGTCATATTTCGGTTTGATTTGCGAGTGCGACTGTAAATGTATTTGTAGTTCACTTTGCTTTTTAAACTGTAGCACACAGACCGTACACTGGAATTCCTCACGCTGGACAACAAGAAGGTCGTTGTCTGCCGTCGTTTTGTTTAACTCCTTCGACTCGGCTTGAAGGTCTTCGGTAACCGAGCTCCAACTTCCTGTACTAGTCGTGGTGGCCGGCGTTTCACAAGATCGGGAGTTGCTCTGTTCAATTTCGCTCATGATTGGTGTATTTGTTAAATCGGCATTGTTGAAATTTAAAGGATCATCTGCAGCATTCCAAATTGAGTCCATACCATCTTGTATGCACGTGTTATAAAGCGGTTTCGATTCATTGGAACTGTGAATATTATTTAAACTGGCGTCATTTGCATTTAAAACGTCGACTGTGGAATCCCATGTGGGGTTCTGTGTGTCTTCGTTTGTTTGCAAACTGTCCTCGATTATACCATACAGCAGCTTTTGCATGGAAATTTTATGTTCAGACGATTCCTTATCGACTTGCAACTCAAGTTTAATTTTTAAGTCATCGGTAATTTCATCTGTATTTGTTGAAATTTCTGTTTCTAGATCATTTGTTGCTGGTACAACAACGGCGAGCTGTATTTCCGACACTGTAGTGTTGAGGTTATCCGGTTTGTTTTCAATAATACTATTAAGGGCTTCTAATTGTGCTCCGTTCCAAATACCACCATAGCTAGAGTAACCGAGATTAATTTGGTCGTCATAATTCGACTCATCAACTTTACTAGACGATTCATTATAATCGATATAATTCTCTGGCTTATTTTCGGCGCCAGGATGTCTAATTCGAAGGTGTTTCTGTAACAACCAATTTTCGTAAAATCCTCTACCACATATAAAACATTTATAACTCTTATCATTAAAATGTTTCTTAATGTGCAGGTTAAGTTTGTCTGATCGTGTAAAAGTGTTTTGGCAGAGGTGGCAATTAAGTACTTTCTTTATAGATTTACTTTTAAATGGTAACAACCTTTTTCTCCTGCCAATTTTTCTTTTTCTTTTAACAGCTGACAGTTTACTGCCTTCATTTGTTTTATCAATCGACAAACTATTTTGAACGTTTGTTTTTTTATTGGTAACAATTGGTTTCTTACGGCTGCTATGTGCTTTTTTTGTGACACTAGTAGGTTTCTTCTTTTTTTTGTTTGAAGTTTTATCCGTAGAGCTATTCCCAGTTTTCGTCTTGCCAATAAGTTGTGTAGATTTTGATTTGTTTTTATTTTCACAAGACGTTTTAATATGCTTATTTAAAGTAGACTTTAAAAAGAATGGTTTCAAACAGAATTTACACTTAAAAGGCTTCGCTGCATCAGAATGTGTGACTCGGTGCACGTCCATAAGTGTTTGACTTCGGAATGTCTTACCGCACTTTTCACAACAAAAATTGTCAAGTACTTCGTTTTCTGCTTTGTCACAGGGTGCTACCACAACGAAACATTTTAATGAGTCAGGGCTGCATTGATTACTTTTGCAAGCTTTGTTAATTAAATCTGTATCATTACGTGATTTGCAATATGTTTTTGTACTTGTCGATAGTCCAGATGAACTACAAAGGCTGATGAGAGATGAGGAGCTTGTTGGAGACCCCAAATTGGATGACAATTTAATTTTTTTATAAGACTCTAATTTCTTAGAATCATCTTTAGTAATACTGTTTACCAATTCGTCTACACTATTAATCAACAGCGTATCTTGTGAATTGTTTACCGAACGTTTCCTACTGGTTCTACGTAATTCACTAACATCATTTTTATTATTACTATCTTTTTTGCTGTTGTTTGATCCCGTTTCTTTGTTATCATGAAAATTATTTAACGTTATTAATTGTTCGTTAATAAGACTGTTTAAATTATCGTAGTTATCACCGAGTTCTGAAGCCAACTCTTCTTTTAGCAGTTGAGTTATTTGTAAGTAGTTCGAATACAACTTAGTACGTCTCAACTTTTTTTCTGTCTCCAAACACATGCACCTAAACGCATAAGCAGAATCAAGTTTCTTCGTGCAATCATCACATAAATAGGAACTTTCTGCATCGTTCAAAGTCTGCAATAAAAAAAATTTTAATGATTAAAAATGGATAAAATAATTCAGTTCTTACTAGGTCAGGTATACAAGATGTTAGTTTTACACTATAGGTGATTTGTTCTGAAGAACTAACATTCATATCCAAAAATTTATCACTTTCTGATGCAATTTTCATACAAGTTCGACAAAATTGAAGGTTAGTTAAAACTGGTGTGTTCATTTTGTTAATTTTACATCCGCTGGCTTCGAAGGGAGGCAAACTGTTAATGTTATCTCAGTTAATAGAGGTTATAGTCACTTTTGACCACTGTTTGACGTTTAAAAAATAGTTGCTAATGTAACGTAAACGGAACCGTGAAGTTTTCTTTTGTTGTAACGAAAGTGGTAAACAATTTAAATTATTAAGTGATTATTTCAACATTTCTATTATAAATAGTTAAGTACAAATTGTTTTACTTTACAAATCATAGTTGAATTTAAAAATACCAGTTTGTTGTATTACTGTGGCGGTACTTTACTTGTGTTTAAATGCGTGTGCGGTGTTAGGGTGTGTGGAAGTCTATTAAAACACCCGTTATAATTTTTGGTAATTTTGAAAACTTGGTAAGCGATTTAGAATCAACAATTACATAAAAGTGTTCCGTAGGAACGAACTATTAGGTGGTTGTGTGTGGTACGTTTATTTATTGATTTTTTCGTAAATTTTAGACATGGAGCCTGACAGCATACAGCAAAAAGTTTTGCAAGTTACAAAGAGCTTAGAAAAGCAAGTAGATGCAGCTATAGAACAAATAGACAAGTTAGATGTTAATGATATAGAGGGACTCAGAAAACAGAGAGTAAAAGAGTTGAAAGAGTTAGAGGCAAAACGCCAAGAATGGATGCAAAATGGACATGGGTCGTTCGAAGAATTAGCAGAAGAAAAAATGTTTTTCGATATAATTAAAAAGTCAGCGAATGTTATAATACATTTTTTCACGAGAACTAATACACGTTGCCCCATCGTAGATAAGCACATGAAAATTTTAGCACCGAAACACATGGAAACTAAATTCGTCAAGTTAAACGCTGAAAAGTGTCCGTTTCTAGCCGAACGTTTAAAAATTAAAGTTATCCCCACGTTAGTGTGCATTCAGAATGGTATAATGGTCGACAAAGTGGTTGGTTTTACAACTTTGGGAAATCGAGACGATTTCAGTACAGCAATGTTGGAATGGAGATTGGCACAGAATAAGGTGATTGATTACGATGGCGATTTAACAACTCCACCTGGAACGACTGACTTTAAGGCCAAACAGAAGTCTAAAAGTTCGATCAGGGAAGGAGTTCACAACAATGAATCTGACGACGACTTAGAACAGGAAGATTTCACTTCATATTTTCAAAATAATTCCGATTTATTGGCACAGAATGTGGCGAAAAATGGATCTCTTTCTCTTACTCGTGAAGAAGAATTAGAATTGGGACTTGTTGATGATGATCATGAAAAACCAAATGATAAGGAACCATAACCGTTTGTTCTTGTTAATGTATGGTATTGATAATTGCATGTTTTTTTTTTTAAACAAACTGTATGAGCTTTAACATATTTTTTACACCTTTAATAAATAAATAATCACATATTGTACAAATTTTATTAACCTTTTACAGTAAAAGTATAAATAATTATAAATATATATTACAATTATATTTTAAAAGACAATTACTCAGTCAGTGCCTCACTTATTTAAAATACCAAACGCATCCAAGGAATTGCCTATCAAAATTAAACGATAAATTTTTTGGCAAATGTAAATAGTTAAACTTCGAGGGCTACACGTTCTTGAGCCTTCTTTGACTTCTTTGTTTTTTCTAAAATATAAACGAAATTATTAAAATTTAGTTGAAAATAGGATTGACGGATTTGTGATTATCATAACTGGAACAAGAGGGGATCTGTGCCCCCCAGCCCGGAGGTAAGACCAAGGCCATGAAAAAAAAAACTAGTTGAAAAACAATTTTAGTTATTTTCATTCAGGATAAAAATCCTTTGGGGTGCGATTGTACTTGCCTCTGAACTTATGCAATCCATCAACTATAGGGTTGCCAGCTTTTCATTTGTTTAATAGCGTAGCGATTAAAACAAAAGAGGTAGGGGGGGAGGGTTGAAAAAATGCGTCGCAGGCGATTTTTTTGAATTTTAATCGTTTAAACGTTTTTTAATGTAAAGTTAGATAATGTAGAGTACTTAACCATCATCCAGAATTACAGTTCCATGGCAGAATCGTTATCGCGTATTTGTATGTGTATGTGTTAAGGGTAAAAATTTTCACTCTATTTAAGTAAAGGAACAGATATCTAATGTATTTAGCAAAATTACAAAAAAGTAGTAATATAAATATACACATAAAATTAACATGAATTCTAAAAATGTAACACACTATTCGAACCTAAAATTTAGAAAAAACGGAAAAACATCAGTTTACGCTTTACGTTTATATTATTGTTTGTTCGAATAGTTAAAAAATTTGCCTAACCAAAAAGCATACATTATTATGAATTACTTCTAAGGCATGCGTACAGCGTACACATAAATATTTTCTCATGAAAATGTATATATATGAACCAAAAGCGTACAGTTGGCAACCCTACGTGCAAAGCGCAATTTTCTGGATTTTCTAACTAGTTTTGATAAATCGAGATATTCGACGGTCCTGAAACCTTTTTTCAGGACACAGAGATCGAGACAATCCTGGAAAACTGAACGTCTGGAAACCCCAGCTGGAAATAATAAAACATACCAGGTGAATCGGTGACCGGTTCCATTTCTTCGACTTCTTTTTCTGAAGAAACTGGTTCTTCTGGTACAACAGGTAGTGATTCGCCTATTATATCATTCAACTCTGCTTCAACGGCGGCTTCATCTTCATCCGTAAGCACACCACTCAACAATGCATTTATTTCCTACAAAAAAATTAAAGCTTAACTGTAATATCTATGTAGAAATGTAGTATTTGATCACGTACTTCCTGTTTCTCAGCACCTTCTCTAGTTTCTTCAAGCATTTTTTCAATTTCATCAATATCTAAAGATTCATTGACCTTTTTCAGGGCTTCATTGCCTTGTTTCAGCCCTTCTAATACTTGAACTTCGATTTGGGCAAATTCTATATCATGTGTCAATCGCTCTAAATTTTCAAGTTGCCCATCTGTTTTCTGTAGTAGCTGTTCCTGATATCGTTTCTTTCTTAGCAATAGTTTTGCTCGGCTAAAATGAAACATGTAGTATCATTTACAATTATTTTTTTTCGCACTTACTCTCTTTTGCCTTCGTTTAATAGCTTCCGAGCGATGTCTTTATCAATATCTAATTTTATTTCTATTCGTTTTTGGTATTGTTTTAGTTTATCTCGTTGTTGTTTTAATTGCTGGAAGAAGAAACATTAAAATATTGTTTTCTAACCTCAACAAAAACTTACCAAAACAGCTTTATCTTGCTGTGTAATCCTTGATGGGGCTTTCTTTTTTCCAAAAATTATTCCCATGATTATTTTATACACGATTTTACAATTGAACTTAATTAACCGCGGTTCTTTGAGTCATAATAAACAAATTATTAGACGTTTTGACAAGTCAACATATCAGTCATATGCATAGATTATCATCTGGTCATATGGTTTAATGGGTTTAACCATTTAACCACAGTATTTAACCGTGGCTATTGTTCCAATCGAAGTGAATTTTTCATTATTGTGAAAACCTACCTTAATTTAAATTTTAAGAAATCCGTATTTGTTATAGGAAACGTGTATAAATAACAGTTTTATCCAGTATTTTCGATGCTTGTAATGAATACGCTGTATTAATTATAGTTTATAGTGGGCACATGTTGTTGACAATTAAATTAGGTTAGAATTAAACATAAACATTAAAATGTGTTCCAGCGTTGGAACTTTTGTTCTGCCAGGAGATATAGTGAAAGATTTAACTTCACCTAGAGGAGTGATTGTCCTGGGACCAGGTTTACGACGACACGATGATCCAAATTCGTTGCTAGTAACACAAGCAGGAATTTTAAAATTCAAACCAATCAATGTGTACTGGGTAGAAGGCCATCAAAAACATTATCAACCTAAAAAAGGCGATTTGGTTGTTGGAATAGTAGTAAAAAAGGGTGGAGATGTTCTAAAAGTCGACATTGGAGGCAGCGAACACGCTGCATTATCGACTTTTGCTTTCGAAGGGGCTACAAAGAAGCAGAGACCTGACGTTCAAGTTGGAGATGCTGTGTATGCTAAGCTTTTAAATGCACATCGTGAAATGGAACCAGAATTAGTTTGTGTCGATTCTTACTTCAAAGCAGGAAAGCTGGGACTGCTCTCATCAGAAGGTTTCTTAATGAATGTTAGCTTAAATTTAGTGAACCGGTTGTTAAACATAGAAAATCCTTTGTTGAAGACTTTGGGAAAAAAATTTGTTTACGAAGTAGCAATAGGTATGAATGGAAAAGTTTGGATTAATGCCAAGTCCACCAAAGACATTTTTAACATCATGAATGCTCTTTTAGCTGCCGAACAGCAAAGTGATAAAGACATTGTGGCACTTTGCAGACAATTGTAATTAATTTATAACATCTGCAACAATTTATCACAATAAATATCTTTATTTAAGTTGTAAAATGAAGATTAGTTTTAAGAACAGTTTAAAAGATATTTATTATATTGCTTATTGTTTATTTCTACAAATGTATTATAGATCTGCTTAGTTTTATTGATTTTTTTAAAGAAATAAAAGTGATTAATTTGAAGGTAATTGTTTTATTATTGATATCGTGTCAATTTTTTAAGTCTACAATATCTAAAAACTTCTTAGTAATGTGTTACCTACACTTGTTTTTAGAGTTTAATTTATAGTGTATTTTGTATGTTGGACTCTGCTTAATCACCTTGTGGTTTTTACGATTTACAATTTAAAAAAAGAGAAGATTTTTTATCAGGGTGCATGCTTGTCCAATATCTTCGAAAGACTGGCTTGTAAAAGTTCTTAAAATAATGAAATGAATACTAAAGTTCTTCGGTTTATTTTTTCAGAGTTTATTAGAATTTTAAATTCTTTCTGAAGAGTGAAGATTAAAAATGTTGGTAGTTTTAGCATGCATTTTTTTTCGCAGAAAGGAATATTAAGGTTTTAGGATCGAACTTAAGTTTAATCAACATTTCTCAGTAATCTAAAACAAATATACAGGTAATCCTTGGAGGTATCGATGATGAAAAATAAATATATTGACGGTAACACCTTAATTTTCTATCACCTTATAGTACAAAGGTTATCCTAGCCATTTATTATCACGTGATATTATGTGTATGCTGGTGTATGCGTATGGTAATGGTACTGTTGGGTGATTGTTCTCATTGGCTTACACTTTGCTTAGTACATGAGCGATTTGCAATCAGAACGTACTCGTTTTTTTTTGCCTCTGAGCGTAAATCGGCTAGACGTGATTGTTGGAGCTAAAACTTAAGTGTCCCTTCTCAAACTTTGTTAAAGAACTATTAAAATGTCTGTTAAAACGAACGGATATCATCATGAATTTGGTAAATACTGTTGATCAATAACAAAGCAGTGTTATATTTGTTTTTTGTTTCACAGAGCAACTAAATGGTAAAACGAATGGATATCAAAGCTGTGGTGAGTTTTTGATTCGTAATTGTCAAAGTAATGACAAAATTATCATTGATATTCTAACCTATAATTTTTATAGATTTAGTTTCGATGGACGAAGATGATTTCGAAGAAATTAATATACCTGTACCGTGGGGACACATTGCTGGTAAGTGAAATAGTATTGATTTGACTGTCATTAAATATTTCAAGGCTAAAGTGTGCAGTTATTATTGATCCATACCGCGTTGAATGGAACAATATCAATAGTTAATTTGATTATTAGGTCAAAATCGCTTATGAACCATGATGTTACTTTACATAATCGTATTATTTAAAGTTGCATAATACTTGATAAATTAAATTAATGTTCATTTATAAATTGGAAAAGTTATTTAAGTGCTAAAATTTAAAATATCTGTGTTCGTGCAGATGCACGATGAAAATAAAATAAATTGGATTGAATTTTTGACCAAAATTGCATTAATTACTTAACGTACATCAGTTCAAAGGCCTAGTAAATGTGTACAGTAAAAATTTTGCCTTTATTTATTAAGAAACTTGAAGAACTTTAATTTTCAATTGTTGAATGTCAAATTCGTGACATGTTATAACTTTTTCAAAAACGCCTTTACTTTCTGAATCAAAAACTAACAGGTATTCAGTATTGTAACAATAAATTATTAGCTAGAATATTCTAATGTATTCACAAAGTACAATATTAACGCAAACTATAAAGGAAACAGTTTACGAACTTTATGAATATGTATTAAATATTTGTATTGTAGTTTTGTTTAACTATTATGTTTTGTATAATCGTTTGTTATTTATTAAACCATTGAATGTAAAATGGGTATTGACATAGAACAGTTAGTTTTGCATTTAAAACATATTTCTTAAATTTAATTTAATTTTATTTGTCGAACATTTAAATTATTTTAAAATTTTTGAGAACAATCGCAATTGTGCGTATAACAAAACACTGTCAAAGAGGTCATTGTCTCATGGTTATGCAGATAAAAGAATGCTTGTAGTTTTTTTTTTTTTTTTTGTTTATAAAACTACTAAATTTTTACTTGCTGAATAATGTTTTAGCCTGAGTTAAGCCTCTGTTGGGGAATTAGATAAGAAAAACTAAAAGTCATAAACCTTTACTAAATATAAATTCAGAACTATTTTATCATTGTATGGCTGTTGTAAAGGTACTTTTTAAAATGTGAAAAAAGCCACAATATAGTCATAAAATGTTCCGTTTTATTGATCCTTTGAATTTTGTAGTTTAATGATTAAAAAATGGACAACGTTTTTAAAAAATAAAAATGTTCATCACTGTTTTTTTTATCAGCGAATGTTTTGTGTCAATATTTGTCTTATATTTACCTAAGACAGTGGTTTCCAACCTTTTTGTACCTCCGCCCCCCTTTTTTATGAAAAAATTTTAGCGCCCCCCTCCCTTTTCGTAACAATCTAATTTCATAAATACCATATACCATATTCTGTATAAGTAAAGTTCTTTCTGTTGTTTGTATTCAAAAATAGTATGTTGGTAATAGCTGCGCGCCCCCCTTGCAATAGTCTCGCGCCCCCCTAGGGGGGCGCGCCCCACAGGTTGGAAACCTAAGACTATGTTTAGATAAAAATTAATCATTGCTAATAAGCTGTTCTGGTTTTTTTAACATGACAGCTGTTTTAATTAATTCTTTGTTAGTCAGTTGCATAATTAAAGTTTTATACATATGTTATTTTTAATTGTGTATATTTGACGTGTATTAGTTAAGTATTGCATATAATGTTAATACAAATTTGAAGGTCTTGTTTAACGTGATTAATAAGCTTTTATTTGTTCAGTGGGTTTTGCAGGTTAAATATTTATGAATATTGTTTAATCTTTTTATGCTTTAAAAAGTGTTGACCATTCAATATTGTATTAAAATTTAAGTCTAAAATTAAACATTTTAACGTAAAAGAATAAAATCAATAAAAAAGCCCCATTTAACCATCATTTTAAAAAGTCCATTTATTTATATGGAACACCCTGTATACAGGGTGTATACTTTTACATTTTCTTAAAGATAATTGAATTGAGTTTAAAAAATATTAAACATGTTCTATGCCTACAGATAATATTTTATGAGTTATTGCTTGCTTATTGATTATTTATTGGTACCTAAACATGCAATATATTCCATTAAAAAATCAATTTTAAAGTTAAGCAAAATTGATCCATCACAAAATATACCCTGTGTATTGTTTTAAAAATTTAACAGGTTAGCAATAATTGAGGCGTCCGGGTGTAAAACCTGTTAAGTAACAAAAAAAAATTACAGGAAAGTGGAAAAGCGCTTTCAATACCGCTAAAAAATTAATTTTAGTGCAAATGAGGTCTTATTGTTTATTTCTACAGTATGTTTGGATCCAAATAGCAAATAACAGGCATCGCTAGCTTCATGATGGTTAACATGTTTTACGTGCAGAAAAGTTGGCATATAAAAAACTGTTACTTAACCCTTTCAAGATGGATTTTTTTTTTCTAAGCGGAATGTGAAATTTGCTTATTCTTATGGTTTTTGTGTTAATATAAGTGTATTATACAAGATTTCAATATAGCCATATTTTTGAAAAAATTCAAATTTTAATTTTGATTATGGGATATATAGCCCATTAGGCATTTTAAATGGGATTATATATCCCAACAGTTGTGAAGCTTATCAGAAAGTGAACCAGAGATATAGCAAATTTGAGATTATAGCGAAATTAGCGGAAAAAACAACGGTACTTATATTCGCACACACTGAAAAGACTGAACTGGCTATATTACAGCTATATTGGGAGTAATTAGCCCAGCAGTATTCATAAACATTTGTCTGGGATATATTGTCCCGTTAGTATCGAAAGGGTTAACAGGTTTTACACCCAGACGCCTCAATTAATAAAATGATATTCTATCAAATATTGTACGTTTACCTATAAATTATCATTAAAACAGCCAAAACTCGAGAAATATAGGTTTTAGACATTAAACACCATTAATGTTTCTTAACAGTGGCATTTTTAAACAGCTAAATATGAATCTTCAGTTAAAGATCTGTATCCGACAATATTTTTAAAAAAACTACATAACTCAAAAACTATTGATTTTAGGTATAAAAAACTTAATAAATTTTTGAAGGGGAATTTAATTTGTAATGTAAAAATTGAAGAATATACAGGGTGTTGCATTTAAAGTAAAAAAGTTACATATCGGTGTGCGGAAACAGAACACTCGGTATAGCTGAAAATAGTTTTAGGTCATGTAGCTCATGATCTTTAACAAATCTTCTTTCAAAACTTTTTTCTTCATATTTTGAATAATAAACTAGATGTGAAGGAAATATGCACTAGATGAACACCCTGTATACAGGGTGTCCCAGTTATCGTGAACAGCATGGGGATCTCGTAAGCGGTTAGAGATGCAGAGTTGGTTAAACGAGTCAAAATGATTTTTGATTTAAGAGCAACCATTCTATGAAAAAAATCTTGAAAAAAGTAATCGTTTTTGCGTTATTCATAAAACTACTTTTGCTTATAACTTGCTTATTTGAAATCATACTAAAAATATTTTTTGACATGACGAGGACACTTTTTTTACGTAGATTTAGAATTTGTTAATTAATTTTGCCCATCTTCATTTGTTTTTGTTATTTTAGCATCAACTTTCTTATTTTGAATACAGGTTGTAGGTATTGGCTGTGACACAATTAATTAAAAAGATATTTTTTTTCTAGTTTCATTGATGTATAAGTTGTTATGTTTACCTTTTAAAATAACTAAGTTATTACACTTTTATCGTATTTATTAAGTTTAATCAAAGTGGCCATTGAAGAACAAAACAATACATCACATAAAAAAACTAGCTGTACAGGGTGGTCCAAATTCGATGGGATTGCATGGGTATCTTGCTTAATATTTACAATAGAGAAACGGTTAAATTACCAAAAATGTGCAGTTTTTTGAGACAAACTCAGAACCGTTTTCAGAAATATTCTTATCAATTCCGGTTTTCGAGTTATTGAATAAAAAGTGTTTTTTGTCATATTAATAATGTGTCATATCTCCGTTATTGTTGTATATAAAATACAAGTTATTTGTATCGATGGATTCATTAGAAAACGCTCCATTTAAATAACCGCTTGTACCACTATACATAGTTCCATTTAAAGAAATTGACTTTTTGTCAAAAAACCGATTCCGCAACCTTCAAAGCCGATTAAAGTAACCTATATGACATTTGAAATTTACAAAAACGTTTTTTGGACAATTGTTGACATAATAAAAATCAATTTGTGCAGGTCACGGCACCCTTAATAAAAACCTAAATTTTGTTTCAAAATTTTTTTGAGGGTATAAAAATTAACCAAAATAGTGCAGTTGTATCCAAAATCGCTTCCTCTTTCCAAAAATGTAAAAATATACAGGGTGTTCCATTTAAAATAACAAAGTTGGGGTCATTTCCGGCGAAACCGGAAGTGAAACAAATGTGTGCATGTGCTCGAAAAGCCCAGTTTTTTGAACACATCATATGTCTAAAATTTCATTTATCTAAAATCAAAACTAAAGAAAAAAAAGGGGGTGTACACTTCATTTATACCCGGTATACTACATACATAACTGCTGATTCCGACTATGTTGTTGTTATCTTATGTTTAAATATTTACAATGTTTATCTCAACAACAAATAAAAAACCTTGGTAACTTGTACCACATGAGTTTTAAAAGGTTTTACACCTTGTTTTTTTTTTTGTTTTCACAGCCTACTATGAATTTCTTAAAAAAAAATTACTAAAAAACCTTCGTAACTTGCGTATTATTGAATATAAATACATCAACTCTTATATATTTGGAATGAGAAAAAAATAAGGAATTTAAATAGGTCATAGCCAATAGGGATTGTAAATTTACCGACTTTTTGAATTACCGGTAATTCGGTAAAATTGTCAATCAAAACCGGTTTACCGGTAATTTACCGGTAAACCATATTATTATATATATTTATATTATATTGTTTCTTTTTAGATTTTCGTGGTTACTAACATTTTTAATATAGTTTTCGGAGTTTATTCGCGTATCCCCTATAGTGAGAGCTTGCCGAAACGTCGAGCCAATTTAAATATTACCCGGATAAACTCCGAAAACCATATTAAAAATAAATATATTCATATACATTTATTTATTATGGAACTGATTGAGATAGTTGAAGCCTAAACTATCTCAATCAGTTTCGTACAATATATCAGTTAACAGCCATCAACGTAATATTTTTTTATGTAAGTAATATTCATATAATACAATATAAAATAGCAATATATAATACATAAAATAAAAATATTACAAAAAATTTAATCCAGCATTACAAAAAACACATGAAAATAAAATTATTTTGAACATAAAATGATATGACATAAAATATGTTGTCAAGCTATTAACAATATTTTTTATTTTAAGCTTTTCTTAAAACATAAGCATGTAGAAAACATAATTTATCTAAACTGTCCTCTCCTAATTGCGACCTAATTTTTGTAGAAAATAATCCAGCCGCGGAAAAAGCTCTTTCGGATTCTACACTTTTTGGTCGAGTAGTGAGTAAACAATCATATGCCATTTGTATGTTTTCCCCTTATTTTTTCTCCTTGAAAATACGTCAATTCTTTTTCGATTATTTGAATTAGATTTATATCATGATTAGAAAGATATTGTAAAATTACCGGAATACCGGTAAAAAATTGGCAAATTACCGGTAAAATTTAAAGAGTATTTTTTGCGATTTACCGGTAAACAGATTTATCGGTATTACAATCCCTAATAGCCAACTATCGCTTTAAGAAAAGGTAAATTTGTGTAATAACTTTTTAACGGCGAGCGTAATTTTTTTTCCTCCAGTTTAATAAAATTAAGCAAATATATCTAAAAATTATCTTCATAACTTTTTTCGCTATTTACAACAATAACGGAGATATGACGCATTATTATTATGACTAAAAAACACTTTCTATTCAATAACTCAAAAACCGGAAATGATAGGATATTTTTGAAATTGGTTCTGAGTTTGTCTCAAAAGACTGCACATTTTTGGTAATTCAACCGTTTGTCTATCTTAAATATTAAGCGAGATACCCATGCAATCGCATCGAATTTGGACCACCCTGTACTTAATTAAACACACAGAAAAGTTAAATACCTTAAACCTTAAGACATTATTTATATTTCATAATAATTTATGATTTTTCAGTTACTGTTATTATTGAATCTACATTATTACATGCTTTTAAAGTGCACTGCACTTTGTAGATAATAATGTTTTCCTAAGTATATTGCTTTTTGTTTGATGAAATATTTTCAAAATAGCCAACCTTAAAAAGACGAGCCACCCCTGCTTATTTTAAATAAAAATAACGTTTTACCTTAAAACGTTCATTCATTGGTATTTATTTTAATTTTAGGTAAATGGTGGGGCCCTAGAAACGTCCAGCCGGTCATAGCGATCCACGGATGGCAAGATAACGCGGGAAGCTTCGATCGTCTAGCTCCGATTCTACGTGATCGAGGCATATCAGTTTTGTGCATCGATCTACCAGGCCACGGTTTGTCATCTCATTATCCAAAAGGGCAATACTACTACATCTTCTGGGACGGTCTACACTTTCTTCGACGAATTGTGAAACACTTTAACTGGCAGAGGATTACGATCCTGGGTCACTCTCTGGGCGGTGCCATAGCTTTCCTATATGCTGCCGTTTACCCCGAAGACGTCGATAGATATATAAGTATCGACATAGCGAGCCCGTCGGTACGGGACCCTATTAAAATGATGTCAGTGGTCGGCGATAGCGTAGACAAATTTTTGGGGTACGAAAATTTGCCAAGCGATAAATCGCCGTCTTACGATTATCATGAAATGGTTGATTTAGTACACGATGCTTATAAGGGTTCGGTTAGCAAGTCGTCCTGTGAAATTATGATGAAGAGGGGTATGCAGCCAAGGGGGAATGGAAAGTATAAATTCTCAAGGGACGTACGGTTAAAAGTTTCCGCGTTAGCTTTCATGACGATCGACCAAGTTTTGTTGCACGCCAAATGTATAAAATGTAAGGTGATGAATATCAGGGGCGATCCGGGTATGGTTTTCGAAAAGGCCGAGTATTACGATATGGTGCTCGATAAGATCAGTGAACATGCGGAAGTCGTGGAAAGGCATGTCGTGGCCGGCACGCACCATTTGCATCTTAACAATGCAGCAAGCATTGCCGGTATTATCGTGCAATTTTTGAAGTCTTAGATACATTTTCGCTTATTTGTTCTATGTATGTGTTTGTTTAATTTATTTATTTATATTTTGCTCAACACAGAATCTAGTTAACTAGATAAAACGATAGTTGTTAACAGTATTATGTTTTAGATAGCTTTATTACGTAAAATATATAGGTACGTACTTTAAAAGTAAAAGTAGAAAAAAATATTTTTTTCATATTGACGAGGTGCTGATGAATATGTTTATCAGGAAAAATTAATACATCAAAAGATTTGTTTAAAGTGATTTAACTGTCTTGGAGATGTCAGGCAACATAAAAGTGGCACAGTCGGTTAATAAAAAGGGTTAAAATGTGTTAAAGTTTTAACTGATATCAAATCTGTTTTGAACTTAAACCGTTCCCAAAATTAACGCAAAAATCTGAAAACTCGAATTTTTTAGTTTCTTTCTCTTTAATTTTTTAAGGGAAATTAAAATTTACAATTTTGTGTTGGGTCGAGAAAAATGGATCGATTGATACCATTTGATGTTTTATTCAGAGGCGGATTAAAGTCGGTTGAGGCCCCGGGCGCAGAAGAAAATATTGGGCCCCTTAAAAAAAAGAGAGAAAGACCGGTAAAATAAAAATACATTAAACCATATTTTTAAATAAATAAAGTTGGGGTTTTGCGGGGCCCGGGGCGCGCGCCCGCCGTTAAATCTGCCTCTGGTTTTATTATGACTCATTAATTGTTTCTTTGGAGTCGGCCAACTTTATTAATTCTTGGGGATGCTGTAATACATTTTTACCGCAAGAAGTCCGAAATCCACGATGTAACATCACATAACTTTTAGTTGTTAATGTCAAAAGTTGAAAACAATAAAATTGGTCTTTCAGTAGTAAGTTGTTTGAGAATAATTTAAAAGCTATTAATAAACAAATGCCATGATTCGATAGTTCGTACTACATAACATAGCAGTACTCATTTTGGTTCAATTGTTTCAAAAAACTAATGAGAAATGAAATTTAATATAAAATTTGGTTTTATAGCTTTTGAGTCTTTAAAGTTATTTTAGACCAGGGGTTCTTAACCGGGGGTCCACGGATCCCTTAGGGGTCCGTAGAAAGATTTCAGGTGGTCCGTGAGCTTTGGTGGGAAAAACTAATTTATTAACTGTATTGTTACTAACTTCTAACTGAAATCTAGATTTCATTTACTTATGAATGTATGCATTAAATTGCAATAGTAAGTATTAGCTGTATTGGTGGTCCTGAAAAGAAATAATAAACATTTTGATATCGCAATGCAGTTGTTAAACATTTAGAAAAAATTTTTATTCTGAGAAGGGGTCCGTGGCTTTCACCTAACTGGCAAAGGGGTCCATGGAACAAAAAAGGTTAAGAACCTCTGTTTTAGACGAACGCTGTTTGGAAGCAATACAAACAGGGTTTAAATATTTTTGGTTAAATTCTCTGTTCTGTGCAGACAAAGTGGTTAAATATTTAAGAAACTGTGGCTCAGATTAAAAAAAATGTCTGTATACTGGTTAAATTATCAAAAAGTTGCAGTTAAAGACCTCTGTTTATAGGAATAGTCAGATGTTTTAAAAATGCATAGCTAACTTGATAAAAGCAAAACATTTTTTTTGTGATTTGCTATAATGTCGCCTGCCAAATAAACAATTAGTATCACTTTTATCATGGCACACTTAGTTACAAATATAATAGCAGCCAGTGTTTGATTTTCTTATGAAAGTAATATTACATATTTTCCTGAATAGATAGAGTAGCATGTTTCAATGAAACATTACTCGTACAAAAAAAAAGACCTACTTCAACACAATTTTTTTTAATGTACCTTATGTAAATACAGCGTCATTCAAAAAATCTGCAACAAATAGAAAAGCTTTTTGTCGATTTCTCAGAAAATTTGATTTTTGATAAAAGTTGGTGCATGATGTAAAATTTCAAGATGAAAAAAGTTAGATTAAATTTCACATGAAGCTAGATTTTAGCGATTTTAAAAATATTCGCAAGAGTAAAGTGCCCTTGTTTTAATAGTTACAAAAAAATCTTGTAGGTAAAGATAGTTAGGAATGCAAAAATAAGACCAAGTATGAAATTTGACGTTAAAATTACAATTTTTATGTTTGAAGTAATTTTAACATTCAAGATGTCTGCAATAAATGGATACGTTTTTTTATTGTCAATTTCTTGGAAAATTTTATTCCTGATAAAAGTGGGCGGTATAGCAGTTTTAAATTAAAGTGGACCATGAGATGCGCAAAGAGAGGGGATGGTGGTTGAAATTTAGACTTCTAAAAACGTTTAGTAATGGTAAATTAATTTATAGGTTATAATCACGTTGCTGAAACAGCCGGATGTTTTTAGGTGGCACAGTAATAAACGCTTTGGACTAGTTTTGGTTTCTGTGTCTCAGCCCACTTTAAGTTAAAACAGCTCTAGCATGGCCTAAAACTAATTTTAAGATGGAAAAAATAGTTTAATAAAAATTTAGATTACCCCAGATTATAGTGATTTAGAAATATTCGTAGGAGTAAAGTGCCCCCCTATTTTGAGTTTAAAACAAATTTTGAAGGAAAAAGTTGTTTGGAATTAAAAAATAGTGCTAAATATAAAAGACCATTTTCTTTGACTTTTTTGAAACTTTTTAAGTACTTTAATCTTACGAATATTGGTAAAATTGCTAAAATCTAGTGGTCTATGAATTTTTATAGAACTTTTTTCATCTTAAAATAATTCATTTTAGGCCATGCACCAACTTAAATCAAAAAGAAAATTTTCGGAGAAATCGAAAATGAAAAACTTTGTTGCAGACTTTTTGAATGTTAAAACTACTGTAAAATTCTAAATTGGAGTTTTAACATACAATTTCGTATTTTTGATTTCTAAACAACTTTTTCTCATGAATTTTTTTGAAACTCTTAATATAAGGACACTTTACTTCTGTGAATATTTCTAAAATCGCTAAAATCTTGTGTCCTATTAGTTTTCATTGAACTTTTTTTCATCTTGAATTAGTTTTGGATCATGCACCTACCGTGACTTATCAAAAATAAAATTTTCGAAGAAATCGATAAAAAAAACTTTTCCACTTGTTGCAGACTTTTTATAATAAGTCAATTAGTTACAAATTAGGCTTAGGCTAATGTACGAAATTTTTCAGAAGTGATGTAATAGTATTGAAAACAAAAATGGATGCTATGTATTTATATTTATGTAAATATTTATATGCTGTCCATAAAAAAATTTAAACTCTGCTATTATAACCTCATAAGTAAGTGGGTTATGAAAAAAGCATGTGATTGGAAGACTAAAACACAAGACACAAAAAATCAAATTTTAGTTTTTACCAGGGGTTTGGAGCCGAGCTCGGAGCACGGAGCAATGGAGCAATGGGTTTTTGCCCGGAGCAGGAGCGGAGCCCGGAGCAAATAATTTTGATTGCTCCACTGCTCCAGTTTATTGTGTAAATTAAAAAAAAAAACTATCTTTTTTTCTTTTTTTCAACGTTTGAAGATCAATAATTTGTTTTTTCAAACATTTATTTAGCTTCGCTTGTTTGTTAGGGCCAAATTTTGTTATTTTTGACCAACTTCTACATATCCGATAAAATTAAAACTTTGTTTTTAAAAACAACTTTTTTTAATCAAAAAACTTTTTTAAAAATCTTAACAATATTTGGAGCATGGAGCGGAGCTGGAGCAAGCATTTTGATGCCGTAGCGGAGCAATTAAAAAATTGGACTGCTCCAAACCCCTGGTTTTTACAAGAAAAATATCAAAATCAAATAAAATTACACAATTGAAATTTTGTTGCTTCTATCAGGTTAACTATGCTTTTTTATAAACATCTGCTAATTTTACAAATTGAGCGCTATTTTGTGTAACTTTTGTTAATTGAAGTGAATGGCTCGAATTAAGTGGTACACCCTGTATAATCACAGTACAAAATTGTCTAAAACAAGTTTATATTTACATAATTTTGAATAAAAGTTGTTGATCATTCCTGTACAATTAAAAATTGGTGCCATGGTGTAACGGCCACCAATTTTACACAATTAGATGCACTAATGCCTAATGGATAGGGCATTTAACATTTAAGGCCACAAAACGCATGTATTAAAATATAAATTGATTTCCAAAGATAAAGAACAAATGTAACATGTTTTCGGGTCAGTTTAGCAAGGGTATTATTGCTACGTACAACAAATTGTAGAAAAATACATTTGTTAAGCTTCTGTGATCAAATTTAGTGATTTAAAATGTATGGAATGTAAAAACGTAGGTAACGCTTATCTTTTCTTTTGTGTTGTTTTATCACACATTTTTTGTAATTGAATTTATTTTAGAGAATGTCACTTAATTTTGAAACTTTAAAAAAATAAATGTTTAATGTTATTTATGTAACTTAGTTAATTTGAATCTTTTAGAAGGCTGTTCGTAGTCGATTGCACTTTTTGTGCAAATTTCTCGAATAGAGTGAGAAAAAAATTGTAATTGGCATTAGTTTTCAATGTCTATGTACAAGGTGTAGAATCAAAAATAGAGACAGTAATGTTTAGGCAAAATTTTATTTTGTAAAGTAATTTTTTAAATTAATTTGTTTTAAAATAATTAATAAACTGAAATTTTTTTATGGGAAAGCCGGCATTTCAGTTTGTGATTCTATCCCTTGTTTGTAAAAATTTTAAATCTTACAAAGTGTATTTTAAAATGCATATTTAGTTAATTGTAATTATGTCGGAGCTTGTTTCCTTGTAGCTACAATTTTGTTTAATGTTACGAAATCTGAAAAGTTTACATTTTATTTATTTAAGTTTTTGTTATGTGGTTGGTTGTATGAATATTATTGTACTATTTTTATATTATCAGCAAATATAATATAGTTACGAATTTGAAAGTTTTATTTCTTATGTTTTGAAACTTTTAGTCATAAGTTAATGGTTATTTGGTCCTAGATAAAATTGCCAGAAATCCGAATTAAAAAAAAAGGTAAACCTATTCTTAATAACAGTTTACACTTTACAGTTTGCCATTTTTAAGTTGATAAAAGTTCTTTTATATTGCTGCAAAGATTTTGGTCTATTTTCCAGTCAACTTTATTTTGTTGAGAAAAGTGCAGCGATTTTCAACAACAATTTGACGATTTAAAAATTGAAATTAGCAATGTTCAGTTAATATAAACATAATAAGTACCGTAGAATGGGGCTACTTGGGACAATTTCAACATTTAAAAGCGTGTACCACGTTCATTTTTTAATTAAAAACTTTGAATTTTTTTATGTAATTGGGTGAGGTGCCAATGAACAATATTCTATATATAAAATAAATATATATGTATATATACAAGATACCAACAAAAAAAACTGCCTGTCCCAAGTAATACTTAACTTGGGACACATGAATTTCAGTAGTTTGACTCAAGTTTAGCCTATAAAGTCCTACTTGGGACAGTTATATTATATTTTTTATATTAAATTGATCTTTCACAATTACCAGCATGAAAAAAAAAATCAAAAATAAAGAAAATAAAACTTTAATTCGCAAGTTACAAAAATTTTAAACTAAACGATATTTTGATTGGAAAAATTAAAAAAATTGTACTACCTCTGTTCAAAAATGATTGTCTCATTTGTAAAAAAGTTATTTAAAGCAGGATTCAATATATTAATTGAATTAAAAACTAATGAGACAATCATTTTTGAACAAAAATTTTCACCAAAACGGACAATCATTCATTTTTGAACATGTGTAGTATTAAATAAAAAAATGAGATAAGTTATTCAAGACTTAATATTAAATGTATATTTTCAGAACAAAAGTACAAGAGAAGTTTTAAACAGTTCTTGATTCGGCCATTTTATATTAATTAAAAAAATGGATGTAACAACTTACCGTCTTGTAGTAATTTCAAAAACTAATTCGTTTTTTTAAGCTTATATGATACTTTTAAAACTCTACTAAGCAACTTTGATTATCTCAAAAGTTGACAGTTGTAAACAAAATTTTTAGGTGAGAATATCATTTTGTCCCAAGTTACCCTACTGTCCTAAGTTGCCCTATTCTACGGTACTCATAAGAATATTAAAATTATCAATTTATAATAATTTTAGCAAAACCTTCGTTTTAAAATGTACACAGTCAAGTTTGGGCAACTTTTTCGATAATCATACATTTATTTGACATTTTAACTAAAACAAATTATAAGAGTTGTCAGATTGGGATGCCCTGATTGGCAGATTCAAGCAGTTCATTCATAAATACCAATAATCTTGCTCTAAGAGGCACGCTAGAAATTCCAGGAATTTCTTCAAATGTTTTGTTCTAATGAAATCAGGGGCGGACCGTTAACTTTGGGGGCCCTGGTCTAATACTGTTTGGGGGCCTACCCACTTAATCCAAATTAACCCAAGTTTGGATTAGTTGTGATGACTCATTCGCCATTTTGCAGAAAAACTTTTTTACCCTTTTTTAAATAGGAAAAATAAACATCAAACAAATAAAAAATCTAATTATTAGGTATTACTTTTAGTAACAAACAAAAAAAACCAAACAACAAACTTTTAGGTCAAAAAAAGACTAAGAAAAAAAAAAGACAAAAATAATAAATACTTATTCTTAAAAATAAAATAAATAAAACATTATAGTAGTTATATAATGTGGCTATTTTTAATACATTACAGTCATTTAAAGCGCAACTCTTCTGCATTTTTGTGCTGGAAATTCTTTAATTTGATAATCATATTGTAAAGCTTTGGTCAAATCTGAATTTATTGAAAGAATTGATAAATATTTTAATCTTTCATTCGTCACTGCTGTCCTATATTTGTTTTCTATATAGGACATCCTGGAGATGGATCGCTCCGCCTTACCAAAAATTTTTTAAGATTGTATAGCAATTCGGAAAAACATCGACAAGCTTCTTTTCATCAATTAGCTTGAATATATCACCGCATGAGTCGTATGAATCTGACTTAGTCTGTAAGTAGGATTTTAACTGAATGCATTCATTGTCTAAATAAATGTTAGTCTATGTTATCCGAATAATAATCAACAACATTACGTGCACTTTGCAAATCAATATTCTGGATATTAATGTCATGCAAATCCATTAAAAATTTGATTTTTCTATACTCCGCATATACATGGCATCTTCTGTTAAAATCCACAATTAACTTATCTAATGCAACGTTTGGCGTATCCCGTTTAAATTTTTCTGCTCCATTTAGCAAAACTTCCTCTGTAGATTTATCCGAAAATTAGGAAGTAATACGTCTCTTTTTTATATCACTGTAGGTACTCTTTTTCCACACCGGTACTTAATTTTTTGGCTGTCTCCTCGTATTCGTTTAGTTTCAGATCTGATTTTTCTCGTATGCTGCTCGAGAACGCTTCTAATGACGTAATTAATTTCTCACCTTCACATATGTCTAAGCCTGGGGTCTGCACTTTTTTGTTAACTAAATTGAATCTCTCTAAAATTTCTTCCCAAAATACAGTTAAAATCGTAGTTTCAAGTTTCGCCAAATTATTACTTACATATATAAATTCTTTGCCTCTCTTCGAAAATCAAGTTTCTCATTTGTCAGTAAATGTTTTTAATATGTTCATAATATCACCGTAACTATTTTTTAAAGCTCTAAGAGGATCATAGTGACAAGACCATCTAGTTTGCCTTAAACTTTTTATCGAAAATTTTAGTTTTATTTCACGATTTAGAAGCTCCTACTTATGGGTAGATGCACAAAAGAAAACATATGTTTGTTGCACTACTTCAACAAAGTTCACAATTTGAGTTGCAACTTTAACCGCTTCCCCACCAACTAGATTTATTTTTGACGTGTATCGCCCAAAAAAGTGATAGTAGACTGCTGAATCGCTAGTATGATGGTGACTCAACAATACTGATGTCTTCGATATTCGATACCATACATTTCGTTTGTTTTTTAGATATTGACAAGTTAAAGTTTGGTACAACTGATGCAAGACTTTTAGAATTCATATAATAGTATTTGCAAAAAGGTAGTTTTAATATTCTTTTTTTTTACTGAGAAGGGGGCCCTTTGACTACGGGGCCCTGGGCTGCAGCCCATAAAGACCATGCCTAAATCCGCCTCTAAATGAAATGAAATTTAAGGATGGCCAACTAAAATATTTGACTTTAAATGATATTTTACGTTAAAATAAGTTAGTATTGTAGGTGTTTAAATACGTTGAAAATGCGTTTATTATGCTATTTATAATGATTTTGTTCTGAATATTGCTTATATTATAAATAATTACGAAATTGGTAGTGGATTCAGATTACAACTAGACCGAACCTTCTCCACTTGTAATTTAGCATTATCTCCTTAAAAAGGCATTTTTAGGTAAGATCAAAAATAAAACTGAGGAATAAACCTATAGAACAAGTAGACAATTTTAAATTTCTGGGCTGAAATATTGCACTATACAAAGATGTTAAAATCGAAAACAACATTGAAAAATCTCAAATTTGTATTGCCCGTGGAGAGTGGGCTACACTTTGAACGCATGTTATAATTTAGATTCAATAGCAACAGTAATTGAAAAATCATAAATAATTATGTAATTTAAAAATTATCTTAAATTATTTAGGTTTATTTGTGTTTAATTAAGTATGTACAGCTAGTTTATTTGTGATGTTTTGTTTTTCAATGGCCACTTTGATTAAACTTAACAAATACAAAAATATTGAAACAACTTACTTATTTTCAAAGATAAACCTAACAACCTGTACATCAATGAAACTAGAAAAAAATCTCTTTTTAATGGTGTCACAGCCAACTAAGACCCGTATTTAAAATAAGAAAGCTGATGTTAAAATAACAAAAACAAATGAAGATTGGTAAAATTTATTAACAAATTTCAATTCTACGCAAGTGTCCTAATAATATCGAAAAATATTTTGGGTATGATTTTAAATAAATAAGTTACAAGCAAAAATCGAAAACGTCATTGTTTTGTTTTTAATGAATAGCGCAAAAACTTAAAAGTTATTTTTAAAGTTTTTTTTTTAAATGAAGTAATTGCTCTCAAATCATAGATCATTTTAACTCATTTAACCAACTCTGTATCTCTTACCGTTTACCAGATTCCCATGCTGTTCACAATAACTGGGACACCCTGTATAAGTTTAATTAAAAATCATTTATCTCTTTTTCAAAGGATCCCTTGTTGAAATGTCTTATTATTAATGTTATTAATTGAATCACTTAAATAATTCAAGCCCTTATCAGATTACAGTTTACTTTTTTTTTTTTTTACATTGAATTATAATTCAGAACATACATTTTTTACAAATAAAACTTTTATTGGTAAAACGAAGTAACATTTTTCTTAAACAAATAATTTTGTACTAATTATAATACAATTAATTATTAGTATAATCTACTCTGATTACAAATTTATCAATTATAATAATTAGAAAGCAATTATTAGAAACATTATCACACTGTCAATGGGGATCTGACTCTGAGAGTCTTCTTAAAATACATAGAACACTGATCCGATCAGTGATAGACTATAGATTGATCATGTACATATCGGCAAAACCTACAACATTAAAAAAGCTAAATACTATACATAATGCAGGAATAACAACAACCAAAACGCATGGACACAAACTACCCAAAAACTAAAAATAATAAAAACGAACGTCAAACAGTGGACAAGACAAACAAAACTCCAACTAGGACACACTAAAATAATACACAGCCACCTACTTGACAAGAAACAATGACCTACATGTGACGACTGCGACACTGACTTAACAGCAGAACATATACTCATACAATGCCCTAATTATAAAGAGGCTAGAGGGCGAGCCAGCCTTCCACTAACTCAAAGAAACATCGAGTTCAGACCACGGAAATGCCTTAATTAACTTTATAAAACATATTACAAAGTACATTTTTTTTAGTAAATGTGAGTTAAGTAATGTGACATAATATTAAAGGTGCCAATGGCCACTGTAGCTGACGTACCTACAAATAAAGCTAAAAAAAAAAATTACTACAAATTTTCCCCGGTGGGATTTTTTGACCCAATTAACTTAGACTCTTTAACTGTGAGATGATTAACACTGAAATATATACGACAAATGATTTCTATGATTTTTAACAGCAAGTCTTCTGCTGAATATTTAAATATTTGTTCTTACTAAACCATTTGTCAAAAATATCACATTTATATAATATTTAGGTAGTGAGTACTCACATGAACACTTAAACCACTATTTTTATTAAAAGATACCTCACAAATACCACATTTATATAGTTTTTCACCAGTGTGTATTCATTCTCATATCAACATTTAGATTGCTACTATATATAAAATACTTTTTGCAAATGTCACATTTATATGGTTTTTCACCGGTGTGTGTTCTCATATGAGCACAAAGTACTATTTCGATTATAACATTTCTCACAAATACACACAAACATTTATATGGTTTTCCACCTGTGTGTTTTCATATGAGTGCTTAAATTACCAGTATGATTAAAACATTTCTTACAAATGTCACATTTATATGGTTTTTTTGCCAGTGTGTCCTCATATGAGCACTTAAAGTACTATGTTGATTAAAACATTTCTCACAAATGTCACATTTATATGGTTTTTTACCAGTGTGTGTTCTCATATGAGCACTTAAAGTACTATTATGATTAAAACATTTCTCACAAATGTCACATTTATATGGTTTTTCACCAGTGTGTGTTCTCATATGAGCACTTAAAGTACTATTATTATTAAAAGTTTTTTCACAAATGTCACATTTATATGATTTTTCAGGTGTGTGTTCTCATATGACGGCTTAAATGACTACTTCGATTAAAACATTTCTCACAAATGTCACATTTATGTGGTTTTTCACCAGTGTGTGTTCTCATATGAGAACTCAAAGTACTATTATGATTAAAACATTTCTCACAAATGTCACATTTATATGGTTTTTTACCAGTGTGTGTTCTCATATGAGCACTTAAAGTACTATTATGATTAAAACATTTCTCACAAATGTCACATTTATATGGTTTTTCACCAGTGTATGTTCTCATATGAGCACTTAAAGTACTATTATGATTAAAACATTTCTCACAAATGTCACATTTATTTGGTTTTTCACCAGTGTGTGTTCTCATATGAGCACTTAAAGTACTATGTTGATTAAAATATTTCTCACAAATGTCACATTTATATGGTTTTTTACCAGTGTGTGTTCTCATATGAGCAATCAAAGTACTATTATGATTAAAACATTTCTCACAAATGTCACATTTATATGGTTTTATACCAGTGTGTGTTCTCATATGAGCACTTAAAGTACTATTATGATTAAAACATTTCGCACAAATGTCACATTTATATGGTTTTTCACCAGTGTGTGTTCTCATATGACGGCTTAAATGACTACTTCGATTATAACATTTCTCACAAATGTCACATTTATATGGTTTTTCACCAGTGTGTGTTCTCATATGACGGCTTAAATGACTACTTCGATTAAAACATTTCTCACAAATGTCACATTTATATGGTTTTTCACCAGTGTGTGTTCTGATATGAGCACTTAAAGTACTATTAAGATTAAAACATTTCTCACAAATGTCACATTTATATGGTTTTTCACCAGTGTGTGTTCTCATATGAGCACTTAAAGTATTATTACGATTAAAACATTTCTCACAAATGTCACATTTATATGATTTTTCACCAGTGTGTGTTCTCATATGAGCACTTATACTATTACGATTAAAACATTTCTCACAAATATCACATTTATATGATTTTTTACCAGTGTGTGTTCTCATATGACGGCTTAAATGACTACTTCGATTATAACATTTCTCACAAATGTCACATTTATATGGTTTTTTACCAGTGTGTGTTCTCATATGAGCACTCAAAGTACTATTATGATTAAAGCATTTTTCACAAATGTCACATTTATATGGTTTTTCACCAGTTTCTGTTCTCATATGATTGCTTAAACTACCATTATGATTAAAACATTTCTCACAAATGTCACATTTACATGGTTTTTTACCAGTGTGTGTTCTCATTTGAACATTTAGTTTTGATTTGAGTTTAAAATGTTTATTACTAATGGTACATGTTTTTATTTTGTCCATATTTTTGGTTCGTTCTTTTCGCAGCTGCCTCGTCAAATTTTTAACTTCTTGTACATTTTTATTCTTGCTTTCACTTTTTGTTTCTGTATTTTCACTTTTATGTGTCAATGCCAAATCGCATGCTGCTGTATCTGAGGATAATACATCTGATATGATATTGAGATCATTAATATCATTTATAATTACTGTTCTGTCTTTCAGTATAGAATCTAATTTATTGAAGTATTTTCTCTCTGCACTTTCGTCAATCATTGCTGTTGCGTTATTGTCACTGTTCTCATTGTTATCAGCATCAGCAAAAAATTTATCAGTAACATTTTGTAGATCATCATTCGATTCTAATGGTTCCTCTTTTATTTCTATTTTTTCAACCTCATCTACATTTATAATTTCAGCGTTTAAAATTTCTTCTTTAAGTTGATTAATGCTACTACTGGAATGTACATAATTGCGATTTATTATATTAATTTGTAAATTGCATTCTTCTAGCTCTGAGTTTGTTTCCTCTTTTTCTTCTTTTACAAACACTTTATGTTGTATTTTTCCTTTATATTTACAATAATCTGTAGTATTCCAAGTTGACTCCATCTCTTCATTAACAAAAACTATTTTCACTTGTTATAGATAACGTTTGTACGTTAACAAATTGTTGTTTGTTTGCAAACCACACTTTAGATTTTTAGGCCTACGTTAGGTCATGTCACAGAAAGAGAGCAAATTAAATTAGTTCACTCGCACGTAACTGTTTTGTGTGAACTACTGCGATTGATATCTTCAAGCGGCGCTAACCCTAGTAGATAAAATGTACCTCGAATATTTCTGTGTCAATTAATATTGCTAGGTTTACAAAACACTAAATAAGAATAAGGTTAAATATTGGTGAAGCCTTTTTGTCAATGAAAATAACCAATTACCTTAATTTTTATTGCTTAAGAAAACAAACTGTATTTGTGATCCTAGCAGCGTAGCACCATAGAAGAAGACCTAGCACTCATATTATTTGATACGACGCCATTAAATTACAGAAAAACGTTGTTGATTATTGCCCCTTATGAAAATAGAACCATAGAACATAGCTACAATAGAACGTTATTTGACATTTAAAACTAATTATCGAGATATTTCCAAAGCCGACCAATTAATTTCTATTAAATATTTTGTTTGTGCCCATTAATTATGAAAACCGCAATAACTCGAGAAATATTAATTTTAGGCACAGTAATAAACGCTTTGGACTAGTTTTGGTTTCTGTGTCACAGCCCACTTTAAGTTAAAACAGCTCTAGCATGGCCTAAAACTAATTTTAAGATAGAAAAAATAGTTTAATAAAAATTTAGATTACCCCAGATTATAGTGATTTAGAAATATTCGTAGGAGTAAAGTGCCCCTATTTTGAGTTAAAAACAAATTTTGAAGGAAAAAGTTGTTTGGAATTAAAAAATAGTGCTAAATATAAAAGACCGTTTTTCTTTGACTTTTTTGAAACTTTTTAAGTACTTTAATCTTACGAATATTGGTAAAATTGCTAAAATCTAGTGGTCTATGAATTTTTATAGATTTTTTTTCATCTTAAAATAATTCATTTTAGGCCATGCACCAACTTAAATCAAAAAGAAAATTTTCGGAGAAATCGAAAATGAAAAACTTTGTTGCAGACTTTTTGAATGTTAAAACTACTGTAAAATTCTAAATTGGAGTTTTAACATACAATTTCGTATTTTTGATTTCTAAACAACTTTTTCTCATGAATTTTTTTGAAACTCTTAATATAAGGACACTTTACTTCTGTGAATATTTCTAAAATCGCTAAAATCTTGTGTCCTATTAGTTTTCATTGAACTTTTTTTCATCTTG
This sequence comes from Elmis aenea, assembly GCA_947652605.1. Lineage (NCBI taxonomy): Eukaryota > Metazoa > Arthropoda > Insecta > Coleoptera > Elmidae > Elmis > Elmis aenea. The sequence goes on from OX393582.1 coordinate 33,632,342, forward strand.
AATTAGTTTTGGATCATGCACCTACCGTGACTTATCAAAAATAAAACTTTTGAAGAAATCGATAAAAAAAACTTTTCCACTTGTTGCAGACTTTTTATAATAAGTCAATTAGTTACAAATTAGGCTTAGGCTAATGTACGAAATTTTTCAGAAGTGATGTAATAGTATTGAAAACAGAAAAATTGATGCTATGTATTTATATTTACATATGTAAATATTTATATGCTGTCCATAAAAAAATTTAAACTCTGCTATTATAACCTCATAAGTAAGTGTGTTATGAAAAAAGCATGTGATTGGAAGACTAAAACACAAGACACAAAAAATCAAATTTTAGTTTTTACCAGGGGTTTGGAGCGGAGCTCGGAGCTGGAGCACGGAGAAATGGGTTTTTGCCCGGAGCAGGAGCGGAGCCCGGAGCAAATAATTTTGATTGCTCCACTGCTCCAGTTTATTATGTAAATTTTAAAAAAACTACTTTTTTTTTCTTTTTTTCAACGTTTGAAGATCAATAATTTGTTTTTTCAAACATTTATTTAGCTTCGCTTGTTTGTTAGGGCCAAATTTTGTTATTTTTGACCAACTTCTACATATCCGATAAAATTAAAACTGTTTTTAAAAACAACTTTTTTTAATCAAAAAACTTTTTTAAAAATCTTAACAATATTTGGAGCATGGAGCGGAGCTGGAGCAAGCATTTTGATGCCGGAGCGGAGCTGGAGCGGAGCAGTTAAAAAATTGGACTGCTCCAAACCCCTGGTTTTTACAAGAAAAATATCAAAATCAAATAAAATTACACAATTGAAATTTTGTTGCTTCTATCAGGTTAACTATGCTTTTTTATAAACATCTGCTAATTTTACAAATTGAGCGCTATTTTGTGTAACTTTTGTTAATTGAAGTGAATGGCTCGAATTAAGTGGTACACCCTGTATAATCACAGTACAAAATTGTCTAAAACAAGTTTATATTTACATAATTTTGAGTAAAAGTTGTTGATCATTCCTGTACAATTAAAAATTGGTGCCATGGTGTAACGGCCACCAATTTTACACAATTAGATGCACTAATGCCTAATGGATAGGGCATTTAACATTTAAGGCCACAAAACGCATGTATTAAAATATAAATTGATTTCCAAAGATAAAGAACAAATGTAACATGTTTTCGGGTCAGTTTAGCAAGGGTATTATTGCTAGGTACAACAAATTGTAGAAAAATACATTTGTTAAGCTTCTGTGATCAAATTTAGTGATTTAAAATGTATGGAATGTAAAAACGTAGGTAACGCTTATCTTTTCTTTTGTGTTGTTTTATCACACATTTTTTGTAATTGAATTTACTTTAGAGAATGTCACTTAATTTTGAAACTTTAAAAAAAGAAATGTTTAATGTTATTTATGTAACTTAGTTAATTTGAATCTTTTAGAAGGCTGTTCGTAGTCGATTGCACTTTTTGTGCAAATTTCTCGAATAGAGTGAGAAAAAAATTGTAATTGGCATTAGTTTTCAATGTCTATGTACAAGGTGTAGAATCAAAAATAGAGACAGTAATGTTTAGGCAAAATTTTATTTTGTAAAGTAATTTTTTAAATTAATTTATGTATTAAAATAATTAATAAACTGAATTTTTTTTATGGGAAAGCCGGCATTTCAGTGTGTGATTCTATCCCTTGTTTGTAAAAAATTTTAAATCTTACAAAGTGTATTTTAAAATGCATATTTAGTTAATTGTAATTATGTCGGAGCTTGTTTCCTTGTAGCTACAATTTTGTTTAATGTTACGAAATATGAAAAGTTTACATTTTATTTATTTAAGTTTGTGTTTTTGTTATGTGGTTGGTTGTATGAATATTATTGTACTATTTTTATATTATCAGCAAATATAATATAGTTACGAATTTGAAAGTTTTATTTCTTATGTTTTGAAACTTTTAGTCATAAGTTAATGGTTATTTGGTCCTAGATAAAATTGCCAGAAATCCGAATTAAAAAAAAAGGTAAACCGTATTCTTAATAACAGTTTACACTTACAGTTTGCCATTTTTAAGTTGATAAAAGTTCTTTTATATTGCCGCAAAAATTTTAGTCTATTTTCCAGTCAATTTATTTTGTTGAGAAAAGTGCATCGAACTTCAACAACAATTTGACGATTTAAAAATTGAAATTAGCAATGTTTAGTTAATATAAACATAATAAGTACTCATAAGAATATTAAAATTATCAATTTATAGTAATTTTAGCAAAAAGTTCGTTTTAAAATGTACACAGTCAAGTTTGGGCAACTTTTTCGATAATCATACATTTGACATTTTAATTAAAACAAATTATATAAGTCGTCAGATTGGGATGCTCTGATTGGCAGATTCAAGCAGTTCATTCATAAATACCAATAACCTTACTCTAAGACAGTGTTTCCCAAACTTTCGACATATGTGTACCCCTTTTATAATTTTCATAACACTGAGTATACCTCGTTAAAAAAAAAAAACGAAAAATAAAATTTATTCATAGAATACAAACAAAATAAATAAAAGTTATATTATAAATAACATTCATTAGAATCGCGTACCTCTACCAAACTCTTCCCAGACCCCCAGTGGTATGCGTACCACACTTTGGGAAACACTTCTCTAAGAGGCTACGCAGTGTTCTGTGGGCCACGCTAGAAATTCCATGAATTCTACGATTATTTCTTCAAATGTTTTGTTCTAATGAAATTAAATTTAAGGATGGCCAAGTGGAATATTTGACTCTAAATGATATTTTACGTTAAAATAAGTATTGTAGGTGTTTAAATACGTTTAATATGCTATTTATAATAATTTTGTTCTGAATATTGCTTATATTATAAATTACGAAATTGGTAGTGGATTCAGATTACAACTAGACCAAACCTTCTCCACTTGTAATTTAGCATTATCTCCTTAAAAAGGCATTTTTAGGTAAGAGAATAATAAGATCAAACATAAAACTGTGGAATAAACCTATAGAACAAGTAGACAATTTTAAATTTCTGGGCTGAAATATTGCACTATACAAAGATGTTAAAATCGAAAACAACATTGAAATATCTCAAATTTGTATTACCCGTGGAGAGTGGGCTACACTTTGAACGCATGTTATAATTTAGATTCAATAGTAACAGTAATTGAAAAGTCATAAATTATGTAATTTAAAAATTATCTTAAATTATTTAGGTTTCTTTGTGTTTAATTAAGTAGTACAGCTAGTTTATTTATGTGATGTTTTGTTTTTCAATGGCCACTTTGATTAAACTTAACAAATACAAAAATATTGTAACAACTTACTTATTTTCAAAGATAAACCTAACAACCCGTACATTAATGAAACTAGAAAAAAAATCTCTTTAATGGTGTCCCAGCCAATTAAGACCCGTATTTAAAATAAGAAAGTTGATGTTGAAATTACAAAAACAAATGAAGATTGGTAAAATTTATTAACAAATTTCAATTCTACCCAAAAAAGTGTCCTAATAATATCGAAAAATATTTTGGGTATGATTTTAAATAAATAAGTTACAAGCAAAAATCGAAAACGTCATTGTTTTGTTTTTAATGAAAAGCGCAAAAACTTAAAAGTTATTTTTAAAGATTTTTTTTAAATGAAGTAATTGCTCTCAAATCATAGATCATTTTAACTCATTTAACCAACTCTGTATCTCTTACTGTTTACAAGATTCCCATGCTGTTCACAATAACTGGGACACCCTGTATAAGTTTAATTAAAAATCATTTATCTCTTTTTCGAAGGATCCCTTGTCGAAATGTCAAACTTATTAATGTTATTAATTGAATCACTTAAATAATTCAAGCATTTATCAGATTATAGTTTACATTTTTTTTTTTTACATTGAATTATAATTCAGAACATACATTTTTTACAAATAAAACTTATATTGGTAAAACAAAGTAAGTAACATTTTTCTTAAACAAATTATTTTGTACTAATTGTAATACAATTAATTATTAGTATAATCTACTCTGATTACAAATTTATCAATTATAATAAGAAAGCAATTGAGTAGTTGGGTGCAAAAAGGGCACTTTTCAGCAAACATCAATTTGAGATATGGCGATCTAAAATTTTAACTTAAGAGGAAACTGTAAATTCTTATTTCTTTATAATGGCAGCAGTGAATTAAAGATTCTTAACATGTAGTTATACAGTTTCTCTTATTGGTAAGACCAGGGGTTTGGAGCGGAGCGCGGAGCTAGAGCGCGGAGCAGTGGAGCAATGGGTTTTTGCCCGGAGCGGGAGCGGAGCCCGGAGCAAATAATTTTGATTGCTCCACTGCTCCACTTCACTATTATAAACTACAATATTTTTTTTTAAATTTTTCTTTCCTCATGGCTATAGTATTTAATAAAATTATAAATAAACCCAATTTGATTTTTTTGGATGTAAAATTATTATAATGTAACTTTTCTGAATATTAATTTTCATTATTTTGTATTTGAATTTTGAAAAATTTTAAAGACCTTTTTTTTTACTGTTGAAGATCAATAATTTGTTCATTTATTTAACTTCACTTGTTTCTTAGAGTCAAATATTGTAATTTTTGGTCCATTTGCACATATCTCATAAAATTTTAGCCTTGTTTTTAAAAACAAACTTTTAAATAAAAAAAATATTTTATTAATATTTGGAGCGCGGAGCGGAGCGGGAGCGGAGCGTGAGCAGGCATCTTGATGCCGGAGCGGAGCGGAGCAACTAAAAAATTGGACTGCTCCAAACCCCTGGGTAAGACGCTCATCTAATTTTAAATATATTAATATTGATGTAACAGTTAACATGTTAAGTGCCCTTTTTGCATAAAATGTCTAAAGCAGGGTCTTAACAAGTTGATTAGTAGTTTATATAACAGTAAAAATAGCAGAACTACTACACCGTTGGTACATAAAGTAAAGTCCATTCTATATAAAACAACATTTTACTAAAAAAGGGTATTTTTCGAGACCCAACTACTCAATTATTAGAAACATTATCACACTGTCAATGGGGATCTGACAATTATAACAATACATCGAACACTGATCTGATCAGTGATAGACTATAGATTGATCATATACATATCGGCAAAACCTACAACATTAAAAAAGCTAGGTAGTATACATAATGCAGGAACAACACTCGCCCTAGGAACATATCGCACGACTCCGCATAAACACAATACTACCAGAACATTACAACCCCAAACAAATCCTTAAAAATTAAAAAATACTATTACACCACCGTGGACATAGGTACATTCCACCAGAAATAAACTTATCCTTATTACGACTTCCAAAAAATCAAGTCAACAACCAAATCAACAAAACAAAATTTACGGATATCCTTTCTAAATAACCATGCATCCAAATCTACACGTACGCTTCTAAAACTGGAAACAAAATAGAAGTGGGAATGGCAGTTCTACTACCTGACGAAAACATAATATACAAACTTAAAGAAGCATCAGTATACACAGGTGAACTCACAGCAATTAAACATGCACTGACCCACTCTTCAAAAGACCAAACTAAAAACACAACCGTCATTACTGACTCCTTATTATACATAAAATCAATCACAAGACTTTACGACGATCATCCGGTGACTCAAGACATACAAACTACATAACAGAAAGACACCAATAGGAAAGGACCACGACATTCCTATGGGTACCATAGCCAAAGACACAACTGCACGACCGAGCGACAGCGTCACCGAGACCACCATACAAAACATACTTAACAACCAAAACGCATGGACACAAACTACCCAAAAACTGAAAATAATAAAAACGAACGTCAAACAGTGGACAAGACAAACAAAACGAAGTAATTGCCACAAGACTCCGACTGGGACACAATAAAATAACAAACAGCCACCTACTTGACAAAAAACAATGACCTACATGTGACGACTGCGACACTGACTTAACAGCAGAACATTTACTCATACAATGCCCTAATTATAAAGAGGCCACTAACCCTCAAAGAAACATAAAGTTCAGACCACGGAAATGCCTTAATTAACTTTATAAAACATATTACAAGGTAAAATTTTTTTTAGTAAATGTGAGTTAAGTAATGTGACATAATATTAAAGGTGCTAGTGGCCACTGTAGCTGACGTACCTACAAATAAAGCTAAAAAAAAAATTACTACAAATTTTTCCCGGTGGGATCTTTTGACCCAATTAACTTAGACTCTTTAATTGTGAGATGATTAACCCTGAAATATATACGACAAATGATTTCTATGATTTTTAAGTCCCCTGCTGAATATTTAAATATTTGTTCTTACTAAACCATTTTTTAAAAATATCACATTTATATAATATTTAGGTAGTGAGTACTCATATGAACACTTAAACCACTATTTTTATTAAAAGATACCTCACAAATACCACATTTATATAGTTTTTCACCAGTGTGTATTCATTCTCATATCAACATTTAGATTGCTACTATATATAAAATACTTTTTGCAAATGTCACATTTATATGGTTTTTCACCGGTGTGTGTTCTCATATGAGCACAAAGTACTATTTCGATTATAACATTTCTCACAAATACACACAAACATTTATATGGTTTTTTACCTGTGTGTTCTCATATGAGTGCTTAAATTACCAGTATGATTAAAACATTTCTTACAAATGTCACATTTATATGGTTTTTTTGCCAGTGTGTGTCCTCATATGAGCACTTAAAGTACTATGTTGATTAAAACATTTCTCACAAATGTCACATTTATATGGTTTTTTACCAGTGTGTGTTCTCACATGAGCACTTAAAGTACTATTATGATTAAAACATTTCTCACAAATGTCACATTTATATGGTTTTTCACCAGTGTGTGTTCTCATATGAGCACTTAAATTACTATGTTGATTAAAACATTTCTCACAAATGTCACATTTATATGGTTTTTTACCAGTGTGTGTTCTCACATGAGCACTTAAAGTATTATTATGATTAAAACATTTCTCACAAATGTAACATTTATATGGTTTTTCACCAGTGTGTGTTCTCATATGAGCACTTAAATTACTATGTTGATTAAAACATTTCTCACAAATGTCACATTTATATGGTTTTTTACCAGTGTGTTCTCACATGAGCACTTAAAGTATTATTATGATTAAAACATTTCTCACAATTGTCACATTTATATGGTTTTTCACCAGTGTGTGTTCTCATATGAGCACTTAAATTACTATGTTGATTAAAACATTTCTCACAAATGTCACATTTATATGGTTTTTTACCAGTGTGTGTTCTCACATGAGCACTTAAAGTATTATTATGATTAAAACATTTCTCACAAATGTCACATTTATATGGTTTTTCACCAGTGTGTGTTCTCATATGAGCACTTAAATTACTATGTTGATTAAAACATTTCTCACAAATGTCACATTTATATGGTTTTTTACCAGTGTGTGTTCTCATATGAGCACTTAAAGTACTATTATGATTAAAACATTTCTCACAAATGTCACATTTATATGGTTTTTCACCAGTGTGTGTTCTTATATGAGCACTTAAAGTACTATTGCTATTAAAAGTTTTTTCACAAACGTCACATTTATATGATTTTTCACCAGTGTGTGTTCTCATATGACGGCTTAAATGACTACTTCGATTAAAACATTTCTCACAAATGTCACATTTATATGGTTTTTCACCAGTGTGTGTTCTCATATGAGAACTCAAAGTACTATTATGATTAAAACATTTCTCACAAATGTCACATTTATATGGTTTTTTACCAGTGTGTGTTCTCATATGAGCACTTAAAGTACTATTACGATTAAAACATTTCTCACAAATGTCACATTTATATGGTTTTTCACCAGTGTGTGTTCTCATATGAGCACTTAAAGTACTATTACGATTAAAACATTTCTCACAAATGTCACATTTATATGATTTTTCACCAGTGTGTGTTCTCATATGAAGGCTTAAATGACTACTTCGATTATAACATTTCTCACAAATGTCACATCTATATGGTTTTTCACCAGTGTGTGTTCTCATATGAGCCCTCAAAGTACTATTATGATTAAAACATTTCTCACAAATGTCACATTTATATGATTTTTCACCAGTGTGTGTTCTCATATGACGGCTTAAATGACTACTTCGATTATAACATTTCTCACAAATGTCACATTTATATGGTTTTTCACCAGTGTGTGTTCTCATATGATTGCTTAAACTACCATTATGATTAAAACATTTCTCACAAATGTCACATTTACATGGTTTTTTACCAGTGTGTGTTCTCATTTGAACATTTAGTTTTGATTTGAGTTTAAAATGTTTATTACTAATGGTACATGTTTTTATTTTGTCCATGTTTTTGGTTCGTTCTTTTCGCAGCTGCCTCGTCAAATTTTTAACTTCTTGTACATTTTTATTCTTGCTTTCACTTTTTATTTCTGTATTTTCACTTTTATGTGTCAATGCCAAATCGCATGCTGCTGTATCTGAGGATAATACATCTGATATGATATTGAGATCATTAATATCATTTATAATTACTGTTCTGTCTTTCAGTATAGAATCTAATTTATTGAAGTATTTTCTCTCTGCACTTTCGTCAATCATTGCTGTTGCGTTATTGTCACTGTTCTCATTGTTATCAGCATCAGCAAAAAATTTATCAGTAACATTTTGTAGATCGTCATTCGATTCTAATGGTTCCTCTTTTATTTCTATTTTTTCAACCTCATCTACATTTATAATTTCAGCGTTTAAAATTTCTTCTTTAAGTTGATTAATGCTACTACTGGAATGTACATAATTGCGATTTATTATATTAATTTGTAAACTGCATTCTTCTAGCTCTGAGTTTGTTTCCTCTTTTTCTTCTTTTACAAACACTTTATGTTGTATTTTTCCTTTATATTTACAATAATCTGTAGTATTCCAAGTTGACTCCATCTCTTCATAAACAAAAACTATTTTCACTTGTTATAGATTACGTTTGTACGTTAACAAATTGTTGTTTGTTTGCAAACCACACTTTAGATTTTTTAACCTACGTTAGGTTATGTCACAGAAAGAGAGCAAATTAAATTAGTTCACTCGCACGTAACTGTTTTGTGTGAACTACAGCGATTGATATCTTCAAGCGGCGGTAACCCCAGTAGATAAAATGTACCTCGAATATTTCTGTGTCAATTAATATTGCTAGGTTTACAAAACACTAAATAAGAATAAGGTTAAATATTGGTGAAGCCTTTTTGTCAATGAAAATAACCAATTACCTTAATTTTTATTGCTTAAGAAAACAAACGGTATTTGTGATCCTAGCAGCGTAGCACTATAGAAGAAGACCACAGAACATACACAAGCAGAATGGAAATCTCCTAGTTACAAAACGAAACCGTATTAGACTGCCATCTAAATAAGGCGCCGTGAACTTTTTAGCAAAGAAATGAACCGTAGCACGCGACTCTAGCGCCCAATTTATGAGGATTGTTCAAGCACGGCTATGTACAATCCAACGAAGTGTCGGGCATGCGTAGTATCGATGCTGCGCATGCTCTGACCGTTCGTTAGATCGTACATAGCCCTGCTTAAACAAACCTACACTTAACTTTAATATTTCTGATAAAAAAAATCATTTTAAAACAATAGAAAACTGTTTGATAGAATTACTAAAACCTTATGTTATTCGATTATAAATTAAAATACGCAAAAAAAACGAAAGTTAAAATAATACAAATATATTCATAAAACTTTAGTACATAGCACTATAACATCGTTAACAAAAACATAAAAAAGGAGCATATAATTAATTAGTCATTTTAAATGGATAAAATCCTAGTAAACATTTATTTTGTGTGGTTTACAATGTCGTCCTACATTTATTATAAATTGGTAATTGTTATTTTTACGTCAGATGATCAGTCTCGTACATTACATACTATTTTGACATTTTTATGCTTAATTTGCTAAAATAAGATAATAATGATCTTAAACGAAATCATTAAGAAAATTATAAATGCTTTTTAAATATGTAAATGTATTTTGAATACAGATTTGAAAGCTAAACATTTTTTCTTTCTTGATTCTCCCAAAACAGTTAGATTTAGTGAGTTGAAGACTTTATACTGAAAAAACACTATAACTACTTGAATTATTAACGAATACGTAACAATATTTATGAATTATACAGCAAATATAAAAAAAGCATTTATATACACTCAAACATATAATAATAGATATATATATATATAGTATTGGATTTTTATTGTTACCTTTTCTTGATGATAATTTAAATATTAGGTATTGGGTTTGTAAGGTTTAATTTAAATCAGGGATGGAATAACGTTTTAAATCGTTACGTTATTGAATAACGTTATTTATTATTTGTTTTCGTTACATAACGTTATAAATAACATTAAAAAAATGAATTGTTATGTTATATAACGTTATATAACGTTACGTGAAGAATTATATACAGGGTGTTTCTTAAATAATGCGAAGAAACTCGGGAGTTGATTCCTTATCAAAAATTAAGTGGGGTATTTTTTATAAAAAAATTTTCTTTAACGTCTCATTTCGGAGTTACACCTCCCTAAAGGGGAGCAGTAAAATTGGGTTTTTATTTTATTTCTCAAATTTAGATAAATGTAGGAGAATGATATTTTGTAGATGTTTTATACTTATTAAAAGGTTTCCCATAGTAATATTTTCAATCATTTTCCACCTTCACAGGGGGCTGAAAAGTGCGACCCCTGTTGGTTTTTTATTCAGAACCTTTTGGTGAGTTGAAATTTTGCAATTTTAACATTTTTTTTTGTAAGTTTGATTTAATTAGAACTTCTTTTTATTCTTTAGTTTTTCTCGTAAATCCTACAGTTTTGAGTAAAAAATTAAATGAGTGAATATTATATTTATGTTCATATTGGGTAAAATTGACGGGCGTTTTAGCGTCAAAATAAATTACACCCGTCACTTCTACCCAATATGAACATAAACAAACCATGGTACCATCATTCATATAATTTTTTACTCAAAAACTGTGGGTTTAACGAGAAAAGTTAAAGAATAAAAAAACTTCTAAATAAATCAAATTTTCAAAAAAAAAAATTAATTGCTAGATTTCAACCCACCAAAAAGTTCTGATAAAAAAACCAACAGGGGGCGCACTTTTCAGCCCCCGGTGAAAGTGGGAGATGATTAAAAATCTTACCTACTGTGAGAAACCTTTTAATAAGTATAAAACATCTACCTACCTAATATCATTCTCCTACATATTATCCAAATTTGAGAAATAAAATAAAAACCCAATTTTACCGCTCCCCTTTAGGGGGGTGTAACTCCGAAAGAAGGCCTTAAAGAAAAAAAAAATTATATGACCCCTCTTGATATTCAATAGGGAATCACCTCCCGATTTTTTTCGCATTATTTAAGAAACATGCTGTATAAAAATAATTTTTATTTGTAACTCTGAAATTATTTTTGGGATCTGTAAATGTAAATTTAAAAAATGGTACAAAATTAGTTTGAAATATTTTATTTTCATTTTAATTTCTAAAATAATAGACAAAATATATCTTCGGAAAATAAAAATTTATAGAGAATAACGATACAAAATAACAATTAATGAAACGTTATCGGTTATTATAACGTTATATAACGTTATAAAAATATCGTTACGTTATTGTATAAAACATTATAGTTGAATCGTTATTATAACGTTATCGGGTATCGTTACGTTACGTTTTCCATCCCTGATTTAAATACTAGCTTATTAGCATGTTATCACAACGTTTCGATGCTATGGTATGGCATATGCCATACCATAATATTTAAATTATATATATATATATATATATATATATATCTTATTTGTTATAGTATATGTAGCTTACCTGGTAAATTAATTTTCGAAATGGCATTTTTTTCTAAACGATTTGCCCCTACCAGATTATTAGGGGCAAAATGTGCTCTGCAAATCCTAAAATGCCTGTAAACCATTGATGGATCTCTTCCTGCAATTTTAAGATTTGCAGTAGCCACAGCCCAATTATTATATCGAGCAGGCTCGCGATTAGGGTCTGGAAAGTTGTGTATTATAGTTTCTGTACCGCTGCAGTTTATTATGCAACATTTTCTCTTCATGTTTTATGAGTATTTGTTAAGGTTTTTTAAATATTTATTACCACTTATTACTTTTATTTTTGACTTTGTTTACAATAAATTACAGTTGACGCCCATTGAATAAAAAGATAAAGGAAAGAGCTTTTAATACTATACTGCAGCGTTTGGGCGGCGACGGAAATTACGACATAAATGGCCTCTCATGGCGGCCGGTTTTGACAGGTCAAACAGTCAAGAAATTTAGGGTTTTGTGTGCTAAAATGGTTATCTGCAGATCTTGTAGTCTTACTAGGTCAAAAAATGTTGAAGATTAAAAGATTACGTTTCGTAGGTAAGTAGACATTAATATTTTGTAGTGTAATCATGTATTGAAAATTTGATGTGGTCTGTCAAAATGGTATGTCATATCAGTGGCGTGCATTTGTGTACAGCATATTTTTTAACTCTCATAATAAACAATCCAAATCAGAGATGGAATAACGTTTCAAATCGTTACGTTATTGTATAACGCTTTTTATTATTTGGTTTCGTTACATAACGTTATAAATAACATTAACAAAATGAATTGTTATATTATATAACGTTATATAACGTTACATGAATTATGATATACAGGGTGTTTCTTAAAAATTCCTTATCGAAAATTAAGTGGGGTCTTTTATATAAAAAAAAATTCTCAGACATCTCCTTTCGGAGTTACAGTGCTAAAGGGGATCGGTAAAATTAGATTTTTATTTTATTTCTCAAATTTAGATAAATGTAGGAGAATGATATATGGTAGATGTTACAATCTTCGTTCCCGGGTTTAAAACCGAGTCTTCTATATTTGGTAGATGTTTTATACTTATTAAAATGTTTCGCATAGTAATATTTCCACCTTCACAGGGGGCTGAAACGTTCGACTCCTGTAGGTTTTTTAATCAGAACTTTTAGGTGAGTTCAAATTTTGCAATTTTTTTTTTGTAAGTTTAATTTATTTAGAACATTTTTTTATTTTTTAGTTTTTCTCGTAAATCCTACAGTTTTGAGTAAAAAATTAAATGAGTACTTATGATGTTTATGTTCATATTGGGTAGAATTGACGGGCGTTTTAGCGTTGTCGCCGCGTAAACGTCAGAATGCATTACACCTATCACTTCTACCCAATATGAACATAAACAAACCAAGGTAACCACCAAAATGGATAGTTTTATTTTGGAATATTTGATGGTTCCATGTTCATTCATGTAATTTTTTACTCAAAAACTGCAGGTTTTACGAGAAAATTTAGAGAATAAAAAAAAACAGCAGAGTCGCACTTTTCAGCCTCCTGGGAAGGTGGGAGATGATTAAAAATATTACTATGGGAAACCTTTTAATAAGTATACAAGTTCTACCCAATATCATTCTCCTACATTTATCCAAATTTGAGAAATGAAATAAAAACCAATTTTACCGCTCCCCTTTAGGGGGGTGTAACTCCGAAAGGAGACTCTAAAGAAAAAAAATTTATATGAAAGACCGCTCTTAATTTTCGAAAAGAAGTCAGCTCCCGAATTTTTTCGCATTATTTAAGAAACATGCTGTATAAAAGTAATTTTGATTTGTAACTCTGAAATTATTTTTGGGATCTGTAAATGTAAATTTAAAAAATAGTAAAAAATTACGTTGAGATATTTAGTTTTCATTTTAATTTCTAAAATACAAACAAAATATTATATCTTGGAAAATAAAAAGATCGCCATATAAAAATTCAATTTATAGAGAATAACGATACCAAATAACTTTTAATGAAACGTTATCGGTTATTATAACGTTATATAACGTTATTAAAATATCGTTACGTTATTGTATAAAATATTATAGTCGAATCGTTATTATAACGTTATCGGGTATCGTTACGTTACGTTTTCCATCCCTGATCCAAATATAGATATATGCTGTCGATTTTTTAATTCCCTCAACCACAAAACAAGAAATAAATAAGTAAATAACAGGCTCAATTCAAAACAAAGCAAATATTTACATTAGTCAATACATATTTAAAAATGTTGGATACGCCACTGAGAAGCGGAAACATGCATCCGCCATATTGAGAGGCTAACCTGGACGCCTTAGTATCGCTATAACGCTCCTTCCTTTATCTTTTTATTCAATGTTGACGCCAGGTATCTATTACCATTTTAAATTTAAATTTCTGCGCTACTATGTTAGCAACCAATCATAATAATGTGTGTAGTTGTTGTGCTACTAAAATTAGTAGAATCTGTAACTATCTTAAACATTTTTACTAGCGCCACCTGAATAAGGCGCTTGGTACTAAATCAAATTACGGTATCAGCGTTGCATATAGTAGTTCCACCGCCCTGAAGAAGACCTAGCACTCATATTATTTGATACGACGCCATTAAATTACAGAAAAACGTTGTTGATTATTGCCCCTTATGAAAATAGAACCACAGAACATAGCTACAATAGAACGTTATTTGACATTTAAAACTAATTATCGAGATATTTCCAAAGCCGACCAATTAATTTCTATTAAATATTTTGTTTGTGCCCATTAATTATGAAAACCGCAATAACTCGAGAAATATTAATTTTCGTTATAATAGAAATAGACCATTAACAAATTTTAAAGATAATTAAATTATCGATAAGAATATGTAAAAATATATAGGGTGTTCCGTTTACAAAAATTGACTTATCCGTGTTTGAAGTTTAACCAATTGGACCGAGCATAAAAAACATCCTACGTATTATTTTAAAATTTTAACTAGTCAGCAATCACTATGATACTATTGCAGAACAAAGGTTCAAAGGAATTCGTTCTGAAATTGCTATGTTGTGAAATCTCAACGTTTTCTTCGAGTCCTGTTTCTGTCAAAATTTTCATAAAAACTTAAATAACTCAAAAAGGATTGATTTTAGGCACATAAAACCCTATACATTTTGAAAGACAATTTAATTCTGAATCTAAAAAGTGCAAAATATATAGGGTGTTCTATTTAAGAAAACAAAGTGATGTATTGGTACGCAAAGACAAAACACTGTGTATGCTTGAAAATAATTTTAGGCTATGTATTAAATTACCACAAACAACTTTTATAGGAAACTTTTTTTTGTAAAATTATCACAAGACGAGATATTGATCTGTTACGTTACATTTTGTACACACTGTATATTAATAAGAGGTATATAAATAAATAAATAAAGGTATAAAAATAGGAAAACGGTTCTGGATTGTTATGTTTACATTAAGAGTAATTTTAAGCAATATACCTATGTATTTGCCATTTCTTTCTGTGGTAGATGAATGTTAGCTTTTGATAACTTTTGTATGGTACAATACGGCTTATAATTTTGGATTTGTTTATCACGTCTATGTTTAAAAATGAAGTGTGTTTGTGATAAAATGATTAAAAAAAGGGTTACAAGTGCCTGCGTACATAACATTATATTGTAGGCAACCTTTTCGTACTAAGCAACCGTTGCCATGGAAATGAATGGTTACAAACATTGCTATGAAACACTACAGAATGCAGTAGGGTGAACATTAAAAATTCTTTGACAGTCATGAGTATGGAAGAAGTTAAAGAAATCTTGCTGAAATATCAAAACGAAGAAACGACTATTAACCAACGTTTAGAAGAAAAGTAAGACATTAGTATAACTGTTGTGTAAGTTTAAGCATTTTTTATTTTGTAGAGTAAATGAAAAGCAAAAACAGGACAAGTTTATATCAGAAAAAAAGGTTATTTGTTTCATGGAAGATGCCTTGAAAAGAAATAAAGATATTTTACAGGTAAATAAGTTTTTACTTATAATTCTAATAACCACATAAAATGTTAAATGGACAGAGTTGCCTTGAATTATATATTAATATTTTATTATTGGTGAATACCAATCTACGATGTCTCAACTTACAGCCGTATTCATAGTCCTTCCTTGAGGAATAAGGATTCCTTATTCCTCGTTTCATGTTTCATAAATCTACGTTGACCGAACAAGGAACCTTATTGGCTACCTTATCTCAAGGGAGGTTGCGAACTTCCTCGAGGCTTCCTCAATCCTTAAGATAAGGAAGGACTATGAATACGGCTGTTAATGAATATTGATGTAAAATAATTATGTTCGGTTTAAAACTGTTTTAATAGCAACCATCAGCTAAATCAGTGTTTCTTAACCATTTTAAATTTGCGCTCCCCTTTTTTATGTCAGTTTTTATTGCGCCCCCATTTAATCCTTTTAGTGGTGGCGACTAAAAATAAGGCTTGAATTGTTTTGAAACTTGCTTCCTGTTTCACAGTGGCGACTACAAGCAAACAGGTATTTCAATTCTTTTTAAATTCGTCCTGTTTAACACTGGTGCCTTGTTGTTTCAACGAATAGTTTTCGCTTTCATTTCTTTGCACCTCCCTTCAGATATTTGACGCCCCAACTATGGGGTATGCTCCACAGGTCGAGAACCACTGAGTGAAACAATCGTCCAAGAAAAAAATTGTGCGAATCGTAATAGATATTTTCGATATCTTGTGAATCGGTGACGCAGTAGCGGACGGGGAAATTCAACCGGCCCGTGAGAAACCTGCTAGACCGCCCCCAAAAAGTTAATAACCCAAAAAAATGTAATTTTAAAATGTTGTCATGTTTAGATAATAATAAAATTATTTCTAAAAAATTTCCATGTTCAGTCTCATTGTTCTCTAATGAGAATGAATTAGCAGATTCCGATCTGTGAGCCCGAAAAGCTAAACCCCTTTTTTCAATTAGTTTTAATTTTCAACATCAGGTGCACTAACTTTAGAAGTTAAAGCAAACAAATCACGTAACTTGAAACTTTTTTTAGCAGCTTCGTGAGTACTCTCTGCCTTTTCTCTTTCTCTTTTTGAGCACATTTTTTTTTCTATTTTTCCTGGATTAAAAACTATAACCAGAATAATCTCACAATCTCACAATGAATGTAAAGAAACAGTCTGCATTTATTAAGTTTAATAATTGTTTATTAATTACTAAAATATTAAAACAAATATTCTAGTAAGGTATAATATCAATATCACTTGTCTTAAAATAAGGGCACTTAACTCTTGCGATTATTTGTAAAATCACTAAAATCTAGTGTCATGAACCTTTTTTGTTAAATCTTAAAATTAGTTTTAGGCCCTGCACCAACTTTATCGAGATTTTTTTTTTGATAAATCGATAAATAAAAAGCTTTTTCTTCTGTTACAAACCTTTTGAATGTTAAGATTACCTACTATAAAAATAAACATTGGAAATTTAATGTAAAATTTCATGTTAAGTAATATTTTTAGATTCTAAATAACTTTTTCCTGTAGAATTTGTTTGTGCCTCTTAAAATAAAAGCATTACTCTGCAAATACTTCTAAAATTGATAATTCTAGTGTCATGTGAATTGCTATAGAACTTTTTTAGCGCAATTTTCTAGCGAAATTGCGCTTGTTAACTCATGATTTCTGTTCTGTGCGTCTGTGCGCACCAATCTTGCACTTCTATCTACTCCTCAACCAGACCACCTAGAGACTTCGGGTTTTCGGCATTATGTTAAGGAAGGTCTAATCTCGGGAACGCACAAAAAAATCCGGGAAAAGATTTTGGATTTCCTGGAAATTCCGGAAAAACTCATAAAACTCATGATTTCTGTTCTGTGCGTCTGTGCGCACCAATCTTGCACTTCTATCTACTCCTCAACCAGACCACTTAGAGACTTCGGGTTTTCGGCATTATGTTAAGGAAGGTCTAATCTCGGGAACGCACAAAAAAAATCTAGAAAAAGATTTTGGATTTCCTGGAAATTCCTACAAAATTCCGTTTTTTGCAAATTTCTCGGCAACCATAATAGCTATCGAGTTGAAACAAATTGCAATCGATAGCTTCTAAAATTTACAATAATATTAGAAAAAAAATTAATCAAAAGTCTTTCCTTTATGCTTCACCCATGAGGTGAAAAAATTGCGCTAAAACACTCACTGAGTTTTTATTACTTGTTTTATTTTAAATTACTTTTGGGCCATGCAGCAACTTTTTTTTTTTTAATCAAGAATACATTTTTTTGATAAATCGATAATAAAATACTTTTTCTTATGTTGCAGTATTTTTGAAAGCTCTATTAAATAAAGTCATGGTCTACTATGAGTTCTATATATAAAAATAAAAATTAGCTTTATATCTCAGATATTAAAATCGTTACAAAAATTCGGTAGAGACCAGACACAACTTGGCAGTAGGTAGGGGCCAAAATTAAAATACGCTAAGTTTCTTCGGGCCGCAGATAGGTTTTTAGCGCCTCACTTTCCAAGTAAAGATATAATTAATTAATCGTTACATCTTTATTTTTATTTTTTTCTGTCCGTCCAGAAAATCAGTTGTTTCCGATTAATTTTTAGGCTAGAAAATACATCTTTACTGGTCTAGGCCAGAAAGTAACTGGTTGCCATGATAATGAGTTGGTTTGAGACCAACCTGTACCTACTTTTAATACAGTCTAAGCCAGCGATTCCCACACTTTTTTTTGCATTGATCTCTTTCAATTAACATTTAAAATTGTTATGTTCTTTTAAAGATTTTGTAAAAAATTATACAGCGTGATTACATTTTCAGCATGAGATCTCGCTTATTATAAGAGATACAGGTTTCTTTAACTTAGATGAATTGTTTCTTAGTATGGGAGGAGCCACAATCAATTTTTAAAAGTACAAAATTCCTCGTGCTTCAGACGTTATAGCAAAAAATATGAAAATGTCGAATTTCTTTTTTCTCTCATAACTTTTTTGTCTTAATCGTTAGAACAATTTTATTTGTACTTTCTGTAGGTACTTTTTATTGGAGAATGTAACTGTTATTTTAGATTTTTTTAACACCTACCATTTTCGAGATATTACCCCTAATTTCATTTTTTCTTATAGGCCGCGAAGTTGGCCATGGAATAGTTAAATGTGCTTTTTTTCTCTTTTAAGTGAGATATTACTTGCTATACCTATTTTTATAAATAAGGCACAAAACGAAAAAAATCGTATTTTACCCATCACTTATCATGCTATTTATGAAAGTAGAAACAAAAAACAACTAATTAAATGTCAAATGACAGTTACTATTTGTCTGCGGTATCATTTATTAGAATTTCATATAATTTTTGTGTAATTCGATAGTCTTTGTAGTAATTGTTATAATGATGGCTACATTTAAAAATGGCAAAAAATTAGACATGTTGAGATGCTACATTCTTTACCATAAAAACTGTGTAGAAGCTGAGCGAATATACTTAAGAGATATAGTTATCCTGAGAGAAGGCAACGAAGGGTGCGTAATCACAGAAATTTGGAAATAAATTTAAAAGAATATGGTTTTTTCGAGAAACCAACAAAAAATCCAAAACAAATCAATAATACAATAATTAATTAGAATTATCTATTTTAAACAGTTTCTATTGCAAAGAATGTAGCCTTTCAACATTTATAATTTTTATTTAGTTGTAAATGTACCCATAATTATATGATAACAAATCTACAGACTATATCGAATTAGACGACAATACTATAAAATTCTAATAAATGATACCGCAGACTAATAGTAACTGTCATCTGACATGTAATTAGTTGTTTTTATTTTCATAGATAGCTTGATAAGTGATGGATAAAATACGATTTTTCTTCATTTTGTAACTTATTTATAAAAATATATATAGCATAGCAAGTAATATCTCATTTAAAAGAGAAAAAAAAGTACATTTAACTATTCCACAGTCAACTTCGCGGCCCATAAGAAAAAATGAAATTATGGGTAATATCTCAAAAACGGTTGGTGTAAAAAAAAATCTAAAATAACAGTTACATTCTCCATTCAAAAGTATCTTAAGAAAGTACACATACAATTGTTCTAATGATTAAGACAAAAAAGTTATGAGAGAAAAAAGAAAAAAGAAATTTGATATTTTCTTATTTTTTGCTATAACATCTGAAGCACGAGGAATTTTGTACTTTTAAAAATTGATTTTGGCTCCTCTCATAGGTACTAAAGGAATAATTCATCTAATTTAAACAAACGTATTTCTTATAATAAGCGGGATCCCCATGCTCGAATGTAATCTGGGACACCCTGTATATCAAGTGAATTATTATTTTAAAGTGATAACTAAGTAAGTTAATTGGATATCGTTTTTTAACAAAATCTTATTTATAAAATTTAATTAATTCTTGGTTTTAACCTGATCATTTTACAAAAAACATTATACTTACATACGCTACATATATTTACAAAAATAAAGAAAACGTAAATTATAGTAATAGGTATATTAGAACACATGATTGTTAATATTCTTTTTATTTAAAATTTATCTGAAATTTCCAAAAACAGTACAATGAGTTGTCCATCGACCCTATCTCGAGTTTTTTTTTTTTAATTCCATCGATTCCCAAAAGGTCTATGTTGACCCCGTTGGGATTCCCTGGTCTAAAAATTTATTTTCCACCAATACCAAAAAAATTAGGTAATGAACAGTAAATAATTGTTAAGAAATTTCACTGGAATAACATTTAAAAAAGAAATATTGTATTTGAAAATAGCATAAATATTTACAGAATGTTTACATCTATTTTTAGGATTTGGAAATAGTTAAGGGAAATTTGCGTTCCAAAGCAATCTATAGCCCAATGGAAATGCAGTGGGAAGAAGTTTGTAAAAAATACCAAGAATCACAATCTCTGCCCGTCACGACTTGGCGATGCCATTTGCCAGTTTTCGTATGAATAGTCAATTTTAGTGAAAAAAAAATTAATTTAACCGAGGTAAAATAAAAATATCCTAAATAAGCATATGCATATGAATTAGTATTTAAAAATAAACAGTTTACCTACCACTTTATTTTGTTTTTATTTTAAATCAGTTTTGAGATTTTTGAAAATAGTATACGATTATATCGTGTGGTAAACAAATTAGTTCCGTTTTAATTTTTTGGAAATTTTATTTTTAAATTGTAGGATATTTAAATCATAAAAGGCCTATTATATGGAAAACAGCCAAAGTAATAATGTTACCAAAACCGTGGAAACCGATCGATGAGATTACATCATATAGGCCAATTTCACTTCTACCTATAATACCAGAGCTTTTTGAAAAGCTGCTATTAAAAATAATGAACATCATAATCGAGAGAAAATAACTAATTCCACCATATCAGTTTGGATTTCGTGACAAACACTCCACCGTAGACCAGGTTCATCGAATAATAAATGACATAGAAAAGTCCTTAGAAGAAAAGAACATTTGTTCGGCAACATTCCTTGATGTTGTCAAAGCATTTGACAAAGTGTGGTATAAAGGATTACTAATGAAATTAAAGAAAATTCTTCCTGTTCAATATAGTCAGCTCCTGGAGTCATATCTATCTCAGCGAACGGTTAAGGTCAAAATGGAAAACGAATACTTAGAACTTGAGTTTAGAAAAGCAGTTGTACCTCAAGGAAGTGTCCTTGGACCGGTATTGCACCTGCTGTATACACATGACATTCCAGAAACAAAAAACGTAAAACTCGCCACATTTGCTGACGACATCGCAGTTCTAACTACAGGCGAAACCATAGAAAAAACAACAGAAAATCTCCAAAGCGCAATTAATAAAATATATGCATGGACAAAACAGTGGCATATAAAAATTAACGAAGAAAAATCTGTTCACATTTATTTCACCAACAAAAGAATAAACTACCTACCAGTGTATCTAAATAATAATATTGTCGCTTGCAAAAAGACTGCTAAATATCTTGGCCTAAAAAAGGCCTTTCGTCGATCTTGTGTGTAAAATTTTATTTCTGATTTAACAGAAATACATCTCAACCTCAACTTTTTATGTTAAATATCATTATTCGGATTCTTTATAAAATATTCATTACAAGTAAAAGCAGACAATTGTTTTTAAAATGGCGATATTTAAGAAAAAAGAGATGTTTTGAAACCATACATTTAAATATTTTGTTGACGTTGGTAATGATTCGCATTAAATTTGAAGAATCTTGCGAAAAGCGAGTCGACTCTCGCATTGTCAGTGCAATTCCACCCTTGTCCTGTTCCTGCCACTCATTCCAAAATGTAAGAGCGACAGGTAGTTAGTTACAGCGGTTGGGTTACATCCCCAAGGAACACACAACGTAGAAACTTCTTCTAATGTTCGCGGAATTGTTACAAAATGTCAAATGAGTGCAGCAAAGCATATTGCTTAAAAACTGAGAATTAAGGCTGGATTCAGTAACGCTTGGCCATTTTAGGTAACAAAAAACGTAATGGGGTGACCCCAATTTTTTAAATATTTTCATAATATTATACAGGGTGTCCCAGCCAAGACGAATTATTCGATAGCTCTATTATTAGTAATAACATAAAAAAAGTTCAATATAAAAGTTGTTTGTAATCATTTAATACATAACCTAAAATTATTTTCAACTATACACAGTGTTTTGTTTTTGCGCTCTGATACCAAACATTATTTTTTTATGTGGAACACTATGTATATTTTGTAATTATTGGATGTAAAATCAAATTCTCTTTCAAAAATATTATAGGTTGTTTATGTTTAAAATGAACCGTTTTTGAGTTATTAACGCTTTTTTGAAAATCTTGACAGATACAGACCTTTATAAAATTATTTATATTTATTAACATAACAACACCAGAGCAATTTACTCTGGTAATTTATTAGACAATAGTGTCATAGTGATTGTTGACTAGTTATATTTTTAAAATAATATACAGGGTGTTCGTTATACTCGGTCCATTTCGCAAACTTTAAACGCATATAAGTCATCTTCTTCAAATAGAACACCCTTTATATTTTTACATTTTCTTGTAAAAAATTTAATTATCTTTCAAAGTTGTTTTATGTCTAAATATAATATTTTTGAAGTTATTTCGTTTCTTATGTTTATTTGCGAGTATTTTACCGAAAATATCTGTATTGCCTTTGAAAATTTAAAACAATCTGGATGAACTGTCAACCAGAACAGTTAATCGGCACAATTTCCACTATTATGCCACTAAAAATCCATATTTCTTAAGAACTGTAGATACACAGCATTAACCGAGATGTATGGGCATCGAAAATAGGCCACCCTGTGGACCAAATTCGAATGTTTTACGGGATATCTCGGTTACCGTAATAGATAGCCAAAATCTGATTTCGGTCTCTTGGGCATTTTTTTTGAGAAAATAACGCCTATGCAATCAGATTTTTTATATCAGATTCCATTTTGGCACTACAGACGAAAAATGAAATTTCATCATTTTTAAAAATTTGCTGTAACTTCTTTATTTATTAAAATAGAACAAAATGTTTTAAAGTTTTTTTATACAGATTTTTATGCTTAATTTAAAAACAAAAGTAATTTTTTCTGAGCCTCCTTGACTTTCGAGATATGAAGTAAACTTACATTTTTTTAAATGGAAAACCTAGTTGGCCATGACTTTATGTGAAAGAGTATTTTTTTAGCTTTTCAAAAATATATAGTTTTATATATTTTTTGCAAAAAATAGCTAAGACATGGCCAATTTTGTAAAAATTCGATCATCAAAGTTAGCCATGATTTCGTAAACAAGTGATGTTTGCAATTATTAAACAACTAAACGTCATTTCGAAGTAAATTTTTTAACTTTTAAGCAAATCCGTGTATTATTTTGTATTTTATAACTGTTTATTGTGGTATTGTGAACATGGCTAAATTTGAACTCTTTGAAAAGTTTAATATGTTGGAATATTACTTTGTAAGTGATAAAAACGTAGCGGCTGTTTCAGAATTTACTTGGCAATGACGTTTAGTTGTTTAATAATTGCAAACATCACTTTTTTTACGAAATCATGGCTTACTTTGACGATCGAATGTTTACAAAATTGGCCATATCTTGGTAATTTTTTGAAAAAAATATGTAAAACTATATATTTTTGAAAAGCTAAAAAAATACTCTTTCACATAAAGTCATGGCGAACTAGGGTTTCCATTTAAAAAAATTTAAGTTTACTCCATATCTCGAAAGTCAAGGTAGCTATGAAAAAATTACTTTTGTTCTTAATTAAGCATAAACATCTGTATAAAAAACCTTAATAACATTTTGTTCTAATTTAATAAATAAAGAAGTTACAGCAAATTTTCAATAGTGATGAAATTTTATTTTTCGTCTGTAGTGCCAAAATGGAATCTGATATAAAAAATCTGATTGCATAGGCGTTATTTTCTCAAAAAAATAGCCCAAGAGACCGAAATCAGATTTTGGCTATCTATTACGGTAACCGAGATACCCCGTAAAACATTCGAATTTGGTCCACCCTGTACATTTTTATAAACTATTTAATCAGTTTTAAAATATTCACCGTAATCCATTACACTGAGAGAAGTATCGTATTTAAATGGACTTTAGTCTTAGTGCATTATAATTTTTGCTTAAATAGCAAATGAATAAACCATCGGAAATAGAAACGAAGTTAATCTTCAATAACATAAAAGAATGCTTTCGATGCAATAAAAAATTGGTGTACCTAACAGAAGCAATTTATAACGAAACTGATACAGGGGGCATCGATTTAAAAGAATCGAATCCAATAGATGATATCAATAAACATCATAACATGTAAGTACTTATGATTGTATGAAGCTTTCATTACAGTTTTATATTAATCGCCAATCTCTCTGTATATTAGGGATACACAGGTAAGCAAATTGGCCGATTACCGATAACCTATTGATCGTCCTTAGCTTATCGGCCGATTATTGACTTTAACAATTAATTAATTCATTACATTATAAGGGTGACACAGAAAAACGGGAACTTTTGAAAACCCCCAAAAAAATATAGGAATCCAAAAAATTTTTTTATTTTGCCAAAAATTTTACCATTACAGCT
Source organism: Elmis aenea (assembly GCA_947652605.1). Classification (NCBI taxonomy): domain Eukaryota; kingdom Metazoa; phylum Arthropoda; class Insecta; order Coleoptera; family Elmidae; genus Elmis; species Elmis aenea. The sequence goes on from OX393582.1 coordinate 33,657,355, forward strand.
TACCATTTATGAAAACAGTAATCCAATTTAACAATTTCTGAAAAGAATGTCCTCTATATGACGTCCTTCTCTACATATGCATTCTTTCGGCCTGCCGTTGAGGTTCCTCATTACTCGATGTAACATCTCAGCTGGGATACCACGAACTTCGTCCAATTTGTAGAGCATTTTTTTCTGAATTCGACAATGTATAACACTTGGCACATTTTTAAAACAATTGCTGTTAAAAATGGCAAAAACAAATATTTTATTGAAAACAAATCCTAACCGGCATGGTAAATAATTGTCTTTGTTCCTTTTTCCTTGGAAGCAAGTAAGTAAACCGCATGAAATTACTATTAAAGGGATTTAATTTAAAAAAAATAGGTATCAATAAATGTGTAAGGAATGCATTAACATTGTTCACGTAGCAAATATTTTTAGAATATTTTCCAAAGGTAAGTAAAACATTTGTCTAAAATGTGTATTTAGTCCTTATTTGGCATATAATTATTTGTAACAAAATTTTCGTTATCAAATAATATGTGTCCATAGTTTACAAAAAACGTCCAGAAATCTGTTTCCGCTTTTTGCTTATTAGAAGTCATTAACGCAGATAAAAGGCATAACTCATTATTTTTTGTTACAAATAATTGTATGCCAAATAAGAATTAACACATTTTAGAGAAATTTATTACTTACCCAACCAAAGAAAATATTCTAAAAATATTTGCTACGTGGACAATGTTAATGCATTCATAACATATTTAATTTAATTTAATAGTAATTTCCTGCGGTTTACTTACGTGCTTCCAAGGAAAAAGGAACAAAGACAATTATTTACCATGCCGATTAGGATTTGTTTTAAAGAAAATATTTGTTTTTGCCATTTTTAACAGCAATTGTTTTAAAAATGTGCCAAGTGTTATACATTGTCGAATTCAGAAAAAAATGCTCTACAAATTGGCGTTAAAATCAGATATAGCGTACATAAGAAAAAATTGACCTGATGATGGTTTTTAAAAAACGAAACGTCGCACGGAAAATATAATTGGGGATTCTGATTTCTTGTAAAAAGTGGCCATGAAAATGTTTTTACAGAAATGATAATCGACCTCAAATGAAAAAGTTACGGGCAAAAAACGAAAATCCATTTTTTTACTTTTTTCTCTATATCTCAAAAACTAAAAGAGCTAGATAAGTTCTGTTTGCTTCAAATTATTAAGCACCTGAATATACAACTTTGCCCCAATTTAACCGAAGTCGTAACTCTTACCGTTTACGAGATCCCCATAGTGGCCCTCGAAAAACGAGAACCCTGTATATGTACAATCAAGCATTCAGTAATTACTTTTGGTAAACTAATCACATTTATTACAGATTTTGTCTTTTTTCAACTTTTATTAAAAAAAGATGTTTAAAAAACCGGTTTTTTATTATTTTGGTTAAAGGTTACTGTTTTTTTTGCCTTTAAAAATAACGGTTTCGGTTTCGGTTAAAAATCACTTTTTTGGACAAAAAATAAAAAACCGGTTTCATGCCCTGCTTATTTATAAAAATAGATACAGCAAGTAATATCTCATTAAAAAGGGAGAGAAAAAAGCACATTTACCTATTCCATAGCCAACTTGATAGCCCATAGAAAAAAATGAATTTAGGGGTAATAAGTATCTCAAAAATGGCAAGTGATAATAAATCCAAAATAACAGTTACATTCTCCATTAAAAAGAACCTTACGAAAAAACTATTACAGGGGTTTGGAGTGGAGCTCGGAGTTGGAGCACGGAGCAGTGGAGCAATGGGTTTTTGCCCGGAGCAGGAGCGGAGCCCGGAGCAAATAATTTTGATTGCTCCACTGCTCCAGTTTATTATGTAAAATTAAAAAAAACTACTTTTTTTTTCTTTTTTTCAACGTTTGAAGATCAATAATCTGTTTTTTCAAACATTTATTTAGCTTCACTTGTTTGTTAGGGCCAAATATTGTTATTTTTGACCAACTTCTACATATCCAATAAAATTAAAACTTTGTTTTTAAAAACAAATTTTTTTAATCAAAACACTTTTTTAAAAAAAGTTAACAATTTTTGGAGCATGGAGCGGAGCTGGAGCAGGCATTTTGATGCCGGAGTGGAGCTGGAGCGGAGCAATTAAAAAATGGGACTGCTCCACCCCTGAAAACTAATAAGATTAATCTAATGATTAAGACGAAAAAGTTACAAAAAAAAAGAAATTCAACATTGTCATATTTTTGATATACTTCTGAGGTACGAGGAATTTTGTACTTTCAAAAATAGATTGTTGCTCCTATAATACTTAAGAATAATCCATCCAATTTAAGCAAACCTGTATCTCTTACAATAAGCGAGATCTTCATGCTGGAAATGTTATCTGGGACACCCTGTATATCTTGATTAAATAACCATGTATAAAAGGCATATTCGTAGATACTAGCTAAAATATTTCAATTTAAAAAATCCAAATGTGTATTTATTTAATGTTCTGTTCATTTCTGTTTGTATCTCTAAAATAAAGTTTAAATATCTCGTCAAAATTTTTAGCGCTCTAAAATTGCACCAAAATTTTCATAGCTTGCTTAGCATTCAAACAAAATTTTGTTTTAGGGCTTGTACAGCGCTTTTGTATTTCGAATATTGTCAGTTCGCAGATACATATTAATGTTTTAAACTATGTTCATACATCATTTAAACTGCAAATTGCTAGCTATAACGTCTTGTTTTCGCGTTTAGAATGGTTCCCACCTTATTATATGCACGTCTCGCGATATAGCATCATGTTAGCGCTTCGTATAATATTCATACGGTTTTTGATTGCGAGAAACGACCTTTTATTTTCTTCGCCTTAACGAATTGCTGTGTGCAAAATAAATAATATTTATACGCCTGACATGCAATATTAGGTAAGAAATATTGAAGGAAATGTTGCTTATCTGAAGCGAAATTTTCAAAGAGATAGTTTTTCGAGTTTTTACAAAATATTTAGAAAGACAGTATTTTTTTCTAAATGAGTAAATAATAAAAACATAAATAAAAGCACAACTAGGATAGGTATATTATATGTTGTATAATTGTATATGCGGGAATCAAGCTGAATTTATCTACCTAGGTATATATACAGGCTGATTCAAATTCGACCCCCACCATGGGGATCTCGCTTATTAGTGGAGATAGAGGGTATGTTTAAATTTGGCAAAGTTGCTAAATTTCTTGCTCAATAATAATCTGAAGAGAAAAATTGGCTATGATTTTTGGTATTCGAAATATTTTCAAAAAACCAAAATTTTGAAATTTAGTGTTTTAATTGTAGCGCCCTTGTTAGAAGAGATATCGAAAAATAAAAAACACAGTCACTTTTTCTTTTTTTTGTGATAGCGTAATTATATTTTTTACAAAATGTTTCGTCTTCTATAAACCATCATCAAGTTTCTTATTTCTTATGGGCGCCATATTGGATTTTAGCATTTTTAAATACTACATTTTTTTCTTATTACAACGATATAACACATGCTGGAAAAATTTCTAAAAACTAGGCCGTAATTTCCAAAAAACCGTTTTATCAATAACAAATAAATCACTCTTGCCTTGATATTGCAAACCAATGAAGTATCATGAACATCGCATTCTTCTGATTTCAGCAATGTATGACATGTTTTTAAAACAATGGCTTAATTGCCAAAAACATTATTTTAATACTAAAAGTACATAGTAGACTGGAAATTTAAAACAATGTAACATCTGACTAACGTATTATTCCTGTCAGTACCGCCCACAATGCGGCAATTTTGAGGAATTATTTACATCAGGAATTTCCCAATCGTTGGATCGGAAATGGTGGAGTAGTCGAATGGCCTGCTAGATTCCCTGACTTAAGTCCTCTAGATTACTTTTTATGGAGAGCTGTCAAAAATCAAATTTACAAAGATAAGAATAAAAAACTCGTAACATATCTCGTTTTTCATTATTGCTAAATGGCATTGTTTTGGTACTCACAGGAATATGGTACTGACAGGAATAATACGTTAGTCAGATGTTTCATTGTTTTAAATTTCCAGTCTACTATGTACTTTTAGTATTAAAATAATGTTTTTGGCAATTAAGCCATTGTTTTAAAAACATGTCATACATTGCTGAAATCAGAAGAATGCGATGTTCATGATACTTCATTGGTTTGCAATATCAAGGCAAGAGTGATTTATTTGTTATTGATAAAACGGTTTTTTGGAAATTACGGCCTAGTTTTTAGAAATTTTTCCAGCATGTGTTATATCGTTGTAATAAGAAAAACATGTAGTATTTAAAAATGCTAAAATCCAATATGGCGCCCATAAGAAATAAGAAACTTGATGATGGTTTATAGAAGACGAAAGGTTTTGTAAAAAATCTAATTACGCTATCACAAAGAAAAGAAAAAGTGACTGTGATAAAGTGTTTTTTATTTTTCGATATCTCTTCTAACAAGGGCGCTACAATTAAAACACTAAATTTCAAAATTTTGTTTTTTTGAAAATATTTTGAATACCAAAAATTATAGCCAATTTTTCTCTTCGGATTATTAATGAGCAAGAAATTTAGCAACTTTGCCAAATTTAAACATACCCTCTATCTCCACTAATAAGCGAGATCCCCATGGTGGGGGTCGAATTTGAATCAGCCTGTATATAAAATGAATGTATGTTTGTATGTATGTATGTCCTTTATGCATTCCTATACCATTCATCCGATTCTGACCAAATTTTGCACAGACAATCTATAGGACCATGGGAAAAAGATAGGCTATATAAGAATACCCAGAAAAATCGTCCGGAAAAGATATCGAGGAAAACGTGCCAAAATCTTACACGCAACATTTAAATCGGGTCGTCGGGAGCGAGAATTTCGTCAAAATTTGACAATTTGACAATTCGACGTCACCTTTGAACGCTCGAACCTTCTCCGATTCGACCTTTTCGCACATGTATCGTACCGATTCGGAATCGTCTCGCCCTCCCCTAAATATACATAGCAGACAATTCTACTTTTGAATTGAATTTTGACTTTAGAATATGAAAGTACGATGACACTGTACGATATTGATTTATTCGGTTTTAAAGAGCAATGACAAGTGTTGTAAATAAAAATTTGAGTCAATCGATTGTTCATCGACACGCTTAGTTATAATCAATATATCTCGGGAACATAGAGACACGGAACGTGCACCAAAGGAAAGGTAATTTTTTGCCCAAAAAGATTTCTACTCGGACCCATTGGGTGCAAGCGCGAAGCGCGAGTAGTTTGATTACCAATTTAATAGAATTTGAGAAGCGTTAGGTGCGAGCGCGGAGCGCGAGTAGTACGAATATATTTATTCTAATTTAAAAAGCAATAACGAGTGTTGTAAATAAAATTTGAACCGATCGATTAATCGCCTTCAAAAAAAGTGACCCGCCTGGCTCAGCGCGAGTAGTATGACGCAATTTTCTCAATTTTGAAAAGCAATTGCAAGTATTGTAAATAAAAATTTGAGCCAATCGATTGATCATCTCCGGCTTAGTTATAATCGATATATCTCGGGAACTGAGCCAATTAGGGACATGGGAATTGCACCAAACGCGCAAAGAGAATTCTACGCGCAAGCCGGGAACTAGCGGTGAAGGAGCCCCGAAGGGGCTCCGGAATCGCTAGTTGAGAATAAAAAACACGGTTCATATTTTCAAGATGTAATTTTAAATTTATGTTCAAATTAATTCGTCCAACGCCTTATACATTGTAGCAGCAATCACTTAGAAATCTTGTCAATTACTTGTTTTTCATGTTCGAAAATAAACTGAAGTCTAAGGGGGTCAAGTCTGGTGAGTAGGGTGCATGAGGCAGCAATTCGAAGCCCAGTTGATGAATTTTAGCCATTGTAATATTTGTGACTTGGCGCAGTTATCCTAATTCTAGCGAAATTTTCGGTCAGCTGGTCAAGTAAGTTGGCGTAGTGCTTAACATTTATTGTTTTACGCGATACAGGCGATGAAAATTAACTATTGGGGAAGATTTTGTCGACTCACTAGAAATAATATGGCAAGAAATACTAAAATTAGAGAAAAAATGGGAATTGATATTGTTATAATATAGAACACTGAAGCCAAAATATTAATATGGTACGAACATGTCCAGAAAATGAATGAAACACGATGACCAAGTAAAATATTAGTAACAACCACCAAATCGCAAAAAGAAAGGATCTCCAAAAAACACATGGATAAACGAGATGGAAGAAGCAATGGAAGTAAAGGCCTCACAAGAGATGAGTGGATGGACCGCAAGAAATGATAACTAGGGTGCGAAAAACGGTGATTGGTGTAATAAATTCGTATCTACTTGTATATACCATATGTTAACATGGAAGGACTGCGCGTACTTCTTTTGTCCATCGATTACAAAACGTAGAATTTCTTTACTTTTGCGGACCGTCAAATAATCTTATGAAACTTCGGATTTAAACTAATGAAGATGACACAGGTAAAAATACATGGATAATTTATGAAATTTGCTTCATGTATAGCAGGCCCGTGCAACCTTTTAAGCCCGAGGGCCGATTGCAAATGTTATTATATCGTAACGGGCCGCACCACTTTCTAATGGATATGGAGATTCTTCTAAGTGTGAAGGGTTCGTAGAAATTTTGAAACTCTTCTTAAACACCGGTCAATTTCTAATATTTTTTTTAGCACTTTTTTACTCTTTAAAAACAGCAATGCTGGTAATATATAACTACTGGGCCGTGGGCTGCATAAAAATATCACAGGGGCCGCAGGTTGTACAGGCATCTGTAGGCTAGGCCGAAATTGCTGGTGCAAGACATTAAAAGTTAAATTAACCCATTTCAATTCAAATGTTACACTTTGGACCAACTTAAAAAAAAATTTAATGGTTTAATGGGTTAAACGGTTTTAGATATTGCCTCGCTTAACTCAAAATCATTTAAATATTTTAATATTATTGAAAACTATGCTTGAACGATTAGTTAACAATGTGTTATTTTGGGCATGCGCACAATTTCTCCTGCACTTACGTGTTCTTGTTGCATTTCTTTGTAAACAGTAGCACAAATTGTAGCTCTTTGGTCGTAGAGTCAGCGATTATTGCACACCGTTTTAAACACATCGACCTTCTAGTAAAGCAAACACATAAGCTATTACTATTCAGCAAATCTACGTGAAGTTGTGAATTTGGGTGGTTTATCTTGTATAATACAATAACTTAATAAACTATTTGATGGTCTTATCTTAAACTCTTTACCCCGAAGTGACAAGCAAGTTCAAACTTTATAATCTCTAATTTATACAGCTGCCGCCTAAGGGGACAAGAGGACTCTCTCATCGTTATCACAACTTTTTTTGAGTAAATTGGTTAACATAAGCTCGAGAGCTGTTTTTTTTATTGCTTTTCAAGATTTCGTGTTGTTGTTTTTCTTTATCTGGAAACCAACCCCTAAAAAATAAGTTCATGTCAGTGTCAAGAAAGGCTAGAAAGATAGGACGATAGCAGGTCCCAAATGACCACAGATGGAGTGACTGTAATGTTATGATGTCACGTAGCCCTTCGTAGACCTTGGATGGGATCGCACATATAAAAAGTGACAGCCAACTTAAATATTGCATCGAATGATAGAGTGTTAAGATCTGTCTTGCTGGGTTAGAATTTGAAATTTCACAAATCCTGTCACTTGCAAACAGAAAAAAATTTATTTTCTTTTAGTACTTTTGATGAACATGTAAATTAAAGGCACCAACAAAATAAATTTCACATAGGAAAACAAAACTGTACTTGGAAGATTGCGTCTATAAAAATCTAATGAATCAAATCAAACATTAATGACCGCTTTATTTTTAATATCCTTGATTATCACTTACACAAAATATTTTCAGGTTTAACGTCCTGATAAAAAACCAACAGGGGTCGCACTTTTCAGTCCCCTGTGAAAGTGGGAGATGATTGAAAATATTACTATGGGAAACCTTTTAATAAGCATAAAACATCTACCAAATATCATTTTCCTACAATTATTCAAATTTAAGAAATAAAATAAAAACCTAATTTTACCGCTCTGTTTTAGGAGAGTGTAACTCTGGAAAGAGACGTCTAAGGAAAAAAATTATATGAAAGCCCCCTTAATTTTTGATAAGGAATTATGTCCAGAATTTTTTCGCAATATTAAAGAATCATCTTGTATATTTAAAAAAACTGGAAAAATAATCTTACACATAAAATCATAACCTACTAGGGTTTTTATTTAAAAAATATGTTTACTTCATATCTCAAAAAGTTTGGTTTTTAAATTAAGCATAAAAATGTTTATGATCTGAATAACATTTAGTTCTATTTATCTTCTTCTTAATCGGTTCCTCTTGTACGTTTCGGTGTCGAGGTATGCTATTCTATTTCTGTATTATGTTTCTCCACTCCTGCCTATCGTTAGCTAATTGTGGCACATCTCCCTAGCTGACTTCTTTTTTTTTTAGTTTCTGCGGCACTTCTTTTTCCCATTTTATTCTTGGTCTTCCTTTTTTTCTTTTTCCCTCTATCTGCATTTTCCATCCTATTTTCGCGTATCTACTTTCTGGCATGCGTAGTAAATGTCCAAGCCATCTTAATTGATTCGTCTCCATCTTTTTCTTAATATCTGTTACTCCTAGGTTATTTCGAATTTGTTCGTTACTGATTTTATCGATCAGTCTACATCCTTCTATTTATTACTAGTTTTTTTATAAAATTTATTGAAACTGAACCCCCACAACTCCGCCACTGGTTGCTTGTGGGACTTGAAATTCTCACCGATTGTGGTAAACTGTAAGGTGGTGTTGTATACCAAATTTGGTTTAAATATATTTACTGGTTGAGAAACGTTTAAACATTATCGATATTTTTTCAAAAATTTCAACACCCTGTGTCTTTAAAATGAAGCGTTCAGGGACCCATGGAATATTCGCTTTAAAATAAGTTTTTGTATCGACTGTTAAAGTCTTGCTACTAAAAAGTGGACGACCCTGTATAAGACTATATATTTTTGAAAAGCTAAAAAAACGCTCTTTCATATAAAGTATAAAGCCATTGGCCAACTAGAGTTTACCTTTAAAAAAATATATTTACTTCATATCTCGTAAGTCAAGCTTGCTAAAGAAAAAATAATGTTGTTCTTAAATTAAGCATAAAATGCTGTATAAAAAATATTGATAACATTTTGTTCTATTTTAATAAATAAAAAAGTGATAGTTAATTTAAAAAAATGATGCCATTTCATTTTTACTTTTGTCACACGTAGTATGAAGAAAGTATTGTGATCGCGAAAATTTGCGAATTCCAGATTTCGACGGATACACACGTTTTGAAAATTACATAAAAACATTGATAGATAAAAAAATTCTGTTCATGTAGGATTGTAGTCTATGTTAATGTCTACAAAAAAACCCTTCTAACTTTTTTGGTATTATTTAAAATTACGAAATTGTTAAAAAAAATCAAAATTTTGAAATTTTTTCTCGAAAACGGTTTCAACAATTTTGTTTAAATTTTAGTATCTTAGAGAGTTTAATTTTCTTAGTAAAATGCCGTTTGTCTCAACTCTCTTAAATTTCTGTGAAAAAAGTTATGATTTTTTAAAATTTTGAAAATATTTTTTTAAGAACGCTTTGGTTGTTCATATTATTTTTATAAACATTCGCATGAAACGTCATTTACGTCATGTTGACAGACGTCATTAACAAAAATGAGATTAGGTAGAGCGCGTGGAGCGGCATTTTAAACTTTTTATACCCACTAATACACAAACACACATAAATACAATATTTATGGCGAAAGTCATTTGGTGGCCACATCAGTTTATTTGTCTGTAGTGCCAAAATGGAAAGCGATATACAAAATTTGATTACATAGGCGTGTTTATCTCAATAAATAGCCTAAGCAGGGGGGTGGAACTGCTATATGCAATGCTGTTCCGTATTTCGATTTAGTACCAAGCGGACTATCCAGGTGGCGCTAGTGAAAATGTTTAAAATAGTTACAGATTCCATTAATTTAAGTAGGGGAACAATCACACACATTATTATGATTGGTTGCTAACACAGTAGCGCGGAAATTTAAATTTAAAATGATAATAGATACCGGGCGTCACCTGTCATTTATTATAAAGTGAAAAGTAAAAATTTCATCTGCGTAATATAAAATATTTTTAAAAAGTTAAGAAAATATTAAACATGAAAACAAAATGTTGCATTATAAACTGCAGCAGTGCAGAAAAAACCATGCACAATTTCCCTGAGCCCCATCGCGAGCCTGCTCGGTACAATAATTGGGTTGTGGCTACTGCAAATCCTAAAATTACAGAAAAAGACGCAGCAATGGTTAATAGACATTTTAGGATTTGCAAATTCGGTAAGCTTAGAATAATGCCAAAATTAAATGAGTTTCATGCTTATCCGTCCAAAATTAAGAAAATAAAAGTATCAGCGTGTGCACAGGTCTTTAGTACAAGTGTTGGTGCCGCTTTAAATGTGATGAGCCGAGGTAAATAAATTGTAAAGCCTAAATGGGATAAAGGAGGTGGAGTTTGAAGGATTACATACTTCAGACCTTTGTGTTTTTTTACATTTTTTTGGTTATACATAATACATTAATTTGATTTCTTTGTAATTTTAATTTTAATTGCTCATTGTGAACAATGATCTATTATTATATGTTTAAGGGTATATAAATGCTTTTTTTATATTTGCTGTATAATAAATGCATAAATGTTGTTATGTATTCGTTAATAAGTCAAATAGTTATAGTGTTTTTTTTTAGTATAAAGTACTCAACTAAATATAATTGTTTTGGGAGAATCAAGAAAGAAAAAATGTCTAACTTTCAAATCTGTATTCAAAATACATTTTCATATTTAAAAAGCATTTATAATTTTCTTAATAATCCGTTGTAGATCATTATTATCTCATTTTAGCATAAAAATGTCAAAATAGTATGTAATGTGCGAGACTGATCTTTTTGCTGTAAAAATAATATATTATCAATTTATAAAAAATGTAAGGCGATATTGTAAACCACACAAAACAAATGTTTACTATGATTTTATCCATTTAAAATGATCAGTCAGCATAATGATGACTAATTAATTATATGCTCCTTTTTTGTTATTTGTTAACGATGTTATAGTGCTATGTACTACAGTATTATGAATATATTTTTGTGATTGTCTTAATTTTCGTTTATTTTATGTTATTTTAATTTATAGTCGAATAATATAATGTTTTAGTAATTCATTAAAACAGTTTTATATTGTTTTTAAATGAATATATATGTATTTTTTATTTTAAATATTTAAGTTAGGTATAGGTTTGTTCAAGCAGGGCTATGTACGATCTGACGAACGGTCAGAGCATGCGCAGTATCGATACTACACATGCCCGACAGTTCGTCGGATTGTATATAGCCCTGCTTGAACAAACCTTATGAATTGGGCGCTAAAGTAACGTGCTACGGTTCATTTCTTTGCTAAATAGTTCAGAGCGATCTAACCAGATGGCAGCCTTACGGTTTTGTTTTGTAACTAGGAGATTTCCATTCTGCTTGTGTATGTTCTGTGAGCCTAAGTGACCGATATCAGATTTTCGCTAACTATTACGGTAACCGAGATACCCCGTAAAACATTCTAATTTAGCCTAACCTCTTGGTTGTGACAATATTATACACTACGTATTAAAACAAAGTATTAAAAATAAGGTACACAATGTAAGCCTACTCTATAAAATTAAGGAAAATAAAAATATTTTAACATTAAAGATCTCCAAAGCGGTTTAAGCTTTTTTGATGTGTTGGGGAACACTTTTACGACTAATAGAGCGTTCACGTTATTAGCATATGAAACGTTTTGCAATTAAAAATTTAATTGTTATGTCGTCTTAACATAAACGCGGCCGTATTTTCCCCCAACTTAATTATGTAAGTCCCCAGACAGCGCCTGCTTAAGTTTCCCACCCTATTAAGATGATACCATGATGGTGCTCGCAGGATTACCGTCTTGACATTGAATCATCCATTATACTTTTCCGTCGTCTTAACGTAAACTTTGCAACTTGAAATATGGCATTTGGTAATAATACTTGGATTTTCATTTAAATTAGAGTAATTCGTTATGAGTTCTAGGAATTAACCTCCACATTTAACGAATCTTACGTTGGAAGACAATACTGCCACAGCGCGTAATACACGGTGCTTTAAACAACTCACCCCTCTATTGCCAGCGAGTTCATCTTACACAGCAAAAATTCAGTTAAATGAGATGAAAGTCGCGCATTTTTTTGTTCGTCAATGGTCTTAAATCAGTTTTTCAATCTTTTGTTAATCACGAAGATATGTTCGAATACTGCGGACTTTCAAGATTTTTAAATTACTTAATAATCACTTTAAATGGGCTTAGGTTGGAACAGGTAGAAAGCTTTAAATATTTAGGAGTGATCATAGAGAAAAATGGAAGAATGGGCAAAGAAATAATCGGAAGGACAGGAAATGTGTGAAGAATATTTAACAGTTTAAGAACAACAGTTTTGGGAAATAGAGAGTCCCAAAACGAACAAAAGTGGAAGTGGTAAAAGGGTAGTAACTCTGCCACTTTTATAAGGAAGTGAAACGTGGACACTCACAAATAAAAATAATAGCCGAGTGAATGCAGCAGAAATGAGATTTCTAAGAAAAATCCAAAGAAAAATCGAAAAAGATAAAATCAGAAACGCAATATACAGAGAACAATTACCTAAAGATAAAATCAGTTGAAACAAAAATACAAGACAGCTGGGATGGTTGGGTCACATTTATAGGATCAAAGAAGAAAGGTTAACCAGAAAAGCCTATGAAGCAAGATCACAGGGCAAAAACAAAAGAGGTAGACCGAGAAAAACTTGGCAAGACGAAGTTAAAAAAGCAGCGGCGGATAGAAATATCAAATGGAAAGACATAAAAAAGCTAGCATAAGACAGAAAAACATGAAAAAATCAGCACAGCACAATTCAACAGTCCTACACCTAACAGTAGAAGAACTCGTGACTAAATAAATAAATAATAATTCATTTTAATTTCTTGGACACCAAACTGTACCTCTTATTTGCTTGACAAGTAAGAAGAAGAGAAACTTAGGCGCGAGTATTTAATGCACTGTAGGTACGTACCAATTCTTACTTACAGTTTAGGAACTTGGGCTCAACAAGTAAGCAAGAACAATGGATACAGACGCAGTAGATAAGCTGTATAAGATGACTAAAAGGATGTAGACTAACTCAATGTTTCCCAAACTTTTTACTCTAAAGACTGCTTCCAAAATTAAAAGCTTGCAGAGGACCCCAATAAATTGTTTTGTAGATAATATTTAAGGCTGGTAAAAAAACTTGGATGATTTTCGAATACCATGAAAAGGTTCAGGGATCCTTTTAGAAGGATTTAGAGCCCCCAGAGGTCCGCGGACCACATTTTGAGAAACACTGAACTAATTGATAAAATAAGCAACAAGAAAATCAGAAAAAGCCTAGGAGTAAAAGACAAAGAAAAAAATGGAGCAAACCAATTACGATGGCTGGGACATCCACTAGACATGCCAAAAAGCAGGTACGCAAATATGGGATGCAAAAGAAGTTTGAGGAAAAAAGAAGTAGAGGCAGACCAAGAAAAAAATAAGAAAATAAAGTGAAACATATACTGGAAGAAAAAGGAGCCAACTGGAGAAATGTGACACAGCCAATAACAGACTAAGAGAAACATAATCAAGAACGAGGTACATAAGAACACTATAAAGATGAAAAAGAACAAGTTTTGTCATAATATGGGGGTTTCCATGGTTTCTATTATAGGTACAGTGGACCCTTGAACATCGAAGGGTTTGATGTTTGAACCAGGCATCGGGAGTTGGAGTCAAGAGTCGAGGAGTAGGAGTTTTTTTGGGGAGTCGGGAGTCGCAAAAACTACCGACTATCCCGACTCTTTTTGGATTTAGTTTTTTTCGAATATGAGAAGAAAATACAAAAATTAAAACAAAAACAAAATGCCGATGTCGATCGATTTTTTTTAACGGAAACGAGCGATTAAACGTTTTTCGAGGGCCACTATGGGGATCTCGTAAATGGTAAGAGTTACGACTTCAGTTAAATTAGGACAAATTTGTATATTTAGGTGCTTAATAATATGACGCAAACAGAACTTACCTAGCGTTTTAGTTTTTGAGATATAGGGGAATAAGTAACTTTTTTATTTGTTGTCGAATTTCATTTCTGTAAAATTTTTTTCATGGCCACTTTTTGCAAGGAATCAAAATTCCCAATTATATTTTCCATACAACGTTTCGCTTTTTTAAAACCATCATCAGCTCAATTACTTCTTATAGACGCTATATTTGATTTTAACGCCAATTTGTAGAGCATTTTATTCTGAATTCGGCAATGTATAACAGTTACCACTTTTTTGAAACAACTGTTAAAAAGAGCTTATAAAAAGTGAAAAAAGTTGATTATCTCAAATTTACTAAAGCCATACGATTGACTTCTTTAGTTAAGCTAAGAGTATCAAAATTCAAATTTCTATCTTTGATAATAACCAAGTTATAAAAAAAAACACGAAAATGAAGTTTTTCAGATTTTTTAAGATATTTCTAAAACTGGCCAGAAGCCAGAATATGTGCATTTAGTTTAGATTTTTACTGAACAGATCAAGACAACACTAAAAAAAATCAGTTTCAAAATTGCTCCGGACCCTTCGCACTTACAAGAATCTCCTATCCATTAGAAAGTGGTGCGGCCTGTTACGATATAAAAACATTTGCAATCGGCCCTCTGGCTTAAAAGGTTGCACGGGCCTGCTATAGATGAAGCAAATTTTCATAAATTATCCATGTATTTTTACCTGTGTCATCTTCATTAGTTATTTGAAGTGGTTTGCATCTGACGGTCCGCAAAAGTAAAGAAATTCTGCGTTTAGTAATCGATGGACAAAAGAAGTACGCGCAGTCCTTCCATGTTAACATATGGTATATACAAGTAGATACGAATTTATTACACCAATCACCGTTTTTCGCACCCTAGTTATCATTTCTTGCGGTCCATCCACTCATCTCTTGTGAGGCCTTTACTTTCCATTGCTTCTTCCACCTCGTTTATCCATGTGTTTTTTGGAGATCCTTTCTTTTTGCGATTTGGTGGTTGTTACTAATATTTTACTTGGTCATCGTGTTTCATCCATTTTCTGGACATGTTCGTACCATATTAATATTTTGGCTTCAGTGTTCTATATTATTCCATTCCCATTTTTTCTCTAAAAAAAAACAAACGAAAAAAACTTCGTAACTTGCGTAAATATTGAAAGAAATGAATGTTTCCATTTTACAGTTCGTAAAATACCTACAACTTTTTCCCCAAAATGTTTTTGTACCATCAAGTAAAACCGAGTTTTTAACGATTTAAAAAAAATGCCCATGTTGATTTTTGCTTATTATCTACCGTGCGATGGAACTTTTTAAAAACATTAAAGCATCACTGAATAGGTCTCCGAAAGAGAAACAATTTGTCTAATTTAAACTTCTTTGTAGCTCTTACCGACCGAGCTCGGTGGCCGGTTGGTATGCAACCTAGCGAGTAAAGTCGGGAGGCGTGGGTTCGATCCCGCGGCCGTCTGTCATCGTAGGGGTTTCAGGTGGTTTCCCCTACCTACTATAGGCAAATGCTGTGACAGTACTTCCACCTACCCTCTACCTCTACCCTTACTCACCTAATCCTAGTTCCCTTCTCTTCCACTTCGGTGATTAGCCATAGCAGCAAAAACATGCCGAAGTAAAATAAATCAGTAAAAAAAAAGCTCTTACCGTTTACGACAGCGATTTCCAAACTGGGAGGCGCGCCTCCCTGGGGAGGCGCGGACTAGTGCAAAAGGAGGCGCGAAAATTACAGAAATTACATGTATAGTAAAACTTGTTATTATTCTGTCACTGACGTTTTTTTTTTCTATATTTTTTTTGTTTTGATACATTTTTTACCATTTTTCATGTGTCTGTATTATTTTATGGAATAAAGGGGGGCGCCAAAATTAGATTTTTTTTTAAGGGGGGCGTGACATCATAAAGTTTGGAAACCGCTGGTTTACGAGATGCCAATAGTGGCCCTTCTAAGTGAAAACTGTATGTTTTTCTGCCATTTTTTAAGAAGGACACTCCTAATTTTGATCAGATTTTTTTGTCGTGTAACAATCTAACCGTAATATTGACAATGGCCGAGAATAAAATGCATAACTGTAGGTTATACGCTACCTTCTCTATACAATATATAATTTACACTCAGTAAAAAATAGGTATTGTAGTTTTATGATATTGCGTTAGATGATACAAATTAATTCGTTACCGGTTTTACTTGCATTAGAAAATGTTTTAGAAGGTTTCTATTCTTTTTATCCATTATTCTTCTGTTATCAAAGCTTAATTAACTATGTTATCAAAAATGCCTATTTTATAGATTCACATTGTGCAGCACTTTGTGGCTGTTTTATTTGTTTCTCTTTGTAATGAAACGGAAATGTAAAAAAGTTTGGTAAAACGTTATTTCTGTTTACTATAAAAGCAACTAGGCAAGTTTTAGTAAGTTCGTGAAACTTCGTTTTAACGGTAGAGCTAATTACCAAGTTTTGTGTTTACTGCAAATGAATTTTAAAACATAATTACCTTGCCCTAGTATTTTTAGTTACTTTTATTTGTAATCGTGTTACCAAAAGCTAGTTTTGTTTAATTACTTTTCTTGGTTTATGACGTTCGAATGATAATTTGTGTTACAATAAGAATTTTATTGTCTTCCACAAAACTGATAATGGATTATTAACTGCAAATAAACCGCCTACATGGTGCAGGCAAATGGTAAACTCAGCAGTTTAATTAATTGCCTAGTAATTTGTGTAAATGCGAAAATTGAGTGAAATGGATACGAAAATACGAATGTTTATGGATATAGACAGGGAAATAAACAAGACGATGCGGCAGATTGGCTATTTATGGCGCTAAAGAAACCATTTTTAGAAGAAAAATAAATACACAAAGAAACGAAGCTGGAGATCTACCACAAAGTGTTTATGCTAACCTATGGATCCGAATCATGGACCATGACCAAAAATTAAAAAAAAGGCGGATTAGATGTATGGAAATGGGGTTTTGAAAAAAGAAATTAAGCCTAAACGACAATGGACAACATTAGAAATAAAATGGGCGCACTCGAACTGCAGAAATTTTAATCACTTGTACCACTCGAATTGCAGAAAGCAATTAAGCATGAAAGCTAAGCCGATACACTAACTGCAGAAATTCTTTAACCTTATCTGGAATTTCGTATTCAAGCAAGCGGTCAAAAATGTTTGGAATATTCCTAAATATTCACTACCTACTTAAATTAAATAAAATTTAAAAAAAGGTCATGTAAAACGCAAAGATAAGCGCTGCAACTTCATTTTTATTTAATTACACGTGTAGCGCCTTTCGGCGCTTTGGGTCCATGGTGCCCTTCTGCGTCGTAAAAGTTATCCTGTCTGGGAAACCCTGTATATGATTTTTACTTAAGGGGCTTTCTATCTGACTGAAATCAATGCATTGGATCAGTTTGTCACGATTAAGACGTTAAGGAACTAGATTATTAAAGCGATCTACAACTAAACCTCTGTAGATTTCCCAGAATCTACCGTTTCTTAGAACAAATAGAACATTACCAAGAAAACAACATACGTGCTAGGGTATTCAACTTTAAAATTCACGCGAAGTACCTCAGGCACTTGTGCAACTACGTGGATCACATTAGAAGTTTCCATTCGAATGTTAGACGTAATAGTCTACTTGCAAAGTTTGAAACTTACCCACAAAAAATTCAGATTTCCACTCTATGCTCTTGCAGGTCGTCCGACATACAAACGCATCGTAAGCCGGCAAACAAATAATAAGAATTAACTTTGTTACCAAACTTATAATAAGCTTAACTTAAAACTTACATTGTGCAGTCTTTGTACTTGTATAAGAGTAAAGTTGCTCGATCAAGTTGACCTGACTGCAACGGTAGATAAAAAGTTTGTTCCAACAAGGTTTATGCACGATCCAATGTACGATTCTGCGCAGTATCGATATCGCGTTCCAGCACAGTCTCTGACAGTTCACCGGACGGTTACTCGGCTGTTTCAACTGTTATAAAATTAATAAATGAACTATAGTCTATTTCTTTTGAAACTGCTCACAGCGGATTAAGAAGAGGCAGAACTAAAGGAAACAAATGCACAATCTCCGTCTCTTTCTTTAAATATTATTTGTGTTTACAATTCAGTCTACGCCAATGAAAGTTGTAATCTAATTGAAGGCGGATTCATGAAGATTATTGCAAGCAGTCGAAATTTGATCCCTAATTATAGGTTCAATAAGGTTTAATTTGGGTTCTTAGGAAAAAGAAAATTAATATCTGTATCAGTGTTTCCCAAAAGTTTTTGCTTGAAAACAATTATAATTTAAAATCTATTATAGCGTATATCCCGGAATGAACAAGACAAACTTTAACATTTGTAGAGGAAAAGAATTCAATAAAAATTCATATGAAACAACATTTTAACGATTCCAGAAATACTCGCAGGAGCAAAGTGCCCTTATTTTAAAAGTTTTTAAAAAAATCCCACTTTGCCTTTGGGAATATTCCTATGATAGATTTTAAATTGAAAAATTAAACAAACTCTTGTAAGAAATTGTTTACAAAATATATTTAAATCATTAAAATTACCTGACCTCATCGGCTTTATGCGAAATAGTAAGTACACTTAGTACCGTTCCATAACGGAATGATCACAGGTAACTTTGTAAATTATATAAGCACAAAATACCATACAAAAGCAAGAAACTTTATTGAAACATTTTAGTTTGTACTCAACTTCGGTCTTCGATTGAAAGTTTAGTAAGTGTAAGTGTATGTAAACATGTCGGGCAAAAAACACCTAACGCAAGAATCGAGAGAGATCGTTATGGACGTGTACGACTATTTTTCTCAAGAAAAAAACAACTTTGGACCTTTACTTCCTGTGGATAATGTGTGCCAGAGAACTGCAGATGCTGTGGGAATTAGTAGGAGGACGCTATATCCTGCAAAGAGAGCATTTGAAAACAAAGAAAAAGTATCGCAAAGGCGAAGAAAATTGTCCCTAAAATCGAGTGATATTTCTGATTTTATAAAATTCGATATAAGACATACAATATGCGAAATGTATAAAAGTAATGAATTCATAACATTAGATTAGTTATTACAAAAATTAAATGACAATCAAGTATGTGATATTAGAGTCGTGCCAGTTTACACAGATTTTTAAAACATACTAGCGATTCCGGAGCCCCTTCGGGGCTCCTTCACCGCTAGTTCCCGGCTTGCGCGTAGAAGGTTCGAGCGTTTAAACGTTACGTCGAATTGACAAATTGTCAAATTTTGACGAAATTCTCGCTCCAGACGACCCGATTTAAATGTTGTGTGTAAGATTTTGGCACGTTTTCCTCAATATCTTTTTCGGACGATTTTTTTGGGAATTCTCATATAGCCTTTGTTCTTTCCATGGTCCTATAGATTGTCTGTGCCAAATTTGGTCAGGATCGGATGAATGGCATAGGAATGCATAAAGGACAAACATCCATACAAACATCCATACAAACATAAATACATACATTCATTTTTATATATATAGATAGGATTTAAATTTCAAATACTGGACAATCGAACTACATGTGCGAACTAGGGTACCTTAATAAACAGGGTATGGTCAACCAGGAACAAGTTTCTGTTGGCTGAGGTGTATATACGGTCGAGTTTCGCTTGCCGCTAGGCTGAGACCTCCAGATTTCAAATAATTAGTATGGAGCGCATAGGCAATATTCATATTTTATTTTTTTCTTGCGTGTTCAGAGTGTTTAAGTGTGTTCTAGGACTTTAAAAGACATTAGTGATAGTTGTGTAAGTTATTACCATACGTAAATTTCATAAGTTAAGTTAAATACAATTATTTTTTTAATTTTTAAGAAAATGTGCGATGTATTATTGGTCTACATCGAACTTAATAGCAATGATTGGGATTAATAATGTAATTTTGTGATA
Organism: Elmis aenea; assembly: GCA_947652605.1. NCBI lineage: Eukaryota > Metazoa > Arthropoda > Insecta > Coleoptera > Elmidae > Elmis > Elmis aenea. Next base: position 33,677,483 of record OX393582.1, read on the forward strand.
AAATATGAAATAAAATTGATGAATCTATACTTTTCAGTTGCTCATTGGACATTAAAAAATACGTTCATCATGACGTTTTGTGTTTTATTCCTTACCAGCCTACAACCCATAACACGCGGCGTGTGTCATGGGTTGCATGCCTACCATGGAAATACGCGCTCCGTAAATGTTTTTTAAACATTAATACATAATAACAATTGTTAATCCTTCGTTTTACTCATTTTTTAATTGCTATACTTATTATTGCATCTGTTTCTGCACGCCAATTGAGTTTTTACCTACAAATTTAGTTTAAAAATTGATTAAAAGAAATCCTATATAATCCCATAGCGGCTATTAGAAATTTGGAGGGTTTGTGAAGTGTGGCCATACCCTGTTATATAGAGGTACCCCAGTGCGAACAAGCGCATGTAGTGGCAAAGATAATGTTATTCCTGAGACAATATAAAGAAAATAAGTTGAAGGGTGCAACAAAAGTTGTGTTCCTAGACGAGACGTGTATGTTCAAAAGGTTCTAAAATAGCAAAAAAGTCGTGGCATGATAATTCTGCAAAATGCAGTCTACAACCCACAAAATCATCCGAAGGTGTAAGACAGGGACTAAAAACGAAAAAAATTCCGTTCGTTTCTGTTCGGAACGAAAACGAAATATATCGTTTTCGTTCTTTTCGTTCTAACCGAAAAAATTCTTTTTTCGTTTTCGTGAACCGAAATAATAACGGTTAAAACCGGTTTTACAATATTGTTTTTGTCCTCAAAAAATCATTTTTTTTTCTAGTCACCACAACCCTCTATAAATACGATAACAATATTTGCGTCTCAACTAAAATATAAACGATGACGATGGGGTTTGATGCTCATGGACAGCATATTTTAAACCATCGCGTTAAACACATTAACATTTAACCATTTTATTAAGTTTAACACCCGTAAGGTGCAAAAACACAACGTGGTTAGGTTAAATTAGGCACACGATCTTTATCTAAAAATATGAAAATATAGCAAGTGCTGTTTTAAATTTGTTTTAGTACTAAAAATCTATGCATTTGAATTAAATAAGATCCTGCTGTAATTATTTAAAGAGACAAAAGAATGAATTTAAGTGGATAATTTACTAAATGTTATAAATAAAAAAGATATTAAAAAAAAACTTTATGGTTTGTACATACCATACAATATACATTTTCACATTCCGTTAAATCTTACTAACAACACATCTTCCAATCTTCTTTTACATTAGTCCTTTTCGAAGTAAGAATAAATTTTTCTATTATTATGTCTAAACGCAAATAAAACATACACATTGATTATATATATCCAATCAAGTGTATATTCTATATTGATGATCTAAAAAACAAATTAGAAATAGAGAATATCTGTACCGTTAATTGTGTTACACGAAATTGAAAGTCTAAACAATAGAGTTGTTAATACATATTCACGTAAATATATGGAGAAAAGTGAAGCTCACTTATTTCAAGTGAGATTTTTTACTGCCTCGTGGAGTCTCCCCAGCACAGAAGGTAAATTCGCGTTTGTGTTTAACAAATAAAATTGAAATAGCGACAAAACCGGTTAAAACCGGTTTAAACCGGTTTTGGAAAATATTTATTTCGTTTTCGTTCTTGAACGAAAAATAATAATTTCGTTTTCGGTTTCGTTTTCGTTCTTAAAAAAATTCCGGTTAATTTCGTTTAACGTTTTCGTTTTCGTTCCGTTCTTAGTCCCTGTGTAAGATACATCATTTTAAGTGCTGGGTGTGAAGACGGCTTTATCGAAAATTGTGATCTTGTTTTTGCATCCAAACGGACAGGTGATTATCATGATAGTATGAACGCCACTTTATTCGAAGATTGGTTCGAAAATCAATTACTGCATAATCTAGAAGAACCGTCACTTATTATTATGGATAATGTACCATACCACTCCAAACTTTTAAATAAGACACTGAATGCGACATGTAACAAAGAAGAGATTATTCAATAGCTCTCGAAGAATGGAATTCATCATGACGAATTCATGTTTAAAGCTGAATTATTACAGTTATGCCAAAAGAATAAGGAACAAGCAAAAATTTATGCAGTAGACAGTCTTGCTGAAAAGTATGGTCATGAAGCGTTAAGATTGCCACCGTACCATTGTCAGTTTAATGCCATTGAACTTATTTGGGGTATATATAAATATTATTATATCTTCGTAACTTGCGTATTATTAAAAATAACGCATCAACCCTTATATATTTGGAATAAGAAAAAGTTAAGGAATTTAAATTGGTCATAACCAACTATAGCTTCCATTAAAAAAAAATAAGTTTCTGTCATAACTTGTTAACGGCGAGTTAAAAAAAAATTCTACTTATGTATATGAAAGTTGTAATTTTCTTACTGCCTACCCTACATGCGTTTAACTTTCGCCTCTAGTGGCGAAAATTATGCCAATGTCAATGGCAAAATTAAATTGTAAAATTTACGATTTTTTTAAGCTTTAACTCATAATAAACTAAAATTGCGTTAATATTATTAGCAAATAATTGAATAAAACCCTGAGGAAGGTACAAAAATTGATATTAAATATATTTCGTTTACAGGTTATAATTTTATTTATGTCAAAGTCAGTGTGGTGGTGTCGCTATGGAAATGAAATGATTAATTAATATTTTATACATAATATTGTCATTTAGTTCGTTTAAGTAATTTTCGTTTTATAATATAATTTTAAATTCGTAGAAAAAAAGCATTTAGGACTCGAGATGAAATCAGTTTTTTTCGTGAGGTGAAATTAGTTCGCGAGCCGCTTGTTGTAAAATATACTATTTTTTAGTATAATCGACTTTGTCATAAAAATATTAAAAAAAATATGAGAAATTATAAACAGTTTTTTCCAATAGAATTTTTTTGAAAACGGTTCCGAGTTTGTCTCAAAAAACTGCACATTTTTGGTAATTTGACCGTTTCTCTTTCTTAGATATTAAGCAAGATACCCATGTAATCCTATCGAATTTGGATCACCCTGTACATTACACCATTACAGTATATATGTTAAATAATATATTTTAATTGGTTAGAAAAATCTAAAAATAAGACTTAAAACTTCCGGTAACTCAAGCTAGTGAAAAACGCTTCGTAAGTAAATTGAAATTAATTAAAACAGGCCTCAGATATACAATGGCACCTTGGCAGCACCAGGTGAAAATTGTTTATAATTTTGCACAAGATTATCCCAAAATTATGGCATTAATTTTATTCCAGTTGAAGAAAGTGGTGCTGCCAAGGTGGCGGACCTTTTAAAACGACGGCTTTGGCATCATCTTATATTACATCGCAACACAAGGTGCAAAAATCTTTAAATGTGTATACAACTTTTTCATTATTTATAACAGTCCTAAGATTCGGCAATATTTTAGGAATTATTTTAACTCGTTTTATGTTTTTTTTTTGGCAATTGCATTACTCAATGTCGTTAACGAATGAAAAATTCTGACGCGTGCCTATACCAATCCAATTATTAATATAAAAGAGCGGTCACTTGAGGTAATAAAGGCCTAATATCATAATGTAATCAACACATGCACGTGGGGTTGTGTTAGTTATATGCAACGAGACCTGTTAGACCACTTGTCATGTGGATATTTGTACCCCACCCGCTTGTTGTATGCGACAGGGTCATGTTTTTAGTTGGTTGACCACCACTGACCGCTGTCACAACTCGCAATTCCACCCTGACTTCGTAACAATACCCCAGAACTACCCTCTACGTGCTAAAACATCAAACAAGCGAGGGAAGGGTTGCTGATAGACAATACCCTATGAAATATACGGTAGAAAATTAAGTATTGGGGATATTTTTTTAAAACTTAAAGTAGCCCTTCATGCAGATGGAAAAATCTTTAATATACAGGGTGACTCAAATACTAATTTCCCTACAGATCTCACTGCTTCCGCCAAAATCATTATCGTCACCATCCATAATTAAACAATAACTTGACAAACTACAAGCGAAAACTCGCTTGGTGGTATGACGACGCCTGTTTGACAGCGCAAATCAACAAAACAACTCATCACCATGGTAACCAGCTGCTTTCCGGTCTGGGCCGGTAAAGACAACATTATACCCTGGTGCAAGAAATTTGTTGGGGCCCTAAAATATTTTTTATAATTAAAAATACAGGTATTCGAAATAAACGTATGTTGCGTAATATGTAGGGAAAGGTGGTATACAGGGTGTCCCAGATTACATTTCCAGCATGGGGATCTCGCTTATTATAAGAGATACAGGTTTGTTTAAATTAGATGAATTATTCCTTAGTATGAGAGGAGCCACAATCAATTTTTAAAAGTACAAAATTCCTCGTGCTTCAGATGTTATAGGAAAAAATATGAAAATGTCGAATTTCTTTTTTCTCTCATAACTTTTTTGTCTTAATCGTTAGAACAATTTTATTTGTACTTTCTCAAGGTACTTTTTAATGGAGAATGTAACAGTTATTTTAGATTTTTTTTAACTGCTACCATTTTCGAGATATTACCCCTAATTTCATTTTTTCTTATGAGCCGCGAAGTTGGCTATGGAATAGTTAAATGTGCTTTTTATTTCTCTTTTAAATGAAATATTACTTGCTATATCTATTATTATAAAAAAGTCACAAAATGAAGAAAAATCGTATTTTACCCATCACTTATCAAGCTATCTATGAAAATAAAAACAAAAAACAACTAATTAATAGTCAAATGACAGTAACTATTTGTCTGCGGTATCATTTATTAGAATTTCATATTATTGTTGTGTAATTCGATAGTCTTTGTAGTAATTGTTATAATGATGGCTACATTTAAAAATAGCGAAAAATTTTACATGTTGATATGCTACATTCTTTACCATAAAAACTGTGTAGAAGCTGAGCGAATATACTTAGAGTTATATCCTGAAAATAGGCAACAAAGGGTGCGTAATTACAGAAATTTGGAAATACATTTAAAAGAATATGGTTTTTTTGAGAAACCAACCAAAAATTCAAAACAAATCCATAATTAGTTAGAATTATCTATTTTACACAGTTTCCATTACAAAGAATGTAGCATTTCAACATTTAAAATTTTTAATTAGTTCTAAATGTGCCCATAATTATATGATAACAAATTTGCTAAAAAGACTATCGAATTACACAACAATACTATAAAATTCTAATAAATGATACCACATAAATAGTAACTATCATTTGACATTTAATTAGTTGTTTTTTGTTTTTATTTTCATAGATAGCTCGATCAGTGATGGGTAAAATAGGATTTATCTTGATTTTGTGACTTGTTTATAAAAATAGATATAGCAAGTAATATCTCATTTAAAAGAGAAATAAAAAGCACATTTAACTATTCCATAGCCAACTTCGCGGCCCATAAGAAAAAATGAAATTAGGGGTAATATCTCGTAAATGGTAGGTGTTTAAAAAAATCTAAAATAACTGTTACATTCTCCATTAAAAAATACCTTGAGAAAGTACAAATAAAATTGTTCTAACGATTAAGACAAAAAAGTTATGAGAGAAAAAAGAAATTCGACATTTTCATATTTTTTGCTATAACATCTAAAGCACGAAGATTTTTGTACTTTTAAAAATTTATTGTAGCTCCTCTCATACTAAGGAATAATTCATCTAATTTAAGTAAACCTGTATCTCTTATAATAAGCGAGATCCCCATGCTGGAAATGTAATCTGGGACACCCTGTATACTGGGACACTTTTTTTAAATTTTGCGTAACTTTTGAACGGCTTAATTTGCATACCTCAAATTGATATGAGATATTCATATTGCTTTAGTTTATCATTGCATATACAAAAAATATTTTTTAAAAATAAAGGTACACAAATAGAGGGACTGTCCCACTATACACCACTTGTCCCCACATAAACCACCCAGTGGTACATTGTGGGACAGCAAAAAATATATATGAAATAAAGCATAAGTAATTAAAAAAAAGCTTAATTTTAATTTTTTATTTCAAAAACTTTCACTTTTCATGGGCATTTAGACATTGTACTTTGAAAAATCAAACTAATATTGAAAATGTTTCTTTGTTTTTTCAGTGCCCCCAAACGTAGTCGGTGCGCTTAACCTACACAGAATATTTTCTTTTTCAACACAGTCTTTATCTCTGTTTTTAGAGAAAGAAAATCTAAAGTCGGAAGTCTTTTTCAGAAAATTTACCTGATTATCATCATTGTCCCACAATGCACCATGTGATCAATTTTTAAAAGCAACGATTTAATGAAAAACTTGTTTGATTATTTTAAGTTTTAACATTGTACATACATTTAATATACTGTAAGGTACACCTACGCCAAATTTTCTAATTGTTGTTAAATAAATAAAAAAGTTTTAGCACATAAACTGAATAACCACAAAAAAACAATGCGCAGTTACCAAACATGCCTCACATGTGCAAGTCACTATGACATTGTTTACGACACATACTGTAGACAGGATATAATGGGACTGCTTAACCGCTATTTTGATGTAAACAAACTTCAAGTACGGGGTAACAGATGGCCAAAATCTCTGTTGTCCCACTATATACCATGTCCCAGTATACAGGGTGGTGCTTTTTTCGATGCTCACCATTGCTATCTTGGAAACGGTAAGAGATACAAGGTCGGTTAAATTAGAGAAAAGTTGCGCATTTTTATGGCGATTAAGAATCTGAAAAGAAATCCTGGATATTTTAATTAGTTTTTGATTTATTACAAAAAAACTGAAAAATGTGATTTTAGAAAAATATTATTATCTTCCCTGCCATTGACGCTATTTCATTTAAACTTGGTAACTTTATGTTTTTGACCGTCCTGGGTTTGATGACGTCAGCAGAAATTTTCTAAACCTTCTAGATTTCAAGTTGCGATAGTCAACTTTTTTATTTCTTATGGCCGCCATGTTGGATTTTTACACCATCAGACAGACAAAAAAATTAGCTTTTCAGATTGGTAACCAACATACCTTTTTTCTTTCAAAAAACTTGTTGAAATTTTAAAATTTGTGTAAATAATTCATAAAATCGAGAATGCTCTGAAAAACAATTGAAATTATAATATAAATCAAAGTGACACAACATTGTATAGGTCTAATGATAAACGAAATTAAGATTGTTGGAAACATATTTAGAAGATATGTTAGGCGAATTGCCATTATTAACAATTCAAAATCATCAGTAGTTTCAGCATGAAGGAGCTGGTCCTCACAACGCCCGCATTGTAAAAGGATATTAATTTAGATGTACGGTTTCAAAATGCATGACTTGGTACGTTTGGTCCTGTTCATTGGCCTTCGCGATCGCCATGTTTAATGCCTATGAATTACTTTTACATTGATGTTGTTTATGCAACCCCAACGGAAAATATTGAACTTCTTCGCCATAAAATCAAAAATGCTTTCGACTCTATTTCGAGACAAACTATCCTAAAGGCAGTGGACGAAATGAATCTGAGGACTAACCAATACATCATACATAACGGCGCGCACTTTAAACAATTTAAATAATTATTTATCTGGTGTTTTAAATTTATTGCCATTTCGTTATTTTATTAGACCTATAAAATGTTGTGTGACTTCTATTTATATTATAATTTCAATTGTTTTTCAGAACATTCGCGATTTTATAGATTATTTATACAAATTTTCAAATTTCAACAAGTTTTTTGAAAGAAAAAAGGTATGTTGGTTACCAATCTGAAAAGCTAATTTTTTTGTCTGTCTGATGGTGTAAAAATCCAATATGGCGGCCATAAGAATAAAAAAGTTGACTATCGCAACTTGAAATCTAGAAGGTTTAGAAAATTTCTGCTGACGTCATCAAACCCAGGACGGTCAAAAACATAAAGTTACCAAGTTTAAATGAAATAGCGCCAATGGTAGGGAAGATAATAATATTTTTCTAAAATCACATTTTTCAGTTTTTTTGTAATAAATCAAAAACTAATCAAAATATTCAGGATTTCTTTTCAGATTCTTAATCGCCATAAAAATGTGCAACTTTTCTCTAATTTAACCGACCTTGTATCTCTTACCGTTTCCAAGATAGCAATGGTGAGCATCGAAAAAAGCACCACCCTGTATACCATCTTCCCCTACCTATGTCTTTATTTAAATACGCGATTTTGTTTTTGCTCTTTTAATAATCATTTAAGAAAAATTACAATTTTTGGAAATTTCCTTTCCGATGCTTAACATAGCAAGTGCGTTTAAGCGTCTTCACACATACTTGACCGAAGATCGTTCTTCATTAATTTTAATTTGCTAAACGAACGCTCTGCACTTGCTATAGTTACTGGTAACGTAAAGAAATTTTTTAATATGTTTAGCACATTTGGTAATAATTCATTATAATTATTATTTAATATGTATTGCAATTTGCAATATGTTTTGCGCGTTATTTACAACTCTTTGGTACACAGTGGCGGATCTTGATTTTGTGGGGCCCCAGGCGCAACCTGATCTGGAGGCCCCCTATTAAGATGGTTCACTAAAATGAACAATGCAGAAAAATCATAACGTTTTTTATTTTTAGAACCAACAAAAACAAACACAAAAATCAAATACGGAAACAAAAAAATATTCTCAGGTACCAGAAAAATAAATCACATTTCCATTTAAAAGAAAAAATCCCATCTCAGGTAAAAAAATCACAGTAAAATTCTGCATCATACAGTACAGGTGGTCCAAATTCGATGGGACTACAATGGGTATCTCGCTTAATAGTCAAGATAGAGAAACGGTTAAATTACTAAAAATGTGCGGTTTTTGAATTATTAATGAAAAACTAATTAAAAGAATGTGATAAGCTGATACGCAAGGTACATTAATTGCATGAGGGTTTAAATTAAATATTCTAGATTGTACGCCTTTATATTTTCCCTTCATATTGCTACCGTTCGTTATCGTATGCTTGCCCTTTACAATTCATAATAAGTATTATAAGAGTTACAAAGTTGGTTAAATTAGCAAAGTTGGGCAGAATTTCAAGACGAATTTAATGTCATTTTGACGTTTGACCTGCATCTTCGACTTTTTTGAAAAAACTAAAAACACGTATTTCATCGGTAAATAATTCCATAGCCACCTACGTCAAAATCAAAATGTGAAATGATTCCTGTAGATGTTTTTACGAAGAACTAGAACAAAATATCTAAAAAGTCATGGCACACTTGATTTTTGAGATATAAGCCAAATTGACTTTTTTTTTTTTAAATGGCAACCATAGTTGGCTGAGTACATTTAAAAAAATTCAAATTAAACTATAATTTCTAATTTAAAAATGCATACATTTTTTGTAATAAATAATCTCTTTGTTTGTTATTATTTGCAGGCATTTTGTAACAGTTATCGAACTCACCCATGTTTCAGTGAACTTTTAAAATTTATTGCCACGATTCGTGTCAAAAACCAAACCCTATTAAACTGTAATATTTTTTCCACATTCGAAATTAGATGTACAAAAATTACATACATTGTGTATTATGCAAATGAAACTGTTTTAGTTTCTAGGCGGGCAAACAAGAACAGTACTGACATTTCAATAGTAATTTATCAGCAGACTACAGTACGTATTAATAATGGTATTACTGTTCAGGCTGGCCAACAGTGCGAACAATATTATAATTCCACCATTGTTAAAATGTTATTAAATATAAGCTGTTAATGCGAACCGCCGTCTCTATTCAACGCTGTCCTGCATTTTCGTATTGCTTCTAGTTGTGTTAACACTGAGATTACACAATTTTGAATGGTAGCGTCGATTGCGAAGGTGAAGCCATTTCGATGACATACCTACAATGTTTTTATTCTTTAGGCTTTCGGGGCCGTTATCCATGTTACAATCTTCGTTCCCGGATTTGGAACCGCGTCTTCTTTGTTTACATGACGTTTCGACCATGTTGTCTTGGTCTTTTTCAAACGAATAATTTGGTAATTTAGAGCAGGGGTGCGCAAACTTTTCATGCCACGCCCCCATTTTTTTCAGCATGTCAACTTGCGCCCCCGCAATTTTTTGTGTTGCTTTAAAGTAAGCAGGCATCAATAATTTTCGATCAACCGATACGAAATATTACAGAAATACAACATTGTAAATAGAAAAAATATATAAAATGTGAAAAAATCTAAACATTTTCTTCAAAAATTATATCATGGCTGTCATTGCGCCCCCCGCATCGTTCGTCGCGCCCCCAAATGGGGGCGCGCCCCCTAGTTTGCGCATCCCTGATTTAGAGTACCTATACTAGCAATAAAATATTACTTAAAATCAGGGACTAAAAACGAAAAAAAATCCGTTTGTTTCTGTTCGGAACGAAAACGAAATATATATATTCTTTTTTCGTTTTCGTGAACCGAAATAATAACGGTTAAAACCGGTTTTACAATATTTTTTTTGTCGTCAAAAAATCAATTTTTTTTCTAGTCACCACAACCCTCTATAAATACGATAACAATATTTGCGTCTCAACTAAAATATAAACGATGACGATGGGGTTTGATGCTCACGGACAGCATATTTTAGACTGGCGAACCATCGCCATATTAAATTTACCAAATCGTTAAACAAATTAACATTTAACCATTTTATTAAGTTTAACACCCGTAAGGTGCAAAAACACAACGTGATTAGGTTAAATTGTACACACGATCTTTATCTAAAAATATGAAAATATAGCAAGTGCTGTTTTAATTTTTTTTTAGTTCTAAAAATCTATGCATTTGAATTAAATAAGATCCTGCTGTAATTATTTAAAAAAAAAAGAATGAATTCAAGTGGATAATTTACTAACTGTTATAAATAAAAAAGATATTAAAAAAAACTTATATTAACTTGAAATATACTTTAACTGTATAGTTTGTACATACCATACAATATACATTTTCACATTCCGTTAAATCTTACTAGCAACACATCTTCCAATAAATCTTTTTTTACATTAGTCCTTTTCGAAGTAACAATAAATTTTACTATTATTATGTCTAAACGCAAATAAAACATACACATTGATAATATATATCTAATCAAGTGTATATTCTTTATTGATGATCTAAAAAACAAATTAGAAATAGAGAATATCTGTACCGTTAATTGTGTTGCACGAAATTGCAAGTATAAACAATAAAGTTGTTAATACATTTATCTATATGAAAAAAAGTGAAGCTCACTTATTTCAAGTGAGATTTTTTACTGCCTCGTGGAGTCTCCCCAGCACAGAAGGTAAATTCGCGTTTGTGTTTAACAAATAAAATTGAAATAGCGAAAAAACCGGTTAAAACCGGTTTTGGAAAATATTTATTTCGTTTTCGTTCTTGAACGAAAAATAATAATTTCGTTTTCGGTTTCGTTTTCGTTCTTAAAAAAATTTCGGTTAATTTCGTTTAACGTTTTCATTTTCGTTCCGTTCTGAGTCCCTGCTTAAAATTAACATATTTATTTAATGCTTAATAATTGTCTTAAATCATAAAGTATTCGCTTAAATGCACGTATATTTAAAAAAAAAATTCCTGTTCCTGTTAAATCGTGCAAAAAACTAAATCACCCTGTATAAAAGTGGCTGGTAATTAAATGAATAAGAAGCAACTACGCACACATGTCTAGTAATTGTGCGTGCCATCTATCATTTGTGTACTTTTTCCAGATTCTGTGACATTCTCTCTTTAACGCTGAGGCAAGCTGATTGCTTTTTTTGTGGCTGTTCTGTTTTTGTTTCACTACACTAATTAACTAATGGAGTAACGAATGTGTTGTTTGTGTTTCGTTGTTTTTAGATGTGCGGTGTATTCTTCTGTTTTGTAAAAAACATATCCACGTAAAAAGAACTTTTAAGTGTTTTAGATAAAGCTATAGATGTCTGCATGCTTTCAAATTTAGACAAACTTAAATTAATTATTTCCTTGCAGATGTTTTGGCAGATTTTATCAGCGTTCGGTCTCAAAAGCTTTGAATATTTTAAAAGTAAATTAGATTGACAATAAAATAAAATATACTTAGGTATACTTGAATATACTTGAAGAAAAGTTTATATACAGTTAGTTATATGTATAAATTTCAATTAACATGCAATGGTCATTATTTTAGTTAATAAATAATATATGGAAGAGAATCTCAAAAAGCACTGTAAATACTTACAAAAAACTCCTGATAATAGCTGTAATTTTAATTTTTTTAAATATTAAATATCTTTTGTATTTCATGACGATGTAAAATTCGTTTAAAAAAATACTTAATTATAATTTTTTAGTAATTTCCAAAATTTCATGAAGCATGTGTTGTATCACTGTATTTTGATTTGATTAAAATTGAAGTAGTACAGTAATTTGAAAAAAAAGACTAAAATTAATTTTTTAGTATTTCTTATGGAACTTTTTGCAGACAAAAGTATTTTATATATGTCATTGGATTTGCACGAAATCTAAAATTCTGACTTTCGGTTTAACCGGAAACGAACTTAAACTTTGAAATTTTGTATGGGACACCCTGTATATTTTTTATTTTCGGATAACTCTTTAAATTTGCTTCAAAAAATTATTCGATTATACAGACTTGACAACATTTTGTGAAATTAAAGTTTTTATAAAAAAATTGAGCGATACAGCATACAAAAATTTTCAGCATTTAAAAACTTTAAAAAGGTAGTGGAAATTCGTTTAAAAGTTATATTGAGCAAAGATTAATTAACAACACTCGGCACTATTTAAATTTTTAATAGTTGTTTACGTAACAAGACCAGAAAGTGGTACTTTACTTTACGGATATGTTACGTGCAATATTTTTTCTGCGTCCGTTCAGAAAATCGGTTGTTTCCGATCAATTTTTAGGCTGGAAAATACATCTTTAGTGGCCTGGGCAGGCCCGGTCTTCTAGGGGGTGCGGCAGGTGCAATGCCCCAAAACGATTATGAACTAAACGCTCATGTTAAAAAAAATATATATGTAAATAATTTTTTCAAATGTATTCAATTTGAAAAAAATAATTATATTTTAGTTTGTTTTTAAAATATATTACTATACAGTATTTAAAATAACGTAATTATTACTGTATATTCCATCTAACATCTACCTACCACACCACTTTATAAATTAATTCTTGTGAATTTGGCATCATTTGGCGCATAGATCTAAAAAAGAAATTATTACGACGTTGGGTAATAAAGTCCATAATAAAATTAAAGACGATATAAAAGCATCCACATATTACAGTATCCAAATGGATTTTACTCCTAATAATTCTCACAAGGAACAAACTGCAATAATTATTAGATATGTAAACTTTGTACACAAAACATTAATAATTATAAATGAATCGTTTATACAGGGTTTATTGAAGTAACTGATGTGACTGGTGAAGGACTAACAAATACGCTTTTAAAAAGTATAGGTGAGGTTGATTTAGATACTTATACCAATTTTTCAGTTTTTCCCCTATTTTTCCGAAGAAAATGGCCAGTGGCACGTATAACTCTGGAAAACATTTAGTTTTGATGTTCTTGATGCAACAGCCTTAATAAAATTCTAGCGACAATGTATCGTGACTAGGGTTTCTTTCCCGGGATCCCGGTCCATTTTAAGCTATTTTATATTTCCCGGGAAATGCTTTTTGTCCCGGGAATTCCCAGGATTTAAAAAAAGTGTTATTTTCGTTTATTTTGTGCTAAAATCTTTGTAATACTATCATAACTTATCAGAATTTTATACTTAAAATATCTTTACTAACAGTAGATTACAAAAAAAACTTTATTTTTATTTCAAAATAATTTTTCTCTTTTAGTATGGCGCAAAGAAGCCTGGTCTCCATGACAAAGTTAATATCTTCAAAATACTTTTACAGTTTTATTTTTGTGTACCCCGATAATTTAAAGCAAAATAGCTATAAATAAAATTTTATTGATAATAACGATGTTTCTTTGCTGCTAGATGCTCTCAAGACAATTTCACCTACATCAATAGAGACTGAGAGAGCATTTTATGCAGCAGGACTTTTTGTTAATAAATTAAGAAAAAGACTAGGTAATCGACTGATCACCTTTGTTTGTTTAAATCACATTACAAAAATTCATTGTAAAAATTATATTATTGTTTTCATAAATATGAAATTGCAATAGAAAGGTTATAATTCCCAAATGTATATTTCTCTCACCAATATTATTGAATTATTTATAAATTATAATAATCATCGAGCAAAATGTATTACCTACATATATGACTTGGAGTTGTTTTTAAGTAATAAATCGCTCCCTTAATTTTTTGAGTTATTTATCTAAAAAAAATGACATAATTTATTACATTCCCGGATCCCGGGAAATCCCGGGACAAAGGCCGATTTCTTCTCGGAATCCCGGGACAAGCAAAATGGTCAAATATGAGAAACCCTAATCGTGACCCTCCCTTGTAAGTGTATTTATTATTTCAAAACGGATTAGTTGATTAGTTCTACAAAAGACAACGCTTTGACTGTTGTTTTAAAATATGGGTATTTTTTATCTAAAACTGTATGAACTTTTGCTGTTTTATGTCAAGGTTCACTGATAAGATACGTAAAATTGTAAAAACCACCATTAACATAATTTAGTTCTGCGCGAAAGACATGCAATGGCGTCCTTGCATTCTAAAATAATAATTATATTATTAGTAAGTGTTAACGAGAATCTTTTAAAAGACTGTGAACCACCAACGTTCAACCACAATCAATTGGAATTCAGCATCCATCATGTAAATTATCTTGCTGATGTGAGTGGATGTATCACGGGAAAATATTATAAAGACGTTTTTTTCATTGGTAGCCGAAAACAAACAATACCAATTATGTATCGAGGGACTGTAAGTAACATGACAGATCTGATGCTGGTGCATTTCGAAAAAAATCACATAAAGAGGATTAACGCTGAAGCATTTACCGATCTTCCGAGACTTTCGAATATACGTTTTTTTGATAATAACGTACAAGTCATAGAAAAAGGGGCATTTAAAGACCTACCTATGGTCAGTTTGTTATATTTCTGGGGAAATAATTTGAAATTTTTACACAACGGTGTGTTCAAAAATTTACCTATTTTGTACAACGTGAATCTATCAAACAATAAGTTGGGGACATTCAGACCTGAGTGGTTTGAGGATACGCCACAAATAGGAGAGTTGGACATTTCTAATAATTTTATAACCGCTATCCAAGCGAAGGCTTTTGAGAAATTGAAAAATATAAACCTACTCAATCTCACCAGCAATCAAATCAACTACATAGACAAAGACGCCTTTGTCGGTATACCTGAACTAATAAAACTGTACCTATCCGGTAACAGGATTCATCATCTTCACGAAGAGCTTTTCGTCCCCACCAAATTTCTTCGTCTTCTTCACCTTAACAGTAACAATATGACGTACATTTCCGACAAATCACTCGCCAATATGAGTAATGTTGACGACTTGATGTTGTTCTCCAACCCCTGGCAATGTGCCTGTTACTGGAAGATACTTAAATGGGCTGAACGTCAAGAATGTAAGATCGACAACGTTGTTTTTGATGGTTGTTACATAACGATAAATCCAGTGTGCGTTACACCAGTTCGGGAACCCAACCAATGTGTTGAATTAGTGCATGAAGATCTAGACACTTGGTACTACCAACAATTAAATGTGGAAGATATAACGTACAACAAAATTTATAATGTGACTTATTGTGTCGAACAAGCTTCAAGAAAAATAGCAGAATAATTCGGTAAAAACTGGAAATGTAGTATTGTGATTTTCATAAAGATAATTATTTATTGTTAAGCTAATAAGTTACAGTTTTAGTGTATTTCATCCAGTCCACTATAAATATTTTTGTTGGGCAAAATATTCTGGTTTTTGATCATTTTTGCTGTATTATTGTAATCTAGATACCGATCATGAATTGAAAAAATAATTTTTTTTTACTCATGTATATGAAAGTTGTTATTTTCTCACTGCCTATCGTACATGAAAGTTTTACTTTCGCCTCTAGTGGCGAAAAAAATGTCAATGTCAATGTCAAAGTCAAATTGTAAAAAAAATTCTTTTAGCTTTAACTCATAATAAATTAAAATTGCGTTAATAATCTTATTAATAATTTAATTTTAATGTAGCATTTTATACAAAAGCCTAAGAATGGCACAAAAATTCATATTAAATATATTAAGTTTGCAGGTTATAATTTTATTTATGTCAATGTCAGTGTGGTGGTGTCGCTATGGAAATGAATTGATTAATTAAAACTTTATACATAATAATTGTCATTTGGTTCGTTTACATTAACGTTCGTTCTATAATATAATTTTAATTTCGTAGAAAAAATAGCATTTACGACTCGAGATGTAAACAGTTTTTTTCGTTCGTGAGATTTTCTCACTCGCCGCTTTGCGGTTCGTGAATAAATCTCACCTCACGAAAAAAACTGGACTTTCATCACTTGTTGTAAAATATATTCTTTTTTAATGCTTAACTAAAGCTTGTAGTTGTTTACAAAAAGTAGGCAATGAAAAAAGATTTAATCGTATTTTCTAAATTTTGGAATCTCGGAAACTACAATAGTTGTTAGTAGCATTTTGAACTGTTTTTAAAATTGGTTTCAAAAAAAAATTTTTATTAATTTTCTTAATCATCTTTTTTGTTTCTAGGGATGACTTTATAAAAATTGTTAGTACTATTATACAGGGTGTACCAAAAGTGGAATCTAAAATGTTGTGTTTAAAGTAAAAAAGTTATATGTATACCGGTGTCAGGGTCGGCCATAAGCATATCCCCCGCGTTTAAAAAACAAATAAATAAATAATTGAATTTAAAAAGATATAAATATACAGGGTCCTGCAACAGTGCGTTGGGCTTTTATAGCGCCCCGCCCGTAGGAGATGGAAAAAAAACTTTAATAGATAACATTATTGTTTTGAAAAGATCTACGTCTTAAAATTATTTTTAACTACCCATTTTTGCACTATAACAAAAACTAAGATTTTTTTAATGGAACACCCTGTATATTTTTAGGTCTTCGGATGTCATATTTAACCTCTACATGCCACAAAATAGATAAAAAGTACTCTTGCAATAAGTATTAATCTGGAAGACTTTTAGAACTATTGTTAAATATCACTGATAACAGCAGAAAAACACAAATCACTTTCAGGTTTTTTGTGCGTACGGCGTTAATTTTTAACTTTTTATAAATTCGGAATAAAAACCGTTTCGATATAAGAAAACTTATTGAAATGTCAAATTGACACTTGCTTACATTTTGGCATTTGTTTTGCATCCAAATACAGCTAGATTGGAATTCTGCTAATCGCATTTCTAAGTCATTTAAATCTAATCACTTGAACACATCTAACTTCAGATTTGTAAAAATAACTTCGTCTGGACATTTCATAAACTTTATTGTACCTCCTATTTCTCTGAACTGCACAAATGCATGACCAACTTCATAAATAATCCGCTCCGCTATAAACAGTGTATGCTTGTGCTTTCTCGTTCCTTCCTAACCTAATTGTTTTTTTTTAAAATAATGATTTGTGAAAAAAAAATTAGAATGAAATGTGCGTTGCATGTCATCCAAAAGAAAGCGGCATGTCACTGTTGGCATGCGTATCATGGTTTGATGAAAATTGCTCGAAGGAAAATTGCTCGAATACAATTGTTTGAAAAACAATTGCTCGAATGGAAAATTTCTCGAAAGAAAAATTGATCGATTAATAATTGCTTGAAAAAATTAAAAAAATATTAAATGTTTATAAATGCAAAATAATTAAATGTACTAGAAAAGTTGTTTACATTTGTTTACACTTACAAGGGAACCTCTTTTGGTGGTACTAAAGTCGATTGATGGGACTAAGATTTTCCGAAAAAAGATCGTGAATGAAGAAGAGTACCAACTTTTTTAACCCCGGAAACTCAAAACTTACCCTTGAAAGTAAATTTTTATTTTTGAAAAATTGCACGAAATAATCTGTTAAAGATACTTGAAGCAGGAACTAAAAACGAAAAAAAATTCGTTCGTTTCTATTCGGAACGAAAACGAAATATATCGTTGTCGTTCTTTTCGTTCTAACCGAAAAAAATCCTTTTTCGTTTTCGTGAACCGAAATGATAACGGTTAAAACCGGTTTTCCAATTTTTTTTTGTCGTCACTACAACCCTCTATTAATACGATAATATTTGTGTCTCCACTAAAATATAAACATTGACGATGGTTTTTGACGCTCACGGATATCATATTTTAGACTGGCGAACCATCGCCATATTAAATTTACCAAATCGTTAAACACATTAACATTTAACCATTTTATTTAGTATAACACCCGTAAGGTGTACAAATACAACTTGATTAGTTTAAATTGTACACACGATTTTTATTTAAAAACATAAACATATAGCAGTATTGTTTTAAATTTGTTTTAGTACTAAAAATCTATGAATTTGATTAAATTAGATCCTGCTGTAATTATTTTAAAAGAAAAGAATTAATTCAAGTGGATAATTCACTAAATGTTTCCATGAATGATATAAATGTAAAAAAAAGATTTTAGAAAAAAACTTATACTAACTCTAAACGCAAATAAAACATACACATTAATAATATATGAAAAATTAACTTGAAATATACTCTAACTTAAAAGTTTGTACATACAATACAATATACATTTTCACAATTCATTCAATCTTACTAGCAACACATCATCCAATAAATCTTCTTTTACATTAGTCCTTTTCGAAGTAAGAATAAATTTTACTTTTATCAACTTTAAACACAAATAAAACATACACATTAATAATATATATCCAATCAAGTGTACCTACAGAGAATATCTGTACCGTTTCTTGTGTTACACGAAACTGCAAGTATAAACAATCAATTTCAAGTGAGATTTTTTACTGCCTCGTGGAGTCTCCCCAGCATAGAAGGTGAATTAGGGTTTGTGTTTAACAAATACAACTGAAATAGTGATAAAACCGGTTAAAACCGGTTAAAACCGGTTTTGGAAAATATTTATTTCGTTTTCGTTCTTAAACGAAAAATAATAATTTTGTTTTCGGTTTCGTTTTCGTTCTTAAAAAAAAATTCGGTTAATTTCGTTTAATGTTTTCGTTTTCGTTCCCTTCTCAGTCCCTGACTTTAAGTGAACATAAACTTGTAAATAATAATTATTGTTAACTCATAATGCTTTTATGTTTTAATAACAAGATCCAACTTTTCTCTTTAAAAGTAAGAATTCGTAAATAACAATAATTGTTTCAATTTTTTTTAGCGCCAAATCCAAATTTAAGAAAATCTGCAATACCAGGTGTTAATGAACTTTGGCTATTTGGGGTTATAAAAATCAACCAAAATTATGCTATTGTACTCAAAATTGCTTCCTCTTCCCAAAAATATAAAAATATACAGGGTGTTCCATTTAAAATAACAAAGTTAGGGTCATTTCCGGCAATACCGGAAGTGAAACAATTGTGTGCCTGTACTCAAAAAATCCGATTTTTTACACATATCTAAAATTTTATTTATCTAGGATCAAAACTAAAGAAAAAAGAGGGTGTGCCAGAGTTCATTTACACTTGGCATTCGTGCAGTTTTTGAAAATAAAAATTCAGTTTTAACGGTAAGTTTTGAGTTTCCGGGGCCAAAAAAGTTGGTACTCTTTTTCATTCACGATCTTCTTTCAGAAAATCTTAGTCCCATCAACCGACTTTAGTACCACCAAGTGAGGTTCTCTTGTTAGAAAAATTTATTTAAATTATGACACAAACTTGCCTTTTTTTAAATGGAAGCTATAGTCGGTTATGTCCTATTAAAATTAGTTCTGTTTTTCTTATTTCAAATATATGAGGGTTGATGTAGTTATTTTCAATAGTGCGCAAGTTACAAAAGTTTAAAAAAAAAAAAACAAGGTATAAAACCTTTTAAAACTCATTTGGTACTTGTTACGAAGGTTTCTTATTTGTTGTTGAGATAAGCATTATGAATATTTAAACATAAGAAAACAACAATATAGTCAGAATCAGCAGTTATGTAGTATGTAATTACATTTTTCTAATGGTAAATAGATGTAAACAACTTTTCTAGTACATTTAATTATTTTGTATTTATATAAATGTAATATTTTTTCATTTTTTCGAGCAATTTTCCATTCGAGCAATTGTTTTTCGAGCAACTGTATTCGAGCAATTTTCCGAACCCCGCGTATCATAGGTTCGCCATCACTGCCCTATAACAACAAGGATCTTGGCGGTTTCGTATTCTTGAGCCGTCCCTGTACGTTCGTTATATTCAAAATACACAACTGCAATAACCAGTTTATCATTAATAAGTTATCTCAAGGCGTAGTAGGGATATAGCACCAATATCACTACAAAACAACACCAAACCAGTTTAGGAAATATAAATAGTTGTGCTTTCGTTCAGATTATGCGGAAGAATGCTGTGTTTATTGTTAATTTTGTGTTTTTGGTCATGTAATTTGTGTGCAGCGTTTCCTAAATTATCGTCCTGCGATGAAAAAACTTTCAACAATACTGAAATTGAGTTTGTTACTATGGGAGGGTCTCCGATAGTGAACACCATCGATGAATGTGTACTTGGATGGTTGTACAGATTTTATGTCCAAATAACGTGTAGTGGACAGAAAATAGCAATTTTAAAAAAAGGAGCCATTAAGGATTTGGAAGAAGTATACACAATAAGGTTCATAAATAATCAGATCCAACAAGTTAATGAGGAATTCATTACTAACGTACCAAAATTGTATGAGGCACATTTCACTGATAATCAAATAGAAGTTATACAATCAGGTTCGTTCAAAAGTCTACCAGTTCTTCATGAAATACGGTTAACTGGTAATAGAATAAAGAAACTTAGTGATGGGGCATTCCAAAATTTGCCGACGTTAGAAAAAATAAATCTTGCAGATAACAAGCTTATTACATTTAGGCAACAGTGGTTTGCAAATGTTCCATATCTGCGGTTTCTGCATTTATCGAACAACTTTTTGTACGAGATTGAGGCCGATACGTTTCTGAACATGACATACTTGGATGAACTTCATCTTAACGACAATCATATAGACAAAATTGAAGAACATGGGCTTAGGGGATTATCGAGGTTGACGGAACTGTATCTTCACAACAACAAACTTCAGCACATTCACCCGCAAGTGACAAAAAGAATCTTACGTTTAAAAGTTTTACATCTTCACGGAAATCGTTTGACATATTTATCTGAAGATTTTTTTTCTAGTAAACATTGTATTCGGGCTCTTACAATATTTTCCAATCCTTGGAGGTGCGCGTGTTATTCGAAAATATTGCAGTGGGCAGATCGATGTAAATGCAGAATTGACCAACTGTGGAATTATGGCTGCTCAGTAACAGTGAATCCCGTATGTGCTAGTCCAGTGAAAAACAACGAAACTTGTCTTGAAGGGAACAGTGACGAGTCGGATACGTTAAGGTACTTTGATGTTTTAAAACTGGAAGATACTTCGTATAAGAAGCTGTACGAAACAGACTGGTGTGCCCTTTTTAATAAAACACCATCTACAGTAAGGCTTTCTATGTGAGGACCTGAACCGCTACAGTTTAGCTCCGGTTACCGGTTCAGTAATTGCAAGTGTTCCATTTTCTTTCTTATTTAAGGTTTTTAAATTTGTAACGATTCGCAATTCGATTCAATTGAGACGGTTCGGTTTAGGTTCAGGTTCGATAATTTTTTACATATTTTTTAATAAGTAAAAAAAAATGAACAATGCAACAAATTTCTATCTCAGCCTATAAGTTAGAAAAAAATATACAGGGTGTCCAATTGGAAACTTGAACATAGGCTATTATCATTGTGTATTCAGTTGTAGGTATCTTGTCATTATTTCCATAGAAACTACATGTAAATGAAATAACAAATAGTTTAATAAATCTTTTTATTCAAAACGTTTGAAAAATATTTAAAAAACTACCAATATTTTAACGATTAATAGAATATAATTATAATAAACATTTAAATAACTCCCCCATTTTAAATTAAACAATATCCCAGTGTATTATAAAAATAGTTTCTTACATTGGCTAATTATCTTAAATTAATAATTTACATTCTACAACTATTACTTCCTTTAAAAGAATTAGTATTTGGGTGACGTCTTATGCAAGGTGGCCTTACAGGAAATAGTCACAAGGTGCTAAGTCCGGAGATCTGGCACAGCTGTCTTGCTGGAACCATATCTCCTGATTTTCTCTTGAAACTTCATCCAACGCAGGATCTATCTTAGCTACTAATATTACTAATGGTGCCTGTCCATGTGAGAGTAAACTACTCTCGATAGCAGCGTCGCCAATGATACAGCCAATCGCGAGTTACTCTCAGGGGCTGTATTCTTGGCGACGCTGCTATCGAGAGTAGTTTACTCTCACGTGGACAGGCACCATTTAGTTTTAAATACGTTTCTGACATTAAATTTGCTTCAATTTCAAATGGACGGATAATTTTGTTATTAAAAATTTCAACCCAAATATTAACTTTTTGAGCATACTGAGTTCTTGTAGAAATATTAATTATGAGCCCAATATCGCATGTTTTAAATATTTGTTTCGTTATTTAACTTGAAAGCGCATTCGTCGTGAAAAACAAATTGATGAAATAAATATCATTATTTGCATGTGCTAAATGTTGATTTACAATTTTCATCTCCAAAAATCAAAATATATTTTGTTTGTTGTCAAAACCCTAATTATAACAAAATATTTATATTCGTCTACAATAAAAGCTTTTAAATACTTTTTCTGTATCAACAGAACTTAGAAGTGTTAAAAATTACTTAATTTGTTTTTATAAAAAAATTACGAAATACTTACATTTATTTATTTAATGAAAATTAATATAAACTAGTCCAAACAATTTAAAGCAAACCATCTAAATTAATGTTATCTTCCAGCCAACTATGTATGGATTTGGCAATAAAAAGTATTTTAACAATGTTAAGATTTTGAAGAATGATATCACTAACAATTATTACAATCGGGTGTTTAAAATCAAGCAACATTTATTTTCTAGAGATGGATTTTCTAAAGAATAAATAGTAAGTAACATGATTTTTCTTTTACAATTAATTATACAGGGCGTTTTTTAAATGTTGCATAAAAATCAGGAGGTGATTCTTTATCGAAAATTAAGGGAGGGCTTTTATATAATTTTTTTCTTAGACGTCTTCTTTCGGAGACACCCCCCTAAAGGGAAGCGATAAAATTAGGTTTTTATTTTATTTCTCAAATTTAAATAAATGTAGTAGAATAATATTTGGTAGATGTTTTATACTTATTAAAAGGTTTCCCATATATTTTCAATCATCTCCCACCTTCACACGGGGCTAAAAAGTGCGACCCCTGTTGGTTTTATTAATCAGAATTTTTTGGAGGCTTGAAATTTTGCAATTTAAATATTTGTTTTAAAAGCTTGATTTATTTAGACACTTTTTATTCCTTATTTTTCTTGAAAAAATAAATCATTAATTGCGTATATAAAATTTCAAGCATTATTTTGCAAGAAAACGTTATATGACTCTCAAGTCACAATGGATCTACAAAAAAAATCTAAAAAAACTTGTCTTATCATGTTAAAATTTAGCTAAATGGACAAACAAAACAAACACTTTGTAAATGTATATAAGAGTAGGTATTGTTAATATTTTGTTAAAGATCTGTTCAAGTAAAATGTAAAAAAAAAAAAAATATAAAAGGATAGATTTTAGGTACACAAAACCATATACGTTACATTCTTGAAAAATAAATTTAATTTGAGATTTGAAAATGTTTGCTTCTAGTTTGAGCCGTCCCTGCATGTTGTTATGAATTATTTTGAAAGAACCCAACATAATAGTTAGTCCGTTTATCGTTATCTAGTAACCTACATAGTGAAGAGGGCAATACGGCAATCACTTCGACAAAATAAGATGACAAATTGTTAAGTTTATATCTAGATTATGTAAAACTTATCTTGAAATTGGAAATTTTCGTTTCTTTTTTGGTGAACCAAATTCGATGAGATTATAAGGGTCCGCCCTAGGCAAAGAAAATGTGGGCGAACTCATTCATTATCGTCTAATACGTTTTTGGGGATTTACCCAAACGTCAAGCAGCAAATGAACAAATTTTAACGCGGGTAAATCCTCAAAAACATACTAATATTTATAAAAATGATTTTATTATAATTTTTTTCTGAACTTGCTACCGATACTGAAAACGTCGCAAAAATTGCCTGAACAATAAACACATTTAAACATTATTTTCCAAATAAGGACATTTATTGAAAAAGTATTTCTTGGAATTCGTCTTGCTATTATTTGTAATTTACTACATAAACATGTTCTGTCAATAGCTCTAAAAATATCATGTTTCAAATAATTTTACAATGTCAAACATTTTTAAAGCAGTGCTGGAATTTTTTAAATTCATATACAGGGTGTCCCAGATACCATTTCCAGCATGGGGATCTCGCTCATTATAAGAGATACAGGTTTGCTTAAATTAGATGAATCACACGTATCACACGTCAAAACTAGCTAACTTGGTCATGTAATTGTATATTTCAGAACTGTGTGTTTTATAAGTACCTCATTTTGTAAATTTTTTAAAATGTTGTAAATTTCGTGTCAAGAAACATTTAATAGTTATTTATGTATCAAGGCCAAAAAGTGTAACTTTTTCGGCCGCGCCTGGTTTGCTGGCCGAGACGTAGTCGAGGCCAGCAAACAGATAAGGCCGAAAAAGTACGTTTTGGCCGAGGTGCATATTACATTTTTTGTGCGATCGAATTAAAAACAATTTAAATGTTTGGTAATTTTCAAAATTATAGGTTAGAAACTACGTGACATTCTGTCACTGACAGATGATGGCGTATGTACTGCATTACCGGCCTTCTCCTTAGCAACGGCCGTAAAAGTTACTTTTCAGGCCGTTGTTTAGGGTAACGGCCTGAAAAGTAACTTTTACGGCCGTTGCTAAGGATAGGGCCGGTAATGCAATACTTTATGGTTGCTAACGCGTCCGTCAAACAGCTGTTTCTAGTACGATCGCACAAAAATTATATTATTTATTGTTACCCTTTTTAGTGTTTCCACTTTTAATTAATTTATCTTTGATGTCCAATATTTTTTAACTAATTAAACAACCCTTTTAGTTGAAGCATTGTAGTACTAGGACCAGGTAAGAGGTGAAGAATATGCAAATCCAACGATTGTTTTTATATGTTGACATTGCACATGATCTGCTCAAAATGTTTGAAGATCTCTACCCACTTCATATCCGGTTCTATACAGGGTGTGTATAAATTGGCGGAAGCGCTACACGTGACGATATTCTTCGTAAAATTCAGTCGAAAATATTGATACAAAAATGTTGTACCATGCTTCCTATGGCCTCAGGAACCATTTAAAGGAACAAAAAATTGGCAACATTGCATACGTTGATTTGCGTTTGGACATTTTTTTATCAGCAATTTTACTTAGGTATTTACAATTTTTGTTCGAACTGAAAGCCTTCAGTTCGTAAACATAGCTGAAAACTTTTGGGTATCGTAAAACACAAACTAGAAATAATTACGAGAAAAACAGAGATGACAGCTAATGACAATGTTGCCATGTATATTATTTTCATTCAAATCAGCAATTTACATATTTTCAACACCAATTTTTGAAAGGAAGAACACAATATCTAGGAAAAAATACTATTCGAAATTTATTTTTATTCCAAATCGCAGCTTTTTCATTAAAAAATATTAAATAATAACGCTTATTAAAGGACTAAATGTCAAAACTTTGAGGACCTCTTGCAGACACAGCAAGCATGGTACAACATTTTCGTATTAAGATTTTCGATTTATAATTTTACGAAGAACATCGCCACGTGTAGCGCTTCCGCCAATTTTTACACACCCTGTATAACTATAAATCCAATCCTGCTTCTTTTCTTTTGTGATATACTGTTTTAAAAACGAAACCTCACAAAAAACACTTTCATTTAAATATTAATGGGGGACATTTATGAATGAGGGACAATAAGTTTAAATGTGGGACAATCCCCCCTAATAGGGGATGTCTGGTCACTTTAGACTAGCATAAAATTCGTACATGATAGGTCGATTTTTGTGATCGTTTACGTTAAATTCATTAAATTCATTTGATTATAAGTGTGAAAAATGGCTGGACACATTGTTTAAAATGTTTTATAATTTTTTGACGGAGCAAACAAAAAGGGTGTGATGTGATATCTTTGCCATCCGAGCCACAAATAAATGACAGAGCAATAAAATGCAAAACACGGAGGGCGCACCAAAGTTATATGACACTCATGGCAGAAACTTTATTAATCCTAAGCTAACTGCAATTCGACGCTAACTAAAGGGTTGTAAGATGCAGATTCCTGTATTTTTTCGTACTTTGGTATATTTGATCACGTGCCTTAATAAGGGTCATTTAATTAATTACGGGAAAGGGTTGACATACACTTGAAAATACCAATCAATAACTTACAGTGCACTTCACCTAGTTGATTAAAACAAAAAGATCTGTCAGTCTAAAAGCTTTTTCAATGAATTAAAAAAAATCCACGCCTGTTGAGAGTAAAACAAAAAAAACAGCTTGTTTTTTGGGGTGTGCTGCGCAAGTTTGAAAACTTTTTGTCAAAGCCGGCTGTGTCTGTTATTTTGGTAACAATAGACTAATGTCAGCCAAAGCCTGCTGTTTACTTGCGTAGACAAAGCAAACCTCACAGCCATTCTGATAAATTGCTGCATTGGATAGATATACTGAAACAATTAGCATTTAACTGTACAATTCCGTTACTCAACAATGCCATTTGTAAATTATTTATTTTAGGTAGTTTTGGGGACAAAACGACACACATCGGTGCCAATTTAACTGTAACGATAAAAGTGAAAAATTTTAAATTAAAATATAATCAGCGCTAGACTTCATATTCGTATTATAAAGACTAACAATACTTCTTTTTAATTTCTGTCAAATATTGGTCAAATAAAATTCCATAAAAAATGGAAAAAGTGCTGACTATAGCCAGTGGCGTACGCAGAAAAATATTTTAGGGGGATATTGTTTTAATTTGCAAAAATAATACTGAATAATTTCAAACAGGGCATGGTAATGGTTCAGTTAGAAAATGATCTATATAGGGGCTAGACACAAAAAGTGAGCCGTAAAAAAGAGTTGCGGGGGGTCCAGGGGGGCAACAGCCTCCCGAGTAACAGTGCCATAGGCATTTTTTTTAATTTTCAAGGGCAAACGTACCCAAAAATGGCATTTATAAGTAAAATATACAAACATACCTAATATATTTTATATGTATGGAAAAGCAGTCTCCCGCGCAATTTTGAAATGCGGTAATTATAATTTTAGTTTTTTTCAAACTTTCGGTGGGGGGGATTTATCCCTCTAATCCCTCTCCTTGCGTACGCCACTGACTATAGCCTTTGATTTTGTTTCGGAAAAAGTCCAAAAAAACTTTAAACTAAAAAAAATTACTTAAAACTTCACAGACTCGCTATTTAAACCCCAAATAACAATTTATTCACCCTATGTTCGTTTAAATTACAATATTTTAATTTTTTTAAAACACCTTTTATGGCGTTTGAGTTATTAATACTGGTCTAATAGATCAACCATCAATTTTTTTCTAATAAATCTTAAAACTAAATACTTAACAACTAGAGTCCATCCATTGATGTCTTCTCAGTGATGTGAAATGACGGTCATTTATGATTGTGACGTCATGACCGTCATGACAGGTCATATGACCGTCATTTATGATTATTTTTATAACAATGGTATAAAATTAATATATATGTAATAGGAATAATAAATAAAAAGCAGAATTATTAGTATCAGTATCTCTATCTGGGTATTGTATTCCTTCAGAGAAGGCTCTAGAAGTCGAGGGAGTTGAAGGTGATTTTGGACTACTTATGCTGAGAGCTAATTTTTTTAAATAAAACTTTTATTTGCGTTTCAACTTTAATTTTACATGCTCTGGGCATTTCTTGCATGTTGGAATTAAATGTTCTGCCATTCTAGTGGCATGTAATCCGTATCTCTTTCTACAAAATTGGCAACCATAAGTAGCTATCTTTTGCTGCGAACTTGCAGGATAACGTACAAAAAAGTAACATACCTTCCCTTTTCTCCGCATTGTGTTTACCAACTTTCAGAATACTTTATATAGTGGTATTTACATTTTTATTAACGATATTGCAATTAAGATTAACACAAATCAAGTGACAACCACCATGTAAACTTAAAACTGTCATTTTTGGATGTTAGAAAAACTGTCATTTTGAATTTTGGAGGTTAGTATGGTCACGGTCATTTAAAATCATTGTGACGTGACGTCATGACCGTCATGACCGTCATGACAAACTGTCATGACGCGGTCATATGACACACTCACACTGTGTCTTCTAGATTGTTCTGAATATATTGTATGCACTATGCACTCTCACTCGGGCACTATGCTCTGCTTTTTACACAAAACACACTACAGGAGTTCAAAGGGCTTGGTTCTCTTGAATCTTCGGACAAGATGTTGGTTGTCCAGCAGTTGAAGAGCTTCTGCAATCCATATGGCAATCCGTAAGTCTTACTGTTCCATTATTTATTTTCTAGTTTATCGAGCCTGTTATTTATTTCGTCCATCATTTTCATCATGCTTTGCAGCATCTGCATCATGGATGGATCTGACTCAGAGCTAGATGAAGCAGGTTCTCCATGTTTGTTTTTAGTTACTTGAGCGTATGAAATTCCAGTTATGACAATATTAGGGTTAAATGTTTTTGGATGATAAGCTGGTTTTTTAGCCTTAATAGCATTGTCCCTTGTCATTTGTAATTCTTTGGCTATAGTACACCCTCTGTAATTAGCAGGATGTGCTTCTGAACAGTTTATGCACTTCGCAGGAGTATTCCTAGGTTTAGACCATAAAGGACCGAGACGTACCAAAACCATGCAAAATCGGGACGTGTTAGGTAAGTCCGATAAACATCTTACTACGGAAGGTCACAATAAGTTGTTGCTAGAATCTGATCAAGGTTGTGTGTCAAGAACAACAAAACTAAATGTTTTGCGGAGTTATACGTGCTACTGGTCATTTCCTTCGGAAAAATAGGGAAAAAACTGAAAAGTTGAATAATAAAAGAAATTTTTGCGATCGCGTTAGCCGTGAAACCGTTAGAGATAAAATAGAAATTCTTCTATTTACCAATACGCGAATCCTTTGCAAATAAAATGATGCAAAGTTTTTGAAAAATCTTAAATGGTTCCGGAGAAAAACGTCAAAAGCGAATCACCTGCAAAAACGCTATGAATTAAGAAGTTGTGGTAAGTATATCTATTATAACTAACTCTGTAAGACTTGGATAGGCGTTTAACATAGGAAAAACCCGTTTTTACAAGGGTCTCGTTTTTCGCTTTTTTCTCCGGAACCGTTTAAGATTTTTTCAAAAAATTTGAACCATTTTACTTGCAAAGGATTTGCAAATTGTTAAACAGAAGAATTTCGATTTTATCTCTTACGGTTTCACGGTCAACGCGATCGCAAAAATTACTTTTATCATTCAACTTTTCAGTTTATTCCCTATTGTTCAGAAAAACATTTAGTTTTGATGTTCTTGATGCAATACACACAGCCTTGATCAGATTCTAGCGACAACATATCGCGACCCTCCCTTGTTAAAAATGTGGATGGGACATATGTAACTCGTGGGTATTCAAAGGGTTAAAACATCCTAAACAAATTATGTACACTGGATCAATTGAAAAATGCATTCACAATATTGCAGTTTAAAAAAGCTGCGCTACAATTTCTCGTCAATAAAAAAAACGTCAGTTTTTAAAGCTGTTTATAAAAAACTTTTTGAATTTCGGCGTTTTTCTTAAGCCCATATCCTGCTAGGACAGTTGATGAAAGCAATTAGAGGCGCCGCAAGTAATGCATTAATTAATAAGGCGAGCTAAGTAACCAGAAAGCGTTTCCGGTATAGCACAGCAATAACAATCAACAGTAGAGCGCTCTGGCAGTCGGCAACTCAGCAGTTGGTTTACCTAATTTAATTATTACCGTCACACGGCATGGTGAGCGCGTCTGTCACAATGTAAGTGATACGCCATCTAACGAATTAAACATTACACTGACTGCTTTCAGCTGTCACATGCAGTTATGTGTCCCCCACAGAAGCGAACGAGTTACCGTACCTTTAATTTTAACAGCGATACTTGGTCTTTGAATTGCCTTTCCTTAAGTCTTTGCCGTTATTGTCGATATCCTCATTATTTTTTCTACGAACGCGATTTTAGATTAAAAAAAATATTTCAAGACAAATGTTGCAGTGGCCTTTTTCGGTGGTGTGGAGGTTTTGCAGATTCATTGCTTTGATTTTTCGTTGGTGAAAGTGTGAAAGGGTCCCAGTGAAGTACATAAGTTTCATCCTCAATAATAATTTTAACAAAAATTCTATCGCCCTTCAATGCAGCCAAATTCTTCTCTTCTTCTTCACTCCATCAAGGACTAGGCCTGTTGAAATCGCCCGACTTCCTTTATTCCATTTTAATTCTTTGCTAGAACTACATATATTTATTTAACCTTGAAGGGGCTTTCTAGCATCTAGCTCTTAAGATAAGCGATATACCAATGTTGTCACTTGTCAGGGCCTCCGCGTGCATAGGAACCGCCTTTGTGCAAACTTTATAAAAACCGCCCCCCTCTCTAAATGTAAATAAAAAATTAAACATTTTGGTAACTAATATTGATTGAGACCGGGACTTGAAAATATATGAAGAATGAAAAAGGGTATGGATCTGAAATTTTGGTTATGACTATAACGGCATATGATCTGTTTAATGAAAATATTTTCAAGATGGCGACACTTCCGGAAATACCGGAAGTTGACGTCCACTTTCTTATTTCAAATACAATGGTCTGTTTTTTATTGCATTTTTTTTATTTAACAGGTTATTTTAGAGGGACTTTTATAGCATTCCCTATACCTAACTGCAGTCGTTTTTAGATTTTGGACTTTTGAAATTTTTTTGATTTTCATCGTGATGCTTAATATTATCTAACGCCGCCATTTTTGAAGAAAAAACGCTTAAATTTAGACCAACGCAATAAAAGTGGTTTATAGTTATTAATATTGACGTTTTTTGTCATTTCCAAGGCTTACTATTTAAAAATGTTGCAATTTCTCTTAGCTATCAAAAATTCTTAATAACTCGAAAATTGTCGCAGATGGGTATAAGAAACGCTAATACAGATTGATGCAGAATGTAATTTTGCATTAGAACCTGATATATCTAACAAGAAAAACTGTTTTTTATACCAATCACTTCTCGAGCTACATATGAAAAAAAAAAAGTCAAATGACAGAATCATTTGTTTGCGGTATCATTTATTAGAATTTTATAATGTTACTGTGCAATTTGATAGTCTTTGTGGTAAATTTGTTACAATTATGACTACATTACAAATAATTAAAACTTTGATATGTTAAGATGCATTTTTGGTCATAAAAACTTAAAAAAATAAATTTATAAAAAAATCATTCTTAGTCGATTCCCTCAGATCATGGGAGTCCGCAGAAAATTATCCAGGGGAAGGTAAAGCTTTTCAAAGGATTGCAGTAAAATATTAATGAACGTTTAACTTGACCCTCTTTCATTTGGTCATTAATAGAGTACTCGTTTCCAGGGAGGGGCACGTGCCCCGTTTGCCCTCCCCCGTGGACGCCCATGGCTCAGATGTAATAACGAACCCGTGTAGGTCAGTGGACCACAAGTTGGGAACGGCTGTGCTATTATATTAATAAAAATCAATTACTGAAAACAATATTTATTGATTTTTTTTTGTAACTGTCACATTTAAGAATATTTTTTTGGTACTATAATAAATTAATATCCTCGATTACGTAGATTTCGCAATAGTTCGCAAGAAGACAATTTGATACTCAGCGCACTTTCAAACAGTTCTTTGTCATCAATAGTCTTTGCTTTCCAAATCATGAGATCCCTATAATTCTTTTCCCTGTAACACGAATGTCGCAAAGAATCTAGATATTCTTCCTCGATTGACTTTTCCATTCGTTTTAACGAGTTTCGATAGACGGGAGGAAAATTTCTCTGAACGTAGTAAGGAACGTGCAAGTTTTGCGTTTTACGCAAAACCGAGTATTTCGCAGTTGGTTGAAGACTATACACAGATTCGGAGGCGAAAAGGTTTGATGCAATGAAAAGAATTACCACGAGGATTGCGGGTATTGTTCTTAAATACGTTGAGAAGTTGTTTTCTCGTTCTTCATGGGGTTGTGGTGGATTTGTTTTTGGTTTATATTGATGCTGGGTGGTATTTTGTTTCCTTTGCCAATGGCCATTTTTGTGTACGTAAGATTTCCCATGTCCATGTGCAAAAAATATATTGAATATGTCTTTAGAACTGTAATCAGCTTGTTGTCGTTGATGGCGCGGGGCCAAATGATCTTCGTCAAATCCAAATAAGTCATAAGTTTTGCGTTTCTCGGGATTAGTAAGTACACACATTGCTTGTGTTACGATTTTGAAAGCTTCGGCAGCTCCAGGGTATGTGTTTTTGTCAGGATGCAGCTGCAAGGCCAGTTTCTTGTATGCTTTTCTGATATCAGACTCACTGGTATTTTTGTTAACTCCGAGTATTTGGTAGTAATTGCCACAGGAGTGGATTCGCTTTACGGCTTCCATGTGTTCCACTGGGTATGCGACTTCGGAAGAGCTGTGCGCTTTTTTAATTTCTTCTTTAGGATCTATCCTCCTATTTCTAAAAACGGTTATATCTAACAAAAGGCGTTTTGCTTGCAAAGTTGGGAAAAGTTTTTCAGCCCTGATGAGATACTGTTCCGCTAATTTATAGTTTTTCTGCTTGATGAAAATTTTTGCCAGAATTATAGATCTTTCCGCATCGTCTTTATTGCCTTCCATTCGTTTAATTTAGACACACGTCATGATAATTTAATTTGTTTATAGGTGACATGTGTTTTGGTGACATCTGTCAGTAAAAAATAATTGGGTCAAATCGATTTTATTAGTTCTAATGAACATCTTAAAACTAAGGTGACCGTATTTTTCATTTAAAAATTCGGGACGAGAGATCGAAGACTGGGAGGATAAAAAAAAAAGTTTTTTTATTTATGTACAGGGTGCGCCAATAGTGCGATAATGAAAATGATTGCCCTCAATGTCAACTTATTAAAAAAAAGTGTTTAACGAAACGTATAGTATTTCTAGACGCGCATGTTTTAAAATTAGTTTCAAGTATACAGGGTGTGTCTTAAAAGTGGGGCGTCACTAAAGGTTTTTTTTTTTAAATGAACACCCAGTATATTTTTGCATAATCGAATTCAGCAAGAAAATCTCCATATGAAAGTATTTTGTTTTTTTGATTTTTTTTGCGACGTTGCCAATTTATCTCAAAAAATCTTTGAATTTCCAGAAAAACAGGGTACTATACTTGTCAAGAGCACAACGTTATGAATAATAATAGGCAAATGATATTTTGTACATACAAAGTCAAAAGGTAGAGTCATAGTCTAAATACATCAAAATTAATTTATATTATACAGGGTGTTTCTTATAGATGTGCCAACTTCCCAATTTTCAAACATCAATAACTTTATTTTTTAAAATGGAACACCCTGTATATTATTAAGTCATTTTGTTGCATTTTTGTTTTTCTTCAACTTTTCTTAATACTTACCTATACCTAAAATGAATATTTTCTGAGATATTTACATTTTACTTATTCTTATAAGCGTTGTGTAGGAATTTTCTAGTTTTCTCGGAGTAGGCCCCGACTTTGACAATAGACACAATAATTTCTGTAGTAACAAATGTCAGAGTTAATTGCTGTCAATTGTTAAAACATAAATAAATTAGTATAACATACTCAATATGAATTTTCCAAAAGAAGAATTGATTGATACGGTCTATATTCAGGGTGGCGTATTTTCGATGCCTATACAGGGGGGTATCTCGGTTATTATCAGAGATGGAAAAAAACCAAGTACGTAGTCTCGATTTCTTTTTTCGAGAGGAATTCATTGTCGTAAACTGATTTTTGATATCTTTTTTAATTTTCGAAATATAGCCAAAAACAGATTTTTGTCAATTTTAATTATCTCTCTTAAACAAAAAGATAAAGAAAAACTTAAGACATTTTTGCATAGTTTTTTGTCCTTAATAAGATAGTGATATTCAATTTTTTTACCATATAAATATCGATACATATACATATACATGAGTAGAAAAAATGTTTTTTGTAGTCTTAAATCACTTGTTGTGATAACCGATTATTAAAGTACGTTCCTGAAAAGTTGTTTGTTAAGTTCATAAGTACCCAAACGGATTACTTAGGGTAGTATTAGGGCTTCTTAAGTTTTCCAAACCTTAACTGCATTGAAATAACCCATTTAGTGGCAATCTTCCCACTGGACACTTGTTAACTTTGTACTTGCCCTATAAATAACGCTTTAGTAGCCCGCAACGCGCGAGTTCGTCCTGAATTTAGGAGAACCCAAGTACAGACATGACCGCCAACTTATAGTTCGGCAAATTATGGTACATGTGTTCCCTACAAGTGGTACAGCCCCCACTACTACTTGATTTATAATCTTAATTTCTACACCCCAAGCTACCACCAGAATTTTCGATCCAGAAACTTGCTCCCAGTTTAAATAACCGTGACATTTAATGTTGCCACTACAAGTAATCAACATGAATAATCATTGCACGTAAACAGAGGGAAATTATGTTGCTTGACGTAAATACTAGTGTGCCTAAGTAGTTGAGTAGTTCACCGGAAGCACGCGGAGTTTCCGGGTAGTTTAGCAAGCAGGTGTGCGGGATCATAACTCCGGGCGTTTCCCGTTCCACTAATACTGCACCACGACTCTACGAGTGTTAAATATCTGATTAAGCAGCCACTAAAGTTTACAAGGTGGATTTAAATGTTTAGTACTCGACTATCTTACACCTCCTTTCGCACTTTTCATATTAGCATTAAAGAAACAAGTCTACAATTGCTAAATATTAGCCCGACAACTAGGGATGGGGGTCGACAGCAGTAGCGGACTGGGAAATTCAACCGGCCTGGGAAAAACCTGCTAAACCGGCCCCCAAAAAATTAATAACAAAAAAAAAATTAATTTTAAAATGTTGTCATGTTTAGATAATAATAAAATTATTTTTAAAAAATTTCCATGTTCAGTCTCATTGTTCTCTAATGAGAATGATTCCGATCTGTGAGCCCGAAAAGCTAAACCCCTTTTTCCAATTAGTTTTACAACATCTATAATTCTTTCCAATACCTGCTTGCGTTCAAGAGCATTTTTTTTTTGACGTAAGCTTCCTTCATTTGAGAACATTAAACCATAAATATCTGTTTTCAAGTTTAAGCATATGGCTATAAACACAATTTTCATGGATCGTATTATTTTCATGTTCTTTATTTGCAGAATATGCTTCCAGTCTTTCATTCCATCATTTACAAACGAACATTCGTTTTTATGTATGCCAAGCACACGGAACAAAATAGAGATTCTGTTTCCAAACAATGTGATAATCATCGTCTATTTATGTTATCATCTCTGTAAAATATAACATTTGGCTTAAATGGCAAATAAGTTGGCAATAGTTGGCTGATAAGGATGTTTGTTAAAAAAATTCTCAAAATTTTGACTTGATGTTGTGAAATAACTAGCTGATAAGCATTCAAAATTTTTGTTAGGTACTTGATAAGTTAGACTCAATTTTGTCTGTTTCAACGGGGCAGATTATATTGTCTTCGTTTGTCGAATTTGATGAATGCAAATCTTGATCAATGTTAGATTTTTCAACATCAGGTGCACTAGCTTTAGAAGTTAAAGCAAACAAATCATTTAACTTGAAACTTCTTTTAGCTGCTTCGTGAAGTACTTTTTGCCTTTTCTCTTTTTTTTTGAGCACATTTTCGTTTTTCCATTTTTCCTTGATTAAAAACTATAACAAGAATAATCTCACAATCTCACAATGAATGTAAAGAATCAGTCTGCAACTGCATTTATTAAGTTTAATAATTGTTTATTAATTACTAAAATATTAAAAGTAAAATTCTAGTAAGGTATAATATCAATATCATTTGGTGCTCAAAAACAGCCCGGACGGTGAAATTTAACGAAAATGTCGGACATAGCAGAGACGCAAATCAGAGACGTAATAAGCTTATAAAGCTTGGGAGGGCCAGGGGTACAAAAATTATACGATGTTGTAGCTTATTCTTCATTTATTACTAACCGAAATAATAATAATAATATTGCACAATTTTTTCATAAAAATCATAACAAGTACTGTGGGTCGCGGCCTCAGAGCGACCGGCCCACCAGGATTCCTCCCGGTGTCCCGCCGGCCCAGTCCGCCACTGGTGAACCTCTGTTCTTAACAATAGCCTAAAGCAAAAATTAAGTCAGAATTTCTGAAATCGTATGAGAGATAAAAATGCTATAAGGAAAATAAATAAATTTGCTTTTTATACCCCAATGTAGTTAGAGAGCACGTTAATAAAAAAATGATTTACCGCAACCATTGAAGTCTCTCTGTATGTAATAATGACACAGGTCAAGGCTGCATTGTGTCATTATCACAGAGGGTGATTTGCAGATTTTCCAAGCGATATCTTCGATGACGTACATGAATGTCCCCCGGGCCGATGTTGGGTGCAGCTAGGGGTGCCACCCCACCCTCAAACACCCCAACCCCAAAGCCCTACATTCGAGTGGCACCCTTACCCACTGATTCAAATGACTAAAATAAATAAAATCAATATCATTGCATGTACTGACATTATTTTCTTTATCTGCTTATGGACCAATCTTTTTTTAAAAATCATGAATTTTTTTGGCGCAAATTTTATTTTAAAATTGTATAGATAATCATTTTAAGATAAGGATTAAATTTGATTCAATTTTAAAGTAATTTTAATAATCTTGAGATTTTTTAACACCCTTTACAGAGTGTAACATTGGTTAAAGCATTAAAATTTGTGTTTATGATCTAGCAACTGGAGCAAGCATCAATGTCAATTAAAGTTTCAAATGACTCTGCTTTGGAGTTGTTAAATTGATAAATAATAAAATTATGTATCTGTCGATATATTCAAAAAAACGTATATTACTCCAAAAGGGTAATTTTAGCTATAAATTTTTTTTAAATTTGGGAATATAAAAACTGTCAAATAAACAGTGTTTTATTAAAATGAACAAAATTGCGCAATGGAACGCCTAAGAAAAACTCTGTACAGCAAAATAGTGTATTTTAAAACGAGAAAGACCAGGTTTTTTTGTGAGGTGAGATTTGTTCACGAGCAAATCTCACGAACAAAAAAAACTGATTTCATCTCGAGTCGTATGGTTACTTATGTTATGAGTGGAATATTCGCCACTAGTGGCGAAAATAATGTCAATGTCAAAATCAAATTGTAAAATTTACGTTTTTTTTTGCTTAAACTCGTAATAAACTAAAATTGCGTTAATAGTCTTATCAAATAATTTAATTTTAATATAGCATTTTATATAAAAGCATAAGAATGGTACAAAAATTAATAATAAATATATTTCGTTTGCATGTTATAATTTTATTTCTGTCAATGTCAGTGTGGAGGTGTCGCTATGGAAATGAAATGATTAATTAATACTTTATACATATTAATTGTCATTTAGATCGTTTACATTCACTTTCGTTCTATAATATAATTTTAAATTCGTAGAAAAATAGCATTTACGACTCGAGATTAAATAAGCATTTTTAGTTCGTGAGATTTGCTCACTCGCCGCTTCGCGGCTCGTGCATAAATCTCACCTCACGAAGAAAACTGAACTTTCATCTCTTGTTGTAAAATATACTATTAATGTATTAATTAATCATTTCATTTCCATGGCGACATCATCCCACTAACATTAACATAAATAAAATTGTAACCAGCAAACAAAATATATTTAATATGAATTTTTGTACCATTCTTAGGCTTTTATATAAAATGCTACATTAAAATTAAATTATTTGATAAGAATATTAACGCAATTTTAGTTTATTATGAGTTAAAGCTAAAAACAATAGTAAATTTTACAATTTGATTTTGACATTGACATTAACAATATTTTCGCCACTAGTGTAAAAAAGTAAAACTTTCATGTAGAGTAGGCAGTGAGAAAATGACAACTTTCATATAAGTACATAAGTAGAAAAAAATAATTTTAGCTTGTACAGGGTGGGCAAATTTCGATGTTTTAATAGGGAATCTCGGTAACTATATGAGGTATCAAAAAACCGACCGCGCATCCTCGATCTCTTTTTTCGAAAAAAAGTTAATGGTGAAAACTAAAATTGGTTATCGTCTTTTGTTTTCGAGTTATCGCCGATAACTCGATTTTTCGACTTTTCGTTTTATACTATATTTCGCTTGTTTATGAAAATAAACAAAAATAATTTTGACGTTCTACAGGCACTTTTTTGATAAGAATCCAGTTGGCGTAGACAATTTTTCAAAAAAATTCCGAAATTCGAGTTGTGACATAAAGTTGTATTTTTTTAAATGGAACCCATAGTTGGCTATGACTTATTTAAATTCCTTAATTTTTTCTCATTCCAAATATATGAGGGTTGATGTATTTATTTTCAATAATACGCAAGTTACGGAGGTTTTTTATTTTTTTTTAAACAAAATTATAGTAGGCTGTGAAAACAAAAACAAAACAAGGTGTAAAACCTTTTTAAACTTATTTGGTACAAGTTACGAAGGTTTTGTAAACATTACAAATATTTGAACATAAGATAAACTACAATAAACTACATTACTGCAGATTCCGACTTTATGGTTGTTTCTTTATTTTTATATATTTATAATGTTTATCACAACAACAAATTACAAAACCTTCGTAACTTGTACCAAATGAGTTTTATAAGGTTTTACACCTTGTTTTGTTTTTGTTTTCACAGCCTACTATAATTTTGTTTAAAAAAAAAACTAAAAAACCTCCGTAACTTGCGTATTATTGAAAATAAATACATTAACCCTTATATATTTGGAATGAGAAAAAAATAAGGAATTTAAATAAGTCATAGCCAACTATGGGTTCTATTTAAAAAAATACAACTTTATGTCACAACTCGAATTTCGGCTTTTGTTTTTGAAAAATTGTCTACGCCACTGGATTCTTATCAAAAAAGTGCCTGTAGAACGTCAAAATTATTTTTGTTTATTTTCATAAACAAGCGAGATACAGTCATAAAACGAAAAGTCGAAAAATCGAGTTATCGGCGATAACTCGAAAACAAAAGACGATAACCAATTTTAGTTTTCACCATTAACTTTTTCTCGAAAAAAGAGATCGAAGATGCGCGGTCGGTTTTCTTATACCTCTTATAGTTACCGAGATTCGCTATTAAAACATCGAAATTTGCCCACCCTGTACAAATAATCACCATAAACAATTTTCGAATTAAAGTGTTTTTTAAATACTTTACTTATGATAGAATAATAGAAAAGAAAC
This sequence comes from Elmis aenea, assembly GCA_947652605.1. Lineage (NCBI taxonomy): Eukaryota > Metazoa > Arthropoda > Insecta > Coleoptera > Elmidae > Elmis > Elmis aenea. Next base: position 33,717,092 of record OX393582.1, read on the forward strand.
TGTGGAATAAAAAATTTAAAATGTTTTGGTTTTTTTCGAGCAGCTTTTTATTTACAAAAATTTTTAATTTACGTTAGTATCTTTTTATGCGCATTTATTAGTCTAAACAAATTTTAACCAATCCGAGTTCGTTTTTTCGAAATTAACCTTTTTGTATTAAAACGTTATACACGGTGTCCCAGATAACATTTCCAGCATGGGGATTTCACCTATTATAAGAGTTACAGGTTTGCTTAAATTAGATGAATTATTCGTAAGTATGAGAGGAGCTACAATTGGTTTTTAAAAGTACAAAATTCCTCGTTCTTCAGATGTTATAGCAAAGAATATGAAAATTTTGAATTTCTTTTTTCTCGCGTAACTTTTTTGTCTTAATCATTAGACCAATTTTATTAGTACTTGCTTAAGGTACTGTTTAATGTAGAATGTAATTTATATTTAAATTTTTTTTATCACTTTCAGTATTTGAGATATTACCCCTAATTTAATTTTTTCTTAAGGGCCGCGAAGCTGGCTATGGTATAGTTAAATGTGTCTTTTTCCCTCTTCTCAATGAGATAACACTTGCTATAAGTATTTTTATAAATAAGTCACAAATCAAGAAAAATCATATTTTACCAATCACTTATAAAGCTATCTATGAAAAGAGAAACAAAAAACAACTAATTTTGAATTTTATAGTATTGTTGTGTAATTCGATAGGCTCTGTAGCAAATTTGTTATCATAAATAATTATGGGCACATTTAAAACTAACGAAAAGTTTGACTATTAAATGCAGAATCAAAAGTTGCTTCAAGAAAGTGCCCTCGAAGTTTTAAAATATTCATAAATAAAAAAGTTGAAACGAAAAAACATCAGTTTATTAGAATTTTTTTAAAGCTGATGTTTGAAACACTTTTTGATGTGAGTAAAAAGTAATTTAACAAGTTAACTGAATTCAAACCTATGCTCCAATTCGTCTAAGAAGCGACCTCCTCTTATTGGAATTCAAAGTGTGTATTTTTACGTTAGACTACGAAAAACACATTAAAAAACTTCCATATTATAATCGTGTTAAGGAAATAACGAAAATTGTTTTTTGACTGATTTTTGTTATAATATAAGCCAATAAAAAGTTGTGTAAAGTTCTTTATTACACCGGATCTAGTAGTTTATTTACATTGTGAGTAAATAATGGACGTTCTGTATCCAACCACATTGTTTCGTTACCCTCTCATAGTCTGATACATCCCTAAATATTCTCCCACATTGACACATGAAAATGATCACACTGCAATTCTCAGAAGGCCTATAAATCAGCATGGCTCAATGCTTCATTATCGAAGTTGGCTTGGCATACTGGCCCACTGACTAGGGTAATAACCGAAGAGGGTTTAAATTGTGTTACGATCGAATTATTGTGACCATTCTTTTGAAAGTATTACCAAGTAGTTCTTAAATACATTGCGAGAAATCTCTGGATTGCATGAAGAATTGAATAAAAGTGTCTATTAATTGTGCATAAAAGCAACTATTACTTTTGTATTTACAGTTTGTCTATGTAGAAGGACTTTCAACATAATCGAGAGGTACAGATACATTAAAAAGATACAACATGAGCATCGATTTAACAAAGACAAAGGCTATTGTTATAGCGAACAATCATTTTAAGGGTTTCAGTTATGCTAGACCAAGAAAGGATTGAGTATGTAGCAAATTTTAAATATTTAGGAACGATAATTGCAGAGAACGCTAAATTGGAGGAAGAGCTGAATAACAGAATGGCTGCAGCGACGAAATTTTATCAAAGCACTAATAAATGCTTGATAAGTAAAAAGGAGATCTTAAAATAAACTAAGACGCGAATATCTAATGCAGTGTACGTACCAATATTTCCCAGATTACATTTCCAGCGTGGGGATCTCGCTTATTATAAGATATACAGGTTTGTTTAAATTAGATGAATTATTCCTTAGTATGAGAAGAGCCGCAATCAATTTTTAAAAGTACAAAATTCCTCGTGCTTCAGATGTTATAGCAAAAAATATGAAAATGTCCAATTTCTTTTTTGTTTCATAACTTTTTTGTCTTAATCGTTAGAACAATTTTATTTGTACTTTCTTAAGCCATCTACTTCACATGCCAAAAAGCGGGTACGCAAAATTGGGATGGAAAATAAGGATTGAGAAAAAAAGACGTAAAGACCAAGAATAAAATTGGAACGCAGAGAGGCAGAGACTAGAAAAAATGGGGTCAGCTCTAGAAATGTGCCAGAGCTAACCAACGATAGACAGGAGTGGAGAAACTTAATCCAGAAATAGAAAAGCATGCCTCCACATCGAAAGGTACAAGAGCAACCGATTAAGAAGAAGAAGTAAGTATATGTTCCATTTTTAACCACAATGTTATAGTTAACTTTTCTTTTGAGTGGGTAATTTTTCTTATAATAAACCGATCTTGTACTTCCAAAGATACGAACACATTATTATCACGTCACGTCACCTCAAGTGAGATCACGTTTCCATTAAATGTGTGAGAGTGAGTTAGACAATTACAATCTATTGTTTATCTCACTGTCACACATTTGATAGAATCGTCAGTCCACGTGAGGTGATGTGACTTGATAATCTGTTTAAACCAGGAACCCAAACCGCAAAGAATAACGGTTCAGTTCCGGTTACCGGTTCGATCTATTTTAACTTTTCGGTTTACATTCCGAACCACCAGTTTTTATGCTATAATGATTCGGTAACCCATTCGGCAGCAACGGTTCAATTCCGGTTCGGGTTCAATGCAAAATATGATGACAACGCGTATTTATAAATTGAACTGTCTGAAATTTTTCCATTTTGATAAAATGTAATCAAAATTACGGAAATAAAAAATTTACAATGTCATTAAAAAAATTATTGGACCGTACCGTCCTGTGAACCGGTTCACGCCAGTCGGTTCGGTTCGATTTAGCGGTTTTGTGATTTTTTAAATAAAAGCTTCAGTTCCGGTTCACGGTTTCTAAAAATGCTGTCCGTTCCGGTTTTTAATCCAGTTCCGGTTCGGTTTGGATGTCTAGTGTAAGCCCTTACTGTTGAGAAAAACCTCATGATTTACTCATAACTTTTAACAAAAAAAGCTAACTGTAAAACTGTAATATTTCTGTGATTTTTGTTATTTAAAGTGGTCGCCAAAATTTGTAGATATATGCGATACAGAAAACAATTGGGTTGCTACTGATTTCTAAGGGCTTTCCTTGTGTGAATATTCGAATTTAAAAAAGTTTTTCGTGCTTAAAAAATGAGTTTAAAAATTATATTGAAGCTAACAAAAAAAAACTGAACATAGTGTTTGAAAAAGCCCATGTTTTGTAACACACTGTATATTCTTTTAAATTTGTAGTGAACAACAGATAAGATCACCTGGTGATTTCATAATTGTTAATTCATAATGAATCACACGTTAATTATACTTTTTTTTCTTCTACTTAAGTTTATGCAAGGTTAGTCATAGCAGGCTATAATATTGATTACAGATTCTAAAAGCGTCTAGTGTACAACTTATCTAGCTTTCCGTTGTACGGGGATTAAACTATAGGGTTGATGGATTACAATATAAGGGACTTTGGGTACGCCTAATCTCTATAAATATTTGCTTATCGAAACAAGTTAAACCTGCATGACTAAATTCTAGATTTTACAAAATCCTGCTAAGTTTGTGTCATTAATAAAATACTTATATAAATATTTGGCTCCAATATAGTTTGCGTAGTCTATTAACTGATAATAGATGAATAACGGATGTCCGAAAAAAGTATAAACATTTTGAATGATTATAAAATTAGTAGGTATGTAGAATAGTAGAATTTTGTTTAGTTATCGTAATTGTTCAAATTGACGGCCCTAAAAATAGATATAGCAAGTAATATCTCGTTTAAACGAAAAAAAAAAGCACTTTTAACTATTCCATAGCCAACTTCGCAGCCCATAAGAAAAAATGAAGTTAGGGGTAATATCTCAAAAATAAAAAGTGAGATAGAAAATCTAAAATAACAGTTACATTCTCCATTAAAAAGTACCTCAAGAAAGTACAAATAAAATTGTTCTTACGATTAAGACAAAAAAGTTACTAGAGAAAAAAGAAATTGGACATTTTCATATTTTTTGCTATAGCATCTGAAGCACTAGGAATTTTGTACTTTTAAAAATTGATTGCGGCTCCTCTCATACTAAGGAATAATTCATCTAATTTAAAAAAAATCTGTATTTCTTATAATAAGCGAGATCCCCATGCTGGAAATGTAATCTGGGGTATATGGGGTTAAAAAAAAATGTTTGTTCGATTTTAAATTCGTTTGTCCCTCAGGAACGGATTAATGATGAGTGTGAATGAAACTTACAACACCGATCAAGTTTTCCTGGCCAACCCGATACTTGGATGCATACGTGGTAAAGTTTGTAGGACTTTATTGCTCAGTATATTCTCGTAACTGTCCGAATTTGGACGTCCTACAGCACATTAATTTAACTAAGCAATATATTATAAATTCCTTAATACGGGAATTGTGCTCTAAACACTATGGGTGGGAGTTGAATGTAGATTGAAAGCCATAATGAATTGATAAAGTGAGAGCTCATCGCTCAATAACAGCTGATTAGATTTAAAATCTGACTCATGTCGGTCGGTGATCGCTCACAGGCCTGACATATCGATAGGGTGCAAAACTCTGTAGGATGGGGGTGGGTTGGGCCCACATATACTGACATACACATACCGAACTGATTACCCTAGTTCAGTATCGTATATGAATGAAATTATTTGTGAGCATATCCGAAATTTTGGCGGTTTTATTTCTATTTGACATGAAACCAGGACCCGCATGCTATTTTTGGGTTAACATGTGCAAAAAAGACATCCTTTTACATGGTGCGAATAGAAATCAAATTAATTTTTTTTTAAATAAAACGCATTTAAAAAATCTGTAAATGGAACAACTTCGCTTTACAGATACACACACTTCTTCCAACAGGAAAACTTGAAAATATCGGAAAACATTAGAGATGAAAAGATATTAGCAACCAATAGTGTTTTACGTGTTTATTAGTAAAAATATAATATGAAAATGTACAAATTGTGACCAGTTCTTTAAATATCCTGAACAACTACTATACAGGGTTTCCCAAATTCGAGTAAATGCATGGGGATCTCGCTTTTCTTAAGAGCTACGAGGTCGGTTAAATTCGGGCAAAGTTGCGAAATTAGATGCTCATCAAATATCTGCAAAGAAAATTTTCATAGCTGTCTTAGTTTTAAAAGTTATTCAAGAAAATCTGAAAAAATAGATATTCGTTTTTTTGCCCTATTTCCTACATTTTTTAAGATATCGACAATGTGGAAGCACTTCTCCATGGCAACTTCTTACTCTTTATATTTTGAGATAACATAAAATTTCCCACAACGTTTCGTCTCTTCAGAAACATCATCAACTTAATTATTTTAAATACGACGAAAACATTTTAATCTCATAGTCGGATAGCATTTTGTTTTCTGATTTTAATAATATATGAAACTTAATATCTAAAATGATATTTTACCACAAAAATCTGAGAAAAACTCATTTTGTCGAATTTTGGTAAGTTAACCGTTTGTCTATCTTGAATATTAAGCGAGATACCTACCTAATCCCATCAAATTTGGTCCAGCCTATACTCTTTAAGAAACACCCTGTTAGGCACACCCTGTGTTACTACAAGGATGTAATCCTATAAGTGTAATGAAAAAGTACCAAATATGTGAGCTGTATGTCAAGCATTGTGTAACCCTTTCTTTTGATCAGATTAATTCATTATAAACGAACTTGTTCACACATGGTGCGGTGCCAATTAAGAAGATTTAGGAACACTTTGCACCACCCTTGGGCCTTTTTAAACGTCTCTGTATTCTAATTGAGCTAAATCCATGCATTTAATACAAAGGAACATAATTTCCAAAGAAACACATGTGTAAAATGGATTTCGTTCGGATATTTGCCGATGCAAGAATACAAAAGCGGCGAAGAGAAGATTGGAACGGAGTGAATGAGGCCTGTGGCAAATATCCCAATTATTAAAAGTATTTTGGATCTCGTAAATCCACATTCGGGGACTGTATTGTCGTCTGTGTTAATTAATTTTTATTATGAGGGTACAGGCATGTTCAAATGTAAGGCAATATTTTCACAACAGATTTCGTCAATCAGTCAGTATCTGTATAAATGAATAAGTAATTTAATTTTATCTATTATATGGTACAAATCAGTTATGGTAAACAAATTTAAATCTGTTTGATATCGTGGCATATTTTTAAATTTAAGATTTTCTGGTGCAATCTTAGGGAATCAATTGGTTGATGGATGAAATCAAACATTTGTTAACAAATTATTAAACAAAAATATGATTGCATTGTGTTATGAAAGGATCAAGCAAATTTTATTGGGTTTAAAATACACTGTTAATAGTTATTGGAGTAATATTTTATTTTGAATATGTTTAAATTTAAAGTAAATCCCTTTGGCAATATTATACTTTGCCGTCCTTATAATTATTTCACTTCTTAAAAGTTTTCAACCAATCTTTTTCAGACTATTTGTAAAATAATCGTGAACGCCAGAGCAGTATCAGACTCCTCTTCAGACAAGAATTTTCTATGCCCCCCCAATGCAACGGTTCCGAATAACTGATCTATAGGAATTTTTGTATTTTCGTCACTCAAAATAAAAGAAACTTTCACAGAGCGTTTGAAACTAAAAAATGCAATTGTCTCTCTGTATTTTTAACCTTTTTTTCGTGCCGTTTAATCCACCCCCGTCGCTCGCTATCAAAGAGCAAATTACTGCGACGCACGTGTTATTTTTCAATCCGAATTGTATATTTAAAATCCAATAAAGGACCTCATAGTCTTTGAAGATGAAACTATAGTAAAGCAATATGCAATAGGCAAATTTCAATTCCAGTCGAATTATGAAGTGGAACCAAATTAAAATCGCTTAATGCGCGATCCATTCGAGAGCAGTGATTCACCCGATAAGTCATTAAGACCCCTCTTACATAACATACGAGGTACACATGTGCCCTTCGCCTCAACGGCTTGAAAATAAAATGACACCCGCTCCTTACCCCGTCCATATTTCGCAATTAATTTTCTATCAGAAATGATTTTATATGCATGTAGGATGGAGCTGCATCTTTGTTTAAAAATAGGCGGTTAGATACGCACTCTACATTCTACAATAGTGCAAACACATTTTTTTCCTTTATGTTAACTTTACAAAGGGTGTTACGGCGTCGTTAAAAAAGTCGATTTATGGTTTTTAATTTATGTTATTGATGCCGTTATCAAAGTAAAAATTTCTACGGAGTTCTAGTCATTGAAAGTTTTAATTATTTGTGATATGCATAAGTTTCTCGTATTCTGACTGGCTGATAATTGTAGATAATCCACACTTTAGTAAAGACCATTGTTTTCCAATTTATTTTAACCGAACCGACTGGTGTGAACCGGTTCAAATCGCCATAATCGGTTCAATTTGGATCAATGATATTTCTTAATGACATTGTATATATTTTATTTTCATAGTTTTGATTTCATTTGACCAAATGTATATACATATATGTATATAATTTAAATATTAGGTATTGGGTTTGTAAGGTTTAATTAAAATACTAGCTTATTAGCATGTTATCACAACGTTTCGATGCTGTGGTATGGCATCTTTTTCAAGTGATTCTTTATTCAAGTTCCAAAGCTGTATATGTAAGCCCTTGCACAAGTACAATGTTGAAATTATGAGGTTTTTGTAATTTGATATATGTTGTTATATTAGATTAAAAAGATTAAAAGACGATCACAAATTAACATATTAAAAACAGTTGTTCATAACCTTTATTATTTTTATAACTGTAAAAAAACACATATCAAATTTGCTATAAATTTATTTATCACCTAAAACCTAAAACTCAAAATCTCGTTTTACAAAAAGTTACCTTTAAAATAAATGAAATATTAATTTTCGGTTTGGTTAAATAAATAAAAACTTCATTATTTTCAATATCCCCAAGGTAGTGTCCTTGGCCCGATACTGTACCTGCTATTCACTTCTGATATACATACCACAAACACAACATGTGAAAGTAGCCACTTTTGCCGACGATACCGCAATTCTAGCCATCGGAACAACTATTGAACAATCAACAGATAAACTCCAGAACGCAACAAATCAAATCTTCGAATGGACTAAAACATGGCGCATCAAACTAAATGAAACTAAAACAGTGCAAGTGAATTTCACAAATAAAAGATTAGTAGAACACCTGCCAGTGATATTAAACAACAACAGAATTCCACATTCTAACACAGCTAAATATTTAGGCATGAACCTGGACAACAAATTAAAGTGGAAAGAACATATTAAAAAAAAAAACGTGAAGAGCTAGGCATCAAATATAGAAAACTATTTTGGCTAATGAATAGAAAATCTAAACTTTCAATTGAAAATAAACTTTTAATATATAAACATATACTGAAGCCAGTATGGACCTACGGCATACAGCTTTGGGAATGTGCTGGTAAAACTAACATTAAAATAATACAGCGATTCCAAAATAAGGTACTCCGGGCAATTGTGGATGCCCCGTGGTACGTGAGGAATGTCGACCTCCACAGGGACCTGAGGATGCCAACAGTCGACGAAGAAATCCAAAACTTTGCCAACAAACATGAACAAAGGCTGCATGATCACATCAACACCGAAGCCCTACAGCTCTTGGACAACCAACATCTAGTGAGAAGGCTTAAACGGACCAAGCCGTTTGAGCTAGCGAGTTAGTGTAAAGCAGAGCACTGTGCGGTTGTGTAAAGTGTCGTTCTTGAAAACAAGAATACAGAAGAAAAAAAGAAGACACCAACGGGTGGACTCTTAACTTAAGTAGAACTATCATAAAGATATATTGCTGGTTGGCTAAAGTAGCTAGGTGCAATAAAACAATACAGTTAAAAAAAAAATTATTTTCAATATGGTTTGCGACCCAAAATAAAATTCTCGCTACCCACAGTTTAAGAAACATAGATATAAACCAATGGTAATGACTCCCGCAACCAAACAGTTGCACAACTGATAATTGCATGTCAACGCCTAGCCTAAGAGCACACACCGTAGTTAACTCGTAGCAATCCATGTTGAAAAAACCAGGGCTGTGGAGTCGGAGTCGGAGTTTAGAAGGAATTTCTGGTCAGTGGAGTCGGAGTCGGAGTCGGAAAAAATGTACCGACTCCGACTCCGACTCCGGGTGCAACAAAAAATTGCGAGATGGTCCTTTGCCGCAAAATTTAAGCTCAAATTTTAAATATTTTTTTTATATTTTTGTTTTCCTTATATTACACATCATAAAATGTCTTATTATTCAATTTTGTCGGAGTCGAAGTCGGAGTCGGAGTCGAACTACTACAATTATCAGGAGTCGGAGTCGGAGTCGGAGTCGACTTTTTTTTTGCCGACTCCGCAGCCCTGGTTGAAATCAAACAATTAAGCTGCTTGTTTGCTTGCATCCATGTAAATTCTGATTTAGTTTTGCGATGGGAGCGCGGTTTAGCCATTCGCGAATCAAATTGTTGCAGAACTGATTGATTGCACGTCTGCGCCTAGCCTTAGCCTTTCGATCTTCATATTTGTAATGATATTATAATTATTTAACATAGGATTTGAGTTCAAAAGTTTTTTAAGTTGATGAAAAGACGGAAGTCTTAAAAGTGGTTTTGCAGTCGTACAAGAACCCCTTGGAAAATACAAGAAAATGAATAATAGTTAAAAATTTTAAGTATGTATGATTCAAGATATTATCCAACTTAACCTATAACATTTTGATATTTCTAAAGATGGATATTAAAAATTAAGCTCGTTGGATATATTCTAAATTCGCGATTTTTTTGCATTAATCGTTTACTAAAGGCGTAAAAATCCGCCTGCTATAAATAATAGCTACTAAAGTACACGCACCAGTTTGATCCCCTTGGACTTGTATGCACATACCCCTTTGTCGTGTCAACTCTTTGCAGGTCCCCTATTTTTAGGTTCTACTTCTAACCCCGAGGCTCTTCTGCACACCCTTTCGCAATCATAGCAACTCTTGGAGTGCGTCTACATGCTTTTGTTTTATGCACAACGTTAGAAATTACACTTTTTAATTTTACATGTCGTATAATAATCTTTTCTAGGGGCCTCTCTACATTTGAAGGATTTTTCTGCACGAGGTTTTTAAGTGGAATGTTGGACTTTAATTACCGCAAAGAAATTTGAAGCACTCATTCTACAGAACAAAACAAGATTGTACAAAATAAAACCAGATCAAAGGAACTGTTAATCTATCATTTATTATTTACTATAAATAAAAAAGGTAAACCGATTTCCATCCAGTCATAATGTTTCGCATTCAAAGATAAAAAATAATTCTCATTTTTTTAAACCACCACCAGAAATAAAGCGAAAAACGATAGGTAATGCCTACCCAAGAGAAATAAAAGAACTAATAACTAAAAAAAAAAAGGCACGGAAAAAAATGGCAAACTACCAGGTTTCCTGAAGACAAAGTGACCCTGAATAGGCTAACACAACAGCTAAAAAAGGAGATAAATGAAATTAAAAATGAATCAATAGAAACATACCTGAGAGAGCTGACAACTTATAAAGACACTGAATACTCCTTATGGAAAGCGACTAGAAAACTAAAACGCCCAATAGTTCATATGCCACCAATAAAACAAGATAATGGAGAGTGGGCACGATCAAATAAACAAAAATCTGACGTCTTTGCTAATCATTTGGAAATGATCTTCCAACCAAATGAAGACCATGGATATGAACTAACAAACGAAGAAAATAGAAAACTAGAAGAAATACCGAGGGTAACACCTAAAGAAGTAGCCGAGGAAATCAAAGGAAATATTAACTCTAAAAAAGCACCAGGGTATGATTTAATCACAGGCGAAATATTAAAATATCTACCACGCAAAGTTATTGTTAAACTGACGTATATAATAAATGCTGCATTCCGACTGCAGCACGTACCAAACATGTGGAAAGTCGCTGAAGTCATAATGATAGCCAAACCTGGGAAACCACTTAATGATGCTAAGTCCTATAGACCAATATCCTTACTACCAGTCTTATCTAAATTATTTGAAAAACTCTTATTGAAAAGACTGAAACCAATTATAAACAGTAAAAACCTAATACCTGAACACCAATTTGGATTTAGAAGCAAGCACTCCACTATCGATCAAGTGCACAGAATAACACACGAAATAGAAAAGGCACTTGAGGAAAAAAAGATCTGTTCTTAATTATTTCTAGACGTAGCACAGGCCTTCGAAGGCCTACTACACAAGCTAAACAAATCGCTACCAAAGCAATATTGTGACATTCTAAAATCCTATCTATCAGATAGAATTTTCCGAGTGAAACAAGATGAAGAATATTCCACATTCAAAGAAATCAAAGCCGGAGTGCCACAAGGTAGTGTCCTTGGCCCGGTACTGTACCTGCTATTCACTTCTGATATACCACAAACACAACATGTAAAAGTAGCCACTTTTGCCGACGATACCGCAATTCTAGCCATCGGAACAACTATTGAACAATCAACAGATAAACTCCAGAACGCAACAAATCAAATCTACGAATGGACTAAAACATGGCGCATCAAACTAAATGAAACCAAAACAGTGCAAGTGAATTTCACAAATAAAAGATTAGTAAAACACCTGCCAGTGGTATTAAACAACAACAGAATTCCACATTCTAACACAGCAAAATATTTAGGCATGAATCTGGACATTAAATTAAAGTGGAAAGAACACATAAAAAAAAACGTGAAGAGCTAGGCATCAAATATAGAAAACTATTTTGGCTAATGAATAGAAAATCTAAACTTTCAATTGAAAATAAACTTCTAATATATAAACAAATACTGAAGCCAGTATGGACCTACGGCATACAGCTTTGGGCGTGTGCTGGTAAAACGAACATTAAAATAATACAGCAATTCCAAAATAAGGTACTCCGGGCAATTGTGGATACCCCGTGGTACGTGAGGAATGTCGACCTCCACAGGGACCTGAGGATGCCAACAGTCGACGAAGAAATCCCAAACTTTGCCAACAAACATGAACAAAGGCTGCATGATCACATCAACACCGAAGCCCTACAGCTCTTGGACCACCAACATCTAGTGAGAAGCCTTAAACGGACCAAGCCGTTTGAGCTAGCGAGTTAGTGTAAAGCAGAGCACTGTGCGGTTGTGTAAAGTGTCGTTCTTGAAAACAAGAATACAGAAGAAAAAAAGAAGACACCAACGGGTGGACTCTTAACTTAAGTAGAACTATCATAAAGACAAATTGCTGGTTGGCTAAAGTAGCTAGGTGCAATAAAAAATAGATTTAAAAATATTTTTTTTTAAATAATAAACTTACATGGTGTATAAGATTTATCGATAGTTTTTATTTCTCGAGAAAAAAAAACTTACCTTTTAAAGCTTGAGATATCTCAAAAAATCTCATATTTTGTAACATTTGCCCGGTTAAATTCAGCTAAAGGGTTATATAACAATGAAGTGTCATCCTTTAATACTGAATTAATATATTTTATTTATTATTTTACCACAAAATACAATAATGTAGACAAAAAAAGAAAGCTAAACAAAGTTTAATGCGTTTATTGTTCAACTTTAAAATAAAGTTTTAAGAAACATAGCATATCCAAAGTAGTATTGGACAGTCGATTTCTCGTCGTAACAAAATCGTTAGCAATAGAAAAATTACGTTTATTTTGTGTAGACGTAGGTTTTATTGTGGACAAAGCATCTCGCTCTGAGTAGCTCCAAATTTGTTGTTGTATAAAATTCTTACAATAGTGTGTGATAAATGGACAAATTATTTGGAAAAAAGGACGACAGAAAAAGAGAGAGAGAGAAGACAAAAACAAAGAAGAAACAGAGGTATTTCGGAAAAGTAAATTAGTAATTAGGTCCCCAGCTCAAACAAAACAAAAGATGACAGCAACATTGCACATTTTTAACAATCAAGAGAGAAAAGAAATAAAACCGGACATTGATATGGAGGAGGTAAAAGCTATGTTGAAGGGAATTAGGAAGGAGATGAGAGAAGGTTTTAATGAGTGCAATGAAAAATAAGGAAACCTACTGAAAAAATGGTAGAGAGAAAAGAAAAATGGGAAGAGGAAAAACAGGGCATGCAAAAGAGAATTAAAAGATTAGAAGACAGACTGGAAGCACAAGAAAAAGAAAGGAAAAGAAACAACATAGTACACAAAGGTATAAACATACAGCAAGAAAAACTTGAAGAAGGAGTGCAAGATTTCATTTGGAAGGAGATTGGAGCAAAAGTTGACGTGACAGAATCGTATAAGGTGGGAAAAAAAAGCCGGGGCAACAAGGCATAATAGCTAGACTGGATAACGACAGGCAAAAGTTAGAGGTAATGAAAAACAAAAGCAAAATGAAAGGCAGAAAAATGTACACATATGTGATGGAGTTGAACAGAAATTGGCAAGACGGGAAAACAACCAGAACAGTCAGCTGGAGAGATGTGCCACAATTAGCTAACGATAGGAAGGAGTGGAGAAACATAATACAGAAATAGAAAAGCTTACCTCGACACCGAAAGGTACAAGAGGAACCGATTAGGAGGAGAAGAAGAAGATAAAATTCTTGCTTAATAATATTTGTCAGCAACACCAAGTTTCACTTCGCTTGCACTTTTTTTATTTTAGTCTAATCGCAGCATTAAAAATATATGTTAGCATGACAATTCCTTTTTTTGGCAGTTGTTTCAGAATCTGTCCTGTGATTAAATCAAACCCTGGTGTTTTTTTCGGGCTCAGATTATTTTTAATTTCGTTAGCTACTTCTTTCGGCGTAACTGGAGCAATTTCTTCTGATATAATATATTTTTAATGCTGCGATTAGACTAAAATATGTACCGGCAAATTGGAAAGTAGCAGAAGTAATTATGCTGCCAAAACCTGGTAAACCTCCACACGATGTCAAATCATATCGGCCAATTTCTCTGTTGACTACAATATCAAAGTTGTTTGAAAAATTAATACTTAAACGATTAAAACCAATCATTCAGAATGCATCACTAATTCCTGATAATTAATTCGGATTCAGACCTAAACACTCAACGATAGATCAAGTACACCGTATTACCGCTATAATAGAAAAAGAAAAGAAAAGAATGTCTGTTCAGCGCTATTTCTTGATGTCGCACAAGCCTTCGACAAAATGTGGCATGAAGGATTAATCTATAAACTTAACAAAATATTGCCCGACCAATATGTAAAAATTTTAACTTCCTACATTTCTAATAGACTTTTTAGAGTAAAACAAGGAGAAGCCTATTCGGAATTGAAAGAAATACAAGCAGGAGTGCCCTAGGGGAGTGTCCTTGGACCTGTCCTGTATCTACTCTACACCAGTGATATACCAAAACTGAATCAAGTGAAATTGGCTACTTTCGCGGACGATACAGCATTGCTGGCAACAGGTAAAAGATATAATTTCCACCAAAAAACTACAAACAGCCAGTGATGCCATACACGAATGGACCAATAAGTGGAAAATTAAACTAAATGAAACGAAATCAGTCCATATCAACTTTACAAATAAAAGATTGAGAAACTCTCCAGCAATAACAATCAATGAAACCATTGTCTCACACGCAAACACTGCAAAGTATCTTGGTATGACTCTTGATGCTAAATTAAGGTGGAAAGAACATATTAAGAAAAAAGAAAAGGAGTTTAAAATTAAAACCGCACAATACAGATGGCTTATTGGTAAATATTCCAAACTGTCATTATACAACAAAATTTTGATTTACAAACAAATTATTAGACCTACATGGTTGTATGGAATACAACTATGGGGGTGTGCAAAAATTACAAATACACGTAAGATACAAACTGTTCAAAACAAGGTGTTACATGAAATGCCCAACGCTCCCTGGTTTGTCAGAAACGCCGACCTTCATCGAGACCTGGGTATCTTAACCGTTGAAGAAGAAATCAAAAGATTTGCAAAGAAGCATGAAGCCAGGCTTCACCTACACGAAAATCCAGAAGTTCTCCAGCTGCTAGACAACCAAAACTTATGTCGTAGACTGAAGAGAACCAAACCGTTCGAACTTTCTAAGTGATCTGTGTAAAAGCAGAGCATTGTGCAAGTGTTAGTGTCTTTATTTCCCTAAGAATAACAAAGACAACTAAAATACGTTGCTGGACTGATTTTAGCTAAGTAACTTAGATTTAAGATTTAACAGATACAAACTAATGGTTGGTCTTACTTCTAGACCAGTTTTAGTGTTCAAACACGTAATGTTTTAATTTGAAAAAAAAAAAAAAAACTTTTTTTATACAGTTTAGCAGTATGACATGTGGCACCATTTTGTTGGAATCACATGTCATTGAAATCAAATTCATCCAGTTTTGGCCACAAAATTCTGAACATCGATCGATATCGCTCAGCATTTCTTTTCGCAAAATACTCCAAGTTGTCGTTGTTGAAAGTCCCAATTGTTGCGAACGAATAGCAAGCACAATAGGCCGCTTATGAGGACCATAATTTTGACGAAGTTCACGTTGAGTATTTACAAACGAACGCTTATTTTCATAAATATCTTGGATAATTACCAAACGTTGTGCAAGAGTGTATTTAACCATGGTGAATTGGCAGAATATACTAAAACCAGATTAGAAACAACTACAAAAAAACAAAAACAAAAAAACTATGGTTGCTATGACAGATGAAATTGGTTTCTCCTGTTGCTTGATTGGATAAAATTAAAACGAAGGTTTTCTGGCTTTAGAACAGGTTTATTCCTTAATGAAGTTAATTATTTTATAAAATATCCTACATGTTTCGCACGATTATTTTTATCGGCATCTTCAGGGATGTTTTATGTGAACAAGGATTAAAGAAATTGTTTAAAATTGTGGAAAAGTATATGTTGAAATTTGTTAAATTTATGGATTAATTTGTTGGTTTCGAAAAAACACATTTAATGAAAACAATCACGAAAAAACTAATTCTAATACATGTACTTGAAGATTAGCTAAATTTTAAATTTAAAGAAACATGTTAAAAATTGTTATTAACAATATTTGTGACAAAACAGCACAAACACGTTAAAAATTATTATTGGTAATGAAAAATAATCGTGCGAAACATGTAGGATATTTTATAAAATAATTAACTTCATTAAGGAATAAACCTGTTCTAAAATCAGAAAACCTTCGTTGCTATGACATTTTAAAGTAATATAATTCCTATTAAAAAACACTTTATCTAAGTTCTAAAACTGGACGAAGCTCTTTATCCTTAACCTTACATAACCATCTTAGTTAAGTATGCAAGAGCAAATTTATTTTGGGTTTCTATCGATATATAGATTTGTTTGAAGAGGCACGTTTACAATTGGGCCCAACGCAAATTTTAATAATGCTGATAATCTTATTGAAACTTAGGATTTCCTATGTAAATGGCTAGATATGATATTTGGCTTTTGTGTCTTAGCAAGAACAACAAATCCTTTATTAGAGCCTAACATTGGTGGTGCTTCGTCTTTACAAATCTCTATACCTAAATGATCTTTATTTTGAATTTATGTAAGGATGAAGTAATTTTTTTCAGAGTACTCTCTCCTTAAACAAAACTATGAACTTATACCTACATCAATCCAATATTTATGATAAAAATAGGTAATTTAGAGATATTTATTTTTAAGCGCGATAATTCCAGGGTTGCTTGAAGATGGACGTTTCTTAAAATTCATATCGGGCACTTTTACTTGCTTTTTTTAATCATATAAGTACGTTTGTTTACGAGTGAAGCAATTGGGTGAACTTTACAAAGCCTGTTTTCTGCAACTTGGGGAAAAACAGTCGGTTCAATTGTTAGAAAGATAGAAGGTCGTAAAATCAGCATACACAGGGCATCTCTAATGAAAAACTGCTCATCTACTCGCCGCCTTTTTAGATTAAGACAGGGGAAGCTTTTGTGCAGCTGTTCAATGAGTGTTTTTCTTGTTGACGCTTATAGCGTCATAAAAAATTGAAACACAAAATATTTTACTATTCTGTCCTCTTTTATGTAAAAAATTATATATTATGTTGTTGGTTGGAGCATGTGGATGTTTTAATAATTTTAATTCTATGTATCTAATAACTAAAAAATAGTTTAAGATGTATAAAATGAAAGGAATTTAAAATTGTATGAAAGTAACATATTTTAAATTAAAGTATTACACTAATCAACTGCAATGTTTAAATAGAGTCATCATTTTGTTTCTCTGCAAATAATTTCTTAAGAGCTCTAAAAGTTTTGTTAGAAAAAAAAGAAGTTGAAGCACAACTAGAACCAATATCCAGGTTGCATGTGTGACACTATGTTGTATCTCCGGAACAGTTTTTCTAAATCGGAGTTTCTCAGTTCACTTGAAACACGGAAGTCTTATGTCATAATACTTAAAAGATTAAGGAACTTTTACAGTATTTTATACAGGGTGTCCCAGATGATATTTCCATGGTGATCTCGCTCATCATTAGAGAATCAGATGAATTATTCTTAAGTATTAGAGGAGCTTGAATCGATTTTTAAATGAACAAAATTCTGCGTACTTCAGAAGTTATGGCAAAAATATGAAAATGTTGATTTTTTTCCCACAAATTTTTAGTCTTAATTATTATATTAATTTTATATGTACTTTCTTGCAGTACTTTTTTTCGCAAAATGAAAACAAAAAAATCTTCATCAACAAGTGTCATTTAAATACCAAGTGACATTTGCTGATAAAGTTTTTTTTTTGTTTTCCACGGCACGCTTGAAAATCTTGTGAAACCTAACTTATTTCTGTTAAACTTTTACTATTTATTTCTTATTAGTTTTGCACTAAAATCCACTTAATATTACATCATTGAATTCAGAAAAAAATGTCTACCAGAATTAGTAAAAAAAATAGATGGTGCCATTTGAAAAAAATTGACTATCGTTTGACATTTAAGTTGACCTTGAAAAAAAATTGAAATCCAATTTAGTTTATAGTATTTGAGGAGCCATTTCATTTACTTTTTTGTTCATCAAAATCGACCCACAAACAACGGAGTTACAGCTTGCGGCGTTTTTTTGTGTGACACCCTGCATATAAACCATAAAAAAACTTCACCACATACTTTATTTTCAAATATTGCCGTTCTGAATACAACGTTTCAAAAGGTCAGTGATAGTTATCCTCCTCTAGGCTTATTCCGGATCATAGGAATTACATTCGTTCAATAAAGATATACAGGGTGGTGCTTTTTTCGATGCTCACCATTGCTATCTTGGAAACGGTAAGAGATACAAGGTCGGTTAAATTAGAGAAAAGTTGCACATTTTTATGGCCATTGAGAATCTGAAAAGAAATCCTGGATATTTTAATTCGTTTTTGATTTATTACAAAAAAACTGAAAAATGTGATTTTAGAAAAATATTATTATCTTCCCTACCATTAGCGCTATTTCATTTAAACTTGGTAACTGTATGTTTTTGACCGTCCTGGGTTTGATGGCGTCAACAGAAATTTTCTAAGCCTTCTAGATTTCAAGTTGCGATAGTCAACTTTTTTATTTCTTATGGCCGCCATATTGGATTTTTACACCATCAGACAAAAAAATTAGCTTTTCAGATTGGTAACCAACATACCTTTTTTCTTTCAAAAAACTTGTTGAAATTTTAAAATTTGTGTAAATTATTCATAAAATCGAGAATGCTCTGAAAAACAATATAAACTTTGAGATAAATAAAAGCTACAGAACATTTAATTGGTCTAATGATAACGAAATGAAGATTGTTGGAAACATATTTAGAAACTATGTTAGGCGAATTGCCATTATTAACAATTCAAAATCATCAGTAGTTTCAGCAAGATGGAGCTGGTCCTCACAACGGCCGCATTGTAAAAGGATATTAATTTAGATGTACGCTTTCAAAATTCATGACTTGGTACGTTTGGTCCTGTTCATTGGCCTCCGCGATCGCCATGTTTAACGCCTATGGATTACTTTTACATTGATGTTGTTTATGCAACCCTAACGGATATATTAAACTTCTTCGTCGTAAAATCAAAAATGCTTTCGACTATTTCGAGACAAACTATCCTAAAGGCAGCGGACGAAATGAATTTGAGGACTAACCACTACATCATACGTACATAACGGCGCGCACTTTAAACAATTTAAATAATTATTTATCTGGTGTTTTAAATTTATTGCCATTTCGTTATTTTATTAGACCTATAAAATGTTGTGTCACTTTTATTTATATTATCATTTCAATTGTTTTTCAGAACATTCACGGTTTTATAGATTATTTATACAAATTTTCAAATTTCAACAAGTTTTTTGAAAGAAAAAAGGTATGTTGGTTACCAATCTGAAAAGCTAATTTTTTTGTCTGTCTGATGGTGTAAAAATCCAATATGGCGGCCATAAGAAATAAAAAAGTTGACTATCGCAACTTGAAATCTAGAAGGCTTAGAAAATTTCTGTTGACGCCATCAAACCCAGGACGGTTAAAAACATACAGTTACCAAGTTTAAATGAAATAGCGCTAATGGTAGGGAAGATAATAATATTTTTCTAAAATCACATTTTTCAGTTTTTTTGTAATTTATTGCCATTTCGTTATTTTATTAGACCTATAAAATGTTGTGTCACTTTTATTTATATTATAATTTCAATTGTTTTTCAGAACATTCACGGTTTTATAGATTATTTATACAAATTTTCAAATTTCAACAAGTTTTTTGAAAGAAAAAAGGTATGTTGGTTACCAATCTGAAAAGCTAATTTTTCTTCCTGTCTGATGGTGTAAAAATCCAATATGGCGGCCATAAGAATTAAAAAAGTTGACTATCGCAACTTGAAATCTAGAAGGCTTAGAAAATTTCTGTTGACGTCATCAAACCCAGGACGGTCAAAAACATACAGTTACCAAGTTTAAATGAAATAGCGCTAATGGTAGGGAAGATAATAATATTTTTCTAAAATCACATTTTTCAGTTTTTTTGTAATAAATCAAAAACGAATTAAAATATCCAGGATTTCTTTTCAGATTCTCAATGGCCATAAAAATGTGCAACTTTTCTCTAATTTAACCGACCTTGTATCTCTTACCGTTTCCAAGATAGCAATGGTGAGCATCGAAAAAAGCACCACCCTGTACACAAATTGATAAACAGATTGCAAATTGTTATCTATATTGATGATAATTTTGCTATTTATAAACAAAAAAAACAGAATCTTCGATTGTTCTTTTATTTGAAAACAATCGATGGATTATCTACCTTTAAAATTTGTGCAAATAAAGTTTGATTTTTTTATTGAAAACTTTGTTTCGTACTACGACCAGTGATGTAAAATTACCGTAATTTAAAATTTAGGTAAATTACGGTGGTAATTTACCATTTTTTATTACCATTTTTAATTACCATTTTTAATTACCATTTCAATTCACTTACTGATATTAACTCTTTAAAGGCTAAGAAATTTTGATTCCTGAGAAGTGCAAGGTTCTTCCTCATGTTGATATAAAGTTTTGGGTTCACTTAGGTTTAAATTATAATGAACAAATAATAATTTTGCGGCTCTTTCATTTGTTAGTTTGTTTCTTTTTTTGTTATGAATATTGCCAAAAGCAGAAAAAGATCTTTCAGTAGCACACGTTGTAGCAGGACAATTCAGTATTTCTGTAGCTACTTTGCCTAAACTTGTCGCTTTGCTCAAGACTTCCACCACAAAATAAAACTTAACGCGGTCTATAAAAAATTCTTTGCAAAAAGTTCTTCCTTAGGTTTTTACAAAGCCACCTCAGCCATTACTTGACCAATATGACTTTCCCTAATTAAATGTAACGATAGCTTGTTAATATAAGTAAGTGCATCAACATATTCATCATTATTTAAGTTTGTACCCATATATTTAGGGCCAAGTAAATTTGCAGCAAAATGAACTGGTTTAAGAACCATTTTCTTTATTTTTTTGTAAAAAATCTTGAATTACATTTAAATGCAATAACAATTTGGTAATTTATGGTAATTTAAAATGGTAAATTACGGTAATTAATGTGGTAATTTACGGCGTAAATTACGACTCACATCACTGACTACGACACTACATGAGATGACTTGACTGAACAAATGGATTTAACATTATTACGCACAACAAACATTACATAACCCTACTAACATTAGAACCGATCAACCAAAACACAATTATTCCTAAAAGATGTAATCACAAAATATCCATCAGTGCATACAAATCTTCCCTATATCTGACGCAGACAAAAAACGAACAACAAACATTTTCAATCAGTCACTCTGTCCCCAATGCGCCAAGAGCCAGACATCTGCAAATGATTCTCAAATAATGAAAATAAAACATTCAAATGAACATATTAGTGTGGATCTGTCTAAAATAACGCATTAAGGATGAATTATGCAAGTAATATCGAGAGAAAAGACAGGAGAGATCATGTGCTCATTGAATTTAAATATGCGATAATGTGGTTAAATTCATGAGGAGTACATAACTGGATTCGAATTTTAAATATGTTATTAATACGAGGATGTACAGAAAAAAAAATAACCAAACGTTTTGTTTTTATTAAGCAAAAACAATGCATCTTTCTGGACTGGAGAAACAGGGAACTCATAAACTGTGCGAGATAGAGAAGCGATCATGGGGAAAAGTGGTTGGTACATAATTTTAATGGTGAATAAGGTAGTCAAAATTGGAAAGAAGCCAAGACCTACATTTTTAAAATGTAATTTAGTTTTTTTTTTAATCTGCCTGTTGGTGCTCATGTACCTAAAATCATGTTTAATATTTTTTATTTATACAGGGTGTCCCAGCCAAGACGAATTATTCGATAGCTCTGTTATTAGTTATAATATTTAAAAAAGTTCAATATAAAAGTTGTTTGTAATCATTTACTACATAACCTAAAATTATTATCAACTATACACAGTGTTTTGTTTTTACGCTCTGATACCAAACATAGTTTTTTTATATGGAACACCCTGTATATTTTGTAATTTTTTGATGTAGAATTAAATTGTCAATATTATAGGTTATTTATGTCTAAAATGAACCGTTTTTGAGTTATTGACGTTTTTTTGAAAATTTTGACAGATGCAGACCTTTATAAAAATATTTATATTTATTAACATAACAACGCCAGAGCAATTTACTCTCGCAATTTATTAGACAATAGTGTCATAGTGATTGTTGATTGGTTAAACTTTTAAAATAATATACAGGGTGTTCGTTTTACTCGGTCCATATCGCTAAACTTTAAAAGCATCTAAGTAATTTTTTTTAAATGGAACACCCTATATATTTTTACATTTTCTTGTAGAAAATTTAATTATCTTTCAAAGTTATTAAGTATGTGTTATGTCTAAATATAATATTTTTGAAGTTATTTCGTTTCTTATGATTATTTGCGAGTATTTTACCTAAAATATCGGTAGTAGCCTTTAAAAAATCAAAACAATTTGTATAAACTGTCAACCAAAACACTTAATCGGCACAATTTTCACTATTATGCCACTAAAAATCCATATTTTTAAGAACTGTAGATACACAGCATTCTGGTGTTATTTGCTGCTATTTATGCTGTTTATCTACAACTTTTAAAAGAATATGGATTTTTAGTGGCATAATAGTTTAAATTGTGCCGATTAATTGTTCTGGTTGACAGTTCATACAAATTGTTTTGAATTTTCAAAGGCTACTACCGATATTTTAGGTAAAACACTCGCAAATAATCATAAGAAACAATATAACTCCAAAAATATTATATTTAGACATAAAACATGCTTAATAACTTTGAAATATAATTAAATTTTCTACAAGAAAATGTAAAAATATATAGGGCGTTGCATTGAAAAAAAATTACTTACATGCGTTTTTAAAGTTTAACGAAATCGACGGAGTAAAACGAACACCCTGTATATTATTTTTAAAATGTAACTAGTCAACAATCACTATGACACTATTGTCTAATGAATAACCAGAGTCAATTGCTCTGGTGTTGTTATGTTAATAACTATAAATATTTTTATAAAGGTCTGCATCTGTCAAAATTTTCAAAAAAACGTCAATAACTCAAAAACGGTTCATTTTAGACATAAATAACCTATAATATTTTTGAAAGAGAATTTAATTCTACATCAGAAAATTACAAAATATACAGGGTGTTCCATATTCCATATTATAGTTTTAATATAGGTAGATTTTTGCATTCATGGAACTTTCCAAAAAGCCTATTTTTTCTACTCCGTAGTATGAAATGCCACTCCAAACCGTATAACTTAAGGGAAACTTATTTTGCGTGACGACACACTGCTCTAAAAATGTTTCCCCTGATCTTCGACGGACGTAGCATATACCGTTTGACTGATTTAAATTAAACTTAGACTCATCAGTAAAAATCACTCTCTTCCAATCGTTTTCAGTCCAGTTTTGATGAGCTTTTGCAAAACTAATCTCATATTTTTTTGGTAAGGCCTGGTTATTTAGCTGGTCTCTTTGCTACCAAGCCAGCCATTTGAAGCCTTCTTCGAATGGTGCAATCGCTTATTTTTATTCCATAAATGGTACACAAATCATTTTGAAGTTCCTTAGACGTCAGTTTTCTATTTTTTAAACATAAACGTACAAAATGTCTATCATATCTTTCTGATGTTATCTTATTTTCCTTTCATGTCCCAATTTTTCTTGCAACTGTGCGATACAGTTTTTTTTTTTTTTTAATAATTTGAATACTGTGACATTACTACAACTGCTATTATCAATAAATGTCAGTCATAAATAAGTGACATTTGCGGCAGTTGTTGACCGTATTGTTAACCTAAGACCTCAAAAGATAGTATACTAGATAAAAAAAAACAACCGTGGAACAAAAATTCCATTGAGATTTTAATTTAAAAACTTGTAATTCGCATTTTATAGAGGTGTTAACTTTTATCTGGCCAATACTGTGTAAGTAAGTTTCTAACAGATTGCAAGTGTCTGCTATCTTTTTCATGGAAACTAAACAACAATCTGAAAAATAGACTTTTTTAAAAAAAATTTATTTCGTGTGAACGCTTTTAAGCAACTTTTTATTCTGCATATAAATTGGTCTTACCAAAGAAGAACTTATTATTAAATTAATTGAAACATTATTAATGTATTTATTTAAAATTAATTAAACTCGTAACACAAATGCAGATTAACTTAACACAAAAACACATATTTGAAAAACTTCATCAAAGTTTAAACCAAAAAATAAGCATTGCCGTTCTATTATTGGATTTTTTTGCAACCAAAGTTTGCAGTTATTTTATAGTAATTGTACAGTTACATGACCCAATAAAACAAGCAACATAATCCAAACTTTTAATGTTGAGTGTTTTTTTTGATGAAGCTATTAACCGTAGGTACATTTTTGTTTTAAATTAACGTTTGAGAAAATACATAAAAATCAGCGAAATACCCTGTAAATCAGCGTCCGTTTGAACTTCCAAATAATAGTCTACCCCATTAATTAAAGAACCCGAGGCCCAGTTATTTCAGATGAGACGCAATGACTCACGGATCTTGCACAAAAGGTCGCCGCATGCGTGACACGCGACACCACGCATTCCACGCAAGTGCCAAACTAACTGATCAAAGAGACTGAACAACAACAATTGAATGTCACAAGTACTCGTTATTTATCGCCTTTGCATGCGGCTTTGACTCTGCTTTAATGTTATCGTACCCTTGTCTAGTCATCAGCAGCCGCATTTATTGTAAAGAATGTAACATGAAGTTGGCAAATGTTGTCTTAGGAGATTTACTGTGTACAACGCAGTGTGGCCATAAAGGGTTAATCAAGCGAGTTCTTCGCAGTTTTACGGTTAATTTAAAAAGTTGCTACATTAGTTTTGTTATACAGGGTGATTGAAATTCGAGTTGAAGCATGGGGATCTCGCTCATTATAATAGCTAGAGTATAGGTTTAAATTTGGCAAAGTTGCTCATTTTGGTGCCTACTAATAATCCGAAGAGAAATTGGAAATATCTCAAACGGTACCAAGAAAATTAGGAAAAACTGGAAAATTCGATTTTTGAAAATGGTCTATAGCTCCTTTGGAGTATGAAATATTTCAAATAAGTAAAAACATTGCCCCAGCAACTTTTTAAGCCGAATCAGATGGTGGTCACAAATTTTTCCTAGATCGATTCGTTTTTGTTTTATGACAACCAACTTTATTTTTTCTTATGGGCACAATTTTTGCTATTTACATAATCAAATAGCATTTATTTTTCTGAATTCATTGATGTATCACACATGGTATTTTACTACTTTATTAATTGTCAAATTTAAAAAAAAAGCGTTTTTAACAATAACCATTATAAATCAGGTAGGCCGGTCGTTGTAGTTTATGTTGTTTCCATGACAACCAATTAACAAACTAAAAGTTTTAAAAGTCTATTACTTACCACCTTAATAGATTCGTAATAATGAACTTTAATAACGAAGAAAAACGCGATATACTGCGAATTTTTTATATAGTTCTTTTAGTTTTGTTATACATTATAACCTGCTTTATACAAATTAACTTAACTGTTTAACGTAGAAAAATGGTGTTTTTCCGGATATGTTTGTAACGAAAATGTTTTTTTATTGTTATCTGAAACATTTCTGCCATATTTTTCTCCAAGTTTGGCAAAAGGCCAATATTTACCTAAGTTTCTGTCTAACGTACAAAAATATGTGTGCGAGGGTTGTCTTCCTTCTGGATATGTCTACATACCGTCAGTGTGGTATTTAAATGACATTTGTTGATTAAGATTTTTTTGTTTACCACGGCATGCTTGAAAATTTTGTGAAACCTAACCTATTTTAGTTAAACTTTTATTTTTTATTTCTTATTAGTTTTGCACTAAAATTAACTTATGATTACATCATTGAATTCAGTAAAATAATGTCTACAAGATTTAGTAAAAAAAAATAGTTGGTGCCATTTGGAAAAAAAAATGACTATCGTTTGACATTTAAGTTGACCTTGAAAAAAATTGAAATGCAATTCAGTTTATAGTATTGGAACAGACATTTCATTTGGTTTTTTGTTCACCAAAATCGGACCACAAATAACGGAGTTACAGCTTGCGGCGTTTTTTGTGTGACAGCCTGTATATAGATTATTTTATCTTATCAAATGGGTGCAGCTATAGGTTCGCCAAATTAAAAATTTAATCCTAAATCAAATACGAGTTCAAGTGTTTACCTACATCATTTTGAATACGGCAAGTACCTACCTACCTAAAAGTCACGTAATCATCGATCAATTATTCATTTTAAAACCTTGCAAACAATGAAGATGAGGAAATAACTAATTAAAAATTTTATATGATGAAATGCTACATCTTTGGCATAATAGAAACTGGGTAAAAACTGATAATTCCAATTTTTTATTGATTTGTTTTGGATTTTTGGTTGGTTTCTCATAAAAACCATATTTTTTAAACTTACTTCCAAATTTCTGTAATTACGCACCCTTCGTTGCCTTTTCTTGGGATATAGCTTTAAGTATATTCGCTCAGCTTCTACACAGTTTTTATGGTAAAGAATATAGCATCTAAACATGACACATTTTTCGCTATTTTTACATGTAGCCATCATTATAACAATTACTACAGATTATCGAATCACACAACAATAATATGAAATTCTAATAAATGATAACGCAGACAAATGGTAACTGTCATTTGACATTTAATTAGTAGTTTTTTGTTTTTATTTTCATAGATAGCTTGATAAGTGATAGGTAAAATACGATTTTTCTTCATTTTGTGACTTATTTATAAAAGAACCTTAAGAAAGTACAAATAAAAGTGATCTAATGATTAACACAAAAAAGTTATGAAAGAAAAAATAAATTCGACATTTTCATATTTTTTGCTATAACATCTGAAGTATGAGGAATTTTGTACTTTTATAAATTGATTGTGGCTCCTCTCACACATGGGAATAATTCATGTAGTTTAAACAAACCTGTATCTCTTATAATAAGCGAGATCCCCATTCTGGTAATGTAATCTGGGACACCCTGTATAATCTGATTATATAGGCGTTCTATTCTTAAAAAAAGCCGAAGAGACCGATATCAGATTTTCGATTACTATTACGGTATTACGGTAACCGAGATACCCCGTAAAACATTCGAGTTTGGTTCTCCCTGTATAGGTATACTAAACACTCGAAAATGTATTAAGGTATATTATAAAGCCTTATTTTAAAATTTCGCGTTGGGGCCTAAAATGTTTAACTGCGCCACTGTTCTGGTAGTTCTAAAGTTGAGCTGTTTTAAAAATTTACTGTTAGCTAAAAATATTTTAGCAAAAAATAAAATGTTTTATTTATTCTGACAACACAAACGCGTTTTGCGAAAATGATGTAGTCGTTAAGCCACATAGCTGTCAAAACTTATTGTTTAAAAATAATTTTTACATAAATAATCAGATAAGAATATTGATATTACATAGGAGTATTTATTATCTTATCACCGATATAAAATCATTTATGCATTGCTTTTTTATACAAAACGCAGTAGACAGTTATACTTAAGTTCAGACTTTTATTTCAACTTTAATTCAATTTAAAAAATAAAAATTTATGTAAGTATTTTTATAGTTTATATAAATTTAACGACTGTAAATTTAAGTTTATAAATTATGAAAACTTTGGAGAGGTTTTTTATACAGGTGAAACCTCTCTCTCTTACTCGACTTTCAAGGGGGGGGCTGATAAAAATCGAGTTATGGAGGAAAATCAACTTAGGGAAGTTCTGTTAAATATACAATTAGTGTGAGAATTAACGGTAATACGGTAATGATGTTTTTAGAATGCTTACATTTCGTGTGCATCGATTTCAACGGACTCTTTTTAAAGTTGAGGCAGTGGCGTAGCTACATATTTGGCGCCCTGGAGTAAGTAAAATCGGTGCGCCCCCTTGTTTCTCGGAAGAGATCTAGCATAATTTGTTTTGAAAATTTAGTTCAAAAAATATATACAGTATGTAAAAATATACAGGGTGTTATATTTAAAATTTCAAAGTTTGATTTTGTTTCCGGTAGAACCGGAAGTCGTATTGCAACCTTAATATTTTTATCGAATTCGAAAAATACTATGACGATTGGATGCAAATTTCATTGTTATATCTGCAATAGTATTCTAGATATTGGTCTGTTTCCATACTTTTGCGCATACCTGTATGTACTTATTTCGATTAAAAGCCTTAGCTATTTATTAACAATTTATTTGAAGTTCAAGGTAGATATGTATTTTAACAATAAGATATTTAATTTAATACATGCAAATATAATGATAAAACAAAATATAAGTTTTTAAGTACGGAGTTCCTGCTAATATTTACATGTTTTATAAACTGTATTGAGAAAATGTACCTATGTATATTTAGTTTGCACCAAAAAATCTTCAAAATTGTTTTTTTCCCGCTTTTTTGTTTGCAAATCTGTCAATTACTTTCTCCAGACAAGCTATTGTTTCTTTCAATCGATATAGTGGCCAAAGAGCCAAGACGGTGTTGTGACATGCTGCTTCTTTAATAAGTTCTGATTAATTTTAGTTTTGCAAAACTTGGTTCTGCTGTCTGGCTGTCTCTGTCGTCACCGGTAAAGTTAAAAAATGAGGCATGCTGCAATAGTGTCGGAGAAGCTTCCTGAGGCTGCGGTGTGAATTAAGAGTAGTTCAGCATTTTCGCGTATAGAAGTAATTTCTTTTAATTTAGGATCAAAACACATTTTAAATCGAAGCACTTGAGGTCCAAAACTAGGTGAAATATCGGAGGGATATGCCGATTGTAACAGTTCTGATCCTTTCAGAATATTTTTATCAGATGACGCGACGAGATACATACACGTGATACACTTAAAAGTGTACATAATTTTCCAACGAAGTTAAATATAATAGTTAATTGATTAATTTTTAAATCCATTACTTTATAAAACACCTCGATTTTGAAACATTGTTCATATTTATTCAAGACTCAACTTGAAATTCTTACACTAAACAAAATAAACAAAGGGAATATCGAGCGCTAAATTCTAAGCTTGCTTAAAAAGTTTCCAAATATTTTCCTTTATTCTGCGCTGATGTTAACATGCGCTCGTGGGATTTTCCAGATAGGTACATGTAACTTCTTTGCTGTAAAACACAACTTGTAATACGTATGGTGAGTACCTATACTTGTACTTTTAAACATTCTTAGCAATCATCATACATTTTTACAAGCTTAGTTGTATAAAATGTTTATACATTGTTTTTTTTATGCAAATGTTTTTACAAATCCTTATTTCGCCCTTTCCAATTTTGCGCCCCCATGACTCGCGCGCCTGGAGCAGTTTGCTTCAACTACTCCACGGTAGCTACGCCACTGAACTGAAGTAAATCCAGTTACAGATGTATCAAGTAATAGAGGTTTCACTTGTAGTAGTATTACAAAGGAAGATAATACAATACATTATTAAAATGACTTAACAATATTTTTTCAAATAAACTCCAAAAGAAAAGAGAGAAGTTTTTTTTTATTGGAGATGGTATTGAATTTGCTTAGTAAAACTGCATGTTTTTATTATTTTTTATTTTTGATAACAAACGAAATTACCATAAAGTCTCATTGAACTTGGACCACCCTGTTTGTTTCCAATCGTTAATAAAAAATTAATTTGTAGGTCGCCATGGAAGACACCAAAATAACAGATGTTTTGGAATGTCCTGTCTGCCTCGAAACTTTTTCTGTTCCGATCATGCTGTGTGTTCAAGGACACAGCCTGTGTGGAAACTGTCATAAGAAAGGGAACATAAAGGAATGTCCTATTTGCCAGTCCCTCATGACGTCTGCAAGAAATTATTTGGTGGAAGAACTTGTAAACCGAATAAATCACGACGCTGACAGAACCCACTTATCCAAAGTTTCTCCAAATCGGAAGATCTATAGCTGCGAAGGGAAATTGTTTTGTGGATGGAATTGCGAGTGGACAGGTCCTTACAACGAAATTTATCATCACTTTATTAGAACTCACCCGGAAAGTGTTCAGACTGACCATCGCGTAGCGGGAAATGTAAAAGTTGACTTAAGCGCAGATTCATATAACATACAACTTGTTTCGCACGCAAATCATGAACACATTTTCTGGTACAAACAAAAAACTGACGTACAAACGCAAAGGTTATACTGGTTGTGTCAACATATTGGTCCGCAAAGAAACAAATACTACTATGAAATCCACATAAATGAAGGCACCAATCATCGACTGAAGTTTATAGACAATTGTAAAA
Organism: Elmis aenea; assembly: GCA_947652605.1. Taxonomy (NCBI): domain Eukaryota; kingdom Metazoa; phylum Arthropoda; class Insecta; order Coleoptera; family Elmidae; genus Elmis; species Elmis aenea. Next base: position 33,747,541 of record OX393582.1, read on the forward strand.
ACGAGGATGAGGATTCCGAAGCCATTTTTAAATCTGGAAACTCCATATCAATTCCGTTTTCGACCATAAGAAGTTTCGTTGATGAAGTTCATGGCCTCTCTTTTTGTTTCACAATTTCAAAAGCAAATGAAATATTTTCATCGACTGGTAAAGACGAAGATGGTGCAGATTCGTCAAAACAGGCTTTCGATGAATATCAAGCAATGCTTGTAAAAACTTTTGGTGTCTCACCTGGCAATAAAAAGACTTAAGATTTTATTGATGAATCTCAGAAATAAACTTATTATACAGGGTGTCCCAGCCAAGACGAATTATTCGATAGCTCTGTTATTAGTGATAATATTAAAAAAAGTTAAATATAAAAGTTGTTTGTTATCATTTACTACATAACCTAAAATTATTTTCAACTATACACAGTGTTTCGTTTTTGCGCTCTGATACCAAACATTGTTTTTTTATATAAAACACCCTGTATATTTTGCAATTTTTGGATGTAAAATTAAATTTTCTTTCAAAAATATTATAGGTTGTTTATGTCTAAAATGAATAGTTTTTGAGTTATTAACGTTTTTTTGAAAATTTTGACAGATGCAGACCTTTATAAAAATATTTATATTTATTAACATAACAACACCAGAGCAATTTACTCTCGTAATTTATTAGACAATAGTGTCGTAGTGACTGTTGATTGGTTAAACTTTTAAAATAATATACAAGGTGTTTGTTTTACTCGGTCCATTTCGCTAAACTTTAAACGCATGTAAGTCATTTTTTTTTAATGGAACACCCTATATATTTTTACATTTTCTTGTAGAAAATTTAATTATCTTTCAAAGTGGTTAAGCATGTTTAAGTCTAAATATAATATTTTTGAAGTTATTTCGTTTCTTATGTTTATTTGCGAGTATTTTACCTAAAATATCGGTAGTAGCCTTTGAAAATTGAAAACAATTTGTATGAACTGTCAACCAAAACACTTAATCGGCACAATTTTCACTATTATGCCATTAAAAATCCATATTTTTTAAGAGTTGTAGATACACAGCATAAATGGCAGCAAATAACATCAGAACTACAACTCTTAAAAAATATGGATTTTTAATGGCATAATAGTGAAAATTGTGCCGAATAAGTGTTTTGGTTGACAGTTCATACAATTTTTTTTCAATTTTCAAAGGCTACTACCGATATTTTAGGTAAAATACTCACAAATAAACATAAGAAACGAAATAACTACAAAAATATTATATTCAGACATAAAACATGCTTAATAACTTTGGAAGATAATTAAATTTTCTATAAGAAAATGTAAAAATATATATGGTGTTCCATTAAAAAAAAAATGACTTACATGCTTTTAAAGTTTAGCGAAATGGACCGAGTAAAACGAACAATATTGTCACAATCAGAGTTTTGAAGTAAATTTTGTAATGCTGTATGTACTTGCAAAGTTCGTTAGATTTGTTCATTTACCGTTATGTACCCAAAACTCAGGCGGAAGGACCCCCGCTACGGGGTAGTATTTAAGCAAAGATGTAATGTTGATCTGACGACTCTACTTGCTGCGGGGCTGCGGCTACTCTATTTGCTGCGGCTACTCCCGCCGGCCGCTTTTGGGGGCAGTTGGCCCAACCGGCCACGGTCTGTGCATTTGTTATTATTATGTAAGTAATCATTTTGTATCGTTTGACTATTGTTTGATTGTGTTATTTGTGAATGATTCTGGTATTGTGAGACCCATGTATTTGTATATTGTAAAGCCAAGTGTCTAGTATTTGTTAATAAATAGTTTTATGCAAAGCGAGTGCCCATCTGAGTTATTTGAGTTAATCTGAGTGTTTTATTAAAGTATATCTAGAGTTTACGCCCCCGTAACTCGCGAGTAGTAAACAAACGTCAGTAATCCTAATTATACTAGTCCGGCAATTCATAGCCGCGACATTTTGTTGGCGGCTCCGGGCAGGACCCAAAGTTTTTTGTAAAAACTTCCAAAAAACGATCCCGTACGTACCTCGAAGTTGTAAAAGTTTATTTTGTATTTGGTGTTGGCAATTTTAAATTAAGATTAATTTGGAATCATGGCGTTTGTGAATTGTAACGCACATACATTAAGTCGTGCTCCACGTTTACCGTCATTTACGGAACCTCCTGTATTTTACCCAGGCGTCGATCCAATTGAGTTCATGAATGAGTTTAAAGCTGTTGCTTGTATAAATAATTGGAATGAAGGGCACTGTTTAATTTATTTTCGAAATTCATTAGTAGGTGATTCTCAAAATTGGTTTGATCATTTTAAAAGGTGGAATCCAAGTGCAAATTGGCAAAATGTTGTAGATAAATTTTATTTAGAACATTTGGGACGTAGTTACGAACGTGAAATTCAGTATAGGCTTATGAGAAAACGGCAACAGCGTAATGAAAATTTAAAAACGTATTTCAGAAGTGTTGTAGTTTTGTGTACCGAGAGCAATAAAATGATGTCAGAAACCGAAATTTTAGAATATTTTATAGATGGTTTATTGCCCGAGTATTTAAGTAACTTGTGTTTGTGTAGGGCTAAATCGCTTAAGCAGGCTGAACAGTTGGTTGACCTAATAGTAAAGGCAGAAGATGCTGTTAATTTGCAAAAAGATCGTGTTGATGGTTTTAAAAATAGATTTTCAGTCAGAGAAAATGAATCATTAAGAAATGATTATAGGGTTCCGTTTAATAGAAATTTAAATAAGAATAAATTTGTTGAACAGCCAAGATGCTATAGTTGTGGACTTGAAGGGCATATTTCTCGAAATTGTTCACAGCACAGTTTTAGTAAGCAAAGGCCGAATATTTCTAAATTTAACAGATAAATTGAAAGTGGTCAGTTTAGGATGTCAGGTAAATTTTACGATACGAATTATTCAGTGAAAAGTAAAAGTTTTGAAAATGTTGATTATAAACAAAATTTAAACAGTTGCTTGGTAGCACAGGATGAAGTAAAAAGTTGTTTTTTAGTGTCGAAGGTCTCAAATTTTGAAAATTCAAGTATAGAAAAACGAAAAGTTAATGATAAAAGTAATGTTTGTGAAGTTATTGTACAAAATGATGTGTATGATCAGGCTAAAGATAATGGTAACAGTAAAGTTTATGAAATTGTTGAACAAAGTCATTTAATGGAACAAGTTAGAAACAATGATAACGTAAATGTTGAAAAGTCAACCACAGAATTAAGTAAAGTTGATAACAGTGGGGTTTGCGAATTTATTGCTCAAATTGATGTAAGTGATCAGGCTAGCGTAAATTTTGAAATTGAAAGTAATAGTAATTTGCAAAAATCTATAAACAGTTGCAGTGAATTAGGTAGCATTGACAAAGATTTTAATGAGGTGTTGTCTCAGGTAAGCGTCGAATTAGATATAAATGATAATGAGGGTATTTTTGTAGACAATGGTCCGCTAGAAAATGGCGTAGATGGTAACATTGTTGTAGATGATTTAATTAGTTGTGTTGATAACGAGGAAGTTATCGGTATTAATGTAAATGCTAATAAATTACCTGAGTATGACGCGAGTAATGTTCTTGAAAGAAATAAGCGTAGAAAAATTGTTAATGTAGATTCGAGTAACTGTGAGAATTTTTGTAATGTGTTGCCAGAAATTAAGCAAGTAAGTGTCCTGAAAAGTTTGAAATTGGGTGTAGTTTCTAATTATGTTCAAGTGGAGCCTAATTTAATTGTTGATGATTTTAAAAACGTTGGTAAGGAGGAGCCACGATTTTTAAAATGTTTTAGTACAAATCACAAAGTTAGAAACCATGACGTTGATTTGTTTTTGAATAGCAAAATTAATAAATGTTTAGTAGATGGTGAACGCATGAAGTTTGCTAAATTTGTTAATTTTAACAAGATGAATTTTAAAAGTAAGGTTTTATTTACCGAAGGTCAGTATGCACCATGGGATCGTGGTAAGAATTCATTTTGTCAGTTTTGTTAACTTGGCTTGTAGGTTGTAGGTAGTTTAAAGTTTTATGATGGGTCGTGTTTTTTAAAATGGTTGAATGGTGTCTTTGAAGTAGTAGTTGTTTTGTAATGAGTTTGTATTAGAACTTTCTAACGTTGGTTATTTTTGTAAATTTTCAACTGAAAACCGGCCGAGTATCGAGGCCACAGATGACCATAAAAAGTTTGTTCGATGATTTGGATGTACCTGCTACTGGGTGTTGGAGTTCCGAAATGGTTCCGAGTTGGGCTTAGGAGAATCAGCTGTGGCGTATCGTTTGGGACGTGGTCCAGGTTAGAAAAGGATACGAAAGGATGGAGTCTTGGGTCTGCGTCGGTGGACATCGCGCACGAGTACGTTGAGGAAGAAGAGGATGTTGACGGCCATTTCCTTAAAATGCCGTTAAGCGCCGAATACCTTGAGGACAGCGAAATTTGAACGATGGTATCTGCCGCATGGATTATCGCGACCGTTGGATGAAAATGTGGTTTTTATGGACATCACGCGCGTAATTGCTATTGTGTTTTACTAAGTTAACTGCAGTTTATGTTCGACATTGAGGTTTTTTCGTGCTTTCCTCAATTTTTGAGTAATGGTTTGATTAAAGTAAGCTGCTTTCGGAAGACGGGCACGAACGGTTTCCGAAGTCGCGCGTTTTGATTTAAAGTTAATTGAGTTTTTGGGATATTTTGATTGTTGTAATGTTTTGAAAATGGGGTCCATTTTTGTAACGGAGGGGGAAATGTCACAATCAGAGTTTTGAAGTAAATTTTGTAATGCTGTATGTACTTGCAAAGTTCGTTAGATTTGTTCATTTACCGTTATGTACCCAAAACTCAGGCGGAAGGACCCCCGCTACGGGGTAGTATTTAAGCAAAGATGTAATGTTGATCTGACGACTCTACTTGCTGCGGGGCTGCGGCTACTCTATTTGCTGCGGCTACTCCCGCCGGCCGCTTTTGGGGGCAGTTGGCCCAACCGGCCACGGTCTGTGCATTTGTTATTATTATGTAAGTAATCATTTTGTATCGTTTGACTATTGTTTGATTGTGTTATTTGTGAATGATTCTGGTATTGTGAGACCCATGTATTTGTATATTGTAAAGCCAAGTGTCTAGTATTTGTTAATAAATAGTTTTATGCAAAGCGAGTGCCCATCTGAGTTATTTGAGTTAATCTGAGTGTTTTATTAAAGTATATCTAGAGTTTACGCCCCCGTAACTCGCGAGTAGTAAACAAACGTCAGTAATCCTAATTATACTAGTCCGGCAATTCATAGCCGCGACAATATTATTTTAAAAGTTTAACCAATCAACAGTCACTACGAGACTATTGTCTAATAAATTATGAGAGTAAATTGCTCTGGTGTTGTTATGTTAATAACTATAAATATTTTTATAAAGGTCTGCATCTGTCAAAATTTTCAAAAAAACGTTAATAACTCAAAAACTATTCATTTTAGACATAAACAATCTATAATATTTTTGAAAGAGAATTTAATTTTACATCCAAAAATTACAAAATATACAGGGTGTTCCATTTAAAAAAACTATGTTTGGTATCAGAGCGCAAAAACAAAACACTGTGTATAGTTGAAAATAATTTTAGGTTATGTAGTAAATAATTACAAACAACTTTTATATTTAACTTTTTTTAATATTATTACTAATAACAGAGCAATTGAATAATTCGTCTTGGCTGGGACAACCTGTATAATTACTAGATTACTACTCCTATATTTTAGTTAATTTAAAAATCAATTATGTAACAATCTTTTTTTTTTTTTTTTTGTAAACACAAATGTAGAAAGTTTTAAGATTCTTGTTAATTTATTATTCACTAATCCTATAAAATTTACTGATGATAGACAGTTCAATCGAAAACAGACCCAACCCTAACCTTTTTTTTAAGTTTTAAGATCAGACAGGTTAGTTTCCGGTTGAACTGGACGTCGTGTTGTAAACACACACAAAATAGTTTATAGGATTAAGTATTTGTCTTATCAGACTGGTCTAATTAATAAATCCATAAATAATTGACAGAAACATAGATTTAAATATAAGAATGGTAAAATTACATCTTCATTATAATAATATGTTAAAAATTCATAGGGAAAATATAAAAATATGACTTCCTTGTTTTTTTCTTTTAGTTGTTAAAATTACTGCTGTCTACCCTTATAGTCTACTTTAAAATATTGCGTAGCCCTAATAATTAACAATAAAATCGCGATATCTCGGTAAATGTCAATTTTTGGTGTAGGTAAAACAGATTGTATGTTTCTGAAAGACAGTTAAATTTCCTATAAGACTGTATAAACAAGTGTTGGTTTAAGAAAAATGAGTTTTCGATGTTTAAAGTTTGACTAAGCGTGAAAACGTCCAGACAAGGTAGTCCAAATTCGATGGGATTACATGGGTATCTCGCTTTAATATTTAACATAGAGAAACAGGTAAATTAACAACAGTGTGCAGTTTTTCGAGACAAACTCAGAACCGTTTACAAAAATATTCTATCACTTCCGGTTTTTGAGTTATATTATACGAAGAAAAAAAAAACAATAACTTAAAAACCGGAAGTGACAACCAAACCAAAGTCATAACTCTTACCGTTTACGAGATCCCCATAGTGGCCCTCGAAAAACGAGAACCCTGTATATTAGCGAGTTTAATTAATAATTGCTCATAAATCTTATTTTTCTACAGGTGGGTACCCGTGTACTCGGTTATTGAGAATGACTAAGTGAGTTACCTTTTCAATCCCTGTTTAAAACTCTTAAAAAAATATTTCTGTGTGGCCTTGCATGAATTTCCTATACTCCTCGAAGTAATATGTTGGAGCGAGTTTGGAGTGTAGTACATATTTGTTTTTAGATATAGAGTAATTCAAATTTGTACAGGATAAGAGATTTAGAAAGAAATGCAATAGCTAATCTTATCGTTGCACTTAAAATGTTGTAATAATAAATACGAACACTGTTTATCTTAGTAAATGTGCAGTCAGGTTATCTTTCATTAATGTGTTAATAATTGTATAAACTGATGTAATTAAGCATTTGACAATTTCACATTAACTAAGGTAAGACAATTAGAACATTTGCGTTTACTTTACTGGAAAATTATTCAACATTTTTACTTTCGCCATACGTAGTATGAAGAAAATATTGTGATCGCGAAAATTTTCGAACTCCAGATTTCGACAGATTTTGAGATCCCCTGAAACCGTTTTGACTATTTTCGCGATGACGTGTGTGTGTATGTGCCAGACGTTAAAAATGTAAATTTTTGATATTGGTTATCGATAGAGCCTTTAAAAGTATTTTATAAAGTGCGCGCAAATATTTAATTTTTCAAATAATAACTAATATGCAGGGAGTTTAAGTTGAAACGACAATCCAAAATTACATGAAAACGGTAAAAGATAAAAAAATTCTGTTGATGTAGAATTGTAGTCTATTTGTAGTTTATGTTGGGGTCTATAAAAAACCTTGATAACTATTTCTGGTAAAATTTATAATGAGGAAAATATTCCATAATTCCAAAATTTTGAAAATTATCTCGAAAACGGCTCCAACAGTTTTTGTTTTCAACTTTTAGTATGTTATTATGTTTATTAGTATAATGCTGTTTGTCTCAACCCTCTTGAATTTCCGTGTAAAAAGTTAGGACTAAATAAAAAAAGTAAAAATATTTTTTAAGAACGCTGTGGTTGTTCATATGACATAAACACGCAAGGATAGTAAACTATTAGAATGGCCCATTCCCACAAGACTAATGTGTTACTGAGCTTTCCGGAAGTGACGTCATTAAAACATCGCTTTTTGCTTACAAAACTGAGACCGCTCTTAATTGGTCTTTAATAATATGCCACATAAAAAACCTACACAATTTATACAGGGTGATTGATGGAGACCGGGCCTTAAAAATATATGAAGAATGAAAAAGGGTATGGATCTGAATATTTGGTTATGACCATAATGGCATCTGATCTGTTTATTGAAAATATTTTCAATATGGCGACACTTCCGGAAATACTGGAAGTTGATGTCTACTTTCTTATTTCAAATACAATGGTCTATTTTTTATTGCGTATTTGGATTGAAAACGTTATTATAGAGGGACTTCTGTTAGCATTCCCTATACCTAACTGCAGTCATTTTTTAGATTTTTGGACTTTTTGGATTTTTTTTTGATTTTTTTCGTGATGTTTAATATTATTTAACGCCACCATTTTTGTAGAAAAAACGCTTAAATGCCTAAAAGAAACCTTGAAGAACATCCTGAAAGTTTTGCAATCGATGCATTACTTACAGGGTGCCCAAAATTTAATTTTCTTTTAATACAACTTCAGACCACTAAAACTCGTTTTTTTCAAATACAATGCCCAAACTTTTTTTTCATTTTCTAATGCAAAATTACATTCTGCATCATTCTGTATTAGCGTTACCTATACCTATCTGCAACAGTTTTCGAGTTACTCGTATAAAGAATTTTTGATAAAGTTAAGAGAAATTGCAACATTTTTAAATAGTAGGCCATGGAAATGACAACAAATGCCAATTTAATAACCGTAATGTTAGAATTTTGTTGCGCTTTCCTAAAAATTTCTTGTGTTTTAGACTGCAATGGATTTTTTGGGCGAAACGATTGAGTGCCCAATATGTTTCGAAAATCTTTCAGCGCCCATTAGACAATGTTCACAAGGCCATAGTCTATGCGGAACCTGTTTTGATAAAGGAATCGCAATATGTCCAACATGTCAAGCCCCTATGGCGGACGGCAGAAATTACTTATTGGAATCTATTATCGAAAAAATTAAGCTTATGAAAACAAAACGACAGACGATAGACAAAATTGATTCTTACACATGCGAAGGAAAGAATTTTTGCAAGTGGATATGTGATTGGTTCGGAAAATACAACGAAATTTATACTCACTTCGTAAGCGCGCACGAGACCAATATTCTTCAACCGTCTCCAACCAGATTAAGCATAAAGTTCAACACAGATTCCCTAAACCTATATCTTGTGTTACACCCAAAAGATAAAACTTTGTTTTGGTGCAAAAAGAAAGTTGATGTTGCAACGCAGACCGTGTCATGGTTATGTCAACACGTGAGCCAAGAAAAATCAGCCGAAAATTACTATTATAAAATTGACATATACGCTGAAAAACAACCACAATTACGTTTCATAAAGGACTGTCAGCACGCAGAGAGAAACGCTAACATGCTGTTTGAAAATAAACAGTGCGTGACAACGTCATTCGCAACTCTGAAAAATTTTGTCGACAAAAATAACGAGTTGTGCGTTCAGGTGACGATCAAGAAGGCGAGCGAAGTTATTACAACAGAAAACTGCGTTAGCCAAATCAATGAAACTAGTCAGATGACGATTATGAATACTGAGGTGCAGCTTAGGCGAAATATTTTCGAAGTAACTGATGTTCAGAAACATGGGGAAGCGAGCGAATCGGAAGTTCGCAATAAAAATAGACGTTTTGCAAGAATGTTTTGAAGAACAGTCCATACAACGTTTGTTAATTACAGGTACAACCATGGGCGGATCTAGGTTTTCGGGGCAGAGGGCTTATTGAAGTCCAGTGGGGCCCCATTTTTTTTGTTAGATTAAGAATCTTTAAATGGGGGTTAAAATTTATTTTTAATAACATGAAAATCAGAATTGAAATACAGTGAGCTCGCGTTATAAGCAACTATTGGCGGCCAATTCCGATCGAAAAGTTGCTTATAACGTGAAAGTTGTTTATATGATAGAAATAGAAACGATTCGATTTTTAACATAAATAAATCATCTTTTCAGTAATAAAACTAAAGATAAAAGTTCATACCCGGTCGCGTTGTTATGGTGATCTGTGCGCTACACCGCTACGTATCTCAAACCATAAACGCGCGTGTCACGTACCTCAGTCGTACTTGTACATCTCTAAAATAAAAAAACGTGATTTGATATCATAGCAAGAGTACAGTGCGGATGAAACGGCTTTATTTTACAAGTGTTTACTGGAAAAAATAAACTTGTTCATTTACGTAAGAAAAATATTCCCGGGAAAAAAATATCTAAACAACGATTAACTATTATGCCGTGTGTTAATTCCTCTGGCAATAATAAATTGAACTTGATGGTCTTTGGTAAATTATATAAAGCCAAAAAATTTTAGTAATTTCACTTAACAGTTTATTATATCTATTATTATACAATGTCATTCAAAAAGTCTGCAACAAATGGAAATGTTTTAAATTAATTTTTCAAAAAAATGTATTCCTTATAAAAGTTGGTGAATGGTCTAAAACTAATTTAAGGGGAAAAAAAGTTAAATAAAAAGTCATAAAACACTAGATTTTAGCGATTTTTGAAATATTCGCAAGAGTAAATGGCCCTTATTTTGAGAGATACAAAAAAAAATTGTGGAAGGGGTTTTTAAGAATCTCAAAATAAGTCTAAATTTAAATTTTGACGGTCAAATTCCAATTTTAATTTTTTAAGAAATTTTAGCATTAAAAAAGTCTGCAACAAATGGAAAAGTTTTTTATTATCGATTTCTTTGAAAATTTTATTTAAATAAAAGTTGGTGCATGGTCTAAAACCAATTTCAAGATGAAAAAAATTTAATAAAAAGTCATATGACACTAGATTTTAGTGGCTTTTTGAGTTTTTGAATGTTAAAATTTCGTAAAACATAAAAATGAGAATATGGCCGTCAGCATTTAAATCTAGCTCGATTTTTAGATTCCAAATAACCTTTTTCTTTAGAATTTGTTTGTGTCTCCTAAAATAAGGGCACTTTACTCTTGCGAATATTTCACAAATCGCTAGAATCTGGTGTCCTATCACTTTTAATTGAACTTTTTTTAACTTAAAATTAATTTTAGACCATGAACCAACTTTTATAAAGAATGAAATTTTCTGAGAAATCAATAATAAAAAACTTTTTTATTTGTTGTAGACTTTTTGAATGACGCTGTATATTAATAATCTTAATTCCTAAAAATTTCTTGAGTGCCTTTAACAATATTGACATTAGCCTGGCAAAGCTTAAAAGTTGATTTATTTTTTCGATTAAATTTATATTTTCATATTTTCGTTGCCCAAAATTTTATATTTTACTGACCCACAAACACTTAGGGAAATTTTTCTGTGTGTCACTCAAAATTTTGTCGCACGTTTACCAAGGGTTGGCGATACTTGTATTTAGATAATCGAATAACGTCCGTTTGCAATGTGGTCGTTCACATCATGAGGTAAGAAACCGTGTAAGACTGTAAAAACGAAAAATGAGTTAGTGCTGTTACAACTTTCACAAGTTTAACCATGTGTAAAAAATACCCTGTATAATATTTTAAAAATATAGCTACTGTTAATTGTTAATTAATCTATTGTCAATGTATTTTTCAAACGAAATTCTACTGCTTTTTTAAATACCTAACTTAAATCTTAAAAAAAAATGAAAGTGCTGTATCGCTCAAAATTTTCAGAAAAATGTAAATTTTACGAAAACGGTTGATCTTAGACCCATATAACCTTATACATTTTTTAAAGTAAATTTTAAGAGGAATCTAAACATGTAAAAATATACAGAATGTTTCATTTAAAATTTCAAAGTTTGAGCCCGTTTTCGGTTGAACCAGAAGTCCTAACCTAAATATTTTCATCAAATCCGAAAAATATCATAACGCTCAAATACAAAATTTCATTGTTATATTTGCAGTAGTATTTTAGATATTTGTATTTTTAACTGTCAGACTGACAGTTGCTTATATCGTGTACTCTGATACAATAGTTGCTTATATCAAGTGTTGCTTATAACGAGAGTTGCTTATATCGTGGGTTACTTATAACGCGAGCTCACTGTATATTTATTTATAAAATGGTGTTTTCGAGACAGTGGATTTAAAATTGAACTTGGTGACCTGACCAATTATTTTACATTGATTAAAAATTTAAAAAAAAAATTAAAATAAGTTGTCAAGATTAGTACGTAATATTTTTTTTTGAAAATATGATATAAAAAGGATTAAGTAAGGCATTCCTGAAAAGAAATCGGAAAAAAAGCTGTGGATCCGAAATTACATAGAAAGCAATCGCTGGGCACCTGAGGCCCGTGATGTGCCGATAGGGTTAAATATGTTTTGATTTATTTGATGGCATTTTTTAAACATATGTTTTACTAATAACTTTATTTTGTTGCACATAATAAGTTTATTTTATGGAAGACCAAAGTTTATTTTTGTTGTTATACCAAGTGTAAACAAAGTGTGGTACATCCCCTTTATTTCTTTAGTTTTGATTTTAGATTAATGAAATTTTAGACATATGATAGTGCAATTTTAAGTACATGCACACAGTTTCACTTCCGGTTTCGCCGGAAATGATTCCAACTTTGTTATTTTAAATGCATTGCGGTGAAAAAAAAGGGGGTGTACCACACTTCATTTACACCCGGTATATTAATTTATTAAATATTTTGTTATTTATTTAATCATTTAATGGGTCTAGGAAATTATATTTTGTAGATTAATAATTTTTTTTTATGGAAGGTCGCAGTATTATTTTTGTATAATAAAATTTGTTTATGTAAGGTTCTTTTTGATTATTATTTAATTTATTCAATGCAAATATGCACAACCTTTTATATACAAGTAAAGGGCCGCATACATTTTTTCTTTAGTCAAGGTGTGTAGGTATTTAAAAAAATAAAATATTTGAAAAGCAAAAACTTTTATTTTATGACAGTTTAATAATTTTTAATAAGAACACATATTGCTACATCATGGTAATATTTTATTATAAATATCGTTACAAAATACTATATTACCAAACGAAAGTGTATTTGAACAAACCTAAAATATATTGATGAAAAATCATAATTTTAGGACTCAATCAAGAACAACGTTGAGCCTGGAACTGTTGATATTTAAATGATTATTATCAGGTTTTATGCTCGTTCCATTTAATTGCAAAATTTCATCAACGTTTACATCTAAAAGACGTTTTCTGTGAAGTCTGAAGTGACTTATTTGAGTTTCAAGAACGAAAAAAAATTGTTCATAAACATAAGTGTTTCCAAACAAATGTGATGAGACAGCTGCATCTTCTCTCAAATTTGGATAAGATTCTTTCAGGAGACACCAATTACTTCGGCACATGAGATTGCAAAAGGTTTAAAAAAAAATCTCACCTTTAAATTAAATATAAATATATTTATTATTTGTACTTTCTCAGTATTACCTACTGGCAAAGTTAGTTGTGCTTTTTAAAGAATCCGTAAGAAAAGTTCTATGTATTATTATTTTGTAGTTGTGATTCAAAGAGCAGCATCAAATTTTATTTTTTAAGCATGGCTACACTTTGGTTACAAATAATACATAAATATAACTTTTGTCACATTGAAGAAATCATTATTTATCCGTCCATTCAGCTTAAAAACTCTTCTTAGGGTGTTCATTTCATAGAATATTTTTATTACTACAAACAATATTTTGATAATATAAATGGTTTTATATTGTAACATTCTAAATCAATTTTATAACCAAATAAGCTCAAATAATGTTAGCAATTCGAAGCACCGCAATCTGTTGGTGTCTGACCGAGCTTGGTGGCTGGTTGGTAAAACAACCTAACTTGTAATCGGGAGGTCCTGGGTTCGATTCCCAGGGCCGACTGTCATTGTAGAGGTTTCAGGTGGTTTCCTCTATGGTTAAGGCAAATGCTGTGGCAGTAATTCCCTTTCCTTGCCCATCCTTGACTATCCACATCCTTACCCTCTATCCTTGTACCTCTAACGACTGAAGAGGGGGTCAACCCCCCTATAGCAGTCTCCGCGCGAGCGGAAAAAACACTTGACCTGTTGGTGTCTGACCTGTCTGTGGTCAGTGACGGACTGGAAAGAAAAACCGGCCCTGGTATTCAGATTATAGAGGCCCACAACCAGAGCTGGACAAAATTTGATTTTTATTTAAAAAAATCAAAAATCGTTGATATAAATTTAAAAATCACGTATTTTTTGTTTTTGATTTTTTTTTATAAGAAAATTTACTATTTCCGCTTTTTACAACTAATTTTTTCATTTTTCACACTACATTATGTTCTCTATACCGCGTCATTCAAAAAGAGTGCAACAAATGGAAAAGTTTTTTATTATACATTTTTTTAATTCTTGATAAAAGTTGGTGCATTACCTCAAACTACTTTTAAGATGAAACAAATCTCATACAAACTCATACGACACTAGATTTTAGCTATTTCAGAAATATTCACAAGAGTAAAGTGTATCTACTTATTTAAAGAATTTAAAAAAAGTTTTATAGAATTCAAAAATAATATCTACTAAATATAAAATATCGTGTTCCCTTGAACTTTTTTCAAAACTTAAAATAGGGGCACTTTACCGTTGGGAGTATTTCTAAAATCGCTAAAATCTAGTGTCATATGAATTTTTATTGATATTTTTCCATCTTAAAATTATGTTTAGACCATGCATCAACTTTTATGACTTAATAAACTCGCATCTATATATTTATTATGAATCTATTTATTAAACAATATGTTTTATAAAATAAGCAGATTATGAAACAACCATTTACCCATGCACACGCCATCTATAGCTAGGCATCAGGTTTCTGATAATATCTGGACTGGACTACTCCTGAAGCACGAGTGGCGCTATCAAGCAAATGCTATTCTGTATTGGGGAGCTAAAGAAAAAACATTAAGATTGTGTACGGGCAAATGTTATAATGGCACATTTATCATACTTTTTGCGTTTTTTACACTTCAGCGCCGGACTTAATAGCTCTGTTTAAAACACATCAGAAAAGATTTGTGTATGAACTTGCATGAATTTCCTACATTCTTCGTAGTAAAATATTGGAGCGAGTTTGAAGTGTAGTAAGTACATATTTGTTGTTAGATATAGAGTATTCAAATTTGTACACGAACAAGAGACTTAAGTCTGTTTTATACTATACTATTTTTTCGTTTAAGAAAATCGTATACGATTTTTAATACAAAAATTTCGTTCAAGAATTTAGCATGAAAAATATGAACCATTTACATTGTACTATTTTTTGGTGCGAAAACTCCAATATATTTTGGTTACTTTTTAGTAACTTTTATCATATTTTTTTGGCACCTTGAGTAACCATGTCAAATGTTCAATTTGATCACAGAACAGAAAGCGAATCATTTTCAAATTTAACGTATATTTAACGCTTGTTCCATTCTACATAATTTATTCCTACAAAATAGATTGTGAGGGATAACGGTAATAAGTAGTATTTAACATCGTTTGATTGTTTCAGTTAACCTAGCCCATAAATGACATGCGGTCAGATACAGTTACAGTAGAATACGCATGCGCGCATGCTAAAATTGGACGGATTTAGGGCAGGTAGTAATTTCGTACGAATTTTTCGTTCAAGATTTTTAATTTCTGATTGACACCATACTAGAAAATCGTATACGATTTTCTTAAACGAAAAAATAGTATAGTATAAAACAGACTTTAGAAACAAATGTTCTTATCTAATCTTATCGTTTCACTAAAAATGTTAGACTTAATAATAATTATGAACTGTTTTTATCTTAATAACTGTGCAGTCAGGTTATCTTTCAATAACGTGTTAATTTGTAAAAACTAGTGTAATCAAGGCATTTGACATTTTCACATAAATTAAGGTAAGAAAGTTACTTACAATATGAACTATAAAGGAAAAAAAATTGCGGTTACTTTACTGGAATATAATTAAACAACTTTTTAGTATAGAAATGATTTGTTGTTACAATTTTTTTAAATTTAAATTCATATCTTTTCGTATCTATCTTGTTGTTTATTCTACTTTATTTTTGTGCAATGTGTTGATTGTGTTGCTATGTCAGTGTATCCTTTTTATATAATAAGTATCGCAGATATCAACAAATTTAAAATAACTCCAACAATCCATAAACATTTATAAATAAATGGCTGAAAAAGCTATACAGAGTGTTCGAGTTTAAACATGGGTATCTCGCTAATATATTAGCTAGTAGGTAGATTTGAATTTGGCAAAGTGGCTAAATTTAAAATTAAGAAAAACCGGAAAATACGATATACAGGGTGTTTGAAATTCGAGTTAAAGCATGGGGATCTCGCTTATTATAATAGCTAGAATATAGGTTTAAACTCGGCAAAGTTGCCAAATTTGGTGCTCATTTATAATCCGAAGAGAAATTGGAGATATCTCAAACGGTATCCGAGAAAATTCGGAAAAACCGGAAAATACGATTTTTGAAAATCGTTTATAACTCCTTCGGAGTTTGAAATATTTCAAATATGTTAAAACATTTCCCAAGCAACTTTTTAAGCCGAATCGGATGGTGGTCACAAATTTTTCCTAGATCGATTCGTTTTTGTTTTATGACAACCAACTTTGTTTTTTCTTATGGGCGCAATTTTTGCTATTTACATTATCAAATAGCATTTATTTTTCTAAATCCATTGATGTATCACACATGTTATTTTAGTTTTTCTTTCATTGTGATATTTGAAAAAATACGTTTTAAACAATAACCATTATAAATCAGGTAGGCCGGTCATTGTAGTTTATGTTGTTTCCATGACAACCGATCAACAAACTAAAAGTTTTGAAGGCCTGTTAGTCGTAAAAATAAACTTTAATAACGAAGAAAAACGCGATATGCTGCCCATAAGAAAAAACAAAGTTGGTTGTCTAAAACAAAAACGAATCGACCTAGGAAAAATTTGTGACTACTATCCAATTCGGCTTAAAAAGTTGCTTGGGCAATGTTTTAACACATTTAAAATATTTCAAACTCCGAAGGAGTTATAAACGATTTACAAAAATGGACTTATCAGTTTTTCCTTATTTTCTCGGATACCGTTTGAGATATTTCCAATTTCTCTTTGGATTATAAATGAGCACCAAATTTTGCAACTTTACCGAATTTAAACCTCTACTCTAGCTATTATAATAAGCGCGATCCCCATGCTTAAACTCGAATTTCAAACACCCTGTATGCAACTCGTCTATAACTCCTTTAGAATATAAAATATTTAAAATGTGTTAAACCTTGCTCAAGTAACTTTTTAGTACAAATCACTAATTTCACATAGGTCGATTCGTTTTTGTTTTATGACAACCAACAGTTTGTTTTAATGAGAGCAAATTTTGCTATTTGCATATTCAAACAATTTTTCTTTCTTAATTCATTGATGCGTCACACATGATATTTAACTTCTACATTCCTAATCAAATTTACGAAATTGCGTTTTGGAAAACAAACGCTATGAATCAGGCAGCCCGGTCGTTGTAGTTTGTGTCGTTACCATGACAACCAATGAATAAACTAAAAGTTTTAAAAACTTGCAGGCGCCGCGTTGCCGATCCCTGGTTTTAGGTTATGAACCCATGATCCACACCAAAATTTGTTAGTTTTTTTTTTAAATAAAAAATCAGATATGAAGGGAATATGCTGAACAATTTGTACATTTATACTTTAAATCAGGGGTTCTTAACCCTTTGCCTGTCCACAAATTTTACATAAAATTTGTGCCGTACGCCCATTTTCACCTGTATCATGTTTTACAGCTCTATGGGATATTTTATACATTTATATAATGTAATGTGTAAAGCATCTAGCAAGTGCAAAGATATGTGTTTTCCATATGATACACAGAGCGTACAAAGGACCATTTTTGTGTGTGCATTACCGGTGGTGCACAGGACAGGCAAAGGGTTAACCTTTTTTGTTCCATGGACCCCTTTGTCAGTCAGGTGAAAGCCGTGGACCCATTTTCAGAACAAAGATTTTTTCAAAATGGTTAACAACTGTATTGCGATATGAAAATGTTTATTAATTCCATTCAGGACCATAAATACAGTTAATACTATTGTAATATAATGCATACATTCATAGGTAAAGGAAATATAGATTTCATTAAATAATAAAGAAGTCAGTAAAAATTAAGATAATGAGTTAATTTTTCCCATCAAAGCTCGCGGACCCCTTGAATTCTTTTCACAGACCCCCAAGGGGCTAAGAATCCCTGCTTTAAATGTTAGGATTTGGACGTTTACTTTGTGTTAAATATTTTACTAAAAATATGTTATGTTTTAGACTGCAATGGATCTTTTGGGCGAAATGATTGAGTGCCCAGTATGTTTCGAAAATCTTTCTGCGCCCATTAGACAATGTTCGAAAGGCCATAGTCTATGCGGAACCTGTTTTGATAAAGGAATCGCAATATGTCCAACATGTCGAGCTCCTATGGGGGACGTCAGAAATTACTCATTGGAAACTATTATCGAAAAAATGATGCTTACTAAAACAAAACGACAGACGATAGACAAAATGGACTTTTACAAATGCGAAGGAAAAATTTTTTGCAAGTGGTTGTGTGATTGGATGGGAAAATACAACGAAATTTATGCTCACTTTATAAGAGCGCACGAGACAAATATTCTCCAACCTTCTCCAACCAGATTAAACATACAGTTTAACACAGATTCCTTAGACCTATATCTTGTATTACATCCAAAAGATAAAACTATTTTTTGGTGCAAAAAGAAAGTTGATGTCGCAACGCAGACCGTATTCTGGTTATGTCAACACGTGCGCCAAGAAACTTCAGCCGAAAATTACTATTATGAAATTGACATATACGCTGAAAAACAACCACAATTACGTTTCATAAAGGACTGTCAGCACGCAGAGAGAAACGCTAACATCCTGTTTAAAAATAAACAATGCGTGACAACATCATTCGCAACTTTGAAAAATTTTGTCGACAAAAATAACGAGTTGTGCGTCCAGGTGACGATCAAGAAGGCGAGCGAAGTTTTTACTACAAAAAACAGTGATAGTCAAATCAATAAAACTAGTCAGATGAAGATTATGAATACTGTGGTGCAGCTTAGGCGAAATAATTTCGAAATAACTGTTCAAAAAGATGAGGAGGCGAGTGAATCGGAAGTTCGCAATAAAAATAGACGTTTTGCACGAATGTTTTGAAAAACAGTCCATACAACGTTTGTTAATTACAGGTACAACACCGATTTTCCGGCATCTGATGGTTCGGCATCTCCGGACATAATTACAAGCAGAAATTTGAGATTTCCGCCGCCACCAGACTAAGTTTACTGGACGATCATAGATGGAGTTGTGTATAGGGTGCGATTAGGGTACCTCTACATATACAGGGTGTAGACTCGGATCACGCAACATAGCGATTTCAATGGTAAAATTTTAAAAGTCGAATTCTTGCTCCGCTAATTATTTTAGAAAAAAAGTGCAAATACGTTTTTTGTAGAGAAAAAAAATCTGTATCCATAAATGTAATCAATATTACTTTTTCATTTTCCAATAACTGAAAATTATGCAAATTAAAAAACGCGTTTGGACAGAAATCTATAGTGCCTTGGAATTATGGTATGACAACTGCCCAGCCTAATGTCACTTATACTGTCACTTTGACGCGAAATTCATTCTTAATTATCCTTTATATTTTATCAAACATTTATTTTACACAATTAGTTATGTTTTTATTGCAAGATATAATAAAAATGATAATTAAGAATAAACTTCAAACGTCAAAGTGACAGTAAGTGTTAGTAAGATGGGCAGTTGTCGTAGCATAATTCCAAGGCACTACAGATTTTTTTATTAGGTATGACAACTAAAAAATGAGTATAATGAAGGGTCAATAATTGTTATTAACTATTAATGTTTAAAAAACATTTACGGAGCGCGTATTTACACGGTAGGCATGCAACCCATGACACACGCTGTGTACATAGAAGAAGTTAAAGTAGGTATTGCTATTACGTGGACAATTTTTGTGTGTGTGCGATAGTTACAACCATATGTTGCTGTACTTGCTTTTAAGGAATAAAAAATAAGACGTTATAATACACATATTTTTTATTATTACGTTTACAAAAATATTTTTAAGTTAATGATACTTATCAAATGAATAATCCTAATACCTAACTTAACAAAATTATTTAATAACAGCTTTGGTATTTAAATTTATATTGAAATCGCAAAATTTAGCTAATTCTATGCCACACAAATCTTTGTTTCCAAGATGTTTAATGTGTTGATGAGAATATAAAGCATCTTTAATTAATTATGATAATTAAATTGTAAACAATTGTTTACTTAATTCCAGTTTTAATGTCTAATGAGCAACTGAAAAAAAAAGTATAATTGTCTTACAATTAGTCCTTTTTTCCTTGGAAGCACGTAAGTAAACCGCATGAAATTACTATTAAAGGGATTTAATTAAAAAAATAGCTATTAATAAATATGTTAGGAATGCATTAACATTGTTCACTTATTAGCAAATATTTTTAGAATATTTACTTCAGTTGAGTAACAAATTTCTCTAAAATGTGTATTTAATCCTTATTTGGCATACAATTATTTGTAAAAAAAAATTCGTAATCAAATAATATATGTTCATAGTTTACAAAAAAACGTCCAGAAGTCTGTTTACGCTTTTTGCTTATTAAAAGTCATAAACTCGTTATTTTTTGTTACAGATAATTGTATGAAAATAAGGATTAAATACACATTTTAGAGAAATTTATTACTCAACTGAAGTAAATATTCTAAAAATATTTGCTAATAAGTGAACAATGTTAATGCATTCCTAACATATTTATTAATACCTATTTTTTTAATTAAATCCCTTTAATAGTAATTTCATGCGGTTTACTTACGTGCTTCCAAGGAAAAAGGGACAAAGACCATTATTTACCATGCCGATTAGGATTTGTTTTAAATAAATATTTGTTTTTGCCATTTTTAACAACAATTGTTTCAAAAACGTCCCAAGTGTTATACATTGTCGAATTAAGAAAAAAATGCTCTACAAATTGGCGATAAAATCAGATATAGCGTCTATAAGAAAAAATTGACTTGATGATGGTTTTAAAAAAACGAAACGTCGCACGGAAAATATAATTGGGGATTCTGATTCCTTGCAAAATATGGCCGTGAAAAAGTTTTTACAGAAATTAAATCCGACATCAAATGAAAAAGTTAAGGGCAAACAACAAAAATCCACTTTTTTACTTTTTGCCCTATATCTTAAAACTAAAAGAGCTAGATAAGTTCTGTTTGCATCGAATTATTAAGCACCTGAATATACAACTTTGCCCTAATTTAACAGTCGTAACTCTTACCGTTTACGAGATCCTCATAGTAGCCCTCGAAAAACGAGAACCCTGTATAAAGAATGAAAAAGGGTATTGATCTGAAATTATGGTAATGACCATAATGGCGTCTGATCTGTTTATTGAAAATATTTTCAAGATGGCGACACTGCCGGAAATACCGGAAGTTGACGTCCACTTTCTTATTTCAAATACAATGGACTATTTTTTATTGCGTATTTGGATTTAAAACGTTATTTTAGAGGAACAGTTATTAGCATTCCCTATACCCAAGTGCAGTCGTTTTTTAGATTTTTGGACTTATTTGATTTTCATTGTGAATTTATATTTTCATGGATACTTCAGACAAACGCGATAAAAGTGGTTGACGGTTATTAATATTGGCATTCGTTGTCATTTCCAAGGCCTACCATTTAAAAATGTTGCAATTTCCCTTAACTTTATCAAAAATTCTTAATAAATCGAAAATTGTTGCAGATAGGTATAGGAAACGCTAATACAGAATGATGCAGAATGTAATTTTGCATTAGAAAATG
Organism: Elmis aenea; assembly: GCA_947652605.1. Taxonomy (NCBI): domain Eukaryota; kingdom Metazoa; phylum Arthropoda; class Insecta; order Coleoptera; family Elmidae; genus Elmis; species Elmis aenea. Next base: position 33,769,244 of record OX393582.1, read on the forward strand.
AAAAAAAAGTTTGGGCATTGTATTTGAAAAAAACGAGTTTTAGTGGTCTGAAGTTGTATTAAAAGAAAATTAAATTTTGGACACCCTGCAAGTAATGCATCGATTGCAAGAAATTCCGGGATGTACTCCAAGTTTTCTTGTAGACATGGTCTAAATTTAAGCGTTGCTTCTTCAAAAATGGCGGCGTTAGATAATATTAAGCATCACGATGAAAATCAAAAAATTTTCAAAAAAGTCCAAAAATTTAAAAAATCACTGCACTTAGGTATAGGGAACGCTAATAAAAGTTCCTCTAAAATAACTTTTCGAATCCAAATACGCAATAAAAAATTAACCACTGTATTTGAAATAAGAAAGTAGACGTCAACTTCCGGTATTTCCGGAAGTGTCGCCATCTTGAAAATATTTTCAATAAACAGATCAAATGCCATTATGGTCATAACCAAAATTTCAGATCCATACCTATTTTCATTCTTCATATATTTTTAAGTACCGGTGTCAATCAATCACCCTGTATATCATACATGAACAGCGATTTTTTTTTAAAATTTGGTTTAGTTAATACACTTTATCCTGGAAGTAAATTCAAAAAATAAGATACCTTTGTAGGTTTAAAATTTATACAGCACAAAAAAAGTACACAATCGAAAAGAATCATTATATTTTATTAATGTAAAATCAGTTCTTTAAAATTTCTAAATGGCTACAAAAAAGTTATTAAACATGGTCAGGCTATATAAAAATAAAATAACGTAACATATACTTTAATACTAAAACTTAAATACCAAAATTGTAATACAAAATGAAATCAGATGCTAATCAACGCTTTTGAAAAGGAGACCCCAAAAATATTGGGGCGCGTCGATTATCTCTTTGATTGGGCCTTACTTGGTGGTACAGGGGTCCAGTAACCGGGCCCATAGCGTGTAAAGGGTGTTGCTTTCCTTTTGTAGCCATATTTATCCCTTTAGTATCACTTGGACAATCCTTATCACTTTTAATTTTCATAATTCTAAAACGAAAAGGCAACTCCTCTTGTTCATTCATGTACGACTTTACTGTTTTAAAAGACATGGCAACACATTTTTCGGATTCGAAAATATCATCGGCATTTATCACATCGCTTTGGCAAATTTCCGTGACTTTAAATTTGCGAACTGGCCCGTCGTGCACTTCAAATTCGTAAAAATAATGTAGGGCTTGCTTTTCCGTGCCGATCAACTGAAATAGCCAATAAACCTTCTGTTTTTCTACGTCTATTTTATGTTTGTACCAGAATATCTGTTGCCCATCGCCGAAGGATATGACCTGTATATCCTTGAAATTGTTCGTGAGGTTCATTTTCATGTTCACCTCAGTTTTAAAAGCCATCCACGATTGGTAGTTGTGTTCTTTTTTATAATGATTGAGGATGTCGCTGTATTTTCCCTGCCAAGCACAATTCCACTTGCAGAAGAGTTTTCCTTCGCATGTGAACGTTCTAAATCTACATTCGCTTTCGTGGGCTTGTCTATCGTCTACTTTAAGTTCATACTTGCAGCCTTCAAATTTGCAAGGCATTTTTGCGTTGATTTTTATGTTGCTAATCAGTTCTTCCAGTTTGTAGTTTCTTATATCCGACATAGGTGAACGACAAAGTGGGCACTGTTTTAAAGCATTTGCTGATACGCACTCTCCGCAAATACTGTGACCCTTCTGGCATTGAATTATAGGCGTAGACATTATTTCAAAACATATTGGGCAGTCCATGGAATGGTCTACAGAAGACATCTGCGACAAAAAAAAGCAGTAGGTATAATAAAGTATAAACGCCATCGCATTCAAAAATAGTAAATTTTGTTATCTCGGTTACCATAATAGTTAACAAAAATCTGATATAAGTCTCTCAGGTTATTTGTTTAAAGACAAACACGCCTGCGATATCAGATTTTTATGTCGCGTTTCATTTTGGCTCTGCACACAAGAAAAATGAAATTTACTTTAACAAATATAGAACTAAATCTTATACAGGGTGCCCCAGATAACTTTTCCAGCATAGAAATCTCACTTATTATAAATCAGGGGTCGGTGAGATTTTTATGATTTATTTGAAAATTTAAAAAGTCATGCGGTAAGGGGTAAAATTTTTTTGTCACTCACTATGGAACAGTTAAATATGCTTTTTTCTCTTTTTAATGAGATATTATTATTTATAAATAAGTCACAAAATCAAAAAAAATAATCGTATTTTTTTCTCATATTTGACCATTTTGCTTGTCCGGGGATCCCGGGATGTAGTAAATTATATCAATATTTTTAAATAAATAAAAATAACCCAAAAAATTAAGGGAGCGGTTTATTACTTAAAAACAACTCCAAGTCATATATGTATGTAATACATTTTGCTCCATGATTATTATAAATAATTAAATAATATTGGTGAGAGAAACATACATTTGTGAATTATAACCTTTCTAATTCTATTTCATATTTATGAACACAATAATATAACTTTTAGAATGAATTTTTGTAATGTGATTTAAGAAAACAAAGGTGATCGATCTGTGCTTCGGTCAATTAGTCTTTTTCTTAATTTATTAATAAAAAGTCCTGCTGCATAAAATGCTCTCTCAGTCTCTATTGATGTAGGTGAAATTGTCTTGAGAGCATCTAGCAGCAAAGAAACATCGTTATTATCAATAAAATTTCATTTATAGGTAAGCTATTTTGCTTCGAATTACCAGGGTACACAAAAATAAAACTGTAAAAGTATTTTGAAGATATAAAATTTGTCATGGAGACCGGGCTTTGTTGCGCTATACTAAGAGAGAAAATATGAAAGAGAAAATTTATTTTGAAATAAAAATAAAGTTTTTCCATAATTTACTGTTAGTAAACATATTTATAAATAATAAATTCTAATAAATTATAATAGTATTACAAAGATTTTAGCACAAAATAAACGAAAATAACCCTTTTTTAAAATCCCGGGAATTCCCGGGACAAAAAGCATTTCCCGGGAAATATAAAATAGCTTAAAATGGACCGGGATCCCGGAAAAGAAACCCTAGTTATAATGCTTAACATACAGGGTGCCCATTTTTCTAACCTGTTGTATGGGTAACTCCGTTAATACTAGAGATACAGAAACGTTTAAATTAGCAAATTTGTGCAGAATTTAAAGGAAAATCTGATGCCATTTTCAAATTTGACCTACGTCATCAACTTTTTGAAGTATTTTGAAAAAACTGAAAAAGGTCGATTTTTTCAAACTTGAATAATTCCGTAACTATATGAGTTAGAACGAAAATAAAAATTGGCTTTTATAGATGTTTTTACGTAGATTTTAAATATGTTAACGAAATGTTTATAGCACTCTCGATTTCCGAGTTATAGCACAAACTTGCATTTTTTTAAATGGAAGTCATAGTTGGCTATGGTCTTATTAAAAAGGTTTTTTTTTTTCTCGTTTCAATGATATGAGGTTTGTTATGCTTTACTCTTGTAGTTTTTCTTTAAATAAGCAAAAACCATTTTATATGTTCACTGCCTACTAATAGATGGGAGTTATCCCGTGTTGATGTTCTTTTTTTTTTCGATGTGACATTTAAGAGTTGTCTCTTATCGTTAGTGTAGCAGTTATTAGCCAGTTACAAATTTTAAAAACAAAACCTCAGAGTTTGCCAAATAAAATTTATTGTTTGTTATACGTATAAATCTCTCTCTCGTTTTGATAAAAAATTTGGTTTGAGTTTATTATTAATTTCAAAAACAATGTTTTCTAATGAAGAAAGAAACGACATGTTTTTTTATTACTAGGCTTGTAATAGAAATAGTAGAAATTCAAGTGAAATGTATTTGCAAAGATTTATGGAAAGGAGGCAACCAAGAAAGAAATTATTTTCGTTATTAGAAACCAATTTAAAAAAATACAGGTCATTTACAAAATCCAAAGGTTTGAAAATTAAATTTAAGCAAGAATATGAAGAGAGAGTCCTGGCATACGTAAATTATAAACCAAAATCATCTACCCGGGAGTTGTCCCTTGAATGTGGAGTCAACTGAAAAGGCTGTAACTGGCTAATAATTGCTACACTAACGATAAGAGACAACCCTTAAATGTCACATCGAAAAAAAAGGAAATCGAAACTGGATAACTCCCATCTATTAGTAGGCAGTGAACATGTAAAATAATTTTTGCTTATTTAAAGAAAAACTACAAAAGTAAAGCATAACAACCCTTATATCATTGAAACGAGAAAAAAATAACCTTTTTAATAAGACCATAGCCAACTATGACTTCCATTAAAAAAAATACAAGTTTGTGCTATAACTCGGAAATCGAGAGTGCTATAAACATTTCGTTAACATATTTTAAAATCTACGTAAAAACATCTATAATAGCCAATTTTTATTTTGGTTCCAACTCATATGGTTACGGAATTATTCAAGTTTGAAAAAATCGACCTTTTTCAGTTTTTTCAAAAAGTTGATGACGTAGGTCAAATTTGAAAATGGCATCAGATTTCCCTTTAAATTCTGCACAAATTTGCTAATTTAAACGTTTCTGTATCTCTAATATTAACGGAGTTACCCATACAACAGGTTAGAAAAATGGGCACCCTGTATATCGGACAAGTCCCGTTAATCTACGTTTCTCTGATCCATGCACCATGGACAGCTTACGTAGATTTACGGTACTTTTACCAGAGGACCAAGTAAGTAGGTATTTATTCCGGGTCCTCTAAGTACATTTCAAGCCCGTCCGTTATGTGTTAATTTAAAAACAAATTAAAATTATGTTTAACGACCTTGACTTTTGAAAGATGAAGTAAACTATTTTTTTTTTAAATTGAAGCTCTAGTAAGCCATGACTTTCTTTATCTTAATACGAAAGAGATTTTTTTTTAGCTTCTTAAAAATAAATAGTTTTGTGTACCTATTTGTTGCGAAAATAACCGCGGTATGGCTAATTTAGCAAAACAATTGTAATCAAACGTTTGCCATGATTTCGTAAATAGGTGATGTTAGCAAATAATAAACAACTAAACGTCATTTACAAGTACATTTTGCAGCAGCCGCCACAGTTTACCACTTAAAATGTAAACTTTTAATATATTAATATTTTCAAAGTTGCCAAATTTAGCCCTGTTCACAGTAAACAGTAATAACATATAAGATAATACACCAATTGGCGTAAATTTTTTTTACTTGGATATGACTTTTAATTGCACACATCACTTGTTCATATAAAGTCATGGCTTACTAGGATATCCATTTAAAAAAATATAAGTTGACTTCAATCAAGTTCGTTAAAAATAATTTAAATTTGTTTTGAAATTAAGCAAAAAAAGTGTTTCTAAAAAACTTATCTAACATTTAGTTATAAAAGTATAAAAAATAGTATATTTTACAACAAGAGATGAAAGTCCAGTGAGCAAATCTCCCGAACGAAAAAAACTGATTTCATCTCAAGTCGTTAATGCCATTTTTCTACGAAATTAAAGTTATATTAGAAAACGAACGTTAATGTAAACGAACCAAATGACAATTATTATGTATAAAGTTTTAATTAATCATTTCATTTCCATAGCGACACCACAACACTGACATTGACATAAATAAACTTATAACCTGCAAACTAAATATATTTAATATTAATTTTTGTACCATTCTTAGGCTTTTATATAAAATGGTACATTAAAATTAAACTATTTGATTAGAATATTATGCTTTAAGAAAATCGTAAATTTTACAATTTGATATTGACATTAACATTATTTTCGCCACTAGCGACGATAGTAAAAATTTCATGTAGAGTAGGCAGTGAGAAAATGACAACTTTCATATATCTACATGAGTAGAAAAAGAAGTTATAGTAAATTTAAAACAACGATGACATTTAATTTTTCGCCTGTAATGCCATAATGGAAAGTTATACAAAAAATCTGATAACACAGGGGTGTTTATATATAAAGAAAAGAGACCGATATCAGATTTTCGCCAACTATTACGGTCTGAGTAAAACATTTGAATTTGGTCCACCCTGTACGTGTACAGGATGTATAAAAACTAACGTAGTGCGCCAATATCTCGTCTTGCGATAATTTTACAAAAAAAAGTTTTGAATAAAAGTTGTTTGTGGTAATTTACTTCATAACCTTAAATATACAGAGTGGTTTCTTTTTGCGCAGCACTGATACGTAGAGCAGGTGAGCAGAGTTCTAAAAGAATATTAAATATTTTGTAATAAACACCAATGCTCCATCTTTTAAAATAAGAAATTTATAGACCTGTAGAGTTTTTACTGCGACACCCTATACATTTTATTTCATTACATTTTACATGAATATCTTCGAAAAAATAAAAGTTCATATGTAACATTAATAAGTATTATGATTCAAGTGATGCCAACTTATGACATTGAAAACAAATAAGTTACGTCACCGTCTTCTTTATCACAGAAATATGCGCGATAACCAAGTATGCACTGATAAATATTTAGTTTAATAAGTGATTTTAATATCCAACTTTGTTGGTTTAAAGGTTAAAACGCAACAAAGCACTTGATGTTTTGTGTAATATATTTAAAAAGGCCTCGAAATGAATGTGAACCAATTTTTGCATACATAGGGTTTTTTTAGTTTGGGTTTTGAGCTTCCGTGTAACAGAATAAGCCAATTTCATACTAAACACTAACACCTACCTTTAATGGTGTGTTTCGCCCAAATAATTGCAATAGACAGACTTTCACAAATTTTAATCTATCAAACTATTGTTTTACTAAACACAGATTAACGAGATGTGTAATGAATTAACTAATTGGGGGAACTACTGACGTTGTACTTGCAGCACGTTTACATTTCAACTGCCGATTGTATAGCAGTGGCGTAGCTAGAAATATTGGACTGCAATGCAAAAATCGCGCAAGGGCTCCCACACCTGACCGTGGTATAAATTATAAGATATTTTAATTTTACCTTGCAGGCAGGGCCGACCTTCTCTATAATAGGGCCCAGGTTTGGAGCCCTAAAATATTTTTTATAAGTAAAAATACAGGGATTCGAAATAAACGTGTCGTGCGTAGTATGTTTTTATTTAAAGATGCGATTTTGTTTTTGCTATTTCAATAGTCTTCAGAAAAATTACAATTTTTGGCAATTTCCTTTTCGATAACATAGCAAGTGCGTTTAAGCGTTTTTCACATATACTTGACCGAAGATAATTCTTTATTAATTTTAATTTGCAAAAAACAACTCTCTGCACTTGCTATAGTAACTGCTAACTTAAAGAATTTTTTTAATACGGTTAGCACATTTGGTAATAATTCATTATAATTATTATTTAAAATGCACTGCAATATGTTTTGCGCGTTATTTACATTTTTTTGGTACAAGATCAATTCTTGCAACAAATCAATTTCCTGGATTAGTTCTTCATTTACATCTTTACCATAACGTTTTACATAACTTTCTAAACGGTTTTCAGTTCTTTTTTAAAAATGTTTTTATATTAGTGAATAACTTAAAATTAGTAATAATACTGGGTATATTTTTAAATCTTTCATTTATTTGTACAATGCCAGTGACAGTATCAATCACAACGTTGAAAAATTTAAATTCCTATAGGTACTGGGTCTTGTAAAACTTAATCTTCTGTTAGTTCGGAAAATAACCTTTTTCTATTTCGAATTCTTTTTTTAGGGAAATCTTCTGAAATATTCAACTTTTGTGCTATCATTTTTGCGTCATCTAAAAATGTGTTAAATTTTTATCTTAAATTTTGGATTTCATTTTTAATTTTATTCACTAAAAGCAGAGTCGAGAACAATTGTTTTTGCCTGAAATAGTCTGTTGATACTATTAATTTCTGACAATATTTTAAACCAGGGTTGATAAAAATCATGATTTTTTTTTAAAAATCAAAAAAATCGATTTATTTGATTTAAATCAGATTTTTTTAAAATTAAATCAAATGTTCATATTTGCATGCTATTTCTGTTTTGTGCTAATATATTTAATAACCAATATATTTAATTCATTGGAGAATTTTTGTTAAAATAAAAAATTAAATATAATGAATAAAAATTTCGAAAAAAATCAGTGCTAAATAGTGATGTTATATATAATTAAGTCTTTGTCTTAACAAGCAATAAACAGTATGATTATATTTATATTTCAAAGTGTAGTATATGATCTACAAAACCATGCTTGCTATTCATCATCAACTATATGTGACCTGTGATCGAATTCTATGCCTGAAAATACTTGTCTAAACATGCAAATGCAGTTTTGTATGTAAGGGTATCCCAGATTCTGTTATTCAGTTCATTTTAGTTAGCAAACGTGTACACATCACATAAATAAACGCAATATAATGTCAGGAAGGAAAAGGGATAGTGTTTGGCAACATTTTATAGAAAAATCAAACAAATTGAAAGGGAAAGCTGGGAGCAGAGCAGTTTGTAAATATTGCAAAGAAGAAATACAAGGTCTGGTACAAAGATTAAAAGCACACCGTGAAAAATGTCAGAAGAAACAAATGCATATGAATGAAGTTACTGAATGTAATACAGAAGATACTGACACAGATTCTAATCCTACCACCATAGAAACAAGTCAACCGAAAGAGTTTTTTGATCCACAACCTAGTACGTCTAGAATGGATACAAATACAAATATAAGCTCACCACCTGCTAAAAAAAAAAGAAATGACTGAAAATTTATTAATGAAATCATTTGTAGTGCGTACTTCTAACGAGTTAAAGAAAAATCTTGATAGACAAATCGCAAAAGCTATTTATGCGACAAATAGTAGTTTCAGATGTATCGAACAACCAGAAGTGATAAAAGCAATCGAAATGTTACGGCCAGGTTATTCACCACCTTCTAGGTTCGCTGTATCTTCAACATTATTAAATGAAGTGTACATGGAAGAAAAAGAAAAATGTCTTGCAAAATTAACAAATAGTTCGGTTTGCCTTTCCTTAGATGGTTGGTCAAATGTACATAACGAACCGATAATTTGCGCTACTGTAACAACAGATTATGGATCAACCTTCCTCCTTGAAAGTATAGATACATCAGGACATGCACATACAGCCGATTATTTAACAAGTATAGCAATCAGTTTAATAAATAAGTGCAAAACTCAATATAATTGTGCAGTTTCAAGTTTCGTTACAGATAATGCAGCTAATATGAGCAAAATGAGAGAAAACATTAAAAATGAAGTAAACGATGTAAATGTTATAACCTATGGATGTTCAGCACACATTCTAAATTTACTTTCCAAGGACTTGCAGATACGCGATATTAAAGAAAATGTTGTGCATGTTGTTAAGTATTTCCGTAATAATCATTTGGCAAGTGCTAAATATAAAGCTGCCGGAGGTAAGGCGTTAATATTGCCTCAAGACGTAAGATGGAATACTCTTGCAGATTGCTTGGAAATATTTACACAAGAATGGCAGAAATTGTTACAAATTTGTGAAAAGAACAAAGACCAAATTGATTCTTTAATATTCCAAAAGGTGTCTAACATTAAACTGAAACGATCGGCAGAAGATTTTTTAAAAATAATAAAACCAATTTCCGTAACTTTAGACAAATTACAAAGAACAGATGCATTTTTAGCTGATGCTGTAGAAGCATGGAAAGAACTTGAGGCTGTTTTTGATGATACTATTACATTAAATATTAAACAAATGGCTGCATTTCAAAAACGATATGCTCAAGCTTTGACACCGTACCATTTTTTGGCTTATTTATTAGACCCTAGAAAAACAAAATTTCCTTTAAAATATAATGAAAAAGACGCAGCTTTAAAAGTAGCAGCAGACAGTTACCCACACAGTGGTTTATTACCCATAATAATAAAATTTGAAGCTAAATCTGATCCATTTAAATCTGTTATGTTTAGTGAGGAAATTATTAATAATGTTACTCCAATACAGTGGTGGAAATCACAAAAAGATGTTTCCTATATTAATAAAGTGTTGCCAATATTAACACAACTAATGTGCAGTGTAACTTCTTCGGCCTCAGTTGAAAGAATTTTTTCAACATTTGGATTGGTCCATTCGACAATAAGAAATAAACTGGGAACTGAAAAGGCTGCAAAACTGGTATTTTTATTCCAACATTACAATACCAAAAATTTATAAATGTATATTATTATATATTATTTTAAATGAATTACGTTTCGTTACGTTACGTATAAGTATGTATTTAATACGTATATACATATAAGAACTGTTTTTTTTTTTAAATACTTATATACATAAATACCATATACCTAATGTTTTTTTTATTTGAGAAATAATAAAATTTTGTTTTGTTATAAATGTTTTATTACCTACTCATATAATAAGTGATTTAAATTGATGTTTTTTTTTTCACTTGATTTAATCAATTGATTTAAATCTGCTCAACCCTGTTTTAAACCATACCGATAAGCATAAAATTAATGGCATTTGGGGACTTTTATATTTATAGCAACATATTGAGTTTATTAAACTGAGATTTAGGGCCCCCTGTTCGGTTGGGCCCCAATTCCCAATGCTTTGCATACTCTTGCTATGTGGTAGCTACGCCACTGTTGTGTAAGTGTTCTGTGGTTGTGTAGTCTATAAATAGGTTGGTTTTTGATAACATAATGCTTACTTGTATATTTTATTTAAGTTAAATGGTGATGGGCTGATGGTGCTCAATAATATTATTAAAGATTTTTATAACAGACTGTACAGGTTTGAGTTTGTCGATGTTTAGTGCAATTTAAGTGCTATTTCTACAAATTTCTAAAATTTACCGTTGTTCACCCCACTTTATGCATACAATTTTCACTGGTAACGGTTAATATTGAAGTGAAGTTTAGGGTCTATTGCACTCTGTCCAGTGGCGGCTGTTGACAATAGAAACAGGTGGGACCAGGGGCGAAAAACAATTTTATTTTTTGCGAACTTAACATAATATGTATGTATTATACAATATACATATAGTGACATGATCAAAACACATCTTTGAGTTGATATGCGCCTAGTGTATTGATATCCAATTTCTTCTAGAATTAATAATAAAAAGGGGTTTTCAATAAACTTAAACTATTTGATCATAATTCAAATGTATGTTTTATAAACGTATTAAAAATTTAAACTTAAAAATAAATTATGTAGTTAAAAAGTACAACTAAACCAATAAACGGTGTTTTAAAGTACTAAACATTATTTGGGTAATTAAATTTAAATAAATATTATTAAAAGGTTATACAACTTTCCAGAGCATTATATTTCTGGAGTCAAATTTTGCTAATAGCTTCGTTCCCAGGTTGCTAGATGAGAAAACTTCTGCAGAGATTCACACTTTTCGTTCAGTAGGTATCTCACCGGTGAAATCAACCTTTTATTTGGTTTAATAACTTGCATAAATTTCATTGTAGTCAGTAGTATTAATAATTTTTAAAGGTAAAATAAGGTTAAAGAAATACAGGGTTCTCGTTTTTCGAGGGCCACTATGGGAATCTCGTAAACGGTAAGAGTTACGACTTCGGCTAAATTAGGGGGAAGTTGTAAATTCAGGTGCTTAATAATTTGACGCAAACAGAACTTATCTAGCTTTTTTAGTTTTTGAGATATAGGGGAAAAAGTAAAAAGGCGGATTTTTGTTTTTTGCCCGTAACTTTTTCATTTGATGTCGAATTTCAATTCTGTAAACACTTTTTCATTGCCACTTTTTGCAAGGAATCAAAATCCCTAATTACATTTTCCATGTGACGTTTCGCTTTTTTTAAACCATCATCAGGTCAATTTTTTCTTATGAACGCTATATCTGATTTAAACGCCAATTTGTAAAGCATTTTATTCTGAGTTTGACAAAAACAATTATTTAGCATGCCGATAAGGAATTTTTCAAAATAAATTATTTGTTTTTGTCCCTTTTTAACAACAATTGTTTCAAAAATGTGCCAAGTGTTATACATTGTCGAACTCAGAATAAAATGCTCTACAAATTGGCGTTAAAATCAGATACAGCGTTCATAAGAAAAAAATTACCTGATGATTGTTTCAAAAAAGCGAAACGTCGCATGGAAAATATAATTGGGGATTTTGATTCCTTGCAAAAAGTGTCCCTGAATAAGTTTTTACAGAAATGAAATTCGACATCAAAAGAATAAGTTACAGGCAAAGACAAAAATCCGCTTTTTTACTTTTTTTCCTATACCCCAAAAACCAAAAACTCTATATAAGTTCTGTTTGCGTCAAATTTTTAAGCACCTGAATATATAACTTTGCCCTAATTTAACCGAAGTCGTAACTCTTACCGTTTACGAGATCCCCATAGTGGCCCTCGATAAACGAGAACTGTATTGAAAGCAAATTTTTGAAACTACGAAATATGTAAATTTCGTTTATTTTCTTGTTAACATTGTTTGTTTTAATATAATACAAAATAACAAAAGACGAAGACAACAGCAACGAAAAGCATTTAAATGGAAATTTAATTTAAGTTAGGCACACGTTCGTTATGCAATTTCAAAGGGGAAATCCTAATCGTCCCGTCTTTGATGCCGATGTCGGAAAAGGCTGTATATTCATGGACACCACGTTCGGATCTTATAATATACCGGATATATACAAATAGAATAGTAGTTTAAGTTTTAGATTAAGTATACAGAGTGTTCGTAAGTGTGGTTACTCCCAAAATTCAATTATAAGCGGACAGTTTACAAAACTAACGCAGGCAATAGCGGAAAAATATGTTATGCTAACTATGCTGGTCATACCGAAGAAACAGTCAAAAATCGGTTAAGTTCCGGTTCGCAGTCCTCAATAATTGGACGGCTTGGGTTTCAATCGGTTCTACAAAATTTAACCGGTTAAGAAGATCGATTTTCTTCAAATCTTTTTTTAAATAAATTACGTACTAAAAAAATTTTCGGAGGTAATACCACAAGAGGTTATAATTTGCCGGCCAAATTTTGATTTGACACGAGTTGTTGCTTAGTAACAGTTAACGAGAATAAATTGACGCGCTCGTTGATTTGTCAAAAGTCAATTCATTCGAGTTTAAATTGAAAAGCAATAACCGACCCAATACTGGGCCACAAATGATAGGAATAAAACAGTGGTTAATACCAAACCGAAACAAAAGCTGAGCTGGATTTGATTTTAGGCGAGTCTTTTGCATCGGTTTCAAATCTTAAAACATGAGTGTTGGATGTGAGAAACATGATCGTACCAGCACTGAAGCTGCACAATATTTGGGTAGGCCAAAACCGGCTACTTTTGAGGGAACTGTCCAAAAGTGCACAAAATTGTACTGAGCAACTGTCGATTGAAGTTGGTCGAAATGGCGGAGGCTGCGGGCATATCGAAAGATGTAGAAAAATAAGTTTTTGAGATAACTGTAAAACTGGATTCAATCTATGTGCATACAAGGTGTAGACTTGGATCACGCAACATAGTAATTTCAATGGTAAAATTTTAAAAGTAGTTTATTATCTCCCCTAATTATTTTAGAAAAAAAGTGCAAATATGTATTTTGTACAGAAGAATACTCTATATCCATAAATGTAATCAATATTACTTATTCGTTTTCCAATAACTGAAAATTAAGCAAATTAAAAAACGCGTTTTCACAAAAATCTGTAGTGCCTTGGAATTATGCTATGACAACTGCCCAGCCTAATCACATACTGTCACTTTGACTCGAAATTCATTCTTAATTATCCTTTATATTTTATCAAACATTTATTTTACACAATTAGTTATGTTTTCATTCCAAGAAATATTAAAAATGCCAATTAAGAATAAGCTCCAAACGTCAAAGTGACAGCATAAGTGTTAGTAAGATGGGCAATTAATTATTGTCACGGCATGATTCCAAGGCACTAGAGATTTTTGTGAAAACGGGTTTTTTAATCTGCCTAATTTTCAGTTATTGGAACACTAAAAATGTATATTGATTACATTTATAGATACAGAATTTTTCTCTCTACAAAATACGCATTTGAACTTTTTTTCTAAGATAATTAGGGAAGCTAATATACGACTTTTAAAATTTTACCATTGAAATTGCTATGTTGCTTGATCCAAGTCTACACCCTGTATATCCAAACATGTTCTTATAGATGTTATATTTTTAACTAATTGTATCAACTAAGGGGGTTTTGACATCAGAAATATGAATAACTAATGTGCAAGACGCTTGACAGCAATCACTTTCCAAGTCATTGGTAAAAAAGCCGTAGTAGGAATTAAATTTGATAACTGTCATAGTGTGTCTAGTCTACAAGAAATATAAATTTAAAAACCATTCGTTTACGACGCAGTCTCCATATGTAGTTATTTTACGACATTTTATGAAGCACAGTCCGTCGATCCAGACAAAAATGTAATTAACCCTAGAAGCCCAATCTACGTCATTTTGACGTACACTCCAACACATATTCGCGATCTCTTTCGCATGCTTGCTTAGATCGCCGTGACCATCCGAGCCAACTAGGTACATGCCCAGAGCTAACAGGAGACAGCAGTCTCGCTTTGATAAGTGCCGCCATTTTGTTGTTATCGCAATGTTCACGTCGTTATGACGTATGTTTGGGCTTTGTTAACTTTTGCACTTTTCGAATTTTCTGAATTATATTTGACTTAAGTGATTTATGTTTGATAAGAGTTGATTAGTTTTTCATAAAAAAATATAAATAGTTGATTTTTGTAAACAATTTGTAGTATATAAGAAAAAATTACAAGGATCTCAGTTTTCGTGCCATTTTTTGTATGTTTAATTAAAGTGAACATTTCAGAGTTTAAATAAACAATATTTTTTCTAAATTTCTGTTTTTTAATTTACATAGAAAGTATTTCACATAAACCATACAAAAAACTAGTATTTGCAGTAAAGTTTATTTAGATAGAGCTCTTTTATAATTGTACGTCGTTTTGACGTATGATTGGGCTTTATAGCCTCAAAAAATGATTGGGCTTCTAGGGTTAAACTCGGTGTAGTACCTATAGACAAATTCCACGCACAAAATTCAAAAAGCACCAATTCAAATAATTAATGGTTTGAACATTACTTACATTACTTAAAATGTCGTTACTAACACATGAATATTTGCTTTATGAAGATTTAATGTACATGGACAGTTAAAAAAAAACAATTTTAATAGACCTTATAATTGTCTGTAGTAAGTGTTTAAAATATGTTCCAATTTGTAACTGTGGTCAGTAAATTAAAAAAAAATCAAAATCAAAGCCTGCGTGGTCCTGGATACATCATTGCGCTTTCTATTATAATTATTTTAAAAGTTGAAATGTACGTCAATGTAAAATGGCAACATTAGGAATGTCTTGATGTAATTTCACATCGCAATTTTGCTCTTTAAGCAGCTTCTTTATAAAAATAAGTTATTTTTGGACTTAATTTTGTAATCTTGACATGTGGTTTTGTTCGTTTGGCGAAGAGCTTAGTTGTGCAATCTTGAGCTGTCCTGCCCGGAGTCAAACAACAGACAGGTTGCGTCCGGGCCAATCAACAAAGTCCTGTATTAGTAACAAGAACCGCCCGGGGTTCGATGGTTCCTGCATAACAATGCGCTTTGCATTTAGCTCAAAGTTCTCTGTTTACGTGAGCCCCAAGACTAATATAAAAAAGTTAACGCGGAGTTTGTAAACACTTTTGGTGTCAAAAACTTTGGTCGTTAATTTCGTTAGCAATATTTGTTTCGTTTCTTAAAATACTTTGTCGGAGTTCTGGGTACGTTCATTTGACGAATATAAAGTGTTTACTTTCAAAGATTATTCAGAAATTTTGTTTTAAACTCTGATTTTTCTGAACGTACGCATCTACTAGCTAGTAGTAGATGTTATAGTGTAAAACAATTAAATGTGTGGGTTTATAAAATCGTTAAATATGAATATTTGTTAAAGATCTGTTTTCGACAATATTGTCAAAAAAACGTAAATAACTCAAAAACGAATTATCTTAGACACAAAAAACTTATAAAATGTTTGAAAGAGAATTTAATTTAGAACATAAAAAGTGAAAAATTAACGGAATTATGTTGTAGTTAAAGTAAAAACAAAACACTCGGTATAGCTGAAAATAATTTTAGGTTATGTAGGTCATAATCACCAACAGATTTTGTCCTAAAAGTTTGTTGTATTCTGTATTTAAACCTAATATGAAGAAAACACACTCTAGATCTAGGTGCAACAACATTTTAAAAGTTGATAAGTGTTGTAAAATTGTTTATTGGAGAAGTGTAAATAAAAAAAACGTTGCTTTAAGAAAAGGGTTTGGGGTTTTTAATACTTCTAAAAATTAAGCAAATAAGGCAAGAAATTTTTTTGCTTTTTTTATTATTTCGGAAGACATTTTTATTGGGTTTGAATTCAGGACCAAATTTAACTGTTTTCTAGCTTAAACAATAAGCGAGATCACCATGTTTAGCCTCGCATTTGGGACACCCTGTAGGAGACAAAAGGCCTACTTAGTCAAAAGATTTGGTATATAGGCCAGAAAAAGGTACTTAAGTCAAAAAATTGCGGGAGTGATTAAATATTTCTCGGCCAATTGCTTCGTTCGGCAAGAGATTTCGTAAAGTAATATTTTCGATCGGCTTAAAGATTAATTTCGCTAAATAGTATCTTAGTACACACGTCAGTGTGGTATTTAAATGACATTTGTTGATTAAGATTTTTTGTTTTCCACGGCACGCTTGAAAATTTTGTGAAACCTAACCTATTTTAGTTAAACTTTTATTTTTTATTAGTTTAGCACTAAAATTAACTTATGATTACATCATTGAATTCAGAAAAAAAATGTCTACTAGATTTAGTAAAAAAAAAACAGATGGTGCCATTTGGAAAAAAAAATTGACTATCTTTGACATTTAACTTGAACTTAAAAAAAATTGAAATCCAATTCAGTTTATAGAATTTGAGGAGCCATTTCATTTAGTTTTTTGCTCACCAAAATCGGACCACAAACAACGGAGTTACAGCTTGCGGCGTTTTTTGTGTGACACCCTGTATAACAGGAAAAGCAATTTTAATTGTAAATAAACACTTTTAGTTAACCGTACATTTTTCTTTCATATAGGATTATATTTCCTAACGAGATAAACGCAAAAATGTACTTGCCCAATAGCACATGTTTTAGACAAAAAACTGTTTTACTGGCCATTGTAGTCAGCAAGCATATAAAAAAGTGTACATTAGAATGGTCGTGTCTGTATCTTTAATAACATAGCGAGTATTTTATGAGGCATAGGACATCAAAGGTCATCATTAAGTCGCAGGACTGTGCAGGACTGATGAATGAACCTCAGTACGGCTTAAAATGACATACGCTAAACCTACGCCTAAAAGTTATTTAAATATTATTAGTTTTGTGAAATTGCCAAATTGTTAAACTTTAAATAAATTTTAGTTATGTGTGTACTGATGAATACTTAAGTATTTTGGCGCTAAAGTATAAGGTAAATACATTTATTTTTCTATAATAACTGCATACCTTCATAGGGTCAAAATATAAAATAGAGCACTTGATATCTGAGTACCTAAAAAGTATATTGTAACCTAACCTATGAGTTTTTATTTGTAATGCTCATAAAACTAAAATAAATTTTAGTTACAGGCAAGAAGATAGTTAATTAACCACTACGTGGTTTGTATAATGAAGCTTGTTTTTTATTGGTATTGGCTGTCAAAAAGTAGCTGGTTTTATAAAAAGGTAGGAAGGATATTTATAAACTTAATTATTCATAAATGTTATTACATGCACAATAACAAACAAAACGGCCAATTCATTTTAATTATGATTTCAAAATTTCCTTTAATTAGTAATATGTTAGAATAATGCATTTTGTAAATTTTTTAAAAGCTTAATTCGTGAAGTATGATCTAAGGATGGTCGAACAATTTAATGTTTCTCAAGACAGGATGAAATTTGCTACTGCATTACATTTTCACAAAATAATGGTTGTCTTAAAAAATTTTTAAAACTGGGTATTTTATTTAACGTCATTATTTTTTTTTAACTCTATTTACCTTTGGTAATTTAACCGACTTATTGCTCCTTTAATAACACAGTATAATTATTGTTTCCCGGTGTAAAATTTTGTTTGATGATTTTAAAATCCCTAGAAACAAAGTATTGTACAGGGTGTCCACTTAGTGCGTATTTGCTTCACATATGGTTTATTATTCAAGATAGAAAAAAAAGTTTCAAAACAAAATATTTTGGAGATCATGAGCTTCATAACCTAAAATTGTTTTTATCTATACCGATAACTGCCGCGCACCGATATGTAACTTGTATACTTTAAATGTCACACCATGTACATTTTTGACTGTTTAGATTCCAAATTAAATTTTCTTTCCGTAATGTACAAGGTTTTTTTGTACCTGTAAAATTTTTTTTGAGTTATTTCCTTTTTTTTTGTAATATTGACGGATACAGATTTGTCACAAAATATTTTTATTTAGCGATATAACACCGCCAGCGTAAAATAATTTGAAAATTTCGTTAAGAATATTCTTATGTTCCTTCTGAATAATTAAACTTTCAAAATAACACACAGGATGCTAGTTTTTGTTGTCCATTAAGTGAATTTTAAATACGAGTAAATCAATTTTTTTTAAATGGAACACCCTGTATTTTTTCAAATTTTCTTGTAGATAATTTAATGGTCTTTAAAAAACATTCGAGATGTTTCTGGTCTAAAACTGATATTTCTCAAGTTATTGCGGTTTTAATGATAATTTATGAGTATACATGCAATATTTGACTAAATTAAAACAGAAGGCTTTGAAAAGTTGTAAAAAAATATTTTTGTGCGATCGTATAGAAACAGCTGTTTGACGGACGCGTTAGCAACCATAAAGTACTGCATTACCGGCCCTATCCTTAGCAACGGCCGTAAAAGTTACTTTTCAGGCCGTTACCCTTAGCAACGGCCGAAAAAGTAACTTTTACGGCCGTTGCTAAGGAGAGGGCCGGTAATGCAGTACATACGCCGTCATCTGTCAGTGACAGAATGTCACGTAGTTTCTAACCTATAATTTTGAAAATAACTATAAATTTAAATTGTTTTTAATTCGATCGCACAAAAAATATAATATGCACCTCGGCCAAAACGTACTTTTTCGGCCGCGTCTGGTTTGCTGGCCTTGATACATAAATAACTTTTATTTGTGGTCAGATTTTAGATTAAAAAATCGCTAAACAAATTTTGCCAAGTTTGACATCGAAAACAAAATCATAGTAGACTTTGTGAGTGTAAACTGAATTTTTAAATAAGGTGCCAAAGTACAGTTTTTGATGCTTTATCGTTTAAAAAACAGTTTATAAAAGCCGGACCATAAATAAACTTTTTATAGGGGTGATTCGCTTTAAAATGGGTCACACTGTATAAAGGAAATATGCACTAGGTGGACACCCTGTATTATCGCTGTAGCGCCCATTTTTCTAAAGAATTATGTCATAAGTTCACTAAATTCATGTTCAAATTAGGCCCATTTGCCTTTAAAGCGATGTTTATTCAAAACGGAACTAATAAAGTTCGGTTCAGACTAACTCGATAAATTAATAGGTTCATTAATTCGTTGGCAGATACTAAAAATTCCGAAAACTTTATTCCAGCTATTTTTGGATGAAATCAGACGTAACTAATTGCAGTTTTTGCGTCGCCCGTCGCCCCGGCAACCGTAACTTTAGTATCAAAGTTGGGCGATATCAAAAATCGAAGTGCATTCTCATTAGGATGTAATCACCGGCTCGGCGCACCGTGTTTCATTAGATGGGAAATAGCTTCATAAATCTGAGCCGAGACATGAACGAGCCCCGTTGGCCCGCCGCCCTCAACCCCCGCACACCAAACATTACCCAAACTAATACTTTACTTTTACTAACTCGCTTATCGCGGAATCCCCTCAGAACTCGCGTGTACACCTTGGAAAAACAACAAACACTCTCTAAAAACGTGCGAAAGGAAAATAAAAGGCCTCGTTCAGACGTCGCGCAATCTTAATTTAAGTGATGGCAGCATCGGGGACACTTTAATATTTTAACACCGTTGTCTGTCGTCTTCGCAAGCTCTCATTTTCATCATAGCAACCCTCGATTTCCACTCTATACTTCCTGGACGGAAAATGCGGGGAAATGGAGGGAAATCGGAAGATGTGAATACTCCGAACGAGGTGGGACACTTGCTTTGATGAAATAGTTTTATTCTTATAACATAATAGTAGGAAGATTAAAGTAGGCGCGTGTTTACTACGAATAAAGAAGCTTTCACTCGCATTAAGGTCTACTGCGTTACAATGCACCATCCAGCTTTTACAAAGAAATATCTGATGCAAGTAAAAGTGCAGCCTCGTATTGTACCTGAACAGTGGCGCGCCGTTGCGTTGGTATTCATCGCCGGGGTGCGAACTCATTTCTGGCGCCCTAAATCCATATTGTTAATGTCATGGATAAAAAATGTACAATTGGCAACATTCGATAGAGTGTTGAGAGAAGTTAGTGTTATTCGCTTCGCAAGCGCAAGCGTATTATAAATGAAAATTGACATTGTCATTTTACTTTTACGTAGTAGTAAACGTAGATTCGGAGTTCAGAAGCGAGAAGCCTGTTGAAATATCGGTAACTTTTTGACATACATTTCCGCTAGATGGCGATGTCTAAGAATGAAATTTAGATTGATTATAAATTAATTAACACTTTTCTACATTTTTTAAATATTATACAGAGCGCTTTTTACGCTTGGTTAAAATAGTGTAACTTTAAACGTATACAAACTCATTTTTCTTTAAATACAACACCCTATATTTTCTTAGTCTCAGAAAACTTAATTGTCCTTCAAAAACAATAAGCCTGTTTTATAACTAAAATTGTTATTTTTCGAGATATCGCGATTTTTCATCAAATCTGGAACATACGATAACGGTCAGATATCAAATTTTATTCTAATATCTTCAATAATATCTGTCTATTTTCATACTTTTGCGTAGCACTATGTTATGTTTAGATGTAACGGTGATTTTGTTGAATTTATGTGAATTATGATTATGTTTTTAGTCTTTAATATTTTTTGAAACCTTTATCACATATTTTTGCTGTTCCAATTTTAACTAAATAAAGAAAGCGATTTTGGCTGCTTTAGCGCGCTTTTTTTTGCGATTCAAGCAACAATTCACCTGGTCACACTGAGTACAAGTGCTATTTCTTTTGTTCAGCTTGTATCGTATTGAAGCAAATTTTTTAAAGGAAAACCCCGCTGCATTCCTTCGGCCTTTTTTCGCTTTTGCATAAAAACATATAAAGGCACAATTTTATCTGGTTGCATGCGCCCCCTGATTGACGCGCTTGGGTGCAAAGCACCCTTGCACCCCCAGCACGGCGCGCCCCTGTACATGAAGCTTCTACATTTAAATCAAAACATGTAAAGTGATTGGGTTGTTTTATTACAGCTATGTTACTTTTTTTGGCGACTTGAAAATATCGTTTTTTAATTTTCGATGATTTTTTAAAATTCTTGGTTTGGGCCTACTAAGGGTTAACAATTGTAATTTGGGGTCTTTGTAACTAAGGCGCCTGCGACGTTTTTAACGAATTGCTTTAGTTTAAAGAAATGTTGTTTTTTTTCCTGCAAAAATTCTTTGGTGTGTACTTTTTATGAGTATCTATTTATAAACCGTGATTGGGACGAACTAACAGTGAATTATTTAATATTTAGGCTTTTTATCTTGTTAAAACACCGAAGTTGAATTGTATATTTGGACCACATAATTACAAATTATCTCGCAATGCAGCAGCAGGAAACAAATCATTATAAAAAATGTCGAAAATTCGTAAGGAAAAGATAATATTATAACTTTCTTGTTTTTATCTTTCAATTGTTTCAAAATTACCGCTGCCTACCTTCATAGCCTACTCGAAAATATTAGGTTGTCCTAATAATTTACAATAAAATGACGATATCTCCAAAAATATCAGATTTAGGTATGAAACCTGGTTAATGTTGAAAGACAATCAAATTTTTTATAAGACCATGTAAAAACAATTGGGGTGTTGTATTTAAGAAAAATGAGTTATCGATGTTTAAAGTTTCATGAGTTTGACCAAGCGTAAAAAAACAACCTGTATAATAATTTAAAAATGTAGCTAGCGCAAAGTGTTAAGTAATCTATTGTAATTCCAATTTTCAAACGAAATTCTATTGCCTTTTTTAAAGAACATAATATATGTTTAAAAAAATTGAAAGTGCGATATAGCTCAAAATTTGGATAAAAATGTAAATTTTACGAAAACGGTTGACTTAAGACCCACATAACCTTTAACGTTTTTTAAAGTAAATTTTATGAGAAATCGAAAAATGTAAAAATATCAGGGGTTTGGAGTAGTCAAACTTTTTAGTTGCTCCGCTCCAGCTCCGCTCCGGCATCAAAATGCCTGCTCCAGCTCCGCTTCAGCTCCGCTCCACGCTCCAAATATTGTTAACATTTAAAAAAAAAGTTTTTTGATTAAAAAAAATTGATTTTAAAAGCAAAGTTTTAATTTAATCGGATATGTAGAAGTTGGTCAATAATAACAATATTTGACCCTAACAAACAAGTTAAGTTAAATAAATGTTTGAAAAAACAGATTATTGATCTTCAAACGTTGAAAAAAAGGAAAAAAAAGTTGTTTTTTAAAAAATTGTACATAAACTGGAGCAGCGTAGCAATCAAAATTATTTGCTCCGGGCTCCGCTCCAGCTCCGGGCAAAAACCCATTGCTCCACTGCTCCGTGCTCCAGCTCCGAGCTCCGCTCCAAACCCCTACAAAATATACAGGGTGTTCCTTTTAAAATTTCAAAGTTTAAGCTCTTTCCGGTTGAACCGGAAGTCGTATTGCAACTTTAATATTTTCATCAAATCCGAAAAATACCATAACGCTGGGATACAAAATTTCATTGTAATAAATTTAATGATGTTTTAGATATTTGTCTGTTTCCATATCTTTGCGCATTCCTGTAATTCAGTGACTAATTTTGTTTTGTTTTTATTAATTTTTTTGTTTATGGGCAATATTTGATCTATGAGCATATCCGGGTTATCCTGGAGGGAAAAAATCGATTTAACATCGGACATGGGGTCCCCAAATGCAAATTTGCCAAGACCCTGTAAAGGTATAAGTGTATAACGTACCACCGGTTAGGAGAGGTTTTATTTTAAATATGTATACTTATATAATACTCAAATAAAGTCTATTTAACTTAAGATGGAAGCACACCACAAATATAAATACATAAATTTCTTTAACTGTAGAAGCAATTAATTAAAATTAAAAGTAAAAAATCATAAAACTAGCAAGTAAAATAATATTAAATTGCATGCAGTTATCTTTTTAGAATGTATTTTTTTTTAGAGCACACGTACTAGTCACTGTTACTGTACATGACAATATTTAACATTTTGTTTACAAATCGGAAAAAGATGAACCAAAATCAGCAATACATGTTTTATTGCTGCAATAAATGAAACACATATTACAATGGTTATTTGCCGAGGGCCGAAACCGGCCAACCCATAATAAAATTTTAAAGCAGACAAAGTTTGCCATGGTCGAGGGTACAAGGTTACATATCTCAATCTCAATTACTACTTTTTTAAGTTAAAAACTGATTATTCCGTGGCTTCTATAACTACCCTGGCACTGTTGGTAAACTCCATTGTTTTCTCTATAAATGTTTGTAAGTCGCAATTTGGACACATTTTTATGATATTGTCGTCTTGACGCCGGCGCCGCGCGCCTTTTCTGTGTCTTTATAATGGTGTGTTGGTGTGTTAAGTCAAGAGCTGATAGATTTAGTTTGTGAAAATTTTTCCAAAATATTTTCAGACTTTTTTGATACGCATTTCTAAATCGTAATTCGAACGAACCGAAATTGACTATGGTTAGATGGGGTCTTCTGTTAAAAATCATTTCTGATCATCTCTTTAAAAGCGTAACTCTCCTTTTGAAATGTTATACGAGGTTAATTTGTATCAGGTATCGTCCTTATTGTCCTCGAAGAGAGTTAAGTGGAACGGTCAGACGATATATGGAGTTTATACCCCACGGTAACATTGTCTTAATGAGTTATATTAACAGTTACATTGCTGTGGGTCCCCCATGTATGAAAATGAAACCGATTCCCGGTGTCAGGTGGCTGCTTTTCACGCTCTCTGTCGCTTCGCATTTGTTTGCTAAGTAGGGTAAGTCCCTTGAAACCTGAGGTTGGGTTAGACGACGCAGCTTTTAACAAAGTAGCGACTCGTGTTATGTCAAACACGTTATGTATAAATTTAAACAAAGCTGTTGGTTTGTCACTCTTTTGTTTTGATATTGATGTTTGTGCCGAATCCGTATCAAAAATATCGGTGTTGATAATTTAGGTGGAATTTAAGCGGGACCTGGAAAGATGGCGAGGTCCAAAAAAACTTATAACTAATTTTTGTTGGTCCTATACTCTTGCCAGAGAATTAGGCTACTGTACCGAGCGATTCGGTTTGCGCGTCGCAATCAAATTTCTTTACGCAAGAAAAAACCTCAATAAACCTTAAATTTTTGCGAATCACTAAAAATTTTTAAAACATGAAAAAAAAAATGATAATAAGAAAGAGAGATACAGATAGAAAGACATACAGAGAGAGATCTAGAAGAGAGAGATGGATAGAGAGAGATGGGATAGAAAGAGAGGGATAGAGAGGGATAGGGATGGAGAGAGGGATAGGGATGGAGAGAGGGATAGAGAGAGGGATAGAGAGAGGGATAGAGAGAGGGATAGAGGGATAGAGAGGGATAGAGGGATAGAGAGGAATAGAGAGAGGGATAGAGAGAGGGATAGAGAAGGATAGAGAGAGGGATAGGATAGAGAGGTATAGAGATAGAGAGGGAAAGACAGAGGTAGAGAGGGCGTGATAGGAAGATAGTGAGAGAGAGATAGAGACAGAGGGACAGAGACAGAGAGAGGGACAGAGACAAAGAGAGGGACAGAGAGAGAGGGACAGAGAGAGGGGCAGAGAGAGGGGCAGAGAGAGAGGGACAGATGGATAAAGAGAGGGATAGAGAGAGAGGGATAGAGATAGAGAGAGAGATAGAGAGAGGAATAGAGAGAGGAATAGAGAAAGGTATAGAAGAGAGAGAGGGATGAAGAGAGGAATAGAGAGAGTAATAGAGAAAGGTATAGGAGAGAGGGATAGAGAGACAGAAGAATAGAGAGAGAGAAGAATAGAGAGAGAGGAAGAGAGAGAAGGATAGAGACAGGAGGAGAGAGAGAAAAGGATATAAAGATCGGGAGAAAATTAAAGTAAAGAGAAAACAGAATTATTTAGAAGAAGTAAATTGATAATTTTTGGGTCACCACATTAAATAAAAAAGCAAGAAGAAGAAATAGTAAGCCTTGGAAATGACAACAAATGCCAATATTAATAACTGTAAAACACTTTTATTGCGTTTGACTGAAGTATCCATAAAAATGGATTATCAAGAGTATTCAATGAATGTAAAATAAATTCAAAACGGATATTTTGAATTTATTTTACATTCATAGACAATATCACAACTTTATTGATAGTGCGAACGAATAGTTGTGCATTTTTAATGTAGCTTGTAGAGCATAGTATGTTAAACCGGAGTCTTGCGCTGCCAATCGAATTGACCGCTGAGGATGGTCATTAAAATATCTCAGGATGTTAACTTCGTTAGTTTCATTATTTGTCACATGCTTGGGTCGAATACTAGCAGATTTCACTCATCTAAATGGTAAAAAAATTGATTCTATTCATTGAAATTTCTGTCTGGTCATTACATGCAAATGAGGATACCTCTCACTGAACATACGGCAAGTTCTTTCAATAATCTTGTGACATTCTTCATGAATATAAAATAAGTTTAAAATATTCGTCTTTGAATACTCTTGATTTTCCATTTTCATGGATACTTCAGACAAACGCAATAAAAGTGGTTTACAGTTATTAATATTGGCATTTGTTATCATTTCCAAGGCTAACTATTTATTTATTAAATGTTGCAATTTCTCTTAACTTCATAAAAAAATCTTAATAACTCGAAAATTGTTGTAGATAGGTATAGGAAACGCTAATACAGATTGATGCAGAATGTAATTTTGCATTAGAAAATGAAAAAAAAGTTTGGGCATTGTATTTGAAAAAAAAACGAGTTTTATTGGTCTGAAGTTGTATTAAAAGAAAATTAAATTTTGGACACCCTGTAAGTAATGCATCGATTGCAAAAATTCCATAATGTACTACAAGGTTTCTTCTAGGCATGGTTTAAATTTAAGCGTTCTTTCTTCAAAAATGGCAGCGTTAGATAATATTAAGCATCACGCTGAAAATCAATTTTTTTTTTAAGAAAGTCCAAAAATCTAATAAACGACTGTGCTTAGGTATAGGAAATGCTAATAAAAGTCCTCTAAAATAACGTCTTTAATCCAAATACGCAATAAAAAATAGACCATTGTGATTGAAATAAAAAAGTAGACGTCAACTTCCGGTATTTCCGAAAGTGTCGCCATATTGAAAATATTTTCAATAAACAGATCATATGCCATTATGGTCATAACCAAAAATTCAGATCCATACCCTTTTTCGTTCTTCTTATATTTTTAAGTACTGGTCTTAATCAAACACCTTGAATAATAAACGGCTTTGAAGCCTTCCTTCATAGAACGAAGAAACAAAATTCGAAGAGTTTAAAATATTTGTGTATTTGACAAAACAAATCATGATCGCTAGTAATAGGTTTCATAAATTTCCCATAAAAAATTGGACTAATATCGGGCATACCTTTATTATCAATTTTATTTACCCTAACAAAGTTAACTATTTAAATTGAAACATTATCTAACAAAATCAGCAAATTTATGTTCTAAACTTTAGTAATTAATTCTTCACTGCAACATTTTTCCCAATCTCCAACTTTGAAAAAGCTTCGCCGTGGTTGTTTTGTCTTTCTCTTTCGCCAATGAGTTAATATTAACAGGGCACGCTTTTGCTGGGAAAGAATCAAAATAAGACTTGTCAGGGAATGTTAAAAAGGAAAGAAAACAGAAAGTGAGAGACGAACACAGTGTAATAATGCTGCTTCCAGCGTAAACGGGCTGCGTCTAAATACGTGACCCGCATGGCCAACTTCCCTTGCAAAAGATCGCATCAGTGGCCTCTAAAGATTCGAAAAGCAACGCCAATTTAAAAATCGTAAAACTTTCTTGAATAATCCTTATCCTCCATCCAGAGGGGGAAGGCAAAGGACTCAAGCGAAACACGATAATGATAATGATGAAATAATGCCAACGTGTGCCAAATGACGCCTTGTGCCATCAGAATTTTACTCGCATATGACTTGCATGTAGGTGTTACAAAGTGCATGACAAAATCGTTAGTTCTCTAATATTTTTCGTTTTTTTTAAAACAAAAACAATTTAATTTTCATAAAATACAAGCACTTCAAAGTAAATATGTAAATACATTATAAAAGTCAGGTTATTATTTTTCTAAAATTAAAAGCAAAATAAATATACCTAATGAGAAAATTTGCATTCATTCAACAATTTTTATTTCAACTTAATCATAATGGAACCGCCGCAGTTCTGACGCTTTGACAAAATCATTTTTCTTTTCAAAAATCGTACCAGCAGTGGTGTCAGAACCATCGAAGAATTTTTTTTATCAATGAATTTATTTGTATTCTTTTCTTTTTGCCCAGGTAATCTACTTGTTACCAAACTTTATGTGAGCTTCATAATGTGCTGTTGGTAATAGTGGTTTTATCATAATTTCTCAGCAGTGTTTGGACCAGTTTTTGACGAACCTAAGCAGAGATGTATACCTACACATGACAAATGGGTTCATCACTAGACACTAGGGATGAAAGAATACCCCAAACAATATAACCAGAGAGGTTCTCCGCCTCCGTAGAAGGCAAAGAAAGTCGCTTAGGTTGGAAAGATCATGAGGTCAGTTTTTGTGATCATGATGATCAAATGTTTAATTCAAAGGGCAAGGCTATACAAGGTGTTTCTTAAATATTGCAAAAAAATGCAAGTGGTAATTTCTTATCAAAAGCTAAGGGGGGTCTTTCATATACAATTTTTTCCTTAGCCGTCTCCTTTCGGAGTTACACCCCCCTAAAGGGGAGCGATAAAATTAGGTTTTTATTTTATGTCTCAAATTTGGATAAATGTAGGAGAATGATATTAGGTAGATGTTTTATACTTATTAAAAGGTTTCCCATAGTAATATTTTTTATCATCTCCCACCTTCACAGGGGGTAAAAAAGTGCGACCCTTGCTGTTTTTTTAATCAGAACTTTTTGGTGGGATAAAATTTTGCAATTAAAAAATCTTTTTTTAAAAGCTTGATTTATTTAGAAACTTTTTTTATTCTTTAGTTTTTCTCTTAAAATCTACCGTTTTTGAGTAAAAAATAAAATAAGTAAACATGCACCATCAAATATTCCAATATAAAACAAATCATTTTGGTGGTTGCCATGGTTTGTATATGTTCATGTTGGGTAGAATTGATAGGCGTCTTATCATTGTCGCCCCGTAAACGCCAAAATGTATTACACCCGTCACTTCTACTAATTTTTTTGTAATTTTTGACCCGCTAAATATGGTAGAAGAACAAAGACGGAACACTGACGCAATGCATGTGTGTAGTCACTAGTCACATAAAAATTGCTAGTAGTTTGTGATTTAAATGAGATTGTTTAAAAATCAAATTATAGTCCTTTATACGAGCTGAACGAGCAATAAAATTTAATATCGAAATTTGGATATAAAATTTATTATGCGAGTTATAAAGGTTTGTAGCTGTAAAATTCATAAATGCAATTTAACTTCATTTTTCGGTTGGTTGCAGAATGCAGATTATAATCTTTTTATCTCAAAAAAGCCGGACGTATTCTGCTCGGCGATTGTTTCAAAAAATAGCAGTGTCCTGTACAATGACCGTTGAAAGGGGATTTGGAGGAAGTAGTCACCGCCACCTATCGCGCGAAATCGCGCAGGAATTAAAGTAGGCTTGTAATTTATGATACCACAGATAATACTGCTATATCCGTATAGTACGCACCAGCAAAAATACGAGCGGCTATTCAAGTAAATGTGCATCTGGAAGATGCACTTACAGAATAGTGCATCAGTGATTGTATAAACAAACACAAATAAGTGCACAACGTAAATTCGGTATTAGTCATTTTGACAATTTTTGTCAAAACGATGTTTGATAATTTGACTTGTGATTAAGCGTTAATATAACGTTTGGTGTGTAGCTAGTAGCTTGTGACGGTCAGTTTGTACAGCTACTCAATAGGAATATCAACAAAATTATCGTAGAACTTGTCTAATTCCCTAGCAAACAATTTAGAGCAGTCTTCCAAAGTAGACTTATCATAATTATTATACAGTGTGTCCAAAAAGTAACGTAACGGATCAATATCTCGTCTCGTGACAACTTTATAAAAAAAAGTTTTATACAAAAGTTGTTTGTGGTAATTTACTACATAACCTTAAATTATTTTCAACTATACACAGTGTTTTGTTATTGCGCACCGATACGTCACTAGGTTTTTTTAAATGGAACACCCAGTATATTTTATGATTTTTAGATGTAAAATTGAATTCTCTTTCAAAAACATGTAGGTTTTATGTATCTAAATTCAGTCGTTTTTGAGTTATTTAAGTTTTTATGAAAATTTTGACAGAACAGGAGTCTAAAAAAATAATGATATTCCATAACTTGGCTATGTGAGAACAAATTCCTTCGAAGCTTTGTTCGACAATAGTGTCATAGTGATTGCTGACTAGTTAAAATTTTAAAATAATACAGAGGGTGTTTTTTATGCTGGGTCCAGTTGGGTAAACTTCAAACACGGTTAAATCAATTATTTTAAATTGAACGCCCTATATATTTTTACATATTATTATCGAAAATTTAATTATCTTAAAAAATTTGTTAAAGGTCTATTATGTCTAAAATTGATATTTCTCGAGTTATTGCGGTTTCATGTTAATTAATGGCTACAAACAAAATATTTAATAGAAATTAATTAGTAGGTTTTGGAAATATCTCGATAATTTGTTTTAAATATCAAGTAAAGTTTAGTTTTCATCTTAAGCGATATTTTTTACCTGATTATAAATTAGTGTAATAAAAATCAATAAAATCGAAATTGTTTAATCTACATAAAAGAGGTGGATAGGAAGGCGATGTACAATTGAATGGCCACCACGCTTTCTAGATTTGTCACCTTTGGACTACTTTTTGTGGGGATACCTCAAAAATGACGTATATAGAGCAAAATCAGAAAATTTAGATGATCTTAGAATTCGAATAATAGTGACAACCGAACAGATTTCAGGAGAAGTGGCGGAATGTCATATCAACTTTTTATAATAGGCTTGCGTACTGTCAAGTAAAAGAATAAATACAATTCGAACACCTTATTAAATAATAAAATAACATTTTTAACATTGTTTATTAAACTAAATAAATAAGTGTTTTCGCCCTGCACCTTTTAATTGGGTAAACTTAGCAACATGCGGTTTTCACAATTCAATTTGTAATTTAATATAGTATCATAAAAATGATTTATTTACGAAAATAGTTCGAAATGAGCAATTACAAAATTGTATATTTTAATGAATATATGACTAATCGAAGTCATGTTAGACAAAATGTCCTGTTTATAAGAGCAGTCGATAGTTAATATTGATAATATTATTAGTTCTTAAATGCTAGGGGTGCAATTTTAGGTATATTCACATTGGCCTAAAAAGGGAAACTCTTTTATGTAGATTAAACAATTTTGATTATATTGTTTTTTATTAAACTAATTTGTAATCAGGTAAAAAATATCGCTTAAGATGAAAACTAAACTTTACTTGATATTTAAAACAAATTATCGAGATATTTCCGAAACCTACTAATTAATTTCTATTAAATATTTTGTTTGTAGCCATTAATTAACATGAAACCGCAATAACTCGAGAAATATCAATTTTAGACATAATAGACGTTTAACAAATTTTAAAGATAATTAAATTTTCGATAATAATATGTAAAAATATATAGGGCGTTCAATTTAAAATAATTGATTAACCCGTGTTTGAAGTTTAACCAATTGGACCCAGCATAAAAAACACCCTGTGTATTATTTTAAAATTTTAACTAGTCAGCAATCACTATGACACACTATTGTCGAACAAAGCTTCGAAGGAATTTGTTCTCACATAGCCAAGTTGTGAAATATCATTATTTTTTTAGACTCCTGTTTCTGTCAAAATTTTCATAAAAACTTAAATAACTCAAAAACGACTGAATTTAGATACATAAAACCTACATGTTTTTGAAAGAGAATCAATTTTACATATAAAAATCATAAAATATACTGGGTGTTCCATTTAAAAAAACCTAGTGACGTATCGGTGCGCAATAACAAAACACTGTGTATAGTAGAAAATAATTTAAGGTTATGTAGTAAATTACTACAAACAACTTTTGTATAAAACTTTTTTTTGTAAAGTTGTCACGAGACGAGATATTGATCCGTTACGTTACTTTTTGGACACTCTGTATAAAGATGAATTTTGTATTATTTATTTTGTCATAAACCCTTCTACTGCCAGGTGTAAGATTTATGCGTTGTGTTGAGCTGACTTTTTTTCACGTCGTTTTGTCTTGTGCTAGCTTTTTTTATCTATTTTCATTAGATTTTTTTTTTCGTTACTGCTTTTTAACTTCGTCTTGCCAGATTTTTCTCGGTCTGCTTCTTTTGTGTTTTCCTGTGGCCTTCCTTCAGAGGCTTTTTTGGTTAACCTCTCTTCCTTCATTCTATAAATGTGACCCAACCATCCCAGCTGTTTCTCCTGGCTTTTTATTTCAACTGATTTTATCTATAATTGTTATAAATATAAATCATATGATTTACTTCTGATTCGATTTTCGTTGGGTTTTCCTTGGATGTTTCTTAGAAAACCCATTTCTGCTGCATTTTTACACGGCTACTATTTTTGTTTGTGATTGTCCACGTTTTACTTTCTTATAAAAGTGCTAGAGTTAAACCTTTTTGCCACTTCCACCTTTATTCGTTTTGGGATGTCTCTATCTCCAAAAAATGTTCTTAAACTATTAAATATTCTTCCTACATTTCCTGTTCTTTCGCTTATTTCCTTGTCCATTTCTCAATTTTTATCGAAGATTACTCCTAAATATTTAAAGCTTTCTACCTGGTCCAACCTAAGCCCATCTAAAGTGATGTTATACCCTTTGTTCTCTGTTGTAACGATCATGGTCTTAGTTTTGTCTGTATTGATTATCATATTGATTTTTTCCAATTCTTGGTTTAGTTAGAGTTTCTAGATTATGTTGTAGTTTTTTTTTTTGTATTTCCGCAACTATGACAATGAATTAAAGAACATTTTAGTAGAAAAAATAGATTCTTAAAATTTTCTTAATATACAAATATAAATTTGGCTTCTGTTTAAATAATAAACTGGTGTGGCCACCAAATGACTTTCGCCATTTTATAGAAAATTATTAATATTGGGGGACGGACTACCTGCGAAGCCATGTGCACACCCTGCCGGCTCTGGTAGAAACTTTTCAATTGTTTCGTAGTGTATTAACAGTTCAAATTCTGCATACAATATTGCGAAAAGATGTCACCAAGAGTTTGTGGATTTTTGTAACACATATATTATGAAAGTGCATATTTCCAGAATCACAAAAAAAATTTCTTTTTAACGAAGATACGGCATAATATGTGTATGAATCAAAGATTATAAGTTTGCTATTGAGCCCTCTTTTTTCATATCAATTTTTATTACACGCTCTCCCAATCCTCTTGTCCTGCCAAAACACTCTACTTCCTTCAATTTCATAAGCGTCCTTGAAATAAGTGTAATATTTTAAAACTGTATAATATTTTGTTAGTACCTTTTTTCATGAATTTCGTGTAAAAGTGACAGTATAAGCAACGTTAGGATGGGCAGTTGTCACAGCATAATTCCAAGGTACTTCAGATTTTTGTCAATAGGCGTTTTGTAATTTTCTCAATTTTCCGTTATTGGAAAACTTCTTCTTCTTCTTTTACTAAACCTTATGCCTCACGGCGTCGGCTTTTGGTGGTTCTCCACCCAGCTTTTCCAGATCTTTTTGTCTGCCGTCATCGCTCTCAACTCCCCAACTGTTTTCCCTCTTTCACGGGCTATTTGTTCTATCCTGTTTTCCATGTTAGCTGTTGGCCTTCCTACCCGCCTTTTCCCATACCTCCTACTTTCTGTTATTTTTTTTGTCATAGATTCTGGCGGCATCCTCTGCACGTGTCCGTACCATTTTAATTGTTTTTCTTCGATATTCTGGGTTATTTGTTTTTGTTGTAGGTTATTCTGGATGTCTTTATTTTTGCACTTATCTCTTTTTGTTTTTCCCGCTATTTTTCTTAAGAATCTCATTTCTGCTGCCGTTATTCTTTTCTTATGTTTAGATGTTAGTGGCCATGTTTCACTACCATACAGCATAGTTGGAATTACGACCGTGTTGTATATTCTGGTTTTTGTTTGTGCACTAATTTCTTTTTTCCCAAGGATAGTTTTGTTTAGTTGGTAGTAAATTCTCGTGCTTTTTCTGGTTCTGTTTAGGATTTCTGCGTCAATTTTCCCATCTTCGCTAATTTTCGTTCCTAAGTACTCTATTGTCGAGACTTGCTTCAGTACGTCGTCTCCGCATTTGATGTTTTGCTGGTCATCATCGTTTATTTTCATTATTTTTGTTTTCCCTGTGTTTATTTCCATTCCCATTTGTTGTATCGTTTCGTTCCACTGGTTCAAGGATTTTTGTATGTCTTCTCTATTTTCCCCCACTATTATTATATCGTCTGCATATAGTAGGCACTGTATCTGGATTGGCCAAAGATCTTTGAATCAGACTGTTACTTTCGGCGTATTTTTTTTACAGGTCTTCAGTATTTTGTCCATATAAATATTGAATAATAGGGGGCTTAGGCTATCACCCTGTTTGATTCCTCTTTGTAGTGTAAATTTTCTGGAGCTTTTGCCTTTTATTCGTACTTCCGCTATAACTTTTCTGTATACACTTTTTCTGGCCTTGGTGAGTTTTTCCGTGACCTTCAGTTCTTCTAAGCAGTTCCACAATCTTTCTCTTGGTACTGTGTCGAATGCTGCTTTCAGGTCCACGAATGCTAAATATAGTTTTTTCCGTTGTTCGTTTGCTCTTTCAGTTAGTTTTCTAACTACACTTATGTGATCTTGCGTTTGTTTTCCTTTCATAAAGGCCGCCTGCTCTACTTCCATTTTCTTCTCCACTTCATTTCTTAGTTTCCTCTCAAGTATTTTAGTGTACATTTTATACAAGGTTGAGGCTAGGCATATCGCTCTATAGTTTTCGCATTTACTTTTGTTTCCTTTTTTGTATAGCGGTATAATTAAATTTTTCTCCCAGTCTTCGGGTATCTTATTTTCTGTCCATGCTTTACGGAACAGCCTTGTTAGCCATTTTTCCATTGCTTCCCCTCCCTATTTTATTAATTCTGGCACTATTTCATCACTCCCTGCTGCCTTGCCTGCTTGGAAAACTAAGAATTAATATTAATTACATTTATAGATAAAGAGTTTTTTTCTCTAGAAAAAACGTATTCGCAATTTTTTGTAAAATAATTAGGGGAAATAATATACGACTTTAAAAATGTTACCATTGAAATTGCTATGTTGCGTGATCCAAGTCTACCTACACCCTGTATGTTTTACTATTCCTGTTGTTTTAATAAATACTTTTGCTTTCGATTTCCAATTTTCTTTGCGTCCTCTCTTTAAATATTTTGCGCCCCACATGATGATCACTGACATAGTCTATGTAAAAATCACGAAATTTTTAATTTCTATAGCAGATAAACAAAAAGCGCTTAAAATATCTGAGACTAGTAATAATAAAACGAAGTTATCTCGAAAAACATAGTCCTAGAGTCCTAAATCAGATTTACCTACACATCTTTTAAATAATGTTCCTAGTTGATTGTGACGGACTTTTGCCGCATCATACGCTGTGTGCATCATACACAAAAGGCACTAAATACAAAGGAGGTAACAGAATGCGTTAGCAATGCTCACGCCATGTGATTTACTTGCGATATATTCTCACATGAGCTTTTTAAATTAATTTTCAAATCCTTATCATCGGTGTATCTAATTGCCCTATTTAATGAACCAAAGCTGGCGTATAATAAGCCACAGCACGATTAAATCTGTGGAAAGTATCCCTATTTACGAGAACAATTAATTAAAATAGTTGTGAATAATAATTCGCTCTTTTATATCTATACTTTATCGATATTCCTTTTTGACCGATTCGCGTAACTTCCAAAATCAAAAAAATCATGGATGGCATTAATGTTTCCTGATTTTCTGGGTTATTTATTTAAAAAAAAGTTAAGCGATATCGCATTAGAAAGAGGGAAAAAAGCAGATTTAACTCTTCCAAAGAAAAAATAAAATTAGGGATAATATCTCAAAAATGGAAAGCGATTAAAACTGTCTAAAATAATTGTTACATTCTACACTAAAAAGTAGCAAGAGGAAGTACAAATAAAATTGATCTAATGAATAAGACAAAAAAAGTTATCAGAGAAGTAAGAAATTCAACATTTTCATATTTTGTTTGAAGTACCTACTAGGAATTTTGTACTTTATTTTACATAAAAATTGATCTAATAATTAAGACAAAAAGTAATGAGAAAAAGAAATCTGCTTTTTCATATTTTCTGCTATAACTTCTGAAGTACGAAGAATTTTACATTTTCAAAAATATATTGTAGCTTATACTTGATAATTCATCAAATTTAAGCAAACCTGTATCTCTTATAATAAGCGAGATCCCCATGCTGGAAATTTTATCTGGGACACTCTGTATATAAAAACATGTTGATGAAAGATCTTAAATATAAAATCTATCATGCTTTTTTGGGTCTAAAGTAACATATTTAATTATTGCTTAGGCGTTTTGTACAGCTTCACTCCAAATAATATGATACAAAATAAAGTTTTCAAGATACTCTTTTGTACAAATTATTTAAAAGCTACCATCGACGTGTTTACTATGTTAAAAATTCATAGTGTAAAAAGTTTTGTAAAAAATGAACTCCCTAAAAATATTTACAAAATAATTTAAAAAAAAGGAAAAATCGAATGTAATCACAAAAAAAAACTGTTCTTTGCTTGAATATCAAACACGAAGTGTTTAGTGTTTTATTTGTACCCTGTTTTTTTTATCATTAGCCTAAATAATCATATTGCTTTGAGTTTAAAAACTTTTAATGGCTTACCTGATTTTTTAAAATTTGTTTTCTTATACTTTGCTCATTCTGTACATCTGTTGGTTGATAAGAAAATCAAAATAAATTGTTGGATGGTTTTTTACAACAACTTCGGTACCAGAGTAGGCTGCTTTGAAGTTGGTAATTAAATTTGTTTTTGGGTATGACACAACAAATTATATAATTCGTTGTTTTTCATGTAACTTTGTAAGAATTTTGTTGGTGTTTTTATTATAAAGAAAATAAATATATTATACAGGATGTTTCCTTTCGGAGTTACACCCCCCTAAAGAGGAGCGGTAAAATTAGGTTTTTAATTTTTTCTCAAATTTGGATAGAAAGGTCTGTAGGAGAATGAAATTTGGTAGATGTTTTGTACTTATTAAAAGGATTCCCATAGTAATATTTTCAATTATCTCCCACCTTTACAAGGGGCTGAAAAGTGCGACCCCTTTTGTTTTTATATCAGAACTTTTTGGAGGCTTAAATTTTTTTATTTGGAAGCTTGATTTATTTAAAAACTTTTTTATTCTTTACTTTTTGTGCAAATCAATAGTTTTTGATAAAAAAATAAAATAAGTGAAAAAGAACCATTAAAAATTCTAAAATAAACAATTTCATTTTGGTGGTTACCGTGGGTTGTTAAAGTTCATGTTGAGTAGAATTGACAGGTGTCCATGGTAACCACCAAAATGAATCGTTTTATTTTAGAGTATTTACTGCATATTTGATTTAATGGTTCAAGTTCACTTATTTTATTTTTTACTCAAAAACTGTAGGTTTTGCAGGCAAAGCTAGAGAATAAAAAAAGTTTCTAAATAAATCATGCTTTCAAAGTAATTTTTTTTAATTGTAAAATTTTAAGTCTCCCTATATGTCTGATAAAAAAAAAAGCCAAACGGGGTCGCACTATTCAGCCCCTTGTAAAGGTGGAAGATGATTAAAATTACAAATATGGAAAATCTTTCAATAAGTACAAAACATGTACCAAAGGACATTCTCCTACACATCTCCAAATGTAAGTATATAAAATAAAAACCTAATTTTACTGATCCTCTTAAGGTGGGTGTAGCTCCCAAAGGAGACGTCTAAGGGAAAAAATTATATAGAAGTCCCCCATTAATTTTCGATAAGGAATTACATCCCGAATATTTAAGGAACATCCTGTATAATTAAAATATTTCAATAGTTAAAAAAAAATAGAGACAAGCAGTCAGATTTAAAATTCGAAGTGAAACGGTCAAAAAGGGTTTATTTATGTTAGAAAATAGAAAAAATGCCCCGATACTTTAATACAAATTTTTATTTTACCCCTTTTGATGTGAATGTTTAAGTTACTTGGGAATTAGGCAAATTTAAAACAAGATTATAGTTTATTTCAGGGACTAAAAACGAAAAAAACTCCGTTCGTTTCTGTTCGGAACGAAAACGAAATATATCGTTTTCGTTGTTTTCGTTCTAACCGAAAAAACTCTTTTTTCGTTTTCGTGAACCGAAATAATAACGGTTAAAACCGGTTTTACAATATTTTTTTGTCATTAAAAAATCAATTTTTTTTCTAGTCACCACAACCCTCTATAAATACGATAACAATATTTGAGTCTCAACTAAAATATAAACGATGACGATGGGGTTTGATGCTCACGGACAGCATATTTTAGACTGGCGAACCATCGCCATATTAAATTTACCAAATCGTTAAACACTTTAACATTTAACCATTTTATTAAGTTTTACACCCGTAAGGTGCAAAAACACAACGTGATTAGGTTAAATTAGACACACAATCTTTATCTAAAAATATGAAAATATAGTAGGTGCTGTTTTAAATTTGTTTTAGTACTAAAAATCTATGCATTTGAATTAAATAAGATCTTGCTGTAATTATTTAAAAAGACAAAAGAATGAATTCAAGTGGATAATTTACTAAATGTTATAAATAAAAAAGATATTAAAAAAAACTTATATTAACTCGAAATTTACTTTAACTTTATAGTTTGTACATACCATACAATATACATTTTCACATTCCGTTAAATCTTACTAGCAACACATCTTCCAATAAATCTTCTTTTACATTAGTCCTTTTCGAAGTAAGAATAAATTTTACTATTATTATGTCTAAACGCAAATAAAACATACACATTGATAATATATATCAAGGGTATATTCTATATTGATGATCTAAAAAACAAATTAGAAATAGAGAATATCTGTACCGTTAATTGTGTTACGCGAAATTGCAAGTATAAACAATAAAGTTGTTAATACGTATTCACGTAAATATATGGAGAAAAGTGAAGCTCACTTATTTCAAGTGAGATTTTTTACTGCCTGGTGGAGTCTCCCTATCACAGAAGGTAAATTCGCGTTTGTGTTTAACAAATAAAATTGAAATAGCGACAAAACCGGTTAAAACCGGTTAAAACCGGTTTTGGAAAATATTTATTTCGTTTTCGTTCTTGAACGAAAAATAATAATTTCGTTTTCGTTCCTAAAAAAATTTCGGTTAATTTCGTTTAACGTTTTCGTTTTCGTTCCGTTCTCAGTCCCTGGTAATTATTAGTGTATTAATTGCGATAAACTACTTAATTTAAACAGAAGTAATTACTGAAATCAAAGTGTCTCCTCCAGATTTTGTTTGTATAAATTATCTATATTGCACTTTAAATCATCTAATTTCTGTTTTGATCGTACTAAATATATGGAGAAAAGTGAAGCTCACTTATTTCAAGTGAGATTTTTTACTGCCTGGTGGAGTCTCCCTATCACAGAAGGTAAATTCGCGTTTGTGTTTAACAAATAAAATTGAAATAGCGACAAAACCGGTTAAAACCGGTTAAAACCGGTTTTGGAAAATATTTATTTCGTTTTCGTTCTTGAACGAAAAATAATAATTTCGTTTTCGTTCCTAAAAAAATTTCGGTTAATTTCGTTTAACGTTTTCGTTTTCGTTCCGTTCTCAGTCCCTGGTAATTATTAGTGTATTAATTGCGATAAACTACTTAATTTAAACAGAAGTAATTACTGAAATCAAAGTGTCTCCTCCAGATTTTGTTTGTATAAATTATCTATATTGCACTTTAAATCATCTAATTTCTGTTTTGATCGTACTAAATATATGGAGAAAAGTGAAGCTCGCTTATTTCAAGTGAGATTTTTTACTGCCTGGTGGAGTCTCCCTATCACAGAAGGTAAATTCGCGTTTGTGTTTAACAAATAAAATTGAAATAGCGACAAAACCGGTTAAAACCGGTTAAAACCGGTTTTGGAAAATATTTATTTCGTTTTCGTTCTTGAACGAAAAATAATAATTTCGTTTTCGTTCCTAAAAAAATTTCGGTTAATTTCGTTTAACGTTTTCGTTTTCGTTCCGTTCTCAGTCCCTGGTAATTATTAGTGTATTAATTGCGATAAACTACTTAATTTAAACAGAAGTAATTACTGAAATCAAAGTGTCTCCTCCAGATTTTGTTTGTATAAATTATCTATATTGCACTTTAAATCATCTAATTTCTGTTTTGATCGTACTAAATATATGGAGAAAAGTGAAGCTCACTTATTTCAAGTGAGATTTTTTACTGCCTCGTGGAGTCTCCCCAGCACAGAAGGTAAATTCGCGTTTGTGTTTAACAAATAAAATTGAAATAGAGACAAAACCGGTTGAAACCGGTTAAAACCGGTTAAAACCGGTTAAAACCGGTTAAAACCGGTTTTGGAAAATATTTATTTCGTTTTCGTTCTTGAACGAAAAATAATAATTTCGTTTTCGGTTTCGTTTTCGTTCTTAAAAAAATTACGGTTAATTTCGTTTAACGTTTTCGTTTTCGATCCGTTCTCAGTCCTTGGTTTATTTGGTGGTTATCCTGCGTTAAATCACCTTAATTTGAAGGGATAATGTTATAACTTTTAGACGTAGAGAGCTATTGATAGACTGAAGAGTTTATAAGCAGTTCCTTTAATTTTAGTAAAAAGGCTGCTTGAACATAAATTTCACCATTTGTTAAAAGTAATTTCTCACGACGCCGCGATAGTCCCAGGAAAATTTGCTTAACCAAATTGTATTCGACAAGCCAAACAGAGCGCCCGGAAAATATGTGTTATTATAAGAAATTAATTTTAACAACGTTCCGAAACAGACAAATGCAGTAAATCACGGTATTGTGTGAAGTTTGCACATTTTCAATCCATCTCAGACAATATCGGGAAAAGTTTAGCCCATTTGCTAATTACTCTTGATTTAACCCTTCGGCTCATTGTCGATGAGAGGGCGCTGGGGTTACTAATGACGCTGCGCCTTTGTTTCACTCCGCGATTAAACGGCGCTGACTTTGTTTGCTTTAAATTTGATCTTTTTTGTCTCACTTCGAACTTTGCTGCACTAACTCGGAATTGCCGTCTTGACATTTCTTTTTCTTCGAATGATTTATTTTGTTAACATAGAGCCGGGGACGTGTTGGAGACTCGACAAGACTAATGAACTGTTTAAATTTTCGGCTAACTTGGTTCGGTCAATGAAAAGGTACAACTGTATTGGACAGATGTTTACGTTTTTGAGAGTGCCGTTATTGTGTAAGGTGTATAGATTTTGCGATGAACTAAGTTATCGCTTGGTTGCGTTTGTAAAGTTGCATTGTGTGAGGCTGAAGAGGGTTATGCCAGGGATTGCTCAAGATTACAGGGTTTTTGTTGAGGTCGTTACACATTTTTAAAGAATTTTGAATAATACTTATCTCAACAGACACATTTTTAGCAGCTCATATAAAGACTGATTCAAATTCAAGAGCAACCATTCGTATCTTGAGTGGTCATTACCACCAGATTGAGCATAGGTTTAAACCTAGAATATTTGCTAAATTTGATGCTGATTAATAGAGTAATATAAATATATATAACAGTCCAGCCTGACTCTGTCTGTATCAGCGGCGTGCGGTCCATGGATGCGTTGGATGCGGCGCATCCCCTAAAATTCACGTCAAGAATTTTTTTTTCCGTATCATATTTGAATTTCGTGTAGTTTTATTTCGCTTTGATTTTATTTTTTGTTACGTGATAATTTTATTTATTATATACGATGTTTTGCCTGCTCGAAAATTTGCGTTATATAATCTACATCCAGCGAGCGGCTGACTAAATGTGTGCGATGCACAGCGTTAGCGATTGTGAGCCCGACTGAGGGATGCGTTTCTGATTGTGGATTCGAAATTTGCGTTCTTGGCGCATGCGCACTGCGATGCAGTCCCTAGTCTATTGCCCGCATCGTTGCTTTACTTAACAGCTATGGGAAGCGATTACTCTCATGGTTCCTCTGTGTGGGGCAACTGTAATATGGTAGGGCAGCCGCACTCGATTGATATTACCGCACGCTACAAAATAATCATTTCCGTTGTAAATTGATTTTTGTTTACTTTCTTTAAATCAAGCTTCTTCTATTTAAATAAGCTTAACTTTATTTTTAGTGCACTGTTTCGCTATTTAGAATTTTGATTATTATTTAATACGACCCATAATATGGATGAAACTGTGGTTAATAATAATTGCAATTTTTGATTGAAAATTTAAAGAATATGGAATTTTCCGGATTTTCTATTACAATCACTTTAGGCAACTTATAGAAAATACTTTGATTTTATGAAGTTAAAAAGTCAATTAGTTTACTTGTACTCGACTCCCGACTTTCATTTAAAATCTATAAATTGCATAAAAGAATTAATTGTGAAAGATGAGCTAAAAGATGTTTTGACAGAAGTATTTAAATTAATACAATTAATTTGCACTATACCTTCCACGAGCGCATCGGCTGAACGATCGTTTTCGACAATGAAAAGAATAAAAACATTCACCAGAAGCAGCCAAAATGACGATAGACTGTCTGCTCTCGCTTTAATATCAATTGAAAAAAAATTGTTGCTAAATATGAAAAATGAAAAAAGATTGTATGATGTTGCTATAGACGAATTTTGTAAAAAAGATCGTAGAATAAAATTAATTTAAAAAAAAAAAAATGTTCGTTTTTTTGGACAGCATCCCCTGGTTGAAAAGTCACCGCACGCCACTGGTCTGTATCTATCTATCTGTGACTCTGTGACTCTATAACGCATGAATATAGCTACGGGTTGACTTATGTCATACTTGACAATCATCATGAGGTTATGTTATTATAGTAATCTGTAATGTTATTATAGTAATCTGTAATTTTATTATAGTTATCTGTAACGCGGGTTGACTTATGTCATACTTGACATCTCGTCCTAGGACGGGCTAAGTGCTAGTTGAAACATAATATTTCAAACATCTGCAAAATTTGTCATTAAAATTAAAAATATATGAAAAATAACAGTATTTTTTAACCTCGAAATACAAAATTTCAACTTTGATAGTGAAAAATTTAAAAAGAAAAAATAATTGTTTTTCAGTTTATTGGGATCTTTTAGGAACTTTGCAGAACATGACTACTTTCAGTGTAGATTCTTGCTAAATTAACGAACCTTCTATCTAACTATCTCCATCTTCTTTAGGTACCTACGTGAAAACATATACCTTGTGTATTATTAGATTATATAATTATGCTTTTAAGTTTATTTATTTATTATATTCATTATTTTTACAGACAAGATTGTTAAACGAATTTTTAAAAAACATAAACTATTGAACACTGGAATTGAATACAGAAATTTAGAACAAATTAAATTGAATAGCCTATTAGGTATACAGGGTATTTCTTAAATATTGCGAAAAAAATCAGGAGGTGATTCCTTATCGAAAGTTAAAGCTGGTCCTTGATATAAATTTTTTTCCTTAGACGTCTCCTTTCGGAGTTACACCCCCTAAAAGGGAGCGGTAAAATTAGGTTTATATTTTATTTCTCAAATTCGGATAAATGTAGGAGAATGATATTTGGTAGATAATTTATAATTATTAAAAGGTTTCCCTTAGTAATATTTTCAATCATCTCCCACATTCACAGGGGGCTGAAAGTGCGACCCCTGTTGTTTTTTTATCGGAACTTAATACGTAATGATTTTTGTTCACTTAATTTATTTTTTACTTAAAAACAGTAGGTTTTAAGAGAAAACTACAGATAAAAAAAAGTTTCCAAATAAATCAAGCGTCCAAAAAAGAAAACTTAATTGCAAAATTTCAACCCACCAAAAAGTTCTGATAAAAAAACAACAGGGGTCGCACTTTTCAGCCCTCTGTGAAGGTGGGAGATGATTAAAAATATTACTATGGGAAACCTTTCAATAAGTACAAAACATCTACCAAATATCATTCTCCTACATTTATCCAAATTTGAGAAATAAAATAAAAACCTAATTTTACCGCTCCCCTTTAGTGCGGTGTAACTCCAAAAGGAGACGTCTAAGGAAAAAAATTTATATGAAAGACCCTCTTAATTTTTGATTAGGAATCACCTCCCGATTTTTTTTGCAATGCTTAAAAAACATCCTGTATGTTATATTTTTAAGTGTACCTATTTATTTATTACATTTATATTTTTTTGGACAAGATTGTTAAATCAATTAAAGAAAAACATTAACAAGTAAATTAAATTGAGTATGCAGATGATGTGGTAGGTACTAATGG
The DNA here is from genome assembly GCA_947652605.1 of Elmis aenea. Taxonomy (NCBI): domain Eukaryota; kingdom Metazoa; phylum Arthropoda; class Insecta; order Coleoptera; family Elmidae; genus Elmis; species Elmis aenea. Next base: position 33,813,193 of record OX393582.1, read on the forward strand.
TAAATACTAAAAATAAAATGCAAAAGTTAGTTAACGCATGGACCAAAGAAATTGAGGACATGAAAATGGAAGTGAACATAAATAAAACAAAAACTATAATCGTAAACGAAAAACAGAAAGACAATCTGAACAAGAAAAGTAAATGTAAAAACAATATACTGGAAAGAGTAACAACTTACGAATACTTGGGAAGCATAATAACAGAGGATAGAAAAGTAGATACCGAATTAACAAATAGAGCGAACAAATCAACAAAAAATATTACTTATTAAACAAAACAATACTGAGACACAAAGATATTGACATAAAGGTGTAAATGTAAATCCATAATAACCTATGCATCCGAAAATTGGACGCTACGGAAAAAATACGAAGCTAAAATTAATACTATCCAAATGAAACACCTTAGAACGATTTCGGGGAAAACTAAATGGGACAGAATAAAAAACGAAAACATTAAAGAAATAACAGAACACGAAGTAATAATAGAAAAAATAAAAAAGAAACAACTAAACTGGTATGGCCATATAGGTACTAAGAATGAAACCTGAAAGAATCACAAGAAAATTAATGAAAATTGGAAAAACATTCAAAAAACAAGAAGGAAATGCATAGACCAAATAAGGGAAATAGAGTTAGAAAAAAGAAAAACTGTAGAAGAAATGAGAACACTAGCAAGTGACAGAAGGGCATGGAGGAAATGGACTCAGGACACGAAACCCTCCTCTGACGCTTGAAAAGGCAAAAGAGTTTGAGAATAAGAAGAAGGAGAGGTTTATCGAGGCAAATTCTTAGAAAATTTTGTTTCAATTGTTGTGGGCAGTGACAAGTTTAAATTTGTTTATTCCTACATACATTTTGGGAGAGGCCGATTATCTTTTTTTATGGTTGACTCAATTATTTTAGAAATTCATTTACTTTGGTAAGTAATAACACTGTAATACATCATTTAGCCATTAATCAAGGTCGCGTCTAGAGCTTTTCTAGCCCTAGGCATACACATGAAAGTCGGAACCCTTCTTATATAAAAAAGAATGAGGGTGAAATTTGTTTAAAAATCTTAATATTTGAAATTGTGTTAATGAGTGTACCGGTGAAAATATTGGCAAGAGTAATAAAAAAACATGTAAAACAGTAGAAAAAAACCCAATATGGCATTAGACATGGAAAGAGCACACCAGAGTCACAGGACCCACTTTATTATTACTGCGGAAGTGGTTCACTTTCAGGTTTCTGTACTGCGACCTATTGGTCTATTGTACCATTTTGTGATAGCCCCTTACATGAGAGCCTGTGTTTTTTAAAAACTGCAGGATTTGCTTTAGGGGTGTTTTTCCAAACTTCTCTTGGTTGGTTTGTTCCATTCCTAGAAGTCTACGCTGCGCGCTGATAGGTTTTGAATCCTTCACACTGGCATAGCACGTGAAGAAAACTTTCTTCTTCTCCACCACACCCTCTGCATGTATCGGTCTCTGAGAGCTCAGGGTTTTTTAAGCCGACGGTGTCCTACGATGTCTTGTGGCTGCTCTAATGTCAGCTCTGCTCATCTTGAGCATTTCTTCTGTCTTTTCCTTAAAGACATTTAACAGAATAGTTTTAGAATTGGCTTGTCCTGCAACTTTTTTCCAATAAGCATTGTTTTGACCCAGTTTACTAAAACAAACAATTGCAAAAGTTTGCATTTCGCAATGAGTTTCGTCAAAAACTATCTTAGAATTTATTTTACCATTAACTTTTAATCACAAATGAAGTACAGGGTGGGCAAATTTCGATGTTTTCATGGGGAATCTCGGTAATTATAAGAGGTATCGAATTTCAAATAAAAAAAAAAAATAATCTACGCCACTGCATTCTCATCAAAAAAGTGCCTGTAGAACGTCAAAATTATTTTTGTTTATTTTCATAAACAAGCGAGATATAGTCATAAAACGAAAAGTCGAAAAATCGAGTTATCGATGATAACTCGAAAACAAAAGACGATAACCAATTTTAGTTTTCACCATTAAGTTTTTCTTGAAAAAAGAGATCGAGGAAGCGGAGTCCGTTTTTCGATACATCTTATAGTTACCGAGATTCCCTATGAAAACATCGAAATTTGCCCACCCTGTAGACGTACAGGGTATTAAATTATTTTATCTTACTACTAAACTAGAAAGATGGTAATTAATAAATATATTATTTTGATGCAGATGGGGTTTGTAATGTTTACGCAGTTATTTCTAAGAAATGTGAAATTATCAAATTATTTATACGGGTGAGGCATCACTTATGACACCCCCACTTATTTTGTTATTGGAAAGAATTATCAAAAAAAGTTTCAAATAAAAGTTGTTTGATACAGTATTTCCCAAAATATTGTCATGTCAATTTTTTGTTTTCTTTTGTTTTTTTAGGAGTTACGGCACCATATTTGTTTTTTTTTAATGGCACCATACATATTTTTTTATACGGTTTGAAAGACATTTTCTTTCTCTTTTCAACGCTTTAAAACTTTTATACCCTTACATAACAAAATTTTTAAGAAAATCGCAAAAGAACATTTTTGTTCTAAAAGCGTACGGTATTAATTAATTTACATTACAAGGCTTTGAAAATGATACCAAATGGCAAAAGGTTTTGAAAGAAGTTAATAAGGTTACAACGGTTAACACAAAACTACTGTAATACATTTTCTACCATTCTGTATCATTTTCAACGCCTACTAATGTAAATTAGTTAATACCGTACGCTTTTAAAACAAAATTGTTCTTTTGCGATTATCTTAAAAATTTTGTTATGTAAGAGTATAAAAGTTTAAGTGCGTTGAAAAGAGAAAGAAAATGTCTCTTAAATCGTATAAAAAAATATGTATGGTGCCATTAAAAAAAAACAAATATGGTGCCGTAACTCCTAAAAAAACCAAAGAAAACAAAAATTTGACTAGACAATATTTTGGAAATACTGTATCAAACAACTTTTATTTGAAACTTTGTTTGATAATTCTTTCCAATAACAAAATAAGTGGGGGTGTCATAAGTGATGCCTCACCCTGTATTTAAAGTTTTTATTATTTAATTGCTTTTGTTTGTCTAAAATATTGTTTAACATTTCTTCAAAAAAATTGTGTATCTGAGGTTTTTTCTTAACAAAATATTATTTTTATTGCATTTCCAGTCTGACGGAGTACACAAGAATTTATGATTTTTTGATTTATTTTTGTAACTATCTTGGAGGTTGCTATGCACCGTTTGCTATAGAAATTGTGTGATATTTATATTGCGCTTATATTATTATATTATATTAGCTTTATAAACGTAATTTTGACAATAAATCTTAACATGCTATTAAATATGATGCCTGAAGTAGATAAACTTGGGGCTTTATTTTTAATTTACCAATTGGATGCTGAATATTTTGGTAAGCATGTTATGCCACAAAGTTATGGCGTTAATTTAAAATTCTGTGGAGGTATTTTTTGCACACGATTGTGTTCGGCGTAAGTCAGCCTGTTTTTGTCGAATTTCTGTCGAACGTATTTATGTTAAAAGTCGCAGTCAAAACTTTCGGTTTAAAAGTTTGTTGTCCCTTTTATACAATGCGCATAATGTTTAATAATAGCGTAACAAGGTTTAGAAGATGCTAATCCCGGATCATTAGTGAAGTATAACTTTAATGCGGTTAAATGGTGCGGCAGGGGTGGCAACCTTAAGCCATGACTGCACCAACTGCAAGACATTTGCATAACGACACTGTCGATATTAACTTAAAAGTTGGTGAAATTAAATTAAAATGCTGAAACTTTCTAACTTCCGTTGTCATTTTAATTTCCTACAGTCTCTGATGGATCATAAATCTTTAGCAAAAAAGGTAATTTGTAACAAGACTGTGAAATTGGATTTGGCTATTTTAAATAAACTTGTTGGGATAATTGAGTTGTTGTTTGTGAGCAATAGATCACGCTTCCTCAATTACAGTTTTTAGTAAAATAAATTCACAAATAAAAATATAGAAATATACAAGATGTTCCAGAGATCATGCCACGTCAAATATTGCGGAAGAAAACTGTAACAAATGTCACGATTCAATCTAAATAAATCACTGAAAATCATGCTTAAAAACATAAAACAACGAACTTCCATAATCATAAATGGATCGATCAATTTTCAGTAGTAATATAACAAGTACATTGAAAATTATCGATAATTGAGCCGCACACGAGTGCACCAAGTGCACGAGTGATTTTTTCTGATTCAACTTGCATGAGTAAAGATTTGTCAAAAATTATAGATTATTTGCAATGCACGAGTTATATTTTATCAGAAAATTTCATTCACCTAACCTACCTGTCAAATTAGTGTGTTATGTCAAATTTTACAAGTACTGTCAGAGTTGTGCGTCAAAGTTGTGGTTTAATCTATATTAAAGTAACGCTACTAGTCGCCGAAATTCGTCAAAAAATTATCAAGACTAAAATATTTAATTCCCTCTCCAAATTTATATTTTTGACAAATCACAAACTCAGATTTCTTAGAAACGACCAATAAACGCATGAAAATCTGTTAACTGCGAAAAGGATATTATCCATACCATACCATAGCTAAATGTATAAAATAAATGTTTGATAAAATATAAAGGATAATTAAGAATGAATTTCGCATCAAAGTGACAGTATAAGTCAGTGGTTCTTAACCTTTCAGTAGTTGTGGCCCCCTAAATATCCTAAAATATTTTCGCGGCCGCCTAGTTTGCAGTAACAAAAATATTACGATTTATTTAAGAAGATATCTCTTCGATGGTTCGGGTAAAATAAGGAGCAAAAAATAGTTTTTAAAAGATTTCAATATTTTAAAAAGTAAAAACGTTTTATAATTTTTCGCTGTCCCCCTTAAAATCTTTCACGGCCCCCCAGGGGGGCGCGGTCCCCCGGTTAAGAATCGCTGCAAGTGACGTTAGGCTGGGCAGTTGTCACAGCATAATTCCAAGGCACTACAGATTTTTTTCAAATCGCGTTTTGTAATTTGTCAACTATTGGAAAACTAAAAATTAATATTGATTTCATTTATAGAAACAGAATTTTTTTTACCTACAAACAACCTATTTGCACTTTTTTTCTAAAATAATTGGGGGAGATAATATACGACTTTTAAAATTTTACCAATGAATTTGCTATGTTGCGTGATCCAAGTCTACACCCTGTATATTGAAAGTGAATCAAAGCAAGCCAAAGAAACTTTAGAATCTAATTTCTTGAAAATAAGTATATTTACGAGTTTAATTTATTTAAAAAAATATATACAGGGTGTCCCCGTTATCACCGCGAATATTTTAAGTGGTGATAGAGGATCTTTTTCTAAGAAAAAATTTCAATTAAAATTTTTTCCTAAAATCAAATGCTAAGCTGATATCAACACTTACTTGATTTTTTTACACTTCTGCATTTATAAGACTCTGTAGCCGAAAATATCAATTTTATCGTAAAATCCCTTTAAAAGTTTTAATAGAGTATGAAATTCTCTACAAAATTAATTCTATTTATTTTTTGTCTACAGGCAATGGTTTGAGAGTTATAAAGCAGTTCGTACAAAAAAATGTAAAAAATTTACAAAATTTAATTGTTTCTTAGACTTTGCAACCGCTGTATCTTTAAAACGAAAGGTTGTACAAAAAAACCGACGGCCTATTGCGGATAGCAAATTTTATGGGCTACAACTTTGGTCTAGTGAAATTTTTTGAAAATCAAACCGATTTTCCGGAAAAGCTGAAAATAAGGAATAGAGTGCAAAAACAAAATTTCCTACAAATATTGTTTTGTATTTAAAAATGCTTTTAAAGTGAGTGCGATTACGTAATTGAATGATGGAGGTCATTTTGAACACTTATTGAAGTAATTTTGTGGTTACATGTTAATTTTATTGCGTCCAGATGGATTTGCATTGTTTTGCATTTTATCGTTTTCGAAAAACAAAAACTCCCGGTATTTATGATATTTTGTATTTAAAAATGCCATAGCATCGGCAACATTCATAAAATTATGTATCTCATCAATTTCAAAGCTTTTTATGAGGATTGAAATTCTTCAGAAAACCACCCCTTATCATTTTTTTAAGGAGCTAACGAACAAATTGAACAAATAATTGTAAAATTGCATATAAATAAGTTATGTAAATTTTTAAAAACGCCGCATCTTTTTAACGAAACGTCGTAGAGCAAAACAGATGCCTATTGCGGATAAGGCATTTAACGGACTACAACTTCGGTAAATATGTTGTTCAATAAAATTAAATGTATCATAGAAATGTTTATAATAGTGAAAAGGTGAAAAAAAAAACGATAAAATGCAAAACAATGCAAATCCATCTGGACGCAATAAAATTAACATGTACCTAACCACAAAATTACTTCAATAAATGACCTCCATCATTTTCAATCACGTAATCGCACTCTCTTTAAAAGCATTTTTAAATACAAAACAATATTTGTTTTTGCACTCTATTCCTTATTTTCAGCTTTTCCGGAAAATCGGTTTGATTTTCAAAAAATTTCACTCAACCAAAGTTGTAGCCCATAAAATTTGCTATCCGCAATGGGCCGTCGGTTTTTTTGTACAACCTTTCGTTTTAAAGATACAGCGGTTGCAAAGTCTAAGAAACAATTAAATTTTGTAAATTTTTTACATTTTTTTGTACAAACTGCTTTATAACTCTCAAACCATTGCCTGTAGACAAAAAATAAATAGAACTAATTTTATAGAGAATTTCATGTTCTATTAAAAAGCTTTAAGGTATTTTACGATAAAATTGATATTTTCGGCTACAGAATCTTATAAATGCAGAAGTGTAAAAAAATCAAGTAAGTGTTGATGTCAGCTTAGCATTTGATTTTAGGAAAAAATTTTACTTGAAATTTTTTCTTAGAAAAAGGTTCTCCATCACCACTTAAAATATTCGCGGTGATAACGGGGACACCCTGTATATTTTAATCTAAAATGTGTGGGTACATGTGTGTTATTTGCTTCAAATAAAGTTAAAACTTTTAGGTCGTTATGATTCCCATTGTGTGCATAAATTTTATCGTTCGATTTAGCTCGTACTTCCGCAAAACCAATTCCAATAAGCCGATAAAAACAAACCCCGGCGTTCAGAATCTAGACACTTATGAATTAATACACTGTAACCGCGGGACAAAGGCCTTATCAAGGGAGAATACAATGCATATGGTTAACTGAAAACAAATTACTATTGTAAAACTTTAGAGGTAACCCTCTGCGGGTAGTAGAACATCCCCAGCAGTAAACTTGCTCTATTTTGCGTAACAGCACATTGGAAACAATGATGGAGGAGGACGCGGGCACATTTGGGGATCTTTATGGTTCATGAACATTGATTTCCGATCGAAGAGCCGCGTACCCAAAGAGCACGTCCTACGCAATCAGCTGCATCTGCATTTTCAGACTAGTTTGATACTGACTCACGGTAAAACGTTAGTATTGGATATTCGAACTGGAAATTCTCTTTGTTAAACGGTACAAAACGTAATATAAAACAAATTTAAATGTGTAAGTTTGGAACGAACCCGCCAAAGGCAGATACATGCAGCATCTATATCATCGTAGTAGTTACTATAGGAAATATGTTTCCATTGGTGCAGTTCGATTGGCTTGCTGATGAAATCTTATGTAATTTTTAGATTGGATTATATTCTTTTACATTCAGTTTGTATGGAAAGCAACGTTACGTCGTTTTATTTCACAAAATAATTCTAAATCTCTTACAAAAGACTATTTTACTATTACTTATATTGTAATGGTTTTGCTAAACAGGTATTTTTAAAACATGTACAGGGTGGTCCAAATTCGATGGTATTACATGAGTATCTCGCTTAATAAGAAAGAGAAACATTTAAATTACCAAAAACGTGCAGTTTTTTGAGACAAACTCAGAACCGTTTTCAAATCATTTCCGGATTTGGAGTTATCAGAAAATTAGTATATTTTACAACAAGTGATAAAAGTCTAGAAACTCAAAATCCGGAAATGATTTGAAAACTTTCATGTAAGGTAGGCAGTGAGAAAATGACAACTTTCATATACATGAGTAGAAAATAGTATATTTTACAAGAGATGAAAATCCAATTTTTCGTGAGGTGATATTCTCTCACTAACAAAAAAAAACTGATTTCATCTCGAGTCGTAAATGCTATTTTTCTATGAAATTAAAATTATATTATGGAACGAATGTTAATGTAAACGAACCAAATGACAATTATTATGTATAAAGTTTTAATAAATCATTTCATTTCTATAGCGACACCACCACACTGACATTGACATAAATAAAATTATAACCTGCAAACGAATTATATTTAATATTAATTTTTGTACCATTCTTAGACTTTTATATAAAGTGCTACATTAAAATTAAATTATTTAATAAGAATATTAACGCAATTTTAGTTCATTATGAGTTTAAGCTGAAAAAAAATCGTAAGATTTACAATTTGATTTGACATTGACATTGACATTATTTTCGCCACTAGAGACGAAAGTGAGAAAATGACAATTTTCATATACATGATTAGAAAAAGGTGTTTCTTTGTCATATTTATAATGTGTCATATCTCCGTTATTTCTGTAAATATCGAAGAAATGTATGAAGATTATTTTTAGATATTTTTATGTAAAATTCGATGATACTAAAAAAAAATGTAAATTTTTTGGCGTTTAAAAGTTATGACACAAACTTACATTTTTTTAAATAGAAGCTATAGTTTGCTATGAACTAGTTAACTTCCGTATTTTTTTCTCATGATCTTCATCTAACGAAATTGGTTTCGATATAAAAGCCTGTTTTGACATCTTCGTAGCTCATAAAATTTGCTCTTTGCATAGATGATACTTAATTAACATGTGGTGAGTATGGTGGATGTGCCAAGAGTTCATAAACAAAAATATTTGACACGATTTTGCACTGAGTGGTCTTAGTCTTACATTATCTTATTTAAACATTATTGTTATATTTTTAGGTTCTAAAATTTAGATTTTTTGGGTCATTCTAAATCAAAGGCGTTACTAGGCTGATGCAGCCAATGTTATGCCAGTTGGGCAGACTCAAATTGGACAGTCTGAAAAAGTTAATAATAAAAAATAATGACTAAAAATTTTATTTATAACCGATGCAAAATTAATAAACAGGATTATAAAACATTTAAAGATCGTGAAATATTATCATATGCTAATTCTTTGGAAATTTATTTTTTATCAGTAGATATTATTTCGTACTATGTTTGTTAAATTTCATTTGTATTTTTTGCTGAAACTTTTGTTTTTTATTAATAAAAGTGTGAATATTAGAAACTAGAGGAAAGTCAAATAAGCTTGTTTATTTTTGTGGTTTATCCTTTGGGTTCTTTATACCGTTTTGCATTGGGACCCATTTATTTCAGTTCGCCACTATTCTACATCCTAATTGAATGGTTACCCCTGAATTGTATTTCAGTCACCTTGATCATATGCAGCAAACTTTATCGAAAAAAAAACGACCTGGAATTGTCAACAGAAGAGAAGGTAAATTTCAATAAGAGTAGAATGAACAGTACCTAAAAAAACTTTATCTTGAATAGAAAGTTTTATCACAATCACCAAACTCATCAGATGTTGCTATAAATCACTGGAAAAATACCTTCGGGAAAGTTTTGTTTACCATAGATAAAACAAAATTAAAAAATTTCTCGTAGTCCAAAATTGCATCATTTTATAAGCAATGCAGAAGAAATTTAAAAGTAAGAAAAAGTTCCAGTTAATAATGGAAAATACAGGGTGGTCCAAATTCGATGGGATTACATGGGTATCTCGCTAATAGTCAAGATAGAGAAACTGTTAAACTACCAAAAATGTGCAGGTTTTTAGGACAAACTCAGAACAGTTTTCAAAAATTTTCTATCATTTCCAATTTTTGAGTTATTAAAGAAAAACTGTTTTTTTGTTATATTTATAATGTGTCATATTTCCCTTATTGTTTTAAATATCAAAAAAGTTTATGAAGATTATTTTTAGATATTCTTATGTAGATTTTGATAGTATTATAAAACTTTTTTTACGCTTCCCGTTAAAAAGTTATGACACAAACTCACCTTTTTTTAAATAGAAGCTATAGTTGGCTATGACCTAGTTAAATTCCTTATTTTTATCCCTTTCCAAATGTATAAGGGTTAATGTATTTATTTTCAATAATACGCAAGTTACAAAGGTTTTTTAATTTGGTTTTTAAATGAGAAACAAAAAATAGGCTGTGAAAACAAAGAAAAAACAAGAAAAATCAGAAATGATAAAATATATTTGAAAACTATTCTGCGTTTGTCTCAAAAAATTGCACATTTTTGGTAATTTTACCGTGTCTCTATCTTGACTATTAAGCGAGATACTCATGTAATCCCATCGAATTTGGACCACCCTGTACATAATTAAAGAAAAAATGCTTTCTGGAACTAGTTTCAAGACATTTACATCACTTTTTGCATCAAAATTATATTAAAATTACTTAAAACAAGTAACAAAAACTTGGATTGATGAATTGTTGCAATTAATTGTGAAACTTTAGCATTAACTCTTTTTGGACCACCAGCTTTTAACAATGCTTATGTCAAAACTAGGGGAGTGAGATTAAATTCAATTAATTTAAATAAAATCCACACTATTTTGCACGGTTAATAATTTTTTTTTTGCACACGTGATGTACGGCCCTTGTATCAATACTTGCTAATTAGGCGTGCGTCACATGCGCCCAATCATATCAAAAGATTTATTATATATTCTACACCGTGAACATCATTAAAAAGAATCAATCACCCTAACCATGGCCAACTAGTTTTTTAAGCGTACTTTTTACTACCCCATCTAGTTCGACTAAACATTGTCACAAAGTAGGCGTGGCCCGTACGTTTCAGAGCCATCTGTTCCCGTAGCAATTCTGTTATACTGTGTTGCCGTGTATTTGTGAAATACTGTCACTTTGTTGGTATTGTCTATTGTTATAGTGGCGGATAAAATATGCTAGTTTAAGTTGCATTCAGGCTGGGTGGTCGATGTTTTCTAACGAAAAGTGGAAATTATATGCACGCTCCATTCTTACCTGGACGTTTTATATTTGTATAATACAGAGCCGGTCTCGGAGACATGCGAATGATAAACGCACTCAGGGTTCCTGGACTTAAAAAAAGCCCAGCTCAGAACTGTTTTATGTTTATTAATACAATTTTTTGAAGGGGTAATGAGTCAACTTGCGAGAGTTTTGAATCACTCTGACAAGCTCAGTATGTAAGACTGAAAAATATTAAACGAATTTGTGTTAATTGTATCTGTCTCTAGGATCACACAGGATTAAAATCTTTACATTAATTCTTTAATCTGATAATGATAATGGATAAACAGGGAAAAATACTGACAACAGAAAAATAAATTATCGAAAGATGGGGAAATTATTTTAAGGAGTTATTGGAAAGTGATAACACAATGAATGACGAGGAAGAAGAGCAAGGACAGGAGGAATACGAAACAATTGAAAAAGAATATGAACAAGAAATAACCGAAGATGAGTTGGATAAGCGATTCATAAAATGAAAATTGGAAAAGCAGGGCATGATGGCGTTTTACCTGAAATGATTAAGTACATGGGAGTGGAGGGTAAGAAAATGCTGCTAAGAATAGTAAATAAAGCTTGGCAGGAAAAAGATATTCCAAAGGACTGGGAGGTATTTGTTATATTACCGATATTCAAGACTGGCGACAGCAAAAAATGCGAAAACTATAGAGGCATATCTCTACTTAGTGTAGTAGAAAAATTATATGAAAGAATTTTGGAGGAGAGATTAAGAAGACATTTCGAAAGAAATTTGGAAGAGACGCAATGTGGATTTAGACCGGGTAGAAGCACGCAGGATCTAATTTTTACGTTAAGACAGTTAAGTGAAAAAACAATGGAACATTCAAAGATGGTGTATTTGTGCTTTACCGATCTTTCTAAAGCCTTCGATAGAGTGCCAAGAGAAAAGATCTGTAAGATATTGAAACAAACTAGAGTGCGAGAAGGATTATTAAACGCCATCAAGAGTTTATATAAGAGCAGTAAAAATTATGTGCGAACCCATAACAGCAGATCCCAGGAATTTATAACAACAGTGGGAGTAAGACAAGGAGGCACATTAAGTCCACTGCTCTTTATAATTCTTATGGATAAAATAATTAAAGAATGTAAGCAAAACACACAGAAGGCCTACTGGGGTTGGAATAAACTAAAACCAGAACTAACAGAATTAGCCTTTGCAGATGATGTGGTGTTATTAGCTAAAAGCGAAAAGGACTTGCAATGCAATCTAGACGTATGGGCAGATACATTAAGTAGATATAATATGAATATTAATATAACAAAGACAAAGGTTATGGTTATAGCGAAAAATTATGAACCAGTTACAATAATGCTAGACCAAAAAAAGATAGAACAGGTAGCAAGTTTTAAATATTTAAGAACAATAATTGCAGAAAATTTTAACTTGGAGGAAGATCTGAATAACAGAATAGCGGCAGCGACGAAATTTTACTACGCCACTAATAAATGTTTGATAAGTAACAAGGAACTATCAAAAGAAACGACGCGAGTTTTTAATGCAGTGTACGTACCCATACTCACGTACAGTTCAGAAACTTGGACACTAACTCAAAAACAAAAACAAAGAATACAGGTACAGGAAATGAGATTTTTGAGAATAATAGAAGGATGTAGACTGATCGATAAAATCAGTAACGAAAAAAATCCGAAATAACCTAGGAGTAACAGATATTAAGAAAAAGATGTAGACGAATCAATTAAGATGGCTTGGACATTTACTACGCATGACAGAAAGTAGATACGCGAAAATAGGATGGAAAATGCAGATGGAGGGAAAAAGAAATAGAGGAAGATCAAGAATAAAATGGGAAAAAGAAGTGAGGAAGAGACTAGAAGAAAAAGGAGTCAGCTGGAGAGATGTGCCACAATTAGCCAACGATAGGAAGCAGTGGAGAAACATAATACAGAAATAGAAAAGCATACCTCGACACCGAAAGGTTCAAGAGGAACTGATTAAGAAGAAGAATCTGAAGCGTCAAAATGGAATAAAATTAACTTTTCGGATATTTTTGTCAAATACATTTTTTAAATCTTTGTTTTAATATGAAGTGCATTTAGGTTAGGGTACCTACTAATTTTTAATTTTCAAAAACAGACGTGCATCTTTTTGAAGTGTCTATAAAGACAAACTTAGAAAAAAACCTACTATAAACTGTTCACGTACCTACTTTGATGCATCGATAAGCAAATTGATCCATGGTCAATGGGCCTTAGCTTACCTGCCGATTACCAACTTTTTTAAATGATTAATTATGTTATACCAGCAATTCTTAACCGGGGGGCCGCGGCCCCCTGGGGGGCCGTGAAGGGTTTTAAGGGGGGCCGCGAAAAATGTATAAAACGTTTTTACTTTTTAAAATATTCGGAGAGATATCTTCTTAAATAAATTGTAATATTTTTGTTAATACAAACTGGGGGGCCGCGAAAATATTTTAGGATATTTAGGGGGCCGTGACTACTAAAAGGTTAAGAACCACTGTGTTATACATTTAATTCACTCGATTTTCAGTATAGTTAAATTCTTCTTGATTTACGTAATATCCATGAAAAATTTAAACAAACGTTTGTATAGCAAGAAATGAGTTGTAATTTTTACATAAATCTTATCCACATTACTTTTTGATAATAATCGTAAATCAAAAGTGACATAAAAATGTTCTTTGTTGTTAAATGTTAGAAAAATTGCACATAACGTTATTGTCATCTTTAGAGTCCGTTTATTTCATGATAAATGTCCCATTTTCAGCAATATTTACTTTTATATACAGCTGTGTATTGTATAGAGAACTGCTTGTTTGTTTGAGGTAATATATTCAATAATAAATATTTGTTTACGAGGCAGCATGACCCACTGCGAAGACACAATCATGAATTTTCAAGAGGACTGCCTACGATTTATAACCACACATTCCTGGCTTTTATACGTATCTAATATTAGGTTAACAAAAACCAGTCATGATTTTAATATAATATCAACGAAAATAAATCAGTTCCCATTGTAATACCCCCGACGATCTGAAAGCTTGTTCGATAACTGCATGTTACCCCGCCAGGGCTGGCCGACTCGATTTTCGTCGTGGTTTGGTGCAAACAAAAAACAAATGCTTCGGTAAACGTAAAAATGCCAAATTGAAACGAATGTTATTCCTGCTAAGACATGTTTAAGTTAATATTTAATAAGTCGTATTTAGTTTTTGAATATTGCTGTCCTGTTTCGATACGATTTAAATAATCGAATCGTATTGCCGTAATAAATTCATAGTAAGCAAATTAAAAGCAATCAGTAATTAAAGTAGTGGTAATTAAAAAAAAAAGCTATCTTATAAAACTACGGTAAATTATTCAATTTTTGATAAATGAATAGTTTGAAATTAAAGTAATCGTATGCAATTATTATATTTAGTTGATGATATATATGTTTAATTTCTTTAAGAATAATATAAGCAATAAAAATTTACTATGATAAATAAAAAATGCGAAATTATGCTTTAATTATTATTTTAACAAATATTAAATTTGAAGTTATTTGATTGCTTTTTACTTCAAAGGTAATTTTATTTTAATATTGTCTTGATTTTTTTAGCGTATAATATTCTGTGCAATTTTACCAAAATCCATTAAAAAAGAGCACTTTAATGTCACTGTTGATTTACTACTTTAAAATAACTAAAATTAAAATGGATTTATGAAAAATAAGTGTATCAAACTTTAAATTATTGAATAGGAAAACATTACAATTTTCTTTAAAAACCCAAGTAAGTTTTTGTTATATTTTAAACAAATGCGGCTATACGAAGTTTGTTTACAAATATTTATTTAGCTTAAAATTATTTACAACTTTACCTTTCAAATTTTTCTCTTCCATGTGTATGTTATGAAGAATTAGTGATCTTGTTCAGTTCGTAAAATAGGCAAAGCAAAACAAAAAACTTTTACCAACCTTTAACCTGACTCTGTCACTTGGTCACTAATAGAACATCAGGTTAAAGGTTAGTGAAAGCTTTTTTTTTTAGTATTACTTATTTGACAAACTGAATAAACCTTTGTGCCTATTTTACGAATCCGACAAAAATTGCTTATTTACGAATGGGGATCGCGCTTATTATAAGAGATAGAGGATTACTTTAATCAAATGAATTATTGTTTAGTATGAAAGGAGCTGCAATCTATTCTTAAAAGCAGGGACTAAAAACTAAAAAAATTTCGTTCGTTTCTGTTCGGAACGAAAACGAAATATATCGTTTTCGTTCTTTTCGTTGTTACCGAAAAAATTCTTTTTTCGTTTTCGTGAACCGAAATAATAACGGTTAAAACCGGTTTTACAATTTTTTTTTTGTCTTCAAAAAATCAATTTTTTTTCTAGTCACCACAACCCTCTATAAATCCGATAACAATATTTGCGTCTCAACTAAAATATAAACGATGACGATGGGGTTTGATGCTCACGGACAGCATATTTTATTCTGGCGAACCATCGCCATATTAAATTTACCAAATCGTTAAACACATTAACATTTAACCATTTTATTAAGTTTAACACCCGTAAGGTGCAAAAACACAACGTTATTAGGTTAAATTAGATACACGATTTTTATCTAAAAATATGAAAATATAGCAAGTGCTGTTTTAAATTTGTTTCAGTACTAAGAATCTATGCATTTGAATTAAATAAGATCCTGCTGTAATTATTTAAAAAGACAAAAGAATGAATTCAAGTGGATAATTTACTAAATGTTATAAATAAAAAAGATATTAAAAAAAAACTTATATTAACATGAACTTTATAGTTTGTACATACCATACAATATACATTTTCACATTCCGTTAAATCTTACTAGCAACACATCTTCCAATAAATCTTTTACATTAGTCCTTTTCGAAGGAAGAATAAATTTTACTATTATTATGTCTAAACGCAAATAAAACATACACATTGATAATAATATATATCCAATCAAGTGTATATTCTATATTGATGATCTAAAAAACAAATTAGAAACAGAGAAAATCTGTACCGTTAATTGTGTTACAAGAAATTGCAAGTATAAACAATAAAGTTGTTGATACATATTCACGTAAATATATGGAGAAAAGTGAAGCTCACTTATTTCAAGTGAGATTTTTTACTGCCTCGTGGAGTCTCCCCAGCACAGAAGGTAAATTCGCGTTTGTGTTTAACAAATAAAATTGAAATAGCGACAAAACCGGTTAAAACCGGTTGAGAAAGTTCAAATGAAATTGAAAGAACGAATAAGACAAAAAAGTTATAAGAGAAAAAAGGAATTTAACATTATCATTTTTTTTACCTTAACTTTTAATGTACCTACGACGAATTTTGTATTTTTTAAAATAGGTTGTAGCTTCTCTCATACTAAAGAATAATTCATCCCATTTAAGAAAACCTACATCTTTTATACCTAATAAGCAAATTCACCATGCTGGAAATACTCCTGAGACACCCTTTATACATTGAAAAAATCGGTCCTTTCATTTTTTTTTTATTAAATTTTTTTGTTAAATTTTTTTATTTAATTGGACCTAGGTATAATTCTGTTTTTTACCTTATAGTTTTTGAGATCCCTGTAGAAACCACAAAAAATTTCGTTGTATAAAAAATTTCGATTATAAAACGAAGTCCATTATCGATTTATTTATGGAAACTTTTTTGATATTAGCGGTTTTTCCTAATTCTTGGTTACTTCTGAATCTATTAAAGCATAGTTGGTGGTTTGATTTATATTACACCCCCATGGATCAAATGTTAATTTATGTGAAGTACACACACACACAAATATTCTAGATTGCAACAAAACTCATCACAATTGATTTACAAATGTATTTTACATCTGTTCGTTGTTTTAATAGAATACCGATAACAGCAAAATTTTTCATGGTGAAAATGTTTTAAAAGGTTTTTCAAATTTGCGTTTGAAATTGTTCTGTTTTAATTATTTTTTCGTTTTGAATATTTTAAATAATGACTGAACATTTTTTTAAAAATCAGAGCAATTTTACAAAAAGCTGATTTTTCGGTAGTACTTACTGTTCTGAGCTTTCAAGCTTTCAACAAAAGTTAAGCAAATAAAAATATTGGTAGAGGGTGTTATTTGCGTAAATTACACCGCGTAGTAATAAAGAATTGAAAATGAACCCATTTGTATGTGGAAAAAAACCACATTAAACCCGTAACATTAGAAATCGCGCAAATTTATCACCTAGTAAAATTTATAACCACTTTTGTAATTAATTTGGGGTCAGCTTACGCAGAATTTTTTGTTAAATACACCTAAATCACCACCAAACAACAAACAACAACAGCAGTTACCTACACACACGCAAAAAAGACGGAAAATCTGGTAAATCCGAACGAGATCTAGCCGGCATTGGTATGACCAGGAGCTTGCGTAGGGGTTATAGCGGGGAGCGTAGGGTTCAGCCGGCGCTTTGGGGTGCCGCGTCGATCTTCACTTATTTCAGTTCGCCGGTGGCGCTTGAGTCGGTTAGATGTGCGGTTGTTTTCAGCGCCAACCATTACAGTTATTACGAAAACGTTGATGAAATAAAAAATCAGTACAGTGTCAATTATAGACCTCAGTGTAAGCGCCGATTTGATAAGGAATAATTTTGAAAAATCGTGGACAGGATTTTTGAAGTTTTATACAAACTGGAATTTTTTGGTTTTATTAAAGTTTTTTTTGTGAAAGTGTGTATTGGACAACGTGCCACAAACGTGCGGCACTTCTTTATTTAAGCAAATTTTGAACTCTTGGGCTTTTTTCGCCGACTGCAAGAATTCGCGAAAAACCTGTAAATTTGCGAATTTTGCAACCCATCCAAAAGAAAATTATCGTAAGATTATAACTGACAACGATTGGATCTAAGTAATCCATTAATTGTTGTAATAAAAGTCGATGGTGTCAAATAAGTAAGCAAAGAAATCTAAAAAAATACATTTTCCAACATATCCTAGCCGCACTTGGAATTTAAAACGCCGATTTTACGACGTAATGTTGTAAAAGGATCGAAATATATTAGAAACGACCGACCAGTGTTGTTAATTTAACTCTAAATCCAGGATTTAGGACGAAATATACACGAGAAGCCGGCATTCGACTCGTAACTTTTATGAAAAACGTGCAACTTTATATGCTCCATAAACATTTGTAATACAACCGTGTCTAATAAACTTTTTAAACAGTCCCTTAAGACAAATATTGTTATATCATCTTAATTCCCTCACGCACAAATAAATATTCCCGTTTTCACGTCAACAGCTGGCGGTTCACATGCTCGTGTGTGTTAAACGAAGTTGGCTTGGACATGTAAACTTCCTCGCGTGTACACATTACCGTTTTGTGTAATCTAAAAATTGTCGAGATTACATGTCAACACATGTTAACAAGGGATATTTAATTATACCACAATTATATAAGCTAAACAAACTTTTCCGGTTTTGTGTTTTATGGACTTCGTCTTGGGACTTGTCAGTTGCAAGATTTTTCCTGAAAAATGATCAAGTGCAAGTTTAGAAAAGCAAGTTCGTCGGGAATGGCTTCGCTGATGGTGTTTTGTTTGATCGCCAGTGTTGCATCAGGTAGGCTGTGTTTGCTATTAGACGTTTTTTGATCCAGGCGATTATTTATCGCGTTGTTGATTAATTTCTTGTCGTGAATGTTGGAATGTTCGATTTTTTCCACTAGATTTAATCTCTATTTGTTTGGACAACATATTTAACATGTTGTAGGTTAAGAAGATTATGATCTCTTCGAATGGATCTACTTCAAAGCATTATACATTGATTTCAATACTTAAGTTGCGGATTCTTTCTTAGTAGGTTTAATCTGAAACGGTTATCTGGTCTTTGCTGTGACTATTTCTTTTTTAGGCTCCAAAAACAAAAATTGCCTTGGTGACTGTTTGTTGATGTACAGGATGGACCAAATTTAAATGTAAAAATTAAATGTAAATGTAAATCTCAGATACCGTAATAGTTAGCGAAAATCTGATATTGGTCTCTTGGGTTATTTTTTTGCGATAAACACGCCTGCGTTTCCTCGTTTTTGAAAATTTACTGTAACATTTGTATTTCTGAAGATAAAACTGAATATTACATCATAGGTATTTTAAAAACATTTTATGTTTAACTGGAAAACAATTTTTTTATGATCTCGACTTTTGAGATGTGAAGTAAATATATATTTTTATAAATGAAATCTCTAGCACCGGGTTTTTTTCCGTATAGAGGCCCAATAGGGCGTCTAGGTTTTTGTTTCCAAATAAAGGCTAATGGGTCTTTACTTGGAAATAAAATTGTAAAATTAAGTTGACGTTTGTGACGTTATTTTTCCATATGGACAACAAAATTGTAAAGTTTTGGTGAAAATTATTTAATATTTTTCACAAAATTTAATTGACAGAATTTTGTTGTTCGCCCATCTAAAATGTTTTAGAGTTTTTTAGGAAGATGAGTTTCAAAATTTTACAAAATAGTGGTATTTGACTAAACAAAACACGATAGCTGTAGTAATTGACAGTTTATAGCTAATTGTGTTTTATTATTTTTCGATTAAATCATTATTTTGTGAGCATTTAATTTAAACGCCTTGGAACACCATTTGTAATTTAATACTCACAAAATAATGGTGTTTTGTCGAAATATATTGAAACACAATGAGGCAAGTTATACACTGTCAATGTTTAGTGAAATACAATGATTTTGTAAAAAATAATACATCATTTTGAAACTCATCTTACACAAAAACAATAAAAAAGCTTTAGATGAATGGAAAGAGAAAAATTTTATATCAAGTTAAAAATAAATTTGCAATTCAATAAGTATGACAATCGCCTGTCAATCGCACATTGAAGTACGTCAAAATGTAGCTAACAAATTGCCATAAACTTCTCATATCAAACATTTTTTCATAATACCTGTATTTATGCCGTTACAGCAGCGTTTCCATACTCTTGGCCCACCCTGTATATATGTTAAAATCAACATGTTCTTCTATATGGGGACAATAACGAATCCTCAAAACTGCAAAAACCGAATACAGGCCCATGAGCCTTTTTAAAGAAAAACCCGGTAGGCCATGACTTTTTATATAATAGAGCATTTGTTTAGCTTTTCAAAAATATATCCTGTTATATGTGTCAAATGTGCAAAAATAACCGCGATATGGCTAATTTCATGAAAATTTTTGCCATGATGTCGCAGACAACTGATGTTACAAATAATAAACAACTAAATATCATATACAAGAATTTTTTTTAACTTTTAAGCTAATCTGTTTATTCTTCTATATTTTATATGTGTATTGTGATTTTGTGACTATGGCCAAATGTGAACACTATAAAAAGTTAAATATGTTGGAAGTTTACATTGTTAGTGGAAAAACAAGTGAATGCTGCTGCAGATTTTACTTGGAAATGACGTTTAGTTGTTTTTTAATTGCAAACATCATTTGTTTACGAAATCATAGCAAAGTGTGACGATCAAATTTTTACAAAATCGGTCAAATCTTGGTTATATGTTCCTACAAATAAATATATAAAAGTATGTATTTTTAAAAAGTTAAAAAATGGTCTATTTTATAAACTTGTGGCCTAATACAGTTGCCCTTTAAAAAAATATAATTTTACTTGATATGTCAAAAGTCGAGATCGTTAATTTTTTTTTGTATTAATTAAATTAAGCATAAAAATCGTTATAACAAATCTGCATAACATTGGGTTCTATTTTAATAAATAAAAATGTTATTGTAAATTTTCAAAAACAATGAAATTTCATTGTTCATTTGTAGTGCCAAATTGGAAAGTGACATAAAAAATCTGATAACACGGGCGTGCTTACCTCAAAAAGGTCGTACACCGCGCGCTATTTCACCTTAACTTAAAGTGAAGTTGCTGAAACCAGTAATTGTAAGGCACTCTTCAAAAACGGACATCTTATTACATCAAAAACATTGGTTAGTTTTTTGTACTTCTTTAACACGAAATTCCGTTAGCGCAAAAAATCTGTCCTCATGTTTTCGTGTACTGTACTGTATACTGTATATGCATTATCATAAAGATAATTTTGTAGGGGATTCATTTGAAAGCTGCAAAAGATTGTTCATATCCCAAATACTTACTAGATCAGTTCTTGAATAGGTACCTACTTTAAATACACTCTGTATTCTAAGAATGATCGTAAAAATAAAAGATGTTATTCTCTTGTGATCAGTTTAATAACATTTGTCTGTCATTGCATTTTTGAGCATGATCTCCAAATCAATATTTCAGAGTCTTTACAGCTTTGTTTTGTGAAGCAAAAGCTTACCTTACCCGCCATTTAATTATTAAAGTGCATTTCTTTTTGCTCCCAGTTCCGAAGAATGGAGCAAAGTAGTAGAAAAGGCGCAAATGGATTTTCAGTTATTGAACTATTGGACCAAATGTTTTATCTCGAAGAATGCTCGCGCGGTACTTTTGTAACTCTATATAGTTGATTACTTTATGGAACTACGTCTGGAAGATTTTATTGCCCAGTGTGCTGCTGAGAATATAAGAAAACTTTTATTTACACTTTTTTTTTGCATCTGGGGGTGTTAAAAATTTTCAACCCGTCAAGTATTTATACTTATACGCATGATTCGTGTGATACACGGTAAGGTTAATTCTGTAGTCAACCAAATCTTCGTCGTATTGACATTTGAGAGTTTTCAAAAGCCGATAGTGCCTTTATATTATAGTTTTTAAGGTCGCGGTATGTAGAAATATGCTTCTAAAGCTGGATCCACATCAATAAAAATTTGCGTTGTATTTGACACAAATTTGCTCGTGTTCGTCGAAATTTTTGTTGGTGTGGACTGTGCTCCGCATAGAAATGCACACAAATAATTTCGTGACGAACAACGCACGCTATTCATCGTGCTGTCGGTTTTTAGCCAACTTCAAAGAGATTTGCGGCGCACAGTCGTGTCAATGTGGACTTGATTCTGAGTGCACCTGTAGTTTTGTTTCATTTTACTACGTAAATACCTGTTTGGATGATTGATCATGTCTCATTTTTAAAAAAAGAAATGTGCATTGTTCATAATTACATCGGATTATTTATATCGCACAAAGAAAGTGAAAACTCCACTCCATTTTATAACAACAGGCTCTCTAGCAGCAAACTGTTGCGCTCTGTAAAACAAACCTACACAAGCGGATTCGGCCGTACAACACACAAGATAACTATTTACGTGGTAAAATACTTAACCAGATTTAAATTTGCGCCGCAAATGTTTGTGTTGAATTTGAAATACAAAATACAATATAAATTTTTATTGATGTGGAACCGGCTTAATGTGAAAACTTTTCTAATGGCTAATTTTATTTTGTTTAATTAACCCTAGTAAATAAGAAATTGATAGTTACAAAGTCAATGAATGTATAATTAGAGGGGTTTTGCAGATAAGTTTTGTAAATTTGCGCAGTAGTGAAAGCCACCTTGTTCATAATATTTAAATATTATTTCCGTTTTAAAGATTACCGAAAATTTCCCGTATATTGAGCACAATTTTTGCTAAATTTTGTGTATAAAACGTACCTACCTAAAAAAAGTACCCACAAAAAATACATCATTTTTGATGTCGAAAATAAACTGTACAGGGTGTGTTTAAATTGGCGGAAGCGCTACACGTGGCGATGTTCGTAAAGTTCTAAGTCGAAAATCTTGATACAAAAATGTTGTACCATGCTTGCTGTGTCTGCAAGAGGTCCCCAAAGTTTTGACATTCAGTCCTTTGAAAAGCGTTATTATTTAATACTTGCAAATGAAAAAGCTGCGATTTGGAATAAAAATAACCTTCGAATAATAATTTTTCTCTATTGGGCAACGTTTTTCACAATAATGCGATTAATAAATAACTGGTTTCCACTTAAATATTTTTAACAATTCCCTGCTATAGTTGACCACCAACTTCAATCTCAGCGCCAACTGTTTAAAAATTACCGTAATGTAGTTTATCTTTTCACTTGTACAAATAAAGAGGCGCTTAACTCGTTTCGAATAAACCGAATTACCTAATCCAAGCAATTTAACTCTACGGCAAACAAACAAACACCCACACATCAAAATTATTCAACAGAAGACAACAAACAACAATAAAATTATATGCCGTGATAAACTTTTTCATCATACCATTTGTATTCGTTACTCTGTCCATTAAATATGCAACAATTTGTTGGTTTAGCGACCACACCGTAATTACCCACACGCACAGTTCAAATGTAAGTTAATCATTAACATTTTGTAACAGTTCACCGAACCTGCTGGGGTTAAATATTGCCAACATATGGTTATATTAACCAGACTAATTCGCAGATGTACACCGAGGTAAGAGTTAATTGGTTATTTGATTTTTTACGCAGAATACATTTGGTATGTTAGTTATTGTTAGTTGCTGTATGCTATTAAATCAATAAACGTATTTAACCTTAAGTAGCTTTGAACAATAAAACAAACAATTTTTTTTTAAACAAATAGGACAAGTTATAGTCAAACAATTGAAGACTGGGTAGTTTTTAAATGGCATTTCTATAACTACAGTAGTTGGTGAAAATTTAATTCAGGTTTGTAGGATTTCTTTTGCCAGATAAATTCCTCTGTGTAATCAGATTTATATCAGATTCTTTTTGAGCTAAAGATGAAAACCAAAATTTGCTATATTTTCTTTATTGTTTATCGGTTTTATTTTAACCAGGGATGGGAAGTCGGCACAATGTTGCCGTGTGTATTATTTTCATTCAAATCAGTGATTAACATACATATTTTCAACACCAATTTTTGGAAGGAAAAACACAATATCTAGGATCAGGATTTTCTTGAGGGTGTTTTTCTTAACTCTTCTTGGTTGGCCTTTTCCATCTCTAGAAGTCTACGCCGAAAGGGTGTGAATCCTTCACACTGGCATATTACGTGAAGAGGCGTTTCTTCTTCTTCACCACATATTCACTGCATATATCGCTCTGAGAGCCCTATTATGTAGAAGTGTTTGTTTAGCCCACAGTGTCCTGTGACGAGTCCTGTGGCTGCTCTGATTTCTACTCTGCTCATCCTGAGTATTTCTTCTGTCTATTCTTTGGAGACCATTGACAAGATAGCCTTAGATGGGCTTGTCCTGCAACTCTTTTCCAATGAACATTATGCCCCTGTATTAATATGTCAAAAAGACACCGCTTGGCTGTTTCGAAGAAAGGTGTCTCGCTGGCAATTTTGGCTAGGCAATCTGCCTTCTCGTCCCCTAATGTGCCCTGGGCACCATACCAGTTTAACATTATTTCTGCTTCCTAGCACGTTAAGATTTTTAATACACAAGATACAATGTTTCTAAAGATGTTTCCGAACTATAAGTGAGAATAGGTACGTACACTGCATTAAACACTATTCTGGTATTCAACTCTTCTTCCAATTTATCACTCTCTTTAATTATCGTTCCCAACTATTTATAATTTGATACCTGCACTATCTTTTTTTTTGTTTAGCGTGATATAAACCGTTATATGGTTCTTCATTATGACCATAGCCTTTGTCTTATATTAATGTTGACTTTGTATCTTCTTTATGTATCTGCCTATAGGCCTATACCAATGAAACCAATATTTTTAGCGGAACTGTCCTTTATAGATGATTTGATGCTATAAGCTTTAAAGGAAAAGAACTAGTTAAATCTGAAAGGTGTGAAAACAAATCTAACCATTTTTTTTTGCTTTAATTACAGTAGGAGCGCTTCCGCTCGAAAAATAGCGAGATTATACCAATATATCAAGCGCATGTTATACAAAAATCGTATAAAAACACAAGATTAAAATTTCCCATCGGTAGCTAACGCGATGCAACATAAATACGGATTAAAAACAAATATTCCGTGGCAGACGAACAAAAACAGTGTTGACAGTATAAAGTATACTCGGCTGACATGTATACATGCATATATCATCTCCGAAACTTATATTTCTACATTTTCGTGTTCGGGCTCTAACACAAAATTTATGTTACGATTTACTGATGACATCTACTGAAAAAACTGTCGCCTCACGTATAAATAAACATTTGAGGAACTAATATACACGGAATATTCACGTGAACGCGTACAGATTTCATAATTTACGATATGTGTAGGAGGAATACAATGGTCGTGCCAGAAAGTTAACTTTTACTGGTAATTTAACACGTCTGCTAGGTTCCAGAACTCCAGAGCGACGTCTTGAAGAGATATAATAATGGTGTGCGCTCGAATTTTGTTTAATAAAGCTGTGAAGCGTTGAAAGAGGTTATCAGTGTTAGTTTTATAATTTTGTGGGAAATTTTAAGTGTCTAACGGTGTTACTTCTTAACGTTTTTGTTTATCTCTCCTAAGTTTTTACTGTCGTCAGACGTATTATAAAAAAGTATTGTAGCCGCGAAATTTTTAATCTTGTACAGGGTGTCCCAGATAACATTACCAGCATGGGGATCTCGCTTATTATGAAAGATACAGGTTTGCTTAAACAAATGAATTATTCCTAATTATTAGAGGAGCTACAATCAATTTACTAAAAGTACAAAATTTCTAGTACCTACTTCAGCAGTTATAGCAAAAATATACAAATTTTGAATTGCTTTTTTTTTTCCATAACTTTTTTGTCATTGCAAGGAAAGGTCACGATACGTTGTCGCTAGCATCTGATTAAGGCTGTGTTTATTGCATCAAGGGCATCAAAACTAATAATGTTTTCCAGAGTTATACGTGCCACTGGTTATTTTCTTCGGAAAAATAGGGGAAAAACTGAAAAATTTGTATAAAAAGGTAATTTTTGCGATCGCGTTGGCCATGAAACCGTCAGAGACAAAATCGAAATTCTCCTACTTACCAATTCGCGCATCCTTTGCAAGTAAAATGGTGCAAAGTTTTTGAAAGTGTCTTAAACGGTTCCGGAGAAAAACGTGGAAAACCAGACCTCCAGAACCGTTTAAGGTTCTTTCAAAAACTTTAAACCGTTTTACTCACAAAGAATGCACGCATCGGAAACTAACAAAGTTTCAATTTTTTTCCGCACGATTTCATGGCCTACGCGACCGCAAAAATGATCATTTTCGAGCGGCCGTAAAACATACTAAAAACAAAAGAAAGTGCACCGTTAACACATCACCAGATGCGGCCATCTTTTGACAAAAAAATTTTGAATTAAAGCAGAAAAAAAATATATTTTTTTGTGATCCGATGTGTTCTCCGTTGTCTAACGATATCCAAGGAAAAACTGTTTTTTAGGGGTCTCGATTTTCGCGTTTTTCTCCGAAACCGTTTAAGATTTTTTCAAAAAATTTGCACCATTTTACTTGCAATGGATGCGCGAATTGGTAAATAGGAGAATTTCGATTTTGTCTCTGACGGTTTCATGGCCAACGCGATAGCAAAAATGACCTTTTTATACTAAATTTTCAGTTTTTCCTCTATTTTTCTAACGGTAATGGCCAGTGGCCAGTGAATGGGCCGCGAAGTTGACTATGGAATAATTAATTGTGCTTTTTTCCCCTCTTTTAAATGAGATGTTACTTGCTACATCTAATTAATAAATAAGTCACAAAAACAAGAAAAATCGTATTTTAACCAGGGCATGAAACCGGTTTTAAAACCGGTTAACCTTTATTTTTTGTCCAAAATTGTGATTTTTAACCGAAACCGAAACCGTTATTTTTAAAGGCAAAAAAAACGGTAACCTTTAACCAAAATAATAAAAAACCGGTTTTTTAAACATCTCTTTTTAATAAAAATTATTTTGAAAAAATACAAAATCTGTATTAAATGTGATTAGTTTACCAAAAGTAATTACTGAATGCTTGATTGTACATATATTATAAAATTATAAATAGATATCTTTTTATACTTTGCATTCCAAATCTGAATAATGTTAAAAACCGGTTAAATTAACCGGTTTTTTCAAAACCGGTTTTTTACGGAAAAAACCGGTTTTTCAACAGAAACCGTTATAAAAATAAAGTTCTTGAATTCGGTTAACCGTTAACCAAAATTTTTTTCGGTTTCTAGCCCTGATTTTAACTGTCACTTATGAAGCTATCTATGAAAAAAGAAACAAAAGACAACATTAAATAATAACCATTTGTCTGCTTCATAAAATGAATTATTTCTTTCTGGTTTGTTTATGAGGGAAGTTAACACGTTTGAAATAATTTTTGTAACTAGTTTATAAGAGTGCTGTGGTTTACATTATGTAGATTGTTAGCCTTTCCTATCAGGGCCTCCTAGAAGTAATAGAGGGCTCGAGGAAGTTAAAATTTGGGAGCCCTTGTGAATGAAAAAACTTATGATGAGAGCAAAAAACACGTAAGCCCTTTTTTTGCAGGCCGCGCGCGCGACGATATTTGGGGGCTCGGTAATGCAGCCCCTCAAAACCTCCTCTCTAGTAGACCTTCGTTCTTATCATTTTAATACCGTACACCCAATATTATTGGCTGGTATAACTCTGCCAGGAACAAAACAAATTTAAAATTCCGCATATCGTAATATTTTTTCATCTTTTTCGGAGCGAAAGAGCTAATGGTTTTTCAAATTTTCCTCATTTTGGAAGGCTTTTGTGAATTGGTTGTCAGAATCTTAACATAGTTGCTACGATAAATACTTTGATATTTATAGAATAGTATGTAGTTATATGAATTAAACTCTGTCCACCCAACGTTATTTTGATAGTCGAGGTAATTTTAGGTTACTGATTATCATTATGAAAGATTATAACTGAATACGGTCCTGGCCTATAACGATGTGATCTGCTTCTTTCCCACTCCTCTTTGCTTTTGCTCGCACGACCAACAGATCAATGCCGCCGGTACAAGGACCAGATGTGCCATGGAAAGAGCAGAGTGTCATGTAATATGTATGATTACTCACAGAAGCTTGTCATCACAGCCATCTGTACGTAAGTGTCCCATAAGTCACAGCTAACTACCTGTGGATGTATTTCTATCTCCTTGTATATCGCCATTATAAATACTAAACCGTTTATGACGTCGGTGATATTTTCTTTTGGCAATATTTACAAAGACCGCAACAAGTTTCCTGAAGATTCATTAATCATTTCCTTCTGGGTTTGTAAAGCCTTAATTGTATGCAAAGTTTTGGATAAACACGCCCCTTTTGCTTAAAAAATCGGCGATAATAGGGGGTAAGGATGCTTGACGAATTTATAAGATAGTCGCATGGGAATTCGGGATTCTACATAGCGTACCATAGGGCGTTAAAAATTATACTGTACATTTGATAACATGAATAATTACAGAAGATTTGAAAATGTTCAATGAAATCCATCAGTACAAAGAAATATGTTAATAGGGAAAAGCATTTTTTAATACTTTGAGCCTAAAATACAGTGAATCCAAAATTGGTATCTTGAAAATCGCATTAGATACAAAATCGGTTAAGTAAGACAAAAGTTACCTATTGTATGAAACAACTTTGTGAGGGTGCTTCTAGTTTTTAAAATAATCCATGTCACATAACTTATGGGTAAAAAAGCATTATTTGTCATAATTTATCTAAGATATCTCTCCATGTTTCAGTTTTTGACTGATAGATGTTGGGAAAATACAATGTAATGTAGTAATCAAATAATCATAGATATTAACGCTTAAATATTTATAAAAATGAAAGTAAATTAAAAGTATGGCTAAGTTGCTCTTCTGCATACACACTGTGACGGACCGTACTGTACAGGGTGGGCAAATTTCGATGTTTTAATAGGAAATCTCTGTAACTATAAGAGGTATCAAAAAACGGACCGCGCATCCTCGATCTCTTTTTTCGAGAAAAAGTTAATGATGAAAACTAAAATTGGTTATCGTCTTTTGTTTTCGAGTTATCGCCGATAACTCGATTTTTCGACTTTGTATTTTATGACTGTATCTCGCTTGTTTATGAAAATAAACAAAAATAATTTTGACGTTCTTTTTTGATAGAAATACAGTGGCGTAGTCAATTTTTCAAAAAAAAATCCGAAATTGGAGTTGCGACATAAAGTTGTATTTTTTTAAATGGAACCCATAGTTGGCTATGACTTACTTAAATTCCTTATTTTTTTGTCATTCCAAATATATATGGGTTGATGTATTTATTTTTAATAATACGCAAGTTACGGACGTTTTTTAGGTTTTTTTTTAAACAAAATTATAGTAGGCTGTGAAAACAAAAACAAAACAAGTCGGAATCTGCAGTAATGTAGTTTATTGTAGTTAAAAAAAAAAAAAAAAACTAAAAACCTCTGTAACTTGCGTATTATTGAAAATAAATACATCAACCCTAATACATTTGGAATGACAAAAAAATAAGAAATTTAAATAAATCATAGCCACCTATGGGTTCCATTTAAAAAAATACAACTTTATGTCAACTCGAATTTCGGATTTTTTTTTGAAAAATTGACTACGCCACTGCATTCTTATCAAAAAAGTGCCTGTAGAACGTCAAAATTATTTTTGTTTATTTTTATAAACAAGCGAGATATAGTCATAAAACGAAAAGTCGAAAAATCGAGTTATCGGCGATAACTCGAAAACAAAAGACGATAACCAATTTTTTCTCGAAAAAAGAGATCGATGATGCGCGGTCCGTTTTTCGATACCTCTTATAGTTACCGAAATCCCCTATTAAAACATTGAAATTTGCCCACCCTGTACACAGGCCGCACTGTTGTGGAAGCGTATGCTTATTACTCTTATATTTATTGTTTTTAATTATGGCTCGTGATAATTTTTGTAATGTGGTTGAACCCTCAAACGTAGTACACAGGTCTAGAGCAATTCTTATACATTAAGAAACAAATAAAACACAACAACTTTAACAACAAACTCCTTTGTTTTTCGACCGGCTGTACATTTCTCGGTGGTTGGTTCTTAACTGCCTAAGCGCGACTGTCCCAAGATTTTGGTTCCTGTTGCTAGCCCTTTTTTTTTATAGTAGTTGCATCTTTGTCATTCTTTCCTATAAACACATATTTGTGCGAGTAGTTTGTTCTATTTATGATGTACAGGGTGGACCAAATTCGAATGTTACCGTAATAGATAGCCAAAATCTGATTTCGGTCTCTTGGGCTATTTTTTTGAGAAAATAACGCCTATGCAATCAGATTTTTTTTATCGGATTCCATTTTGGCACTACAGACGAAAAATGAAATTTCATCATTTTTGAAAATTTACAATAACTTCTTTATTCATTATAATAGAACAAATTGTTGTAAAGATTTTTTATACAAATTTTTATGCTTAATTTAAAAACAAAAGTATTTTTTTCATAGCTACCTTGACTTTCGAGATATGAAGTAAACTTACATTTTTTTAAATGGATACCCTAGTTCTAGTTGGTCATGACTTTATGTGAAAGAGTATTTTTGTAGCTTTTCAAAAATATATAGTTTTATATATTTTTTGCAAAAAATAACCAAGATATGGCCAATTTTGTAAAAATTCGTTCATCAAAGTTTGCCATGATTTCGTAAACAAGTGATGTTTGCAATAATTATTAAACAATTAAACGTCATTGCCAAGTAAATTCTGAAACAGCCGCTACGTTTTTATCACTTACAAAGTAATATTCTAACATATTAAACTTTTCATCGAGTTCAAATATAGTTATTTTAAATTTGGTAAGTGGTGCTCTTCTAATCTATTTAGTGCTCTAATAAATAGTCTGTTTAAAACAACACGCAGGAATGAAGTTAACAGAGATTTTATTCGCATTTTAGCCATGTTCACAATACCACAATGAACAGTTATAAAATACAAAATAATACACGGATTTGCTTAAATGTTAAAAAATTTACTTCGAAATAACGTTAAGTTGTTTAATAATTGCAAACATCACTTGTTTACGAAATCATGGCAAACTTTGATGAACGAATTTTTACAAAATTGGCCATATCTTGGTTATTTTTTGCAAAAAATATATAAAACTATATATTTTTGAAAAGCTAAAAAAATACTCTTTCACATAAAGTCATGGCCAACTAGGGTTTCCATTTAAAAAAATGTAAGTTTACTCCATATCTCGAAAGTCAAGGAGGCTAAGAAAAAATTACTTTTGTTTTTAAATTAAGCATACAAATCTGTATAAAAAACCTTTATAACATTTTGTTCTAATTTAATAAATAAAGAAGTTACAGCAAATTTTCAAAAATGATGAAATTTCATTTTTCGTCTGTAGTGCCAAAATGGAATCCGATGGAAAAAATCTGATTGCATAGGCGTTATTTTCGCAAGAAAATAGCCCAAGATACCGAAATCAGATTTTGGCTATCTATTACGGTAACCGAGATATCCCGTAAAACATTCGAATTTGGTCCACCCTGTACAACTTTATCAACAAATTTGTTGATTGATGAAACCCAAATGTAGGACCCAAGTTGTGACCGTAATATTTTAACGTTAATGTGTTTTACTAAAGTTGAAATCCTCATAACTTGGAC
Organism: Elmis aenea; assembly: GCA_947652605.1. Lineage (NCBI taxonomy): Eukaryota > Metazoa > Arthropoda > Insecta > Coleoptera > Elmidae > Elmis > Elmis aenea. Next base: position 33,844,809 of record OX393582.1, read on the forward strand.
CTTTTGAATTGTTACATGTTTTAGCAACTGATGCATCAGCATTTGTTGCAATGTTATTCGTTAAAAAGTAGGTTAATATAATAATACTGAAGTAATATAAAATAATTGATCTCAGGCGGGATGCCACAACACAATATAACAGGTAACTTTTATACTCCACTACGGTTTAGAAGTTACCCTTGGTTAGGCCTACCATATTTTCGTAAAGTGAGAGCGGAATCCGACGACCTTTTTTTTAATCACAAGAAATTGGCACAAAAAAGTGAGGGTAGGAGACAAAATGCGCCGCAGGCGATTTTTTTCTGAATTTTAAAAGATCAAACGTGTTTTAATGCCAAATTAGATAATGTAGAGTACATCATCTAAAATTGCAGTTTTATGGCAGACTCTTCTGATTTTTTTTATCCGATCGCCCCACCCTCCTCCCAGACTTAGGTATTTTTAATAAAGGTAAAAACTTTCACTAATAATATCCATACCTATAGGTAAAGGAAATTTAAACATCATATTACCATAGGGTGCGCCATTAGTGCGATAAAGTCCATTATTGCCCTTAATGTCAACTTAATAAAAAAAAGTTTTTAATGAAACTTATAGTATTTCTACACGTGCATGTTTTAAAATTAGTTTCAAGTATACAGGGGGTTTCATAAAAGTCAATTTATCTTAAAAAATCTTTGAATTTCCAGAAAAACAGGGTACAATACTTGTCAAGAGCACAACCTTATGAATAATAATTGGCATATGATATTTTGCACATACAAAGTCAAAAGGTGTAGTCACAGCCTAAATACATCAAAATTAATTTATATTATACAGGGTGTTTCTTATAGATGTGCCAACTTCCCAATTTTCAAACATCAATAACTTTATTTTTTCAAATGGAACACCCTGTATATTATTACGTCATTTTGTTGCATTTTTGTTTTTCTTCAACTTTTCTTAATACTTACCTATACCTAAAATGAATATTTTCTGAGATATTTACATTTTACTTATTCTTATAAGCGTTGTGTAGGAATTTCCTAGTTTTCTCGGAGTAGGCCCCGACTTTGACAATAGAAACAATAATTTATGTAGTAACAAATGTCAGAGTTAATTGCTGTCAATTGTTAAAACATAAATAAATGAGTATAACATATTTAATAGGAATTTTCCAAAAAAAGAATTGATTGATGCGGTCTATGTTCAGGGTGGCGTATTTTCGATGCCCATACAGGGGGGGTATCTCGGTACAAGTATTGTACCCTGTTTTTCTGGAAATTCAAAGATTTTTTAAGATAAATTGGTAACGTCGCAAAAAAATGAAAAAAACAAAATACTGTCATATGGAGATTTTCTTGCTGAATTCGATTATGCAAAAATATAGTGGGTGTTCAATTTAAAAAAAATACCTTTAGTGACGCCCCACTTTTATGAAACCCCCTGTATACTTGAAACTAATTTTAAAACATGCACGTGTAGAAATACTATAAGTTTCATTAAAAACTTTTTTTTATTAAGTTGACATTAAGGGCAATAATGGACTTTATCGCACTAATGGCGCACCCTGTATTTTTAAAAAGTAAAACTATTTCGGTCAAAAATAAAAAAATAAACGGGTAAACATCAGCTTGTGTTTTAAATTTATTTTATTGTTGCTTGTTCAAAAACATCAAAAGTTATAAACAAAAAGCGTACATTACTACGAATTTCTTCAATAGCATGCATACAGCGTAGCTACACATTAATATTTTTTTTTTTTTTTACGAAAACGAGTATGTCCTCACCAAAAGCGTGCAATTGGCAATGTAAGGTTAGGTTACTAAACGTCATTTTTATAATTATCCTTAAAGTTGCGTTTTGTAAAACGCCTGGGATCTTAATATATTTTTAATTGAGAAATTCCCAGGAGTAAACATTACCTGTAAATGCCAAGTCAAAATCCTCGATTAATTTTCCGGTATGAAAATTTATTTTGAACTTAAATTTCTTAACACATTTTAAGAATTAAAAACAAAATGCGACAAGCTGAATTTTAATAAAACAGCAACTTTTATACAACGTTATTTTATATAAATTCCCGTCTGTCTCATAAAAATACGGCATTAAACGTACAAAAAGTGCCTGAAACAAGAATTTAATCAAACAAATTGCAATAGGAAGCATTCAAATAAAATACGTTCGAGTTAGTCTCGTCATTGTTTCGTAAGAGAATGAAATTTGACGTATGCTTTGTCGCAAAATTAAATTTTGGTTTAAAAATTAAAATCGAACTAATACTAACTATCCATAGTAAAACATTCGATTGTTATAACAGAATACTTGGCTCTGACTGAAGTGTAATTTTCAATGTGTACATGTCATTGTAATTAGAACATTTGTTAGCAAAAATGTAGCTTTTTTAGTGTCTATCTAACGAATATTTCAATAAAAGTTTTAGGGGTAAACTTTTAAAGTTGTGAAACCGTCAACATGTTTGCTCTTTTTTTATAAAACAAACTAAATTTTTTTTAAATCTTACTTTTAATCCTGAAGAGCTAGTTTTTTTATTGTATCTATAATGTATTAATTTTGTTCAACTTTTAAGTTTATGGATGAAGCACTTTAAAATTATTTAGTTAAATTTTGTAAGTTGTTTGTTGCTGTGAAATCGTTGCTAGCTAGTCAGTATGGTTGCTGCAATAATTGTAATTATATTTTTCTACTACCACTAATGTAAATAACTCTTACCGTACAGCCTGCATGCACAGTAAGTGGGTCCTTGCGCACGGTAAGCAAAAAGCACACTTCCTACATGTCTAGTAAGTGAGTTATAACGCACGGTAAGCAAAACGCACACTTGTCTAGAAATGTTAAAATAGGCTTACGTCAAAGTTGACAAGACAACGTAATAACATGTGTATATTAGCCAAAAAGCCGTTAAAATCGTAGGTATTATGTGATCGTAGAAAAAGTAAGCTACATAACACGAGTTGGAAAGCAATTACGTAATATGCTTCTAACAGCTATTGTTATTTAATATACTATTATAGTGTATTTCTTGATAAACTTAAGCCTTATTTATTTGAACTAATGTTCTTTGTTTCTGGCAGCTCATTTCAGTTTTTTGTGTCTCATTTCAGAGTTGCAACGCCGCATTAGATGGTTGTTTAGATATTTTAAATCAAAAATTCATACACTCAGAGCAAATGCGGCCATGCATAAAATGGGCTTCAGTTAATACTAACTTAAAACAGAATTTAGGTTAATGGGAAATTCGTTCACGTAAGCAGGGTTAATGATATTTTGAGCAGAGCTGAAATTCGGAGGCCTACCCTTCGGACATATTAAAAAAATTTACATACAAACGCTTTCATGTAGCATTTATCTCGTTGTCACATGTTATGATGTTAAACATATTCGCGGTTCTTTAATTTAACATTTTAATTTAAATTTTAAAATTACGCCGTTGATATAGGAGGTCGAAAACAAACCAAAAATTGCATTAAAACGTCTGAATTTTTATTTAATTTGGCCGCTGTTTGTGCGTTCTAATGAAAAAAACTCGCCTGACAGGGTCGGGTTTGAAAATTGTACCTACATCCTGGAGTTTTTGTCTAATAAAAAAAATAATGTTACGTTAATGTGTGTTCAAAATTTAATAGTATATTACATAACAAGTGTTGTAAGAAGCATATGGAAAAGTTCCACGATTGCGTTATTGCTTTACAACTCGTGTTATGCAGTTTACTTTTTCTACGAACACATAATACCTACGATTTTAGCGGCTTTTTCGCTAATGTACACATGTAATTAAGTTGTCTTGTCAATTTTGACGTAAGCCCACTTTGACATTTCTGGACAAGTGTGCGTTTTGCTTACCGTGCGTTATAAATCACTTACTAGGCATGCAGTAGTACGCAATTGTACGGCTATAACCCGCGTCATTAGAAAAGGCATTTAGCTTTAACAGATAAACGGTAAAAATCTGTTTGCTGTAATTTAAAGTTAATAAATTCAGAACATTTACGAAGCGCAAATTAGTATATTTTGTTTTGTTTAATTTTGTGGCGTCATTAATTTCTATTATTTTCGTGGGCGCTTCACGAAGAAACATTTCGATGTTTAAAACACCCTTTGAAACGGAGGTTATCACATAGCTCGCGGGGATAAAACATCAATCCACTCTACATATAGCGCCGAATTGGTTGGTATCAGTTAAACATTTGAATGCCGAGCAGACTTCATATCTTTACTGTGTGTAATTGATTATACTACGTATCTCGTGAATTTTCCACACAACCCAATCAACTTCCGTTTCATTGAATGTGTACATATACATGAGAAAATACAACGTGCAGAACAAACGGCCTGAAATAACATTAAATCGCCCCAAAAACCCCAGGGAAAAACAAAAACGAATGCAAACAAAAACATTGGAAACAGTAATATAGCAATACTGGATGTGTATAAGGTGGCTGTGAATTCAAAGCCCGGATTTTTACGTCATTTAACTTTCGTTGTTGCTAAGATGGGAATTTTTTTTTAATTTTTTTTTATGTTAAAATAAATTTTTATTGGTTTAATTTATATGAAAACATATAAAGGTGTTTATGTCACAAGAACAGTAAATAAAAAAGTTGTTTAATTTCCATAACTAAACGTTCGAAATAAATATTTATTCATGATTAATAAGTCGGTTTTATCCATTAAAAAATGTGCTATTTGAAATATGTTAAACTTTAACGTTAGGTAATGAAAACCAATTTGGCATTTAAGGCCTCTACTAATTATTCAACTTGTTGGGGCCGACCGTCGGAACTCCGTGTTGGGTGTTGTCTACACACCTCCCGATCAGTCCAACCAGCAGCATAAACGTCATAACTTTTTTTATTATTTTGGCTCTTATACCATTTTGTGGATAAAAAGTTTATAAATAGCGTTAAATTTTCTTTAATAATTAATAGTCCTTATGTAGAGGAATGTGGTGGGGCGATTAGCTTGTTGGATGTCTGGCCACCCGACCGTTCCAACTGTCGTGTTGGTCGGGTGACAGACTACACATTAAACAATTTATCGTAATGGTCGGTCGGTTGTCCCGACAAATTGGTTGGTGAGTAGAGGCCTTTAAGTTGGCGGCAGTTTTCGGTTTTAATTTTTTTTGCTTGTATCCTTCTCTCAACACTTTATTTTTTAGGTTTTTTTCAGAATAATAGTGTGTTAAAACAAAATAGAAGATTATACAAAATAGTTAAGTGAAACACTCGCCGTAAGATGTGTAAAATAGAAAATTAGAAAATCGCTTGGAAAGAAATGCAACATTAAACAAAATACCTGGACTTATGATATATGTTATGACTTATGAGTTGAAAATTTTTAGTGAAGTGTTTTTTAATTATTTTTTCGAAAATGTAAACTTTTAACTTTAAGAATTGTAATTTACGCAGTTAATTTTAACACAAAAATGAATGGCATTTGGTCTATATATGTAGATCTACTTAAAAATGGCGACATTTTTGTCTTATACAAAATTATATATTATTCGCCTTACATTTAGGTTTTGTCAAATTTGAATAGATTTTGATATATTTTGATTAATAATTGTTGTTTAAACGATTAAGTAAATCAGTTAAATTATTTGTGTTGAATTAGCTATGTTTTAGATTCTATTTATCTATTCATTAATTAGCACATTTTTATGAAAAATCTAACAATAAGTAAATCGCTTACGTTATTAGGTAACGTAGACAAAAATGTCATTAGTTTATTGAAGTTTTTCTACTAATATCGATAGAATTTGTCTTTGTTTTTTTGTTATTTGCAACTCATCCAAAGTGCGGTGTTATTTAACCCTTTCGGTCACGAATTATTTTTTCATGGAAAAAAAATCGGCGCTTTGCTAAGCAGTTCTTTGAATTAAATTATGATTTTTCAGTCGTATAAAATCTCTCCAAGGAGGCACCCAAGGGGGGTGTAACGCGTCCCCAAATGAGGACATTATGATCAGGTGGTTGCGGTATAAGTTAAAAATTCAAAGCATTGAACAAGATTTTATTTCACCAAAACTTTATACAAGTTTATATTTTGAGTAAATATAAAGTTACTGAACTTTTGAAGACGTGTGATAATCAAAAAAACAATTTTTGTTTCTGTCAAGACATAAATGAATGTTACATTTTGCACAAATAAATTTGGTTTTTCCTTTGCAACCTGGTTTCTTACACCTGTCAAATGATTTTTTATCACTGATCAATGGAAGATGTCCAACGTTGTCCAAAGGGACATCTGCTGGTGGATGAACTTCTACGTGGGCTCTTTTTGGGGGTACTTGGAGATGGCACTGGACTTTCAGTAGTGGAGCGGCCCCTTTTTCTGGTAGCTGGCTTGTCTATTTTTGTGAGTACTTCCGCCACAGTTGCCCTTAAGTGAAGCAAATCAAGCACCTTATTTTTAGGAACAACTTATTACGAAATCACTATAAAAACAGATTAAAAAGACAGCAAAACATTTCACTAAATTTCTGTGCCATGACAACCATTACAGCACAATGTCCTCAAATGGAGACAAGCATAAAGTTATAAATAATTCGCTTACCTTTTGTTTTGCACAATCGTGTTTGCTCTCACCTTCAAAAACGCACTTTTTTACACAAAAATACAATTTTGCTTGTTACCTCAGAAAATATATACCGGTTCACGAAAGGCACAAAGATAGCGGGGTAGAGTCCACTTGAATGCACGTGGTTATTTTGTTTTTGTGATCACACAATTTGAAAAGAGAGGTCGACACCGGTGTCGAATAGAATCTATGGCTGTCACCATATGAGGACAACGTTTACAAACGGTAAAATTTACAGAATTTAGATATACCAATCATTTATATAGTATGTCCTCATATAAGGACGCCATGACCGAAAGGGTAAATTATTAAAATAACACTCGAAGTATCAAATTAACAAAAAAATTAAGATAAAAGTGACACTAATTCATAATCATAAGGAATTAATTCCTGTGAGCGACAAAAACTGGAATTAAAATTTTTTGATTAAGGATAAAACTAATTTAAAAGAAAGAGTAATTGATAAATTAGTAAACCAGAATGAGCCTAAGAATTTAAATATAAATAGATAATATTAACATGTAATTAATAGTTTTATACATGAAACATATTTTTGCTTTAGTTTTTACTAGTAATGTGATTTTTTAACCCCTGTCCAGAGCGAAACTTTTGGTTAAATTTGTCGCTACAGCTCCTCAACGAACCACCAACTGAGATCATGGAATTAACCCATTTGCAGAAGTAAAGTAGTACGAACATTAGAGGATAAATAACATCTTTTTAATATGTCAATTTTAAGAATATATTTTTTATACCATTTTATGCATTTTTTCCGCCATTTAATAATATTTGTATGAGTGACTTTTGGAAAGAAACGAGATTATCGCGGTGGTAATGATCTCCAGAACAACCTGTATGTAATAAACGCGAAGAATAAGCTGTAATGCGATGATAAAAGTGTTTTAAGGCGCATAAAAATCCGTTTTATGAAGTAAATCTTGGGACTGAAATTTTTAATGGAAATAGCATAATTAATTATGTTTTATCCAGTTTCATATTAAAGCCTAATGTTTCTGCAGTACTTTGACTGTCACAATGTTTTTCAGGACTTTCGCATTTAATATAATGCTGCTCAGAATGTTTCGGAGGATATGAGAACCTGTCGCGCGAAATAAAGGTTTATAAATCACTTTTCCGATTCAAAGGGAGGATTCGCCAAGGACTGCTTAACTTTTATTTAATTCACAAAGATAATAAATCTTTTTCGGCGATTGTATTAAATTTAGCGTTGGATTGAAGTGTGTATTAGGTTTTGTCAGTTCGTGGAAATGTTTAAATTTGCGCGTTTTAAAATTAGCTTCAAAAATAATTTTGGGGTTATCAAAAAATAGATAGACCGAGCTCTGTGGCTGGTTGGTATGCAACCTAGCGAGTAAAATCGGGAGGCGTGGGTTCAAATCCCGCGGCCGTCTGTCATCGTAGGGGTTTCAGGTGGTTTCCCCTACCTACTATAGGCAAATGCTGTGACAGTACTTCCACCTACCCTTACCTTACCCACCCTTCCCTTGTTCCCCGCCCCCTCCTCCTAGTGACCTCAGTTGTCGAAGCGTCCCTAAACTCTCAATTAAAAAAAAATAGATACTTATACCTGAGATTGAATATTTTTACCTTAAGTCAATTAGAAAACATAAAATAATTGTATGTGTATTTGTTTTCATTGACACTTTGTTTTTGCTAATTGTTTTAGTTTTCATATGATTTGATGTCCCCTATTATTAGTTGTATTCCGGATTAAAGGTACGCCAGAAAACTGGGGATTTAATTTCCCAAATACCTACGTGTCGTCAAACTCACTAAAATATTTAACATGGTTAATGCAGTATTTTATTGAGCCTAAAAAATACACTTTATTTTTGAAAATCCTAGGAAGTGGTTATAAAAGGTAATTTATTTTGTGTACAGGGTGAGCTACTGTGGACTACCATAAAGTAAGGAGATTCACTTAAAACTTAAAGTAGCTAAAATTTAATATGTACTTACCTATAGACATGGACCAATGTGTTTCGATGCTCAGATGTTTTAAAAAATGTATAATTCTGGTTACATCTAGCACAAAAAAAATTTTTTTTGAGCATTGGGACAATTTCATAGTAAGCCAAATAAACCAGTGATATAATTTTTTTAGCACATTAAGTTATGCTGTAGTTTTCGTTGACCGCTATGCTAAGTGAGAAGGACATTTATTCCGTTCGATTATTTTTTATAGCTTTTAGGAGTACGATTTTCAAATATAGAGGATGATATTAAGCGGGGTACACACGTATAAGTATATTGTGCAAGCATATCTGTATTATTATATCAGTATTATTGCGCAATATTTTTGAAAATAGCACAATATATTGCACAATATTGACGTCACACAAGTATTTTGTGCAATATACTTGTACGTGTGTACTCCGCTTTATACAAGTATTTTGTGCAATATACTTGTACGTGTGTTTGGTCCTTATGACTTACTTTTAAAGTGTCGCACTTATTACGCAAAATTGTAAAACCAAATAAATAAAAATTAAATTATTATAAACTTTTTTAAATATGTGCATTTAGATATACTTACCTAGGTACAGATTTGACCAAATTTGAATGTCTTACGGGGTATCTCGGTTACCGTAATAGTTGGCGAAAATCTGATATTTGTTTCTGGGGCTATATTTTTGAGAAAACAACGCCTGTGTAATCAGATTTTTTTCAAATGCCGCTTTTTATTTTGGCACTACAGACGGAAAATTAAATATCATAATTTTCCTATAACTTCTTTATTTGTTATAATAAGGTAATAAGGTAATTTATTTTAGCGATTTGCTAATTATGTTACATTTTATAACATGTACATATATATAAATATATAAAATTTAAAACTTTTTCTTAATATGACTACTGAGCTTACGTCTAAACCTTACAATATTAGTTTCACTTTTAAGTTCACTTGATAAATCATTGTAAAATTTCAGTCCTTTATAAAAAAGAGAATTTTGTGTGTAATTTCGTGTCCTGAATGGCAATTTAAAGTCTTTACAGTTTCTAGTCGGATAGTTATGAACATCAGAGTTTTGGGTTATATATTTTAACAAAGAATTTGGAAGCAGGTTATTTATAGGTAATAGAACAAAATGTTATGAAGATTTTTTATACAGATTTTAAAGCTTGATTTAAAATCAAAATCAACATTTTATTAGTTACCTTGACTTGCGAGAATAAAGTAAACTTATTATTTTTTTAAATAGAAATCCTATGTAACCATAACTTTATATGAAAGATAATATTTTTAGCTTTTCAAAACTATGTAGTTTTATATGTGTGGAAAAAATAACCGCGAGATGATTAATTTTGAAAAAAATTTCCTACCAAAGTTGGCCATGGTTTAGTAAACAAACGGTATTTGCAATTGTTAAACAACTAAACGTCACATACAAGTAAATTTTTAAAGTTTTAAGCAAATCCGTGTATTCTTTTGTATTTTATAACTGTTTATTGTAATATTGTGAACATGGCTAAATTTGAACACTTTGAAAAGTTTAATATGTTAGCAAATTACATTGTAAGTGGTAAAAACGTAGCGACTGCTGCAGAATTTACTTCGAAATGACATTTAGTTGTTTTTAATTGCCAACATCACCTGTTTACTAAACCATGGCAAACTTTGATAGTAAAATTTTCACGAAATAGCCATATATCATTTATTTTTTGCAACACATGTATTTTTGAAAAGCTAAAAAAAAAGTCTCTTTTATATAAAGACAGGGACAACTAGTGTTTCCATTTAAAAATATATAAGTTTGCTTCATATCGCAAAAGTCTAGGTCACTAAAAAATTTTAGTTTTGTTTTTAAATTTTGCATACAAATCTGTATAAAAAACCATGATAACAACTTGTTCTATTTTAATAAATGAAGAAGTTATAGTAAATTTTCAAAAATGATGAAATTTCATTTTCGTCTGTAGTGCCAAAATGGAAAGCGATATAAAAATCTGATTACGTAGGCGTTCTTTTCTCAAAAAAATAAATCAAGAGACCGATATCAGATGCTCGCTAATGGGCGTTTACACAAAAAAATAAAACTTGATAAAATATTTTTTAAATGATAATCTGATCTATAAAGTTTATTCTCAACCACCAAAAATAAAAAATAAATCGTCCAGTTCCGAGAAATAAATTTTTAAAATGCCCTTTATATTTCAAATTCTGAAACGCGCTGTGATTGGCCGTGACGTCACTCTCCGCACAGTCCATGTGCAGCGGACTAGTTCCTATGCATCGCATAATGACAAGTTGTTATATATTTTAATATAATATGTTTTTTCTTTTATTAACTATGTATATTATTGCAATGTACGTAAATTATTATTGTGACATGTTCTACACCTTTTTTGGGATATTCAGAACAAATAAAGATTATTATTATTATTATGTTAGGCGCGAAGCGCGCGACGAAGACGCCGCGGGGGCGTACTTTGGCCGTCGATTGTAAATAATAAACGTAATCGAACAACAATTACAATTTATTATAATGAATAAAATACAAACAGTACTGCCTTTTAACAGTATTAGCAAAAGAATGATCTCAAGCCAACCCCGAGACCCCTCAGGGTGGCTGCACAACATATCTTAAGTGTTTTTAACATAAACAAATATGAAATTCTTGGACCAGGCATATTTGTGTTCAAATATTCTTTACGTATACAGTATTGCGAGAGGTTTTAACTAGTTGTTAGTTTAGTGTACCTATATTTCATTATAAAACAAAGCAACTGTGTAAGTAAATTAATTATTTTGTAGAAATATTTCGATATTACTAAGGTCATTTAACAGGTGAAGATTAATTTATTTTTGCCATCTACAATCACTCAAAATATACAAATGCGTGTACATTAAAAAAATGTACTACTCTTTTAGTCATAGCTATATTTAAAAAATTCATAAAATTAATCTTAAATTCGAGGTAAATAAAATATGGGCTATATATAATAGTAGATGTTCAATTCAACGATTTTATTATATTAATTTACACTTATAAGTTTTGAATGTTATCAGTTTTATGCTTAAATTAAATAAAAAAAGGTATATGGCTTTTTGTAAAACATGCACTGTTAGTTCAGTATAAATATAATACAAATTTCATAAACGAAGCAGCAGTGCTTTAACACTAATCAAACAAAAACATGCACCAAATAGCATAATACCAATAAGTATTGTTTAAAACTGCAGATTTTTTTGTTGGAAAGTAATAGGCTGTTTCATATTACATATTATTGCCATAACTTAATGATAATGTTTTTCACTTTAGTGTATTTTTTTGCATAAATACTATTTATGGGTTTTGGTTCTGGGTTTTTTGTAGAAGTGGTCTTAACATTCAGGCACAAAACACCACTTTCTGTACGACGACATGGTTGCGTTATTGTTATATTTACAACAAGCACACGTGTGATTTGCCTCACCGAGTACGTAGAGTGACGTCATTTCTCGTGCGCATCGTCCAAGCCGTTTACGGCGCAACTTGCCGCGGGAAAACTTTAATCGTTAATAATAAATAAACGAAGTTGATTTAAACAATTTTAACTTTACATACGATATTCGAAACACCAAATCTATCAAATTCTGAAGAAATTAAAAATTAGTGTAAACGCCCATTGTTATGGTAACCGAGAACCCCGAATTTGGTCTGTACAGGACAGGATATGCTGTTTTTTGAATCACAGAATCCCGAAATTGCAAAATACTGTACTACTATAAATAAAGAAAAATGAAAGATCATAAATTACGTTGTTACACGATATATTTACATATATTTACATAAATGTTTGATCAGTGTGTGATAATGACGTAAGCAGCTTGTTTATTTTTAATTAGTATCTACGTAAGTAGGTGTCGAAACATTCCCTACCCTCTGTTTTTCGACTTGTTTTAGCCCACCCCCACAGTTCGAAGAACGTTCTCACGGGAACGACTTTTAAATATCAAATAATGAAATGTATTAGTTGAACAAAGTCAGCATTTTTCTCTTTAAAAGTAGGTCCTTCCTCAAATATTTAATCGGCTTCTGTTTTTTCAGCGTGGCCGCCTATGTTTTATTACGGCACAGCCCCAATATCCTTCTCGTTTCGTGTTGCGCGGGTGCAGGTAGTAAGGGATGGCCGTATTGTTGGAAAGGTTATCGGTCCTAATGTATATTTAAATCAGGGTTGAGAATGTTGGGGCTGCTACGCAAATACAATGGGCAAACTTCGTTAATAGCTTCAAGAAAATAGTCGACTTCCGATTGTTCTTTTAGACCTAATACAAAATTTAGTATCAAGATGGTAATTCTGCGCAAACGAGTTTTTGCTTTCATGCTGTCGTTTTAGCGATTTTTTAAATGCGGAGTCCTAAAAATAGCTCGCATCATATGCAATATTATAGTATAAGATTGGTGTTTATGTAAGAGATGATACTTTTCATTTACATCGACGGTTTAGATCAGGTTTTGTTCACATTTTAAATTTTGAACTTTTATTTTTTCTTAATCGAGTAGATGTTTTGTTTTGGAATTCTACTGCTACGCGATTTTTATACCGGGTGATTCATGATACAATCTTCGTTCCCAAGTTTGACTGTAGCACCCCTATAACTTTGTTATTTTAAGAGAAAACCCCTATAAAACTTATAGTTTTGTCAATTGCAGATAATTCTCTAATGACGTTAAAAAGATTTTTCTTCGAAGAAAAATTCTCAAACTGGTGATAGTCAACTTTTTTTAAATTACACAATATAATTTTCTTTATTTATTCCTATAACTTAAAGATAAACCCGATCATGCATTAAAAAAAAAGAAATTTTTTGAGAACAAAGTACATATTTCAAAGTTATTTATTATTCGAAGTGACTAGCCGCACGGCCTGGGCGCGCGCTTCACGCCCGGGCCGTGCGGCTAGTCACTTCGTTTATTATTTTTCACAAATTTTTAGCAATCCTTGTATTTGACAAAACAAAACACGAGCATATCTTAACAGTGGCAATAAATTTAAAATGCACTGAAAAGATTTTTTTTTATTTGAGAACAAAAAATAAAAGGTCATAATCATCTTATAATACTTATATTATACTTCTATATTTTTGATCTTAACATGGTCAAAGTGTCCCACTGTCTCCCTCCAAAAACACTTGCCCTTTGTATGTAGATAACGCCTTGAATATAGAGTCGCAGAGGCAATTCGGCAGAAGGTCCATTTTTTAATTTAATCCTTTGCGGTCCAATTAATTTTCCCAAAATTCTACCTAAACTAACTAAATATAATTATTTTTTTTTGGCAGCCACATCTACTGATAACAGTCCCTTATACATACAGCTTACAGGTTTCTAGTAATAAAATGAAAATGAGCGACAGTTATAATGACGTCAGCCGGCGGGGGCGTCCCGACATAAGACCGCAAAGGGTTTTAATGCTGAAAAAAAAAATGTTGTTTTTTGTCCAAAAGTAATAAAAACACAATTACACAGGTTATAAACTGTCGATTACTGAAGCGATCGTGTTCTGTCTTGTCATATAGAGAGATTGCTAAGATGTAATGAAAAATAATAAATCATTTTGAAACCCATTTTTCTCAAAAATTCTCCTTTTTATGTTTTAGTTTTTTCCATAGGTAATCGAATTAAGAATCAATTTTCTACTAGAATATACGAAAAAACTATGTAAATAGCAAAAAAAAACAGTTAACTATCGCTGGTCTAGTATACCTATTTAATCGTAGAAATAATATTTTGTCGTCATTTGATAAAAAAATATGAGATTTATAGGGTTTTCTCTGAAAATAACAAAGTTATAGGGGTGCGACAGTTCAACTGATTCATCCGGTATTTTAAAAAACAAATGAATTACGTAAACCTTTTAAATACCCAAAATATCCTCCCCATTAATGCGATTCAAACCCGAACTACATACTGTTTTTTTTTGTATTTAACAAGGTGATGACTAACGTAACGGAGCAACTAAGCAGGCTGTGTCAATTTAAATAGCGTAATGCAATTAAGGTAGGGTGACTATTCGTACCGGACTTCCGGGACAGTCCCAATTTTCAGGAGCACATTGTCTAGCATCAGTAAAAGTCCCTGAGAACGTTTTAGATTTTGAAAATCGTCCCGTTTTGAATATGCACTGTCTTTCTTATTTTAATTTCTGCGCAAAATGATGCTAAAAAAAAAAAACGAGTATTCTGTCTGAAAAAGGTTCGTCAAACCTGATGTTGCTTGGAAAAGTTTTAGAATGGAACGAAAACTGATATTGACGACACGTAGATTGAAATTTTATAGCATTTGTTACACAACACGTTTCTTTAAGATAATTAAAGGAAATAGTAAAACTAACTTTGTCTCTTCCAGGAACAAATGCAGCCCCAGAACGTACTTTTTCTGTAATTAATAATATGTATTTCCCAGACAAAGTGCAGCTATGCCTTAAAACTTTAAAAGCATTGATTACAACAAGATTAAATGTAGGGCTTTCTTGCAAAGAGTTAAAAAAAAAGGAAAACGATGATTTTCAAAAAAAATTCATTTTGTAGAAAACTGTAGTTAAAATATCTTTATCTTAGTATTTTCCAAGTTCCTCAAATACGAATTATTTATTCATCATCTTCTTCTTAATCGGTTCCTCTTGTACTCTTCGGTGTCGAGGTATGCCTTTCTATTTCTGTATTAAGTTTCTCCTCTCCTGCCCATCGTTAGCTAATTGTGGCACATCTCTCCAGCTGACTCCTTTTTCTTCTACTCTCTGCTTCATTTTTCCCCCATTTTATTCTTGGTCTTCCTCTATTTCTTTTTCCCTCCATCTTCATTTTTTATCCTATTTTTGCGTATCTACTTTCTGGCTTTGCGTAGTAGATGTCCAATTGGTTCGTCTCCATCTTTTTCTTAATATCTGTTACTCCTAGGTTATTTCGAATTTTTTCGTTACTGATTTTATTGATCAGTCTACATCCCTCTATTCTTCTCAGAAATCTCTTTTGCTGTGCAAGTATTCTTTGTTTTTGTGTTAGTGTCCAAGTTTCTGTATTTATTCGTATATTATATAATTTACGTATATTTGCTGTAGCTTACCAATATAATTTCTTTAACTACAGTTTCCGAAGGTTCATGTTTAGTTGTTTGTTACGTAATACTAATTTTTATTTCGGTACAATAAAAACATGTCCAAACAATAATTCTGCTCAATATTGTCTTATTTAACTTTGGTACTGGGTGGTCACCTTAAATAAGGCCTTTGCAATGCATACCTACTTAATTTCAAATGAGTTATGTTAGTAACAAGAAAGTTAGGAATAAAAGTTGAAATTGATTTTTTTCATATTTTTCACGAACTGGTCACAATTTGCAAATTTGCAGTTCATACTCTCATTAAGCACCTAAAAACACTTCTTTACTATTTTCAGAATTTTTAAATCTTGAACGGCTTCGGAGATTTTTCCCTATAAACCCTGTTTACATCAGGGCTCGAAACCGAAAAAAATGTTGGTTAACGGTTAACCGAAATCGAGAACTTTATTTTTATAACGGTTTTTGTTGAAAAACCGGTTTTATTCGCAAAAAACCGGTTTAGAAAAAACCGGTTAAATTAACCGGTTTTTAAAATTATTTAGATCAGGAATGCAAAGTATGAAAGGATATTATTTATTTATAATTTTATAATAAATGTACAATCAAGAGTTCAGTAATGACTTTTGGTAAACTAATCGCATTTACTACAGATTTTGTATTTTTCATCGTAATTTTTATTAAAAAAAAGACGTTAAAAAAACCGGATTTTTATTATTTTGGTTAAAGGTTACCGTTTTTTTGCCTTTAAAAATAACGGTTTCGGTTTTGGTTAAAAATCACTTTTTCTGACAAAAAATAACGGTTAACTGGTTTAAAAAACCGGTTTCATGCCCTGGTTTATATTAACCTCTTTTGTTTCTTTCCCAGTATCAGTAGCTTTCGTAACATGCGGTGGTTAGAAATATTACCCAATAACAAATTGAATTTTATTAAACATGTTGAACTGCTTAAGATAAAGCTGTTTTGTTCATCATCTTCCCAACAACTTTTCCATGCTTTGTTGAGATATTTCTTACATCGTTGAACATAATTTTGATATGCTTTTCTAACTTTATTGCGTCTTATTAGCTCGTTATTGTTTGACATTACATGCTTTAGAAGTTGAGAAAAAATGAAAAACGTGGAAATGTGTATTTTAAAAGACTGTTCGGCATTTTCATTAAAAACTTCCTTACACAGATTAAAGTGGGCGTTGGATTTGTTACTTTTAGTTAAAGAACGTTGCAATTTTTACAACAAAATTAAAGTTTTATTTTAAACAAGATGATTTACCCAGCGTTGCACGGGCGATTACAATTTTAATTATTTTTTTAACTTGAATAAGCCCAATAATTCCAAATCATACACAAATGACATACTCTGATCAATCATCTTTCCATTTTCTTATATAATTCATTAAAAAATAACTATTTATTGCTTAAAAATTGAATAATAACTCAAATTTATTTTCTTTCGTCTTGTTTCAATTAAAAATGTACTAATAAAAATAATACTTCATGTACATTTATTACTAATTGTATACAAAACAATCTTTACTTGAGAAATACACCGCGCCGTATCGTGTTTTGACCAGGTATTTGCCGACGTAAGATCGAATCCCGTCCAAGTAATTTTTTTTTTTTAAAATTGGTAATATGTGCTTGTACTTAAAGTTTGGCGTTAGATCTGCAAGGTCCTAAATAGTAACTGTGCAAAATTTGGTCCCGATCGGTCAACGGACCTACGATTCTATAGCGAACAAACAAACAAACAAACAAGCTCTTTTATATATATAGATAATAACTCTTTAACGATTGGTCTTGTTTAGTTTATAATTCACCCCCCCCTTAAATTAATGTTTTAATCTTTGCCTTTGCGTTGTAGGTCATTTTTTTGTCCAAATGTATTAGCTTAATCAAAATTATAAGGAAATAGTAGGACAAAAATATTTTTGTATGGAAAAACATAGTGTATCTTGAAAATTATTATACAAAGTGTCCCAGAAAACCTTTCCAGCATGGCTATCTCGTTTAATATAACTGATACAGGTTTGCTTAAATTAGATGAATTATTCTTTAGTATGAGAGAAGCTATAATCTATAATGTAAATGTTCAAAATCCTTCGTGCTTCAGAAGTTACAGGAAAAAATTAAAAATTGTTAATTTTTTTTTTCATTTTTGTCTTAAACATTGGATTGAAGTTTTATTTGTACTTTTTAAGGTATATTTTATGCAAAAAAGTTTTAGATGTTTTTCTCACTTTACATTTTTGAGGTATTACACTTAATTGAATTTTTTTATGGGTCGTCAAGTTGGTTTTGAAATGAATAATCAAGAAATCACTTGCTTTATCTGATTTTATAAAAGTCACAAAATCAAGAAAAATCGTATTTTATCAATAACTTATCAAGCTATTGATGAAAAAAACATAAACAAGAAATTAAATGTATGTCTGCAGTACCTACACGTCAACCATTTTTTTCTTGAATTTTTCTCCTCTTAAGTTGTGTGACACGTGTTTTCTTGATTTGTCTGACTGTTGTGGAAGGTTGCTGTGAATTGGTTGCTAGGGTGTAAAGCTTGGTTGCTACGAATTATCGTATAATATAATATAATTATATTAGGTTTGTTCCGGCAGGTAGTTTGAAACTAATTTATTACTAGTACATGAACTGTTTTTTTTTACATGCGTCAATTATGTACTAAGGAATGTATTAAGCGCTGCCAGAACGCTTTAACGACATGTCTAACTGTAAATTACATTTGTGTTTTTTTTGGGTTCATAGAAATTTGCGTACCGCAAGCGTCAACATCTTAAGAAACTAGTGCTACATAGAGTTGAGAGGGCGATGCATAACTAGCAGACGCCACGTTTGTTGTAAACAGCGCTTGGGTGTAATAATCCCAGCGTTAGTTCATGCTTTCATTCATGTACTGTTTTGAGCGTCCGCAAACTAGTCCAAAAGTACTGAGAGTACTGCAGGAACAAACCTATTATGTTAGTTATACGAGCAGTTCAGTGCTAGATACACAGCGCCGATTGTAAACCTGTTGTAGGTCTCATTTTGATACTAAACGTCGTCTTAACAATTAATTTTATAAAAACGCAGAATTTCTTGTTTACCTAAAATTGTGGTGCTAATTTAAAATGTATGGGATACTCATTTAGTGCTCACACTAGCTAGTTTAGCAACAAATAGGAACAGGAGATACTTAGGGTAATTTTTCTTGTTACACAGTCTAATTTACAATTCTTTTCTGTATAAAAATTGTAATGATCACCAGATTATCACAGCCAGCTTCACCCCTATAATATCAGATTTCAATCAATGACTGTTTTACATCTGAAAAGTAAGCAATCATTGAAATTCAAGACACCTTTAGAACTAGTCAGTAATTTACCATATTTAACCTTATTGAGAACATAATGGCAGTGGTTTAGACAATCTGCGTTTGTAATCAGCGGGGTAGGGTCAGAGCATTGTGTCAGGACTTCCGGGGCGCGGCACGTGTCCAGGTGAGGACCCCAGGTGGTCTACACGGGACTCCGACCTCGGGGGGTCCTGCTTTTGCATCTCAATTTGAACCAGATGCTTAACTCGAATAGTTCTGAAGAATGTTGTTCGTAACAGGTCATTAGAGAGGATATCGATTATGGGATCGCATTCTCTGTGGATTTAAAAGGCCTACTGTTTTACGATCGCGCGTGAATGAGTTTCTGCGAACAATACGTATGGAAGTGATTGTGTTTATTTCTTAAGGTTGATGACGACGCGTTTTAAGTTGGATGGCTTGATATAAGAGGGTTCAGGTGGCGTGAATAATTTATCTTTTAAAACTAAAGGCTATATTAATTTTTAAATAATTTAACCTTAATGTTTTTTTACTCAAAGAAGTCTATTATACAATCATGCTTTTGTTTTTATTTTGTTGTCGTAAATACATTATACAGGGGGCTCCACGACCCTAAGATTCTTCGATAGCTCCTTTATTAATGAAAATATCAAAAAATATTTAATACAAATATTATGCAAACCTATTTTCTACATAACCTAAAATTATTTTTAAATATACAGGGTATTTCGTTTGAGTGGCACATATAAAAATGTAATTTTTTGAAATAGAACACCCTGTATATTTTTACATTTTAGGATTCCTCTTAAAATTTACTTTAAAAAATGTGAAAGGTTATATAGGTCTTAAAGTCAACCATTTTCGTAAAATTTACATTTTTATGAAATTTTTGAACGATACAGCACTTTCAATTTTTTTTTTACATTAAAGTTATTTAAAAGAGCGGTAATATTTCGTTTAAAAATTAGATTGACAATAGATTAATTAACACTTTGCGCTAGCTACATTTAAAAAATATTATACAGGGTGTTTTTTACGCTTGGTCAAACTTGTGAAACTTTAAACATCGATAAGTTATTTTTCTTAAATACAACACCCTGTATATTTTTATATTTTCTTGTAGAGAATTTAATTGTCTTTCGAAATTATTCAGCATGTCCTATACCTAAAGTAAATATTTTTCGAGCTATCTCGATTTTTATTATTATTACTAAGGCAATTGAAATATTTTAAAGTCGGCCATGCACGTAAGTCGTAATTTTTCAAAGAATTATTAAATAAAAGAATTAAAAAAGCTGCAATTTTAATTTTAGGCTAAAAATCTACGCCTTATTCCCGAAATTTATCGTATAAATTGTTGTTTTTAACGACGAGCGTAAAATTATTTTTTTTAGTATAATTAAATTAAACATAAAAGTAATCTCCATAAGTATTTTCGATATTTACAACAATAACGGAGATATGACACATTATTAATATGACAAAAAACACTTTTTATTTAATAACTCGAAAACCGGAAATGATAGAATGTTTTTGAAAACGGTTCTGTTTGTCTCAAAAAATTGCACATTTTTGGTAATTTAACCGTTTCTCTATCTTAAATATTAAGCGAGATATCCATGCAATCCCATCGAATTTGGATCACCCTGTACTGTATGGCAAAGTGGAAACACGGCTGGAATAAGTGTCCCTATCTCTGGAGAAGGAGATTACTTTGAAGGAGATAATGACCACCAATAAGTTGTAAATACCATATTATCAATTGTTCACAAAAAGTAGGGTTATTTTTTGAACAGACCTCGTATTGCTAAATATTTTTAATAGATTTAGAAACAAGTAGTTGCGCAAATATTACTAAAAGTTCGCAGAATCTTTCAAAATTGTGTTGGTTATAACAACAATAATGTTGCTAAGTTACCAAGAGCTAATCAATCACCGGTGAAATTTTGATTCAGCTTTGTACAGCAATGCAAATGACTTTTTAAAGATTTAATTAAAATCATTCACTCACAATTAACTGAAAATTAAAAAGCTTAAAAACTTTTATGGCCGCGCATTTTAAGGTAAACGGATTTTAAAACTTTCATGTGACATTTCTAATGATAGTCGTTTTTTAGCCACGACATTCCGCAACTAAACCTAAATTGACCCCATTTATAAACTACCTGCTAAAAGGCAGCTGAATAAAGATAATTCATTCCCATTGCGCGGTTAAAATTAATTTCCTAATGTACACATAAATATTTGAGTAAGGCCTCTATTACCAGGTGAAAAATGGGAGACAATTTACTAAAATTAAACGTATACCGTCGGTACGTGGTAGACATGCAATGATCACGGACTAGCACCCATTTATATCTTTAATTACCGGCCATTAGTCCACGGCTCCGGGTTAATCGTTGCGGTCGGTTGCTAACTTCAATTTTTGGTAAAACAAGTGACATCTGGTGGCTTCTTTTTGGTCTCGAACCGCCGCTTTTAATGTTATGCACACTTGCATTGAACGTTAAACTTGTTATAACAAACGAAACTATGTAATTATCTCGGCACTATTACATCCGTAAATTGTAATCAAGTGTTGCCGTGGAATTTTTATCGTGAGCTATAAAATTACCTTCACGTTTATAGTTTTCGCTGTGGCTTTATTAACTTCGGATTATAAATCAAGGGTTGTTTATGATTAAATAAATTACAGAACGCTGGCTAGTGTCAATGTACCTGCTTCCAATAAAATTTACATAAAAACCCGCTAGCCATTGTTAACGAAGCATCCATATGATCTATGTTACAGTTTTCCAACGTAATTATGAAAATTTTCTGAGGGCCATAGATTATTTTGGATTAATAAACGATATAACAATGTACCTAGATAAACAGGCTCTGTGAATGTATTAAAAATATAATTTGAAAATCCCTTAAAGTGCTAGTATACTGTTTAGTTTAAAGATGCAGCCAGCAGTACAAGATTGTCCAAATTCGATGGGATTACATGTGCATCTCGCTTAATAATCAAGATAGAGAAACGATAATTATAAAAAATGTGCAGTTTTTTGAGACAAACTCACAACAGTTTTCAAAAATATCTATCATTTACGGTTCTTAAGTTATTACTTTCTTGTGGCTGCGGCAATCAGAGATAATAAACTAGAATACCGGGTCCTATCACGAGGGTAAAGGTCTGGCGAATAGTTAACAGTGTGCAAAGTGATATAAAATCAACAATCACGTATACAGGGTGTCCCAGATTACATTTCCAGCATGGGGATCTCGATTATTATAAGAGATACAGGTTTGTTTAAACTTGGTATGAGAGGAGCCACAATCAATTTTTTAAAGTATAAAATTTCTCGTGCTTCAGATGTTATAGCAAAAAATATGAAAATGTCCAATTTCTTTTTTCTCTCATAACTGTTTTGTCTTAATCATTAGAACAATTTTATTGGTACTTTCTTAAGGTACTTTTTAATGGAGAATGTAACTGTTATTTTAGATTTTCTTTATAACTTTTTATTTTTGAGATATTAGCCCTAACTTCATTTTTTCTTATGGGCCGCGAAGTTGGCTATGGGATAGTTAAATGTGTTTTTCTTTTCTCTTTAAAATGAGATATTACTTGTTACATTTATTTTTATGAATAAGTTACAAAATGAAGAAAAATCGTATTTTACTCATCACTTATCAAGCTATCTATGAAAATAAAAACAATATACAACTAATTAAATGTCAAATGAGAGTTACCATTTGTCTGCGGTATCATTTATTAGAATTGTTTAGGATTGTTGTGTAATTCGATAGTCTTTTTAGCAAATTTGTTATCATATAATTATGGGCACTTTTACAACTAATTAAAAATTTTATATGTTGAATTGCTACATTATTTGCAATAGAAACTGTGTAAAATAAATAATTCTAATTAATTATTGATTTGTTTTGGATTTTTGGTTGGTTTGTCGAAAAAACCATATTCTTTTAAATTTATTTCCAAATTTTTGTAATTACGCATTCTTCGTTGCCTTTTCTCGGGATATAGCTCTAAGTATATTCTCTCAGCTTCTTACACAGTTTTTATGGTAAGCATGTAGCATCACAACGACAAATTTTTCGTTTTTTTTAAATGTAGCCATCATTATAACAATTACCACAAAGACTATCGAATTACACAACAATACTAAACAATTCTAATAAATGGTACCGCAGACAAATGGTAACTGTCACTTGACATTTAATTAGCTGTTTTTTGTTTTTATTTTCATAGATCGCTTGATAAGTGATGGGTAAAATACGATTTTTCTTCATTTTGTGACTTATTTCAAAAATAGATGTAGCAAGTAATATCTCATTTGAAAGAGAAAAAAAAAGCACATTCAACTATTTCATAGCCAACTTTGCGGCCCATAAGGAAAAATGAAGTTAGGGGTAATATCTCAAAAATGGTAGGTGTTAAAAATAATCTAAAATAACAGTCAAATTTTCCATTAAAAAGTGCCTTAAGAAAGTATAAATAAAATTGTTCTAATGATTAAGACAAAAAAGTTATGAGACAAAAACGAAATTGGACATTTTCATATTTTTTGCTATAACATCTGAAGTACGAGGAATTTTGTACTTTTAAAAATTGATTGTGGCTCTTCTCATACCAAGGAATAATTCATGTAATTTAAACAAACCTGTATCTCTTATAATAAGCGAGATCCCCATGCTGGAAATGTAATCTGGGACACCCTGTATAATATCAGTGATATTGACTTTCCTAAAATGGATAAAATAGATATGCTTACGAACTTGATGGAAGAAGTAATGAAAGATATGAAAGAAATAAAACATCTTGAGAGCGACGAGTATCCGTCGGAGGATTCAAAAAAAAAAAGAGAACAGGACATAGAAGACATATCTAAAGGGAGTAAAAAGATAAACAAGACACCTCAAAAAGTGAAAAAGGAGAAATAATATCAAAGGGATACGCTCACGAACATGATTAAGGAAATAATGAGAGATATAAAAGAAATAAAACATGATCAGAGGTCATATCAAGAAGAACTGGGGGAACTAAAACAAGAAAGTGAATTGCTGAAAAACGAAAACAAGATAATAAAAGAGAAGATAAAATCCGTAGAAGATAGAGTTAGAAGATTGGAAAAAGATAGAACCAAAAACAATATCGTCGTGACAGGCATGGAGATAAAAACTGATAACAAAGCAGACCTTATACAGGAATTAGAACACTTTATTGAAAGAGGAACCGGTATAAAAATTCAGATTGAAAACGCCATACAGATAGGGTACAAAATCATGTAAGCTAGAACAATACAAACCACTAGAAAAAGAAAAGGTAATAAAAAACAAGTACAAGTGAAAGCAACTCCAAGAAGTAATATATAAAAACAACGAAATGACTAAGGAGGAACTGGTAATTCAAAAGAAGTTAAAACAAATAACGCAAGAAGAGAGACAGAAAGGGAGAACAACGAAAATAGAATATCAAAAAATCACAGTAGATGGAAAACAAAGCTGAAAGTAAATAAAACAACAACAAACCAATAACCGTCAAAAAATTGACAGAGAATAACAGAAATATTTGGACAAAAAAGACTCAGGCAAAGAAAAAGGACATGAGAAAAAAAATAAATGTAAAAATAATAAATAAGATAAGCTAACAAGCAGATATCGGAAATGACACAATCAATGAAAAAAGACATGGGAAAGAAATAAGAAAACTCAACTCCACCCAATGCCTTACACCCGTGAGGGTAGATAGGCGAGGCGTTACACCCGAAAGGGTGACGACCTAATAGATGTAAGAAGAAGTTATTAGAAAAAAAGTGTTTTTTTTTGTCATTATTAATGTGTCAAATCTCCGTTATTGTTGTAAATATCGAAAAAATTTAAGAAGATTATTTTTAGATATTTTTATGTAAAATTTGATGGTACTAAAAATAAAATTTTACACTCGTTAAAAAGTTATGACACAAATTTACCTTTTTTTAAATGGAAGCTATAGTTGGCTTGACTTATTTAAATTTCTTATTTTTCTCTCGTTCCAAATATAAAAGGGTTAATGTGTTTATTTGTAATAATACGCAAGTAATGGGTAGTTCACACGGTGACATTTAAAGTCGCGACTTTAAATGTCACCGTGTGAACTACCCAAATTGAAAGTCGCGACTTCAAAATAAAAATGGCCGCTCTTGTAACTGCAGCATCGAGTGTTGTAGAGCAACTAATTATTTTGAAGTTGCTATTTGTTGATAATTGAAACATCTATTGGGGACATGATAAATTGGAAATCGATGACAAACAAATGTATATTATTTGTCTGATGTCAAAATATAAAAAAGTATGGTAGGCTTACGTCAAATGCCGAACTGTCAATATCGCTGCCGCGACTTTTAAAGTCGTCGCGACATTAGCGTTCACACGGTGACATCAAAAGTCGCGACCTTATGAAGGTGTTTTCGTTTTTTTTGTTTTAAGAAAATTATAGCAGGCTTTGAAAACAAAAACAAAACAAGGTGTAAAACCTTTTAAAACTCATTTGGTACAAGTTGTGAAGGTTTTTTAGTCTGTTGTGAATTGTGATAAACATTACAAGTATTTGAACATAAGATAAACCACAATAAACTACAAAACTGCTGATTTAGACTATATTGTTGTTTTCTTATTTTCAAATATTAACTTGCACCAAATGTGTTTTAAAAGGTTTTACATCTTGTTTTGTTTTCGGTTTCACAGCCTACTATAATTATCTTTAAAAAAAAAAACTAAAAAACCTTTATAGCTTGCGTATTATTAAAAATAAATACATCAACTCTTATACAGGGTGTAGACTCGGATCACGCAACATAGCAATTTCAATGGTAAAATTTTAAAAGTCGAATTCTTGCTCCGCTAATTATTTTAGAAAAAAAGTGCAAATACGTTTTTGGTAGAGAAAAAAATTCTGTATCCATAAATGTAATCAATATTACTTTTTCGTTTTCCAAAAACAGAAAAATAAGCAAATTAAAAATCGCGTTTTCGCGAAAATCTGTAGTGCCTTGGAATTATGCTACGACAACTGCCCATCTTACTAACACTTACTGTCACTTTGACGTTTGAAGTTTATTCTTAATTATCATTTTTATTATATCTTGCAATGAAAACATAACTAATTGTGTAAAATAAATGTTTGATAAAATATAAAGGATAATTAAGAATGAATTTCGTGTCAAAGTGACAGTATAAGTGACATTAGGCTGGGCAGTTGTCATACCATAATTCCAAGGCACTACAGATTTCTGTCCAAACGCGTTTTTTAATTTGCATAATTTTCAGTTATTGGAAAATGAAAAAGTAATATTGATTACATTTATGGATACAGAATTTTTTTCTCTACAAAAAACGTATTTGCACTTTTTTTCTAAAATAATTAGCGGAGCAAGAATTCGACTTTTAAAATTTTACCATTGAAATCGCTATGTTGCGTGATCCGAGTCTACACCCTGTATATTTGGAATGAGAAAAAAAAAGAATTTAAATAGGCCATAACCAACTATAGCTTCTATTTAAAAAAAGGTAAGTTTGCGTCATAACTTTTCAACGGCATGCGTAATTTTTTTAGTGTAATCGACTTCTACATAAAAATATTTAAAAATAATCTTGATAAATTTTTTCGATAGCTACTACAATAACGGAGATATAACACGTTATTAATATGACAAAAAAACACTTTTTTTTCTAATAAGTTTGTCTCAAAAAAACTGATCATTTTTGGTAATTTGACCGTTTCTCTATCTAGAATATTAAGCGAGATACATTCATGCAATTCCATCGAATTTGGACCACTCTGTAAGCGCAGAAAAAAAGGCGATGCATCTTTTATAAAAAACATTTTGTTGTTAAATCAATATTTTAGAAGAAAAAGCGGTATTTCATACTTTTTTGTTAAAATGTATCTTTTTTTATAAACGTTAAAGGTCTATAACTCGATAACCATCGAGTTTTGGACTATGGTTTACGTAATATTTTTTGCCTAAATTGACTCCAGGAACATGCTCCTTAAGTTTGGCCGTTACGTCATGCAACACCCTGTATATACTCTAGCTCGGGGCACCTTTTGACTTTGGAAGGCCGCATGACACTTCATAGATTTTTCATAAGGCCGCAAACTTTTGCTGAGGGAAATATTTTTCCCGCATAAAATTCACAATAAAAGCTAGTGCTGATTTGTGACACAATCGTATGCGGAAAAATATTCGAAAAAGCCGCATCCAACTTCTAAAAAGGCTGCGTGCGGCCATAAGGCCACAGGTTCTTCATCCCTGCAACTATTATAATAAACGAGATCCCATGCTTAAACTCGAATTTGAAACACTCTGTATACAGGGTGTCCCAGATTGAATTTCCAGCATGGGGATCTCGCTTATTATAAGAGATACAGGTTTGTTTAAATTAGATGAATTATTCCTTGGTATGAGAGGAGCAACAATCAATTTTTAAAAGTAAAAAACTCCTCGTGCTTCAGATGTTATAGCAAAAAATATGAAAATGTCCAATTTCTTTTTTCTCTCATAACTTTTTTGTCTTAATCATTAGAACAATTTTATTTGTACTTTCTGAAGGCACTTTTAATGGAGAATGTAACTGTTATTTTAGATTATTTTTAACACCTACCATTTTCGAGATATAACCCCTAACTTCATTTTATCTTATGGGCCGCGAAGTTGGCTATGGAATAGTTGAATGTGCTTTTTTTTCTCTTTAAAATGAGATATTACTTGCTACATTTATTTTTATAAATAAGGCACAAATTAAGAAAAATCGTATTTTACCCAACACTTATCAAGTTATCTATGAAAATAAAAACAAAAAACAACTAATTAAATGTCAAATGACAGTTACCGTTTGTCTGCGCTATCATTTATTAGAATTTCACATTATTGTTGTGTAATTCGATAGTCTTTGTAGTAATTGTTATAATGATGGCAACATTTAAAAATAGCGATAAATTTGACATGTTGAGATGCTACATTCTTTGCCATAAAAACTGTGAAGAAGCTGAGCGAATATAATTAAAGCTATATCCCGAGAAAAGGCAACGAAGGATGCGTAATTACAAAAATTTGGAAATAAATTTAAAAGTATATGGTTTTTTCGACAAACCAACCAAAAATCCAAAACAAATCAATAATTAATTAGAATTATTTATTTTACACAGTTTCTATTGTAAATAATGTGGCATTTCAACATATAAAATTTTTAATTATTAGTTGTAACTTGTAAATGTGCCCATAATTATATGATAACAAATTTGCTGCAAAGACTATCGAATTACACAACAATACTATAAAATTCTAATAAATGATACCGCAGACAAATAGTAACTGTCATTTGACACATAATTAGTTGTTTTTTGTTTTTATTTTCGTATATAGCTTGATAAGTGATAGGTAAAATACGATTTTTCTTGATTTTGTGACTTATTTATAAAAATAAACGTAGCAAGTAATATCTCATTTTAAAGAGAAAAAAAGCACATTCAACTATTTCATAGCCAACTTTGCGGCCCATAAGAAAAAATGAAGTTAGGGGTTATATCTCGAAAATGGTAGGTGTTAAAAATAATCTAAAATAACAGTCAAATTTTCCATTAAAAAGTGCCTCAAGAGAGTACAAATAAAATTGTTCTAATGATTAAGATAAAAAAGTTATGAGAGAAAAAAGAAATTGGACATTTTCATATTTTTTGCTATAACATCTGAAGCACGAGGAATTTTGTACTTTTGAAAATTGATTGTGGCTCCTCTCATACCAAGGAATAATTCATCTAATTTAAACAAACCTGTATCTCTTATAATAAGCGAGATCCCCATGCTGGAAATGTAATCTGGGACACCCTGTATAGTGTGCCGCGAAATTTTAGCGTCGCTAAAAGTGTGTCGCGATATTTAAAAGATTGAAAAACACTGCTCTACTGTTTTGAAACAGTTTACACTTCTTTTTTATTTGAAAAAATGTTTGGGAGTTTTCCCAATAAAAGTTTTGGTTGGCATGTATTTTAAGAAGTTAACAGTCTACAAGTTTGAATTAAAAGTTATTTTATTAGATGTAAGCACGTATACATTATTTTGAAACATTGCAAATTACTTCGTAACAGTATTAACGTAACTAACTGCAGCTTGTTCTAAATACGCTTGTAACTCATCTCGTAATTAGCAGCGCCGGTATACAAAACCCTCTCATGGTTCTATTTATACGTGGGTAATGTGCAAATGTTTAGCAGAGCAATGTGGAGAAATACATATGACAGAGTACGTATAATTTAGTCAGTTATTTGTATAACGAAGCCATTTGGCTTGCAAACAATGAACACCGTGTTCCTTCATCGTCCCGGCGACGCCACGGAGACGAAATTTTCATAATTTTCGCGGCAAGACTTCATTTGTAATAATAAACGTAAAGCGCTTGCTTATGCTAATTTTATCTTCTTCAGAATTGCTGAATTTTACGGTATCCCCAAGTGCTAATATTGTATCGCG
The DNA here is from genome assembly GCA_947652605.1 of Elmis aenea. NCBI lineage: Eukaryota > Metazoa > Arthropoda > Insecta > Coleoptera > Elmidae > Elmis > Elmis aenea. Next base: position 33,874,306 of record OX393582.1, read on the forward strand.
AACAAGGAGTTTTAATTTCGTTTCACGGTGATTCGTTAAGAGGTCCACGGAATTATAAGTATTATTAGGTTGCTAATTTGTTATGGACGTAATTTTGGCGTCTTGCAATTTAGAGCTAGTTTGTTTACATCCCTTTAAAGGACCAGGAGTGGTCTGAGCATGGTGCGAGCTGAGAAACTGTATCAACGAGAGCTTAGATAGACACCCATAGTGATGGATACCACAAGACAACTCAATTAACGTTTAACAATGACGCAAATTACCTGATTTTAATTGGTCAATTAGCAATATAGCTTTAATTTTATTATATTAATATTAAAAAAAATGTATCAAATATTATCGAAACTGTTAAGTCTATCGTCACCTGCCAAGTGCGGGGTGCGACTATATACGGCAGAATCCTTTAAATACTAAGATTCAGTCACTGCATGACGACTTCATCGAATGACCATGCTGAAAATGACTCCGCGTGCGCTTCGTATCACGCTCCACCATTATCCAGATCAACCTTTTTCATCAGTATTTTGAGGACGACGAGACTTTTGAAAACCCCCTACAAAAAGTAATCACACAATGAAAGATCTGGTGATATCGCTGGCCATAGATTATCGCCATTTTTGGAAACGATGCGTTTTTTAAAAATTAAATCAATGGGTTTTATTTCTTGCTGGACTTGAATCTTGTCTGGATGTAAATTTAAAACTTACCTCAATATATACGAGTATATTCTTCCCAAAGCGCCATGATTTGTATACCACACAAATCCGTTATAACTAAATCTTTGCGACTTGCATTGGTGTTTAACATAGGGAAAACCGCTTTGGCAAGAGCCTCGTCTTTCGATTTTTCCTTCGGAATTGTTTAAGATAGTCAAAAACTTTGCACCATTTTACTTGAAAAGGATGCCCGCATTGGCAAACAGAAGAATTTCGATTTTAGGTTTCATGTGGAGTTGTTGAAATCATATATCTCAGATAGATTATTCCGATTAAAACAGGAAAAATAATATTCTGAGCTCAAAGAAATACAAGCAGGCGTTCTTCAGGGTAGTGTCTTGGGACCTTTTCTGTATCTACTATATACACTGATATATTATACCATGCCCAGAAAATGTTATAATGGCTACATTTGCGGATGACACCGCAATACTAGCTGTTGGAACGGATTTTCAAGTAGTCACAGACAAACTCCAACAAGCAAGTAATCAAATTTGTAACTGGGCAAAAAAATGGAAAATTAAAATAATTGAACTGAAGTCAAATCACATACATTTTACCAATAAAAATATTATGAATCCTCCTCCAGTTAACTTAAATGAAAAAGTGCTTCTTGAAAACAATGGTGTTGTGCGAAAGAAAGCCATCTCAAAAGTATCCAAACTTTTTAAAATATAGTGCGGAATATAGTATATGCTCTGTAGTGCATATGTTGAAATAAAAAGATTCGCAATGAAACACGAATCCCATCTACTCCAACATACCGACGTAGAGGCAATCCAGCTTCTCGACAACGAAAACCTAACCAGAAGGCTCGAGAGGACGAAGCATTTCGAATTGTTGGTTTTAGTGTAGTGCATTGTTTCTCAAACTTTTTTCTCTAAGGACCCCTTCCAAAATTAAGAACTTGTAGCAGAGGATTCCAATAAATTGTGCAGTAGATAATATTTTTGTCTTTACAAATAAATTGGTATGAACATCGAACATCATGAATAGGCTCAGGGAACCCCTAAGGATCCGCGGAGCACACTTTGAGAAACACTGGTGTAGCGTAAAACAGATCACAGTGCACGGAAGTAATTGTTTATAAGTTGCGCCAGCCAGTCCAACCCTATAGGTACAGCACATCAATGGGTGAACTCTACAGTTTAAGATGTAGTTTAAGAATTCAGATTAATGGTTGGTCTGGTAGACCGTTTTAATAGACCATCTCGCCTCTGGTGTATTTAAAAAAGGTTTCATGGCCAACGCGATCGCAAAATGATCTTTTTTTCTTCAATTGTATAGGTTTACCCTATTTTTCCTTTAAATCATCAATGGCACATATAACTCTGCAAAACATTATTTTTGATTTTCTTGATGCAATAAACACAGCCTGGATCAGATTGTAGCGACAACGTATCGTGACCCTCCCTTGTAAGTATCATTTTATCAGTCAGTGTTAGGTTATTCAACGTACTTTTGACTGTTATACTCTAGGTGACTGTTAGTAGCAAGTCTGAAGTGATAAGTTTTGGAGTGATACTTGTAATTATATTCTTAATTATGCACAAGTATGGTATCGATTTAAACTGCGGTTATTTTTGTACGCAAATGTTTAGCGAGTCATTTGGTGGTCATTTTTAACCCTATCAAAGTCTAGACTAAACAGAGAGTATAGATCAATTAGTCACTTCGTGTGTACGTTGCAAGTTCAATGTCATAAACCTACAGACCAGAATGACTTTCACAACCACAAATCACCAGTAATGCATAGTACAAGCCCAGCATGACTCGGCCACACGCATTATACCAATCAGACCCGTCAATTAAGCCATGAAGAGGAATCCCATGTCGGGGCTACGTTGCACTTGCATGGATAATTGCACTTGATGGCGAACTGCATCCGCACATTCGACAGAGAGATCGAATGTCATCGACAAGTCTCGTAATTATGATGTATGTATATGATATCGTAGCGGCATCATGTGTGCATGTTTATAAACGAATAAGTAGAACAAATGAGCTTTCAGGACGAACACCTGAGCGTTAATCATACGCAATTGTTACAAATTATGGGGCGTCACATGCACTTGTTATATTTCTGTATTATTTTTGGCAACTGTTATTAATTAAGCTGGTGTTTCGTGCGAGTTGTGAGCAGGAAGCGTTTGAAAAATCGTTGCTCTTGTGAAATATGATTTGGAATTCTTGACACTTCTGTGTGTGGTGAAGTGCTTTTCTTTATCTTAATTAACCAGTTCGGTAAATAAGACATTTTGCCTGTCGTTTAGGGATTATTAATTGCAACTTCTGAACATGTGCAAAAAAGTGTAAAAATTTGTTAGCAGATTTTCCTACAAACAAATTTAGTCCGGCTACTACGATGATCTCAGCATTTATAAAAATTACAGGGTGGAATTGATAGGCAAAAATTTTCAACTTTCTATTTTTAGAATTAATTTTTTAAATTTAATTTTTTCAATTTAATTTTTGACTTCGGGTAACTAACAATATCTTGATACAGATCAGAAAGATATTTTCGATATTTTTACGAAGTATAAAATGGCAATATTTATTTGTTTACACGGGGTCATTTAAAAAGTCTGCAACAAATGAAAAAGTGTTTTTATTATCGATTTCTCAGAAAATTTTATTCCTAATAAAAGTTGGTGCCTGACCTAAAACTAATTTTGAGATCTGAAAAAGTCAATTAAAATTTGTATAACACTAAATTGAAGAGATTTTACAAATGTCTGCAAGAGTTGGGTGTGATTCTTATTGTTAGTAGAATTTTATGAATTATTCAGATCATTTATGATAATTGCTTTAAAAAATTAAGAAAACTTAACAACTTTTTAAATGAAACCCATAATAGACTAGACCAGGAGCGGCGAACTTTTTGTTGTTTATTAATTCCAAACATCACTTGTTTACGAAATCATGGCAAAGTTTCATGATAAACTTTTCACAAAACTAGTAATGTCTCGGTTATTTATTTTAACAAATATACAGAAATATATATTATTGAAAAGCTGGAATAATGCTCTTTCATATTATAAAGTCATGGCCTACTAGGGTTTTCATTAAAAAATATATAAGTTTACTTTATATCTCAAAAGTTGTAGTGGTTCAAATTCAAAAAAAAATGTTTATCACATAAAGCATATACCGAAAGTCAAGGAGAAAAAATTTAATGTCGTTTTTAAATTAAGCATAAAAATCTGTATAAAAAACATGCTTAATAAAGGAGTAAAAGAAAATGGTCATAAACCATGAAATTTAATTTTTCGTCTGTAGTCAGAGGCAACTATAGTGCTAAATGGGCTATTGCCCCGGCGTGCCAACCTGCCAACCTTCTGGGGCGGCAATTTTGCTTGTTCATAAAGCTTATTTGAATTTTGTATGAATGTTATACTTTTATTTTTTTATTGGTAATATATTGATTTTTTCTAGTTCTGAAACTTTTGTAAACTTCACCGCACCCCTCTCCCGCTTCCCCTACCCGTGTATTTTCTTATAAAGAGGGGCGCATTATTGTTAGTAGCCCACGGGCGCCATAGATCTTAGAACGGCCCTGTCTGTAGTGCAAAAATGGAAAGTAATATGAAAAATCTGATAACACAGGCGTGTTTATTTTAAAAAAATAACTCAAGAGACCAATATCAGCTTTTCGCAAACTCTTATGGTAAATGAGATACCCCGTAAAACATTCGAATTTGGTCCACCCTGTACAGTAAGCGACGCCATTTAGATTCAAAATATTTGAAGGAGTAACAATAGTTCACTAAACAATGATGTTTTCAATAGCAATCTCCCCCAAATTTACGTATTAGCTAGTTGACGAACGATATTAGTCGAAATTGTATGATATCTTTGTTCAATTTCTCCTGACTATTTGTTCAAATAGTGCCGACTTCGTTATGAAGGTAAACACAGCAATGAAATACACCACAGAAAACAACATTGGGGCAAAATCAGTTAGTTATCTACTGGACAAACTTCAATCCCCGTATTTGCAGTCCAATCACCACCAGTCAGTCCAGTATCAGACAGATAAAGGTGGGTTCATGATCTCTTTGATGTCCTGGAGCAGGACGGAGATACTTTGAAGTCGCCGCTTTAATCATTTAATGGCACGTAGCGTACTTGCAATCAACTATGGCCATGCTGGTGTTGACATTTAGAGGAAATAAGTTTTGATCTTTGGCAAATCAATTTCACTCGTCTTAAGTGAGGATTTGTGTCGATAATTCCTTCTAGTGTCAAAGGAGTGTACGATGAGTTTATTTGCGAGAAGTTTTATCGCTTGAATTTTATTTTGTCCTTGGAAAATTCGAAATATCCGAAACCAATAAAAAAAAAAATAGGGCAACATAATCATCTTGAGTTAAATCAACACTGAGTTAAATATCTGGACTTTTAAATCGTTGCTAAAATGCACAGTCCTAACTTCTTATTCAGTATTTTATTGGATTTAAATTTATATAACTTTTAAGGTATAAAGTAAACTTATATTTTTAAAGAAAACTCAGCAGGCCATGACTTTTTATGAAAGAGCATTTTTCCAGCTTTTTAAAAATATATATTTTTATATATTAGTTAAAATAAATAACCGAGACATGGCTAGTTTTGTTAAAAATTCCTTGTCAAAGTGTGCCATGATTTCGTAAACAAGTGAGGTTTGCAATTAATAAACAACAAAAAGTTTGCCGGCCCCTGGTCTAGTCTGTTACTGGTTTCATTTAAAAAATTATTAAGTTTTCTTAATTTTCTTAAGCAAGTGTCATAAAAAATCTGAATCATTTATAAAGTTCCCCTAAAAATCACCATCAAAAACCTTCAGAACATTTCTCTAGATTAAAAAAAAATATGATAGCTGATGTCGATTTTTAGTTTCTTGGAAATTTTATTTTGTTACCACAAGATGATTAAACTGGCATATTAATTTCAAATATGTGGTTCTATAAACCTTAATCAGATTTTTGGTAACTACGAGGCATATTCGAAAAGTAAATTAAGACATTTATCATAACGGGACACCAGCTCCATATATCCTTTTCATAGGTCGCCTGTGACGATCGTCACTCCTTCACTGTTCTTTTGATGTCATCATTAAAGAAACGCTGGCTTGCAAATAACTTTTTCAAATGTAGGAACACATGAAGTGCACTTGGCGCTGTCTGGGCTTTAGGAAGGGCGAACCGTAGCATTATGTAGTTTACTGGAACGTTCAATAATGACAGTATTTCCTTAAATCGTTTAGAATGCAAGAGTAATACCATTTTCGCCTCAAAACGTCAATCGTTTTTACCATCCGCCGATTCATTTGTTTTTGATTTGATTGTAAAAAAAAACACCTCTCCAAGTGTCATTGATGTTTTCAGATGAGTGAACAGAACTAATATCAAAGCGTGCCATGGATAACGAGACTCACGTGCCTTAGTATGTGGTTGTATGGTCAATTGGACGTTGAATAGTTGAATGGTCAATTTTACAACCAATTACACAGCAAAACCTAAAATGAATGTCGCTTAATGAATATATGGTGATTATTTCGGAGTCAAATTAAGCTAATAATTGCGCAGAGGAAGTTATTTCCGTTATTTTGTTTGGCATTAATGTACGGGACTGTGCAATGCTGAAGCCCTTTAGTCGATGTGGTTGGGAATTTTAATAGTTTGGTTACTGTGGAGTTTAAAACGATTGATAAATCACACAGCCTGTACTTTCGTGACATTTCGATTATTGTTTTTTTTTTTAATAAATAAACAATGGAGCATTAATGCAGTATATCTAAAGTTATATGTGAAAATTGCTTCGTTTAAACCATTTTTTCGAAAATTGATATCAAAAAAGACATATCATATTTTTTATTTCAAGCCTTTTAAATGTAAAAAAATAATATTGTACAGGGTGGACCAAATTCAATTGTTTTACGGGGTATCTCGGTTACCGTAATAGTGATCAAAAATCAAATATTGGTCTCTTGGGCTATTTTTATAAGAAAAGGATGCCCAAGTTTTTTATATCGCTTTCCATTTTGGCACTACAGATGAACAATAAAATTTCATCATTTTTGAAAATTCCTTTATTTATTAAAATAGAACAAATTGTTATCAAAGTTTTTTGTACAGTTTTTTAGGCTTAATTTAAAAACAAATGTTTTTTTTAGCGACCATCACTTTCGAGATGTGAAGTAATCTTAAATATTTTTACATGGAAACCCTAGTAGTTGGCCATGACGTTATATGAAAGGGATTGTGTTGAGCTTTTCAAAAATATATAGTTTTTTATATTTGTTGCAAAAAATAACCGAGATATGACAAATTTTGTAAAAATTTTTGGATCAAAGTTTACCATGATTTCGTAAACAAGTGATGTTTGTTATTATTAAACAACTGAACGTCATTTTCAAGTAAATTCTGCAGCAGCCGCAAATTTTGTTTGTAAATGTGATTATTTTTATTTATAACGTAATTTTAACAGATTTATTTACATAAGATTAGATTAGGTCAGGTCCGGTCAGGTTAATTTAATTTTTATTTCTACTATAATAACATAAACAAGAATTAAAATCACAACATATGCTATTTATGTAGCAATTTTTAAACATAATATTAAAAGAAGAAGTATTAATATACAAGAAACAACTTTAGGTTAATGTAAAATAATCTGTAAAAATTACGTTATTTATAAAAACAATCACATTTGCAAATAAAATTTGTGATATGCTTGTATGCGGCGAAAAATTGTGGCGGCGAAGAATTGTGTAGGCGAAGAATTGTGGGCGAAAAATTGTGGAGGCGAAGAATTGTGGGCGAAAAATTGTGGAGGCGAAGATGTGGAGGCGAAGAATTGTAGCGAAAAATTGTGGGCGAAGAATGTTCCTATACCCGTTCACATTACCACAATAAACAGTTACAAAATACCTACAGAAGACGGATTTGCTGAAAAATTGAAATTCTGCTTGGAAATTACGTTTCATTGTTAAATTTTTACAAGCATCACTTGTTTATGAAATCATGGCAAACTTTGATGAAAAAAAAAATTACAGACTTAGCTATATCCCGGCTATTTTTAAATATACAGGGTGGCTGATTTTTCATTGTCCAGCTTATATCTGCTGAAATATTAAAGTTACCAAAAAAAGTTAAATGAGAAACTTATTAAACAAAAGCTGGTCTACAAAATTGTGCTAAAAGTTTTGTTCCATAGCCTACCAGTTTTTCGGAAAAATATCCAACTTTTGTTTTTTAAATAGAACACCCGGTATATTTTTACAGAATCACATTCTAAATCAATTTCTCTTTACAATGATATATCATAAGTACCATTTTGCTTTTAAATTATGCACAATATTTCAAAAAAGGAATGATTAAAGTCGGCTGTGATATTGTTTTGTTTATTGCAAATACCTGTCAAATTTGTTTACATTAGCAAACACTTGTCAAATCAGACAAAAATAAGTGTAATTATAATTAAGAAAAATGTACCATACAAATAATGAAAAAGTTGATATGCTGTGCTGTTTCCACAGCCGGCTATAATAATTCTCTTTTTTTTAATATTGAGCATAATTTAAAAGCAAAATGGTACTTATGATAGTATCATTGTGAAGAGAAATTGATTTAGAATGTGATTCTATAAAAATATACAGGGTGTTCTATTTAAAAAACAAAAGTTGGATATTTTTCCGAAAAACTGGTAGGCTATGGAACAAAATTTTTAGCACAATTTTGTAGACCAGCTTTTGTTTAATAAGTTTCTCATTTAACTTTTTTTGGTAACATTAATATTTCAGCAGATATAAGCTGGACAATGAAAAACCAGCCACACTGTATAAAACCATATACTTTTAGAAAGCTAATAAAATTCTCTTTCATATAAAGTCATGGCCAACTAGGTTTTCCATTTAAGAAAATATAACTTTACTTCATATCTCGAAAGTCAAGGTATTTAAAAAAATTTTAATTTTGTTTTTATATAAACACCTTCAAAGTCCAAGCATTTTTTAAAATTCGACGTCACATCATGTGTATATACTTAAACAACATATTCAACTGTTTTTGTATTCATGAGTCATATGTGATACAAAATATTTGCTCAGTGCTTTAGATAACCCTCTTTTTATGTCGTACAACCATTTCAGAACCTTTAAAGGCACGTTTATGTTGATATTTGCGTTTGCAACTGACGTTTGACATTTGTCAAATGAATTACATAATCTTCAAGGACGTGCAACTGATCACGCGTCATGAGTCTTATATGACTCATGGAGACAGTGAACGCGTTAAGTTTAAAAATCTGTACAAAAAACCTGTATAACATTCTATTCTAATTTAATGAATAAAGGAGTTGGAGTAAATTTTCAAAATTGATGAAATTTCATTTTTCTTCTGTAGTGCCAAAATGAAAAGCGTTATAAAAAATCTTTTAATACAGGGTGGTGCTTTTTTCGATGCTCACCATTGCTATCCTGGAAACGGTAAAGCCGCGTTTTCCTAGCAGCAGGAATTGTACGCGGCGTAGAACGTAGTAATGCTTCGACCAATCAACATAGAGAGATTAATAATCTACATATAACATATTCGCCGTAAAATCAAATAATGCTTTCCACTCTATTTCGAGACAAACTATCCTAAAGGCAGTGGACGAAATGATTTTGAGGACTAACCACTACATCATACATAACGGCGCGCACTTTAAACAATAATTTAAATGATTATTTATCTGGTGTTTTAAATTTATTGTCATTTCGTTATTTTATTAGACCTATAAAATGTTGTGTCACTTTTATTTATATTATAATTTCAATTGTTTTTTAGAACATTCGCGATTTTATAGATTATTTATACAAATTTTCAAATTTCAACAAGTTTTTTGAAAGAAAAAAGGTATGTTGGTTACCAATCTGAAAAGCTAATTTTTTTGTCTGTCTGATGGTGTAAAAATCCAATATGGCGGCTATAAGAAATAAAAAAGTTGACTATTGCAACTTGAAATCTAGAAGGCTTAGAAAATTTCTGTTGACGTCATCAAACCCAGGACAGTCAAAAACATAAAGTTACCAAGTTTAAATGGAATGACGTCAATGGTAGGGAAGATAATAATATTTTTCTAAAATCACATTTTCCAGTTTTTTTTTGTAATAAATCAAAAACGAATTAAAATATCCAGGATTTCTTTTCAGATTCTTAATCGCCATAAAAATGTGCAACTTTTCTCTAATTTAACCGACCTTCTATCTCTTAGCGTTTCCAAGATAGCAATGGTGAGCATCGAAAAAAGCACCACCCTGTATAGACGTTTTTTTCTCAAAAGAATAGCTCAAGAGCAAGAGACCAATATCAGATTTTCGCTAACTAATATACGGTAACCGAGATACCTCGTAAAACATTCGAATTTGATTCACCCTGTATTATAATGCATTGCATAAATACGTTGTGCTTTTTACGTCACGCCAGAAATTGATTTTACAGAAATTGAATTTAACTGTGGGTACTTTTGGCAAAATGTCGTTTTTAAGTTGGCGCATTAAAGTAATTTTTTACGCGCCTCGTCGCAGTAAACACTTTCGTCACATTTAAGTCTGCGTGGAAATGCAGTGCCTAGTTAGGTTGTTTGCCGCACGCGTGCAACTTCCATTATTCATGTGAATTATGACGTCACGTAGTCGTTGCAGACTCCCTAACACGTCTTTGTAGAACTCGAGGCCATCAAACTGATGTCTTCAGTAGAAATTCTTCTTTGCATTTTTATATAACACGGCGGGATTTCGTTTTTACAGCCTTTTTTGTATCCTGAATAGTAAAGATTTTCAAACGTATTCCTTATGAAATCATAACGGACGAAATAAATGACTGTCTCTAGACTGGTGATGGTATTTTAGAGATTTTGAACAAGTTTTGAGCTGGTACAAAAATCACAGTTTCTTGACGGTCAATGTTATTTAAACTTTTAATAAATTCACCAAAAAAGTAGCAGAGGTATAAAGTGCATTTTAAAAGATTTCCTGGTCCAAAACAATAGAGCAGTAGATAACGAATAATCGAATAGACTGAAATTGACGAATAATAAAATATATCAGTATATGCGTGCATAGTATATGTAATTATTATTAAATATACAGGGTGTCCAGATAGCATTTCCAGTATGGGGATCTCGATTATTATAAAAGATATAGGTTTGCTTAAATTAGATGAATTATTCCCAAGTATGGGAGGAGCTACAACCTATTTTAAAAGTACAAAATTTCTCGTGCTTCAGATGTTTTAACAAAAATTATGAAAATGTTGAATTTTGTTGTCTCTTATAAGCTTTTTGTTTTATTCATTTAATCAATTTTATTAGTACTTTTTTAAGATACTTTTTAAGGTAGAATGTAACTGTTATTTTAGTTTTTTTTTAATCACTTACCATTTTCGTGTTATTACCGCTAATTTTATTTTTTCTTATGAACCGCGATGTTGGCTATGAAACAGTTAAATGTGCTTTTTTTCTCTCTTTTTAAGGAGATATACTTGCTATATCTATTTTTATAAATAAGTCAGAAAATCAAGAAAAATCGTATTTTACCCATCCCTTATCAAGCTATCTATGAAAAGAAAAACAAAAAACAACTAACTTAATTTCAAATGACAGTTACCATTTGTATGCCGTATCATTTATTATAATTTTATAGTTATTTATTGTTATATTTATGGATACATTTAAAAATAATGGAAAATCTGACATATTTTTAAATAATTTAAAAAAACTAAAAATTGACGACTTTTTTAACGGTAAATAATTCCAGAGCCACCTACGTTAAAATCAAAATGTAAAATGATTGCTGCAGATAATTTTACGTTGAATTAGAAAAAAAAACAAAAAATCTATGGCACACTTGATTTTTGAAATATAAGCCAAATTTGACATTTTTAAATGGCAACCTTAGTTGACTGTGACACCATTAAAAAGATAATTTTTTTCTCGTTTCATTGATGTATGGATTGTTGGTCTTTAAAAATACGTAAATTATTAATATATTATTGTTTTTGATAAGTATAATCAAAGTGGCCATTCAAAATAAAAACAAAACAACATAAATAAACTGGCTGTGCTTAATTAACCACATAAAAAATTGAAAACTTGAATAATTTAATATACTTTTTACATTTCATAATATATAATTTATGATTTTTCACTTACTATTACTATTAAATCTAAATTATAACATTTGTTGAAGGTGTAGCCCTCTTTCTATGGCCAATACAAATTTAAGTGTGTCCTGAACATTCTTCGCCTCCACAATTCTTCGCTCACAATTTCTCGCCCACAATTCTCCTCCTACAATTCTTCGCCCACAATTCTTCGCCCACAATTCTTCGCTCACAATTCTTCGCCTTCACAATTCTTCGCCCACAATTCCTCGCCCACAATTCCTCGCCTACACAATTCTTCATCGCCACAATTATCGCCGCATACGAGCATATCACAAATGTTATTCGTAAATGTGATTGTTTTTATTTATAACGTAATTTTTACAGATTATTTTACTTAAGATTAGGTTAGGTCATGTCAGGTTAGGTTAATTTAATTTTTATTCATACCGTTATAACATAAACAAGATTAAATATCACTTAAATACGCAATTTATGTAGCAATTTTTAAAGATAATATTTAAAGAAGAAATATAATTATTATACAAGAAACAATTTAAGGCTAATGCAAAATAATCTGTAAAAATTACGTTATAAATAAAAACAATCACATTTACAAATAAAATTTGTGATATGCTTGTATGCGGCGAAAAATTGTGTAGGCGAAGAATTGTGGAGGCGAAGAATTGTAGGCGAGGAATTGTGGGCGTAGAATGTTTTTTGGCCCAAATTCAAGATCTGCACTTTGTAGATAATAATGTTTTTCTAATCATATTTCTTTTTATTTGATGAATTGTCCTTAAAATAGCTAATCTTAAGTCATCAATTGTATTTACTTGTCTCAAAAAAAGTCGGATGTTTCTATTTTTTAAAAAATATTTAACAAAGTTGAAGGTCTAGGTCAAATATTATAAATTCTTTTTAAAACGCTGCCCAACTTTGATAATTTTACCAACTTTGTAGAACAAAGTTACCCACATTACACATATAAGTTATTGTTACCTACCCGAATATAATCTTTTGCTGATTAGTTATGATACTTAACAAATTTTAAAACGTTACATTTTAGATTTCAAGAAATCGTCATTTTTTAAACTGCCTGAAAGGTGTGTTATACTTATTGCATTCAGAATTTTCACCACAATCTTCTAGTGGAAAAATTCAGTATGGCGCCCATAGGAAATAACAAACTTGATGATGGTCCAATTGAATGAAACGACATACAAAATCCAATTAGATCAGAGTGTAGACAATAAAATTTGGCTTTAAGAAACAGTTTTAAGTTTTTCTATCTTTTTGATAATAAACGAAAAGTAGAAAAAAATATTATCCTTTGCAATATCGTTGATTTATTTATACGCAAATAAGCAATGAAGCTGTAATTATAATTCGATATTGATAGACGAATTATAGCTGACTACGAAATGCTAAAAAAAATTGCAATTATAATGAATTCAAATTTATTTTTACCAATAAAGTGTAGCAGTCGTGGGTAGAACATGCAATCTGTGTATGAGTCGCAATTTCTTTTACTGTTTTACCAAATTCCTTATTTATAATAAAAACAAATAAATCAGAAAAATTAGAAGGCCTTCAACATTTTTTTAAGCTCGCCAAAATTGAAATTGTTTTCAAGATTAAATAATATGGTATGTTATAAAGCAGCCATAATTTTATACAGCAAACTTTGAACTAAGACGTTTTGATTTATTTGTTTCATAAACGTGACTGACAGTTTAAATTTTCACGTCACGGCCACCTTTGGTAATTTATTGCGTTAATGCTTTTCGAGGATTTTATTTTTCAAGACGTTTGTTGTTTTTATTGTTTAACTAAGTCATTTTATTCATGAAAATATTCTACCAAATAGTGATGGAGATGGTGTAAAATTATTATTATACTGATTTCATGAGGTTACCACAACATTTTTCTTGTCAGCGCTTAATTTAACTCAATCTGACACATCTCTAGGTGTTAAATTAACGTTTTAGAGTGGAATAAAATACCCTTAAAAAATAAATCTCGAGATAATTTGAATTCTAATTAAAAATTATATTTCCGGGACAGACGATAATTCATTGCTTGAGCCCTTTTAAAAAAGCAGACTTCCCTACCAGGAGATTACCACAATTTCCATTCTTAATTATTCAGCATCATCTTACAAGATAACACTTTTAGAAAGTAATTAATTAACTTTTTTAGCTTGACACCAACAACACGTAATTTTAAAAAAGTTGCTTCCTTGAACAGACTCCACAAAAAGGGGTCTTGAATATTAAACACACAAAAAACATCCTATGAATCTTTATTAATCAAAAATAGTTTTCTTTTAAATCGCTTCAAAGCTTTGTGAGTAAAGCTTGTGCAACTCAAGACGTGTCAAATACTGGATGTATTGATTAGCGAGCGATTCGATGTTTGCTCCTTCCTCCAATATTTCCACACCTATATTAAAAGTCTCACCAATTTTGGGTGGTTCTGGCTGTGTGCGTTTGTTCATGATTCATATGTGAGGAAATGAAACTTCTATGGCGAGCTTTTGACGGATATAAGCGTTTTAGGTACGCACGCGTCGATTCAAATAAATAATCGAGTTTGGAAAATTCGATTTTATATTTCTAAATGACATCAATATACTGTCCCGACTTCAAGTTTATATTGGAAAATACGAGGTAAAGTAAGATTACAGATGGTTACAAAAGTTGAGACAAGTGAGATACGAACGTAGAAAAATAAATTGTTGTTTAAGGTAAGGTTTTTCCAGCAGCTAGTTTGGGACGAATTTATTACTGCTTCATGAACTGGTTTTTACATATGTGTTAACTACGTGGTCTGTCCCAAAAGAAATGAGAATGATTACTTTTTTTTTTAAATAAAACATACATGCTAATGCTACTACAGTTTATCCCCTTCAAAATAGGCGGACACGCACAGCTCTGTTTTCTAAATGCTCGAGTACCTGTACATGAAATGTTTAATTCTAAGTCTGTCCAGGTGGCACAAATTCTTTGTGAACAGTTCCTTTTGAATCAAAAAAATTATAAGGATGGTTTTCACTCTTGATTTGCTTATACGGGCTTTCTTTGGTTGAGGTAACTTGGAAGTGTGCCTCGAACTGTCTTTTGGTTGTGGGATCGTACTCGAAAACTCAACTTTCATCTCCAGGTTATTAATCGCTGCACAAAGTCGGGCCCCCTTGTCACACGATCCAAGAGTTCGCGCGAAACCAACACACGATTGTCCTTTTGTTCATCGGACAAATTATTTGGAACCAGCTTAGCACAAATTTTTCTCATGTGCAGATCTTTTGTAATGATTGGAGGACGTCCGTTTTCGGTAGTCCCACCACTCCTGCAATTAACCGCACATCCAAACGTCGGTCCTTTTTTGAACAGCCTTTACACGAGCCACATTGTTCACAGTTCTTGAAGTTGAAAGGACGTCCTACACGCTGTTCGTCCTCAACGCTTTCCCTTCCGTCCTTGAATAACGTGTGCCACCTGAAGATTTGGGCTGAAGACAAAATAGCATCCCCATAAGCTGAAGCTGTCTTCACCTATTGCAAGGTTTCGGAACCAAAGTTTCCGAGTTTCATTCAGAACTTGATCGCGTAGCGCTGCTCTGCATTTTCGCCCCTGACAAGACACAAAAACTATTACGCTCTTTGCTAACGTTCCAACTGCTACAAAGGTGCGCTCAACCGAGTATGGTCAAACTGTATACATGGGTTCCCCCTCTACCTGCCTCGACCCCCACTTTTCTTTCCTGGTTCTTCTGGTTTGCGCATAAAAATCATTCTTATTACTTTTGGGACAGACCACGTTTGTACTAAGAAATGCATCTGCAATGCTTTAACGACATGCCTAACTGTAAATGACATTTGCGTCTGTTGGGTTTATAGAAATTTGCCCACCGCAAGCGTCAACATCTTAATAAACCAGTACTACATAGGGTTGAGAGGGCGATGGCATAGCTAACAAAGGCCACATTATTTGTAAACAGCGCATGCGTGTAACAATCCCAGCTCTAGTTTATGTTTTCATCCATGTACTATTATGACCGTCCGCAAACTAGTCCAAAAATAGTCAGAGTGCAGCTGGAACAGCCGACTAACCGTCCGGTGTACTACCGGAAACGCTTCTGGAACGCGATATCGATACTGCGCAGAATCCTGATAGTACATTGGATCGTACATAGCCTTACTGTCTATTTTGTAAAAATATCGTATTCTGGAGCGTTAGAAAGTTTGCAAAAAGACATGAGAAGATTAGCAAAATCTAACATACAATATTGAGAAAGCCTCAGGTCCTACGATAAAAAGCGTGATAAAAAATCTGAAAAGTTACTATTTTTAGGTGAATTTACGTATCTACCATCATAAGGTCTAAAAAAGTTTTCAAGAAAATAACAACTATTAAATGTATGTGTTGTATTTCAGAATTCCAACAAGCATCAATTAGTTTTTACTGGGGACAGAAGCGGATTAAAGTCGGTTGAGACCTCGGGCGCAGAAGAAAATATTGACCCAAAAAAAAAAGATAGAGACTGGGAAAATGAAAATACATGTAAACCATATTTTTAAATAAATAAAGTTGGGGTTTTGCGGGGTCCTCAGAAGTCGGGGCCTAGGGCGCCCGCCCGGTGCGCCCGCCGTTAAATCCGCCTCTGACTGGGGAGACGTTTTCTCAAAAAAAACATGTTTGTAAGCTTTTCTTCATCTCTTTTTATCTTTTGCCTATTATGGAATTTTTCTTTGCTCTACTTTTCCTCATCATTCCACTTTTTTTCCTAGTTGTTTTTCCTCTACTCACGCTTCATAAGCATTTTTGGGCAACCTGTCTTCTCCCGTCTGATATACGTACATATCCCAACCATCTAAGCTGTGCCTCTGGTATGTTTTGCTTTAAGCTTTTCTCTGTTTCAATTTTATTTCTTCCCCACGTGTTTTCTTTTAATTTTATTTTTCAGATTTTTTTATTAAACAACCAATCCAGCTCTCTTAATTTTTTATATATGGTCCATGGTTTCTATCCACAGCCTAGATGAATTTTAATTACTTCAGATATTTTAGCACCTCTATATATTTCGGTATTTTCCTTTTTCCTAAAAATAATTTCTGTTTTGTCAAAAAAATAGCAGTACGCTCGTCTTTTTTTCTGTAGGGTTAAAGAGTTTGCAGAAGCACACGAAAGAATTATGAAGGCTAACCTACAAAAGCCTTGCAAATTACGGCAAAGAGGTGTAAGATTAAGAAAAAAAGAAATATGATATATATTTTTCAATAATTACTATTTATTTCTAGGTGAATTTATGTTCACCATAAGATTTCAAAAAATTTTTTTGTAAAAAACCACTATGAGTTTTATAATGTTTGTGCAAAATTTTAGAATACCAACAAGCATAAGATATTTTTTACTGGGGAGACGTTTTTTTTTTAAAAAGAGATTGTCTCTTACTTTTCAACCATCTCAGTGTGTTCAATATCAAACATTTTCAAAACTACTCGTAATTCAGCCAAGCCATTTATTTCCAGACTTGATTAATTCAAAATTATTGTACCATTTTACGACACACTCAGTTAATACAACTGTTAGTTCATCCAATACGAGTCGTCTGGTGATATTTCTTGCGCAACTGCTTGAAAATGCATCACCCGTACCTCATAAACCCGAATTAATTAATCCATATTCCACGACGCGCTCAAAATACAAATACAGAGAACAAACGGCGAAAAAGTCTTCCGCTTAAAAGACTTATCCAACGAGGTTATTAAAAAGTTTATCCATTTTAATGCAGTAATAAAACTGCATTTTCATACAAAAGAAATGCGAAATTCGCGTTGTTTTTATTCATTTAATTCGTTTCCATGAGCCGTTTCAACTTGCAGGTCATTTTGTCGCTTTATATGAAATTTACATTGAATGCTGTGTGGAAACGTTTGAAAGATACTTTCTTGCATTCATCTGTTTTATATTGCTGAATTTAATTACGTCACAAGCTGACCACGCTAAAACAGTCGCAGGACAAATGTATCTCCCGGAAATAAATTACTTATCATTTGAAGTCCATCGCAAAATAACTTTTAATAAAAATGAAAAACAAATGAATCATACAGAAAAAATCCAGAAATTGCTACTTTTAAAATGCAAGCAAAGGTTGAAATAAAATATGATACTTGTGGGCCAGTATAGATTTTCATTTAAAAGTAATCTGATTTCTTGACAATCGATTTCCATACGATTCTGATAGACTGGTTGTAGGCAAGCATTTTTGTCCAATAACAGTCCCATGTCTATAAATCATTTATGCAAATCGACTAACCTGATGGATTTTACAACTATTGGACATTTGGTCCACAACGACTTAACAAAAAGTTTTGTATCTTAGTACGTAGTTGTCTAATTTTAATCAAATCAACAGCATTCGGTGACTATTAACAAAACGATAAATGCGGGAAAACCATAGACGCGCAAACATACGAAACAAAAAATCTAAGATACCTTTAATGTATAAGTACTTATGTGTAATGAAAAATAAAATAACAACGTTATATCGAAATAAAAAATAAATTTACATAAATTGTTTTTCATAAAATGGTATTTGATCGCCATTTTTTTTTGCGGTTTTATCTCCATAAGCAAAGATTATTTTGTTAGTATCTTGCCATTTAACTGCTTAAGGGCAACATAGCTGGCAACCGTGCGTACCCGTAACGCGTAGGCATTTATATTTCACTATACAATATGGTTTTGTTATTTTGTAAAAACGATCGATCCAGTAAAATAATTAAAAAAAGTGTAGTATTATAAGCGATGATGCGGTAAAACGATGGATAGAGGAACAATTGATGCAGTCTTCTTGTTGCTTGTTTCATATTCAATTTATTCGGGGCTAAATGGAATAAACGATACATGCGGGAAAACGATTAATCAAGAAATGATCGATCGAGATTTCGTAATACATAAAAAATTAACGCGGTGTCTTTTTCAACACGTATTTTGTCCCATAGTATATAAAGGAAGAACTTGATCTGTAAAATAGTCATACATAATGATTCTCATTCGCTATTTTTATTGCAAAAATTTTAAAACTGTGTAGCTGAGTTGTCGTTTAAGGGCTTCCCACTTTTTTCTGTGTATAAAACAAGATAAATATGTAACGAAGTTCACCTATTTTGAATGTTATTTCATACCCGTCGCAAGTTTTGATATAAACAAACAATCCCATTTAATTTAAAACCAGTTTCTATTGCCCTGCTCGCGTTTTGTTTATCTATAACTACTGAATGTAATATATACCATAATATGTTGAATTTCGACGAAACGTAATTTAAAAAAAAAAATATATTTGGACGCACATTTTCACTGTATATGGTAGTAAATTATTGCATATTGTAGCAGCTTCCTGACAATTTATACCGGTGTCGCGAAAATAATGTCCGAGCTTGACTTTTTGTCAGTTGAAAAATCCATAACCAAGCATGATTTTAAGAAGAGGCGCTCGTTCTTAAATACCCCATTAAAGATTTTATAGCGCTTTGAAATTAAGAGTGCTGTAAATTTAAGTTCCTGATAACTCGGCTACCAATTATAAAAACTTAGTGTGTCAGCTATGGGGACCTAATAAATAATAAAATGTAAACGATTTTCTTAAAGATAAATCCTTGTTGCATTGGATGTTTTTCTGTTAATATGTTATGCCATTTGTCAAAAATACTTGATTTTTTTAAATATTTATCTTATTAATATAAAAAAAAAGTTTATTAAAGTTGTAATTAGCTTTCATTTGAAGTAAAAAAAAAAAATTCGATCTGTTATATTAAGAACAGGAAATAAGATCGATCAAAGCACTGATATGTGTGGGGTACTAAAACAGCAAGTTTCTGTGTATAAACAATTCCGTTTTGGTGACAGGTACAAAATATTTTTTTATAAAGAAAAGTTGTTTAAAAATCGCAGAGGTTTACAATTTTTGAGTTTGTAATCATCATCTTTATTAACAAATGTAGACGTATATTGTGCTTATGTAATGATTACTACAATATATTACTTCTTCTTCTTCTTAATCGGTTCCTCTTGTACCTTTCGGGGTCGAGGTATGCTTTTCCTATTTCTTTGTTATGTTTCTCCACTCCAGCCTATCGTTGGCTCATTGTGGCACATCTCTCCAGCTGACTCTTTTTCTTCTAGTTTCTGCCTCACTTCTTTTTCCCATTTTACTTTTTGTCTTCCTCTATTTCTTTTTCCCTCCATCTTCTTTTTCCATCCTATTTTCGCGTATCTACTTTCTGGCATGCGTAGTAAATGTCCAAGCCATCTTAATCGGATCGTCTCCATCTTTTTTCTTAATATCTGTTACTCCTAGATTGTTTCGAATTTTTTCGTTAGGTACTAATATTATCGGTCAGTCTACATCCCTCTATTCTTCTTAGAAATCTAATTTTCTGTGCTTATATTCTTTGTCTTTGTTTTTGTGTTAGTGTACAAGTTTCTGAACTGTACTTGAGAATGGGTACGTAGGTACACTGCATTAAAAACTCGCGTCTTCGTTTCTTTTGATATCTCCTTCTTACTTATCAAACATTTATTAGTGGCGTAGTAAAATTTCGTCGCTGCCGCTATTCGGTTATTGAGATCTTCCTTCAATTTACCATTTTCTGCAATTATTGTTCCTAAATATTTGAAATTTGCTACCTGCTCTTTTTTTTTTTTGGTCTAGCATAATTGTAACTGGTTCATGCTTTTTCGCTATTACCATAACCTTTGTCTTTGTTATATTAATATCATATTTACTTAAAGTATCTGCCTTATGTCTAGATTGAGTTGCAAGTCCTTTTCGCTTTTAGCTAATAGCACCACATCATCTGCAAAGGCTAATTCTGTTAAGGATATTGGTTTTAGATTATTTCACACAATATATTACTATCAATTTTAATTTTCCAGGTACAGCAATTCCTCCATTTATGCGAGTAATTGATTCCACCAGCGCGTACAAAAAAAAAAATTTTTTTTGAACCCTGGGTTGTATAAGCATTGACCCTAATTTAATTTTCAAGGACATAATCCAATCTGGTGTCTAGTAGCTTTTTCTTTTCATATGAGTTCTAATTGGGTTTATAACTATGCAATCTGGTCTTTGAGACTTGAGACCAATGAGCAGTTTAATTCTAGCCTAAATTAGTAATGTTCAAACCTAGTCTAAAGTTTACCCAATAGTAGTTCTTAGTTTGCTGATATATAAGTACACTGATTATTAACGTGCACTCTACCGCACAGTCTCTGCTTTTAAACTTTTGCTTAAACTAACTCAAAAGGCTTAACCCTTTCAAGTCTTCTTACTAATCCTGTAGTGTCCAGGAGCTGGATCGCCTCGACGTTTACATGTTGATGGAGCCTTTCAATTGCCGGAAGAGGCAATTAGGCAAGTAACGTTTATTTTTAATGCCGTGTTGCGACTGACCTGCTTTCCAGCGCAATGGAAGGTCGCTCAAATAATTCTACTACCCAAGCCAGGAAAAAATCCTGAGGAAGCGAGGTCATACAGACCAATTAGTTTATTACCGGTAATGTCAAAGGTCCTCGAAAAATTACTTCTTAAGAGAATCAAACCATACCTCGAGAAAAACCAACTGATTCCAATGCACCAATTCGGCTTTAGGGAGAGGCACTCCACTATAGAACAAGTCCACAGGTTGGTGCGACAAATAAATAATGACTTCGACGAAAAAAAATATAGCTGTGCAGTCTTCCTGGACGTGTCACAAGCTTTTGATAAGGTCTGGCACACGGGCCTTCTTTATAAAATCAAAAAACAGATGCCTTATAACATCTACGAAGTACTAAAATCTTATATTAGCGAGAGACACTTCCAGGTAAGACAACAAGATATTTACACTGACCTGCACCCGATCTATAGTGGAGTCCCGCAAGGCAGCATCTTGGGGCCAACCTTGTATCAACTGTACACCGCGGACTTGCCTTTGTCGCCAAATACTAAAACTGCAACCTTTGCAGACGATACGGCCGTAATGGCGTCAGATAAAGATGCAAAAATAGTAACAAAGCACCTACAGCGGCATCTGGATAAGATTCAACATTGGTGTAGACGATGGAGAATCAGACTGAATGAGCAAAAGTCCGTACAAATTACATTCACCCTAAAAAGAGACAGCTGCCAACCAGTTAATATGAATGGTAAGGAACTACCACAGGCAGAATCAGTTAAGTACCTGGGAATGCACCTCGACCGACGCATGAACTGGAGGACACATATATGGCAGAAAAGGAAGCAGCTAGGAATAAAACTAAGCAAAATGTACTGGTTACTAGGAAGAAATTCAAAACTTTCATTAGAAAATAAATTGCTCATCTACAAGTGCGTGCTTAAACCGGTCTGGACATACGGCCTGCAGTTGTGGGGTACAGCCGCTAACTCTAACATCGATATCCTAGAAAGGTTTCAGGCCAAAGTGTTGCGAATGCTAGTGGCCGCCCCATGGTTTGTTACGAACGAAATAATAAGACAGGACTTACAAATAGTGCCAGTAAAAGAAGAAATCAAAAAGTACTGCAAAAGATACATGGACAGGCTAAGTCAGCATCCCAACCACCTGGCCGCGAACCTGATCAATGAAGGGACAGACAAGCGAAGACTAAAGCGCTGGAGAACAGCAGACTTAATAGAACGTTATGAGTAGTAGATAAGTACATAGAAATAAGTTCTTATGTTTATTGAAGGAGTGGGTGCCACTGGGCAGCCACTTACATGTCTCTCTGTTTCGTCATTTTAATTGTGTCAATGTCAAAGGATTTGTTTATTGTCTTCGGACAGATGGCAAATGTTCTGGGAAAAAAAAAAAAAAAAAAAAAAAATGGAGCCTTTCTTTGTGGCTCTTGGCAAACTTCTTAATGGTGTTGGTTACAGTGTCCATGTTGAGGTCGCGATGTATGTCTCTATTTCCGCAAAACCAAGGTGCATCAGCAATGTTCCTTAGTGTTTTGTTCTGGAATCTCTGGATGATCTAAATGTTACTCTGTTTGGTGCATCCTCATAGCTGCATCCCATATGTCCATACAGGCTTTAAAATTTGCTTGTATAGCAAAAGTTTATTATGTAGGGACAGCGAGGAATTTCTTCCGATTAGCCAGTACATTTTTTTACATTTGATACCTAATTCTTCCCTTTTTTTCTTAACTTGAGCCATCCAGCGTAGCTTAGCGTCTAGTGTAATACAGAAGTATTTTGCTGTGTTGGAGTATGGATTTGTTTATTATTTAAGTTGATTGGTACATGTTCAATTCTCTTGTTCGTAAAATTGACATGTACAGACTTAGTTTCATTTAACTTTATACGCCATATTTTTGTCCAGTTGTTGATTATTTAGTAGTAAGTGGCTTATTTAAAATTTAAAAACGTTATAACCGAGCTAAACTGAATTCGCGTAAATGGAGAGATTACTGTACTTTAAAACACTATTTAGTAATTTAGTGTATTAATTGCGATAAACTACTTAATTTAAACAGAAGTAATTATTGAAATCAAAGTGTCTCCAGATTTTGTTTGTATAAATGATCTATATTGCACTTTAAATCATCTAATTTCTGTTTTGATCGGGTGTCTGTGATTTATGGAAAGGCGTAAAATATTTGCAATGTTTAGACGGCATTTAGCGAGCGAAAGGACAGTTTTTTAAAAATATTTTTGGTCGCTTTTTTCGACTTCGGGCTGAAATTAGTTGTCTAAGTAATTACACAATACAGAAACTTTTGATTGCAAAAGAGAAATTTGATATACTAAGGTCGCGTTGCTGTTTTATCTTTGATATATTTGCTTACAATGGATGTTACAAGCTTTATCAAACACAATACGGTATTACCTATCTTAATTACCTTAGAAGACCGAAGTACAAGACCTTAAAACCGTGTGGTTTACAACTTGTGGGCACAATTTACAGTTAGCTTACGGAACTGATAAGATAAGAGTTACAAACGAACCAACCTGCATGTTGGTCAAAGATTTAGTTATATCAAGAAGGCTAAAGTCGTTTACGAACCCTTAACTTGGTGAAGATCGTGTTCCCAACCTCATGGCACTCTTTATTCCCGTACATTGCGCATTAAACATTGTACAGTCGTCATGATGACTTATGGTACACAGCTTAAAAGGCTTTTGGACCATGTTTTGTATATTTAGATACTGTAAACAGCGTAATCTCGTTAAGCGGACCAACTCTGCGTATTGCGTAGGATATATTACAAGGATATTAGGGCTATTAGAATGGCGGCCGGGTTTTGTGCACCCTTTATCAAGTGCTGCTTACGACGCAGCTTATATTAAGCGATATTAACCCATTTATAACCGATGATGTAGGATATGGACGGCAGGGAAATTAAGGATCAAGTAAACTCCCGAATCCGAAAATGCAACTTTAATTGGATTAGGGACGCGTTTTTCAACTACGAAACAAAAGAAAACTATAAACATTTGCTTGCAGGTGATTAGCCGTTGTTCAAATGATGACAATATCGTATAGGGGCTGTGTTTTAATGTAAAGAACATGGAAATCTCGAAAACCGTTAGAGATGGGAGGATGGTTAAATTATCAAAGAAGAAAGTTTTCATATGCCTACTAAGAATTTTAATTAAAATAGTTCATTTTGTCCTGAAAACACAAAAAAACATATTCTTTTGTGGTACGTGTGCTTTGGCGATCTGAGTGCTTCCCAAAAAGGCTCTCTATGAGTTTTACTTGAGTTTATTTGCTAAATAGCTAAATTGGCCTTACACTTGCACTTAATTCTAAGCTTAAATTAAAAAAGAATTTATGAAACTGATAAGAATTTAGTTGGAAGTACCAAATGGCTTCGAAGTGATGATAAAACTTCTGAATATCCAATTGTAAAATCATTCTGCTGCCATTTGCAATAATATTTGACTAATAGAAAAAGAATATGATGTTAGAATAGACCAATCAAAATGGCCAACGAAAGAAGGTACTAGATATTTGTCTATCTGGCATATTAGTTGTTAAATAGAATTTTTAAAGAAGTTGTTTTCAATAATGTTGAATAATGATTACCAAATAACCTAGCAGCATATATGATGTTACAATTGAAATCATGAAATAGCTGCGTCGAATTCTTGTTTTACTTGGCAGAAATAACGCAATAATATGTGACAATAATTAAAATAAGAAATTGAACAATGCCGAAATAATACCTAAAATATTAATATATTTGGGATTATACAACTATTCTTTGTATAACCAATCTTGGAAAACTGAAATTTTGTAATCCAAAGTTAGACAAAAGCCTTATTAATAACCAGGCGTTACTAAAAATTACACAGCCCGCTTAGTTTTTGAGGTCCAAAAGTCAACTTTTTTATTTTTATGGGCGCTAGATTGGATTTTTATGCTATTAGTTGATGACTTGTGTAAGAAATAATTTGAAATTTACACAGATATGTGGCACAGTTTGATTTAAATCGTTTTATCGCGGCAAATTTTCCGATTATAAACGAATTTACAAAAAATATTTTTAACAATAGTGACTCAAATCTATAAAAGAAGTCTAACAGTAAAAACTATTATTATTTATTAGTTTTGAGATATAACCCAAAGATAAACTCTAGTTTAGATGCTGCTAAATTTTATTGTTGTTCGTAAAATAACCCCATAGTCAATGATAAATATTTATTTTTCTATTTACATTATTAAATCTTATGCTATTGTTATAAAATAATCTTGAGGTGTATTTGAGAAATAGTCAGCACGTTACTGGGTTCGGTTAGAGAAAAGTTTATACAGGCCACCGCACACTTAATAGAAAAATAAACTTTCGTCCAAACATTATTTGAGGTTATAAAAATTAACCAAAATGATGTATTTGTATCCAAAATTGCTTCATATTTTCAAAAATGTAAAAATCTACAGGGTGTTGCATTTGAAACAACAAAGTTAGAGTCGGTTTCGGCGAAACCGGAAGTGAAACAACAGTGTGCATGTGCTCAAAAAACAGTTTTTTTTGCACTATTATTGGTATGTCTAAAATTTCATTTATCTAAAATCAACATTAAAGAAAAAAAGGTGTACCAGAACTTAGTTATTGCCCGTATTTAAAAACAAATGAGTTAAAAGAACATGTTTACCAAAATATAGGTTTTATCTATGGACTATATATATCTCGGAACGGAATTATGGTTTATTTTCGTTTTCACTGTTAGATTTCTTTCATAAATTTGAGTCAATAATGTTTAAAATATTGTTTTTGTATCTTTAATAACAAGAAAAAGATTTGCCCATGTAAAGCAAGACCCCTGTTAATGTGTACACATTTTTAAAGTTTTATAACCATCGTATTTATTAATCATAAAATTCGTTTACGTATAGCATAAAAATCTAATACGATGCCCATAAGAAATAAAAAAGTTGACAATGAGACCATTTAAACTAAGCAGGCTGGGTTTGTTACGAAAACGCCAGGTAATTAACGTAATTGTCTTTTCTTAGAATGTAAAATTTCAGATTCATAAAAATAGTGATAAAAAATTTATAAAAAAAAAATAAGGAAAATACGTTTTTCAATTTTTTAGGATACTTTAGGAACGGGGGGCAAAATATCAATGAGTTAGCTTAGACTTCTCTATGTTAAAATATAAAAACACTGCATATCAGAAATAAGTTGCAAATGGCTTTTAATGTTGAAATCTTTTGATTATTCCAAGCTTTTAGGATCAAATGTTAATTGAAAATTGTGATGTTCCTACTAAATATTAAACGAACTGCAATATAAAAAGTAATGAAACTGCTGCAAGCGATTGTACGTGTTCTATTATTGGACTTTATCTGTGCAAAATCAAAGCTAAACAATGTAGCCTTTATAAAGATTCCTGGCCCAATTCCAAGTGTAAGTCAGCATACGACATATTTTTGTGATTATTCTGTTTTGCATGTAAAGGCACTTTCATGCTGCGATTGCTTTAAAGTTTCTATATTTAAGGTTTATGTGCTTGCGGAAAAGTTTACTAATATCATATCTGAGGAAATCTATTGCATACATGTGGAATGTTTTATTTAAGTTCTAAAGTTGAAGCATGTGTACTCTCTGGTCTTGAATAATTTATCGTTGCCAGTAGGTGATTCTTCGATTCTTTATACGGACAATATACTCAGCAGATTAAGGACATGTTTGTTATTTAAACCGTTTAATTTTAGAACAGAATATTAAGAGAAAATCGGTGAAATAAATTAGTAAAACTTAGCTAGCTACATGTTGTGCGGTTGAGCTTCTTCTATTTATTTTGCCTCAATTTTCTACAAATGGCTTGATTGTTGTCTGTCCAAACGAATAAACGTCTTTATTCTTTATCTATTAACAACTAGGCCGAATCTTGAGCAATATTTCACGGAAAACAATCAGAGATAACTTCAAGTCCAACTGGAGTTGTTACAAAGACGGTTTCTTTCAGCAAATTCAGCTGATTTAACCAATTTTCTGCCTTAATCTTGATTGCACTTTCCGCGAAATGAAATTTAATAGAGTTCGTGTTTTGGAAGTTTATTTGCTGTAATATGCCGTTCGAGGAATTCGTCTTAAAATAATTGCCGACATAAAAAGCACTAAACAAGAGGAATTTCTCTAAGAAAATAGTAATATTTTGAGTAAGACAGGTTTACTCATTACATTCAGAAGTTTTATAAGTAAATTAAATTTCATTAAACAGTCGCTTATTCTTTTGAAAAGTTTTATATACACGGTAACTTCGTTACTTAATATAATTTTTTTTTGCATTATTTGATTTTTAGATAAATCGGAAGGGGAGACCGGGTATGAAAGTAACACGGGTAGGTTGTAACAGTGCCTATAGTTTCTTTAATTTTTGTTATATGTCGCCCTAAGCGCTTGTGTAATGTTCATTTACATCCACCTCCCTACCTACATTGCTAGTTTTCATCTGTCATAAAGGTTAAGTTTTTGCCAGTTTGAGTCACTATTTTCAGCCTAAAAGTTAACGCGTTGTAGCACCGGTCGAGTGACTTTTAGGCGATCTCTAAAAGAGGAACAAGACAGTACCTGGATTATTAAGTTCCAAATTTAGTTGGCTATTGGTGGATGCAATACAGTTTGACGTTGGAACCGTGCTTAATTGTGGATTTCCTCCAATTTGTTTTGTGTACACTTGGGGTCAAAAGTAACAGTGTTACAACCAACCCAAATCAATGTTTTCACTTGCAAATGTTCACTCTTAGAACATAATTGGTGGTTTTCTTCGTGGATGTGAACATACAAAACTTGTTGGATTAATTTTCCAATTTGTTGTATCTTTTTGTTTTATGTTTTTGAATGTTAATAATGTTCACTTATCATTTTCTATTGTACGAATTTTTATTTTTTCATTTTGTTAACGTGTATTTTGAAATCAAATATTAATTTTGTTGATGAATACTAGTATATTTACTCACTATTTATGAGCTGTGTAAATTATTTTGCCGTTACAACTTACCCCGATCATTGTTACTTTTAGCCCCAAAGTTGAGGTAGGAAGTACCTAACAGCTGTTTTACTACAGAAAAACAAAGTTTCTTACATATGCTTTATGAAACATATGAAATAAATATCTTGGAAGAAAGAAAAATGTCCAATCTATCATTAAATCAATTTAGATGTAAGAAGCTTGTTATTCTCTTTGAGAAATTAAATAATAACAAAAAATGTTACAATCATCCCAGGTCTCCCCTACATATAAACCAATTTTTTTCTGGAAAAAGACTGCAGATTTTAAAATTATAAACCTACAACAAGTCAACAAAATGTTGCACTGATAAGAATAGAAACGCCAATTGGTTTTAGAAACACCGATGGGTTTCAATTTTAAGTTGGTGACTAGTTTTATTGAGATAGCGTTTGCCGAGATTGTATAAGTTGAAAGTTATTAAACAGTTTGGTGTTTTACATGAGTTGCACTTCGAATCTTGTGAAGTTAGTTCGGTGATATTGATTTATCGAATCATAGACCGTCTTGTGATTTTAAGACTTTGATGTTATGAAGCTGAAATGCTAGCTTGTGTGAACATCGTGCTTGTAGTACAATTTAAGCACACAAATAACTGTGTTAACTTCAAATCCTATAAAATCAACTTTTGTACATAATTAAATAAATAATGTCTTAGTAAAAGGTATAAAATACATTCACGTAGGTATTAACAATTAGTATAATTATATTTATTTCGCATTACATTTGTTTTAATGTCACCGTTTAAAGGTCTAAAGAGTGACAGAATAAACTGGCAAAACAAATGAAGTTGGTTATTGTTATTTTCCATGGCAACGTAGATTTTTATCTTAGATTTAGAAATTTTTTTAGTTATTTCGCTTGTAAATAAAGATATAAAATAATTGTTCAATGTAAAAAAATCTTTATATCTAAGCAGGGACCCGAACTCAACCGAACTGGAACGAACCGGTGCTTTTTTCATGAACTGGCTAAACAAATGAAGTCGGTTATTGTTATTTTCCATGGCAACGTAGATTTTTATCTTAGATTAAGCAATGTTTTTAGTTATTTCGCTTGTAAATAAAAATATAAAATAATTGTTCAATGTAAAAAAATCTTTATATCTAAGCAGGGACCCGAACCGAACCGAACTGGAACGAACCGGTGCTTTTTTCATGAACTGGCAAAACAAATGAAGTCGGTTATTGTTATTTTCCATGGCAACGTAGATTTTTATCTTAGATTAAGCAATGTTTTTAGTTATTTCGCTTGTAAATAAAAATATAAAATAATTGTTCAATGTAAAAAAATCTTTATATCAAAGCAGGGACGCGAACCGAACTGAACTGGAACGAACCGGTGCTTTTTTCATGAACTGGCTAAACAAATGGCATCGGTTATTGTTATTTTCCATGGCAACGTAGATTTTTATCTTAGATTTAGCAATTTTTTTAGTTATATCGCTTGTAAATAGAGATATAAAATAATTGTTCAATGTAAAAAAATCTTTATATCTAAGCAAGGACCCGAACCGAACCGAACCGGAACGAACCGGTGCTTTATTCATGAACTGGCAAAACAAATGAAGTCGGTTATTTATGAAGACTGCTATTTAGAAAAAGTAGTTTCATTAAATGTCTCGCCCGGTAATTTATAAATAAAAATTTTACTGTCTCCATTTTATAGCAAACAATATTTTGCTAATATTTTTTTGCTTTTTTGTGTATGAGCAACAACATTCGAGATATTTGATTTTAAAAAATTAGGTCCGTTTCGATTTTTTCGTTATACTACGCAAGCCATGGAATTTTTGAACACAATGCTTAACAGCTTTTGTCCCATTTAACCAACCTTGTATTTTCATTATTTACAGAGATAGCAATAGTGCCACATGTAAAAGTGAAACACCCTGTATAATAAGCGTATTTTATGGGCTTCGTTTCGATTCATTTTATCCATCATCATTTTTTTTCACGAACAGTTAAATAATATTTTATGGCCGTTCCCAGTCAATAGCCGTTTAATGGTGTTTGAAGAATGCTGGACTGTGGTACACCGGAAATTTACCGACTATTAGAGCATTCAGTTCTTTTTCAGATGCGATTTAATGCAAACGTTGTTACTTTTAGACATATTTGTGCGCATTTTTGAGCAAAATTGTTCGCTTCGATTAACGTTTAAGCTGAAATTTTTAGAAAAGGAAAAGTAAATTAACCACTGCATTTGCTTAAATTATCTTCAAACACGAAAAATCAACAGATTATTATAACTTCCGGTTGAGATTTTTTTTTAATGCGTCATGTTTATTTATTCCGGAAAGTAAAACACAAATATGTAACCTAAATTAATCGTTTCGTGGCTTTGGGAGCGAAACCTTTATGTACGCATTTATGTTCATAAAATGTCGTTTTAACAAGGATTAACCTTATTTAAACGTGTAAATACAGGGTTGCAGTGATATTTGTTAGCGGCTAGCAGATGGGTAAATATCCCGCCCCTTACACACTTGTTCGCCCTTTGCAAACCCCCGAACGCTAAACCCCCGCCGGCTGGACACAAGTCAATCTTGCCGACCTGCGATAAATTTTGGTTGGATTGTTGCATGCGTTCATCGAATCTTTACCTGCATTGCAAAACGAATCTGTGCTTATATTTAAGTGCACTCGACGAAAGTGCCAAGACTTGAGAATTAAATAGGTGCGGATTATCTGTAAAGTGTTAAAATAAATTAATTGTTGAATTTTGAAACATAGAGTTACAAATTAATTAAGCTTTTATCAGCTATGACAATTGTTTCATAGTTCCGTCAGACGAACATCTATAAAAAATTTTTTTGCTGTTCGTCAAGGGCTAATAAAAAAAGTGCTTTATATTCGACACTTATTAATAATAATAATAATAATATTTACACCGCTAAAATCTTCTTTAGTTACTTGTATGAGCTATTTTATCGAGATAAGATGAATGCAACCTTAGCTTACATTGCATATTATGCGCAGGGGTTTGGAGCGGAGCTCGGAGTTGGAGCACGGAGCAGTGGAGCAATGGGTTTTTGCCCGGAGCAGGAGCGGAGCCTGGAGCAAATAATTTTGATTGCTCCACTGCTCCAGTTTATCATGTAAAATTAAAAAAAAATACACTTCTTTTCCCTTTTTTTCAACGTTTGAAGATCAGTAGTCTGTTTTTTCAAACATTAATTTAACTTCACTTGTTTGTTAGGGCCAAATTTTGTTATTTTTGACCAACTTCTACATATCCGATAAAATTAAAACTTTGTTTTCAAAATCAATTTTTTTTTATCAAAAAACTTTTTTAAAATGTCAACAATATTTGAAGCATGGAGCGGAGCTGGAGCGGAGCCGGAGCAGGCATTTTGTTGCCGGAGCGGAGCTGGAGCGGAGCAATTAAAAAATTGGACTGCTCCAAACCCCTGTATTATAGACTCAATATTATGAGAACAAAAATAACCGCATTGTGTTAACAATTTTTCTTCTTAAACGGTTCCTCTTGTAGGGGAGACCGGGGATGAAGGTAACACGGGTAGGTGGTAACAGTGCCTATAGTTTCTTTAATTTTTGTTTTATGTCGCCCTAAGCGCTTGTGCAATGTTCATTTACATCCGCTTCCCTACCTACATTACTAGTTTTCATTTGTCATAGGAGTTAAATTTTTGCCAGCCAGTCACTATTTTCCGCCTAAAAGTTAACGCGTTGTAGCACCGGTCGAGTGACTTTTAGGCGATTTCTAAAAGAGGAACAAAAAAGTATAGATTATTATGTTCTAAATTTTGTTGGCTATTGGTGGATGCAATACAATTTGACGTTGGAATCGTGGCTAATTGTGGATTCCTTCCAATTTGTTTTGTGTACACTTGGGGTCAAAAGTAACAGTCTTATTACCAACCCCAATCAATGTTTTCAATTGCAAATGTTCACTCTTGTCACATAATTGGTGGTTTTCTTCGTAGATTAGAACATACAAAAGTTGTCGAATTAATTTTCCGAATTGTTGTATTTTTTTTGTTTCACATTTTTGAATATTGATAATGTTCACTTATCATTTTCTATTGTACATAAGTTTTTTTGGAAATATTGGCACATATAGGTAAAACTTAAAAACTGTTCCTTATTAACTTTAAAATGTCATGGGAAATTTTCTTTAAAATTTAATGGACACTCATGTTTCTAATCGATTAAATTTAAAATTAATACATAAGTAATTTTTTATAAGACTGATCAATCTTGCTTAAATTGAACAGGCTGTATATTTGCACATGTGTTTTATAGATAATTTAATTATCCTTTAACAACAGTACGCATTTTGTATGTAAAGAAGTGGTCGTTCAAACAGTAATGTAATAATGACTTTTATAACCACAAATCGTTTTTTTCTGCGTCCGTCCAGAAACTCAGCTGTTTTCGATCAATTTTTAGGCTGGAAAAACATCTTTCCTAGCCTAGGCCAGAAAGTAACTGGTTGCCATGGTAATGAGTTGTCTTTATCGGCCTAGGCCGGAAAGTTGCGGGTTGCCATGGCGATGTTGTTTTGTTGCTTTGCGCTGTCAAACAAGTGTCATTATACCACCAAGCGAGCTTTCACCTGTAGTTTAAGTTATTGTTTAATTATGGATGGTGACGATACTGATTTTGGTGTCAGAGCCGGACGCAAAAAAAATAATTTTACGTAATATACCGGTAAAGCGTTTTTACTGGACTCGTCCCAAAACTGTCTACTCGTCCAGTAAAGTACCACTTTCCGGTCTTGTTACGTAAATAATTATTTTTAAAATCTTTACTTGTAATAAATAGTTACTACATAATTCGTATAGGATGGGACACCATATATATAATTAAAGGGTTTTATTATTTCATCGAAATTATACATTGTTTTATAATACACCTGATTGTTGCTGTAAAATCCTCCTGTCTTTTGTTTTAAATATTCGATGAAAAGCTCTTTGTGGTGCTCCGATTGTTCATAAAGCCACGCAGTGCATTTTTCCTGTGAATAATCGGTTACAGGCACCGTTTAAAGCAAACATAAAAAAGATAAATTGCTACAAAGACTAGGAGATCAGTGTGAAAAATCTTTCGCATTTTTATCCTAACAAAAGCTTTACTTTAACAATTTACTGTTCGGCCGATGGTGGAGTAAAATATTGACGAATTTCGGTGAAATATGCCACCAAAAACAAGTTTATGATTATCTGTTTGTATATTATATTCACATTTTTATTTTCGCGTAATAGTTTTTCTGTTGTAGGATAAAATATTGAATTTAAAAGTGGTTTGAGCGTAAGTATATTTACTGCTGAAAGGGGAGTGTAAAAACATGACGGTACGTTCACGCATGGGTTAATTTTAAATAATTTCCTATCGGAAATAAAGTTTGAATATAAAACTATTAAATTTGGCACTTCAATCTACAACAATGGAAAACTATCATTTTTAAATTTCCTGTATAGCTTTCGGATATTAAAAGCGATTTATTTTAACAAAAAATTGAGTCGTGTTTTTGATCCTGTTAACATTTGGAAGGAAGTTGACATTGCTTTTTGAGGTTAATTGGCAGTTTAGTACACTTTTGTTAACATCATACACAACAGTACAAGGAATTTGTTTGGGAAGAAGATAGAAAGCTGTCAAATTTTTATCGCGTACAGGTAGAATTTCGAAACTACAACTCAAATTGTATTCCTAAAACAATTTTGATTTTTTTTTTTAAATTTTAAGTTACAAAGTTATCTCTAATAATACAACCGAAGAGGCATTTTTCTTTAAAATTGCAGCGAAACTGAGGCTAGGTGCTTGACGTGCAATTAATCAGTTCTGCAACAGTTTGATCCGCGAGATGCTAAATCGGGAGTCACATAGATGCAAGCACACAAGCACGTACATATTATTATTATTATTATTTTTTTTTTAATTGTTGGCTTAAGGACGCTTCAACTACTTTGGCCATTAGCGTCCGGTGGAAGTACTGTCACAGCATTTGCCTATAGTAGGTAGAGGGAACCACCTGAAACCTCTACGATGACAGACGGCCGTGGGATTCGAACCCACGACCTCCCGATTACAAGTTAGGTTGTTTTACCAACCAGCCACCACGAGTTAGCTACGGTGTGTGCTCTTAAGATGATAAGGCGAAACAAATTAAAACCTTTACGACACAAAACAGTTGTAAGAAGTCGCGCAATCGTTCAGTTTGTATCAAGACAAACTGTTTAGTTGCCGAAATGTACAGCTGTACGTACGCTACTTGCATGTGAGCGCGTTGTCATAGGCGAAAAATAGTGACTCTGGCTGGCAAAACCTCTACGACAGATGAAAACTAGCAATGTAGATAGGGAGGTGGAAGTAAATGAACATTGCACAAGCTATTAGGGCCTATAACTAAAATAAAAGAAACTTTAGGCACTGTTACAACCTACGCGTGTTACTTTCATCCCCGGTCTCCCCTACGGAATTATTGAAAAAATCAAAATTTTAATATGATTTTTCTGAAAAATTGTTCCTAAGATTTTAATAAAATTGTTCTACAGTTTAATTCATTAACAAACTGCCGATTGTTTGAGTGTATACAATTTTAATAAAACGTTATAATGTAAAGAAAAATACAAATATATACAGTGTCCAAAATGAATGTAATATGCTATATATCTCAGTAAATATCTACTTTAGGAAAAAACATTTTGAATAACAGTTGTTTGGCACTTGGTTTTCCATCATAAGACAAAACTTAAATATATTTTTTTCCGAATAAGAAACGCGCAATGAAAAACAATTGAATTTTTTTAAATGGCAAGGTACCCCTACATTATAGGTACTCATTTGATAAAGATTTTTTTCTCTTTTCAATGATGGGGTCACCTTAAAAATTAAGTTTATGCTAAGAGGCCGGAGAATATCGAAAATTTAAAAGATCGTATTAGGGAAGAGATGAAGTCTATTAGAGTGGTCGCAGCGAGAAGTGGACTGTGACGCAGAAACCAAAACTGGTCCAAAGCGTTTATTACTGCACCACCTAAAAACATCGGCCTGTCTCAGCAACGTGGTAATAACCTGTAAATCACAGTAGTCAAATTAAGTCCACTAAAAGTCAACGTTTTTAGAAAAGTCTAAATATCAATCGCGATCCCCTCTCTTTGCGCATCTCGCGGTCCACTTTTGGGTGCGATCACTCTAGATACATCTGCAATGGTTGGGAATGTTATAAACGGGTTTAATAAATGAGTTTATCATTGCCAAGCTGTAAATTGTTCACAGTTTGAACACTTATTGTAGATTGCGTCAAAAATTTTTAGTTCTTATCAGGGGTTTGGAGCAGTCCAATTTTTTAGTTGCTCCGCTTCAGCTCCGCTCAGGCATCAAGATGCCTGCTCCAGCTCCGCTCCCGCTCCGCTCCGCGCTCCAAATATTAATAAAATAAGTTTTTTTATTTAAAAATTGGTTTTTTAAAACAAAGCTACAATTTTATGAGATACAAGATGGTTTACCCGGCGTTGCACGGGCGATTACAATTTTAATTACTGTTTTAACTTGAATAAGCCCAATAATTCCAAATCATACACAAATGACATACTCTAATCAATCATCTTTTCATTTTCTTATAATTCCTTAAAAAATAACTATTTATTGCTTAAAAATTGAATAATAACTCAAATTTATTTTCTTTCGTCTTGTTTCAATTAAAAATGTACTAATAAAAATAATACTTCATGTACATTTATTACTAATTGTATACAAAACAATCTTTACTTGTAAAATACACCGCGCCGTATCGTGCTATGACCAGGTATTTGCCCACGTAAGATCGAATCCCGTCCAAGTAATACTTTTTTTT
The DNA here is from genome assembly GCA_947652605.1 of Elmis aenea. Taxonomy (NCBI): domain Eukaryota; kingdom Metazoa; phylum Arthropoda; class Insecta; order Coleoptera; family Elmidae; genus Elmis; species Elmis aenea. The sequence goes on from OX393582.1 coordinate 33,910,481, forward strand.
TTTAATTGGTAATATGTGCTTGTACTTAAAGTTTGGCGTTAGATCTGCAAGGTCCTAAATAGTAACTGTGCAAAATTTGGTCCCGATCGGTCAACGGACCTAGGATTGTATAGCGAACAAACAAACAAACACACAAACAAGCTTTTTTATATAATATATAGAAGATGTGGAAATGGACCAAAAATTACAATATTTGACCCTAAGAAACAAATGAAGTTAAATAAATGAACAAATTATTGATCCTCAAAAGTTAAAAAAAGAAAAAAAAGTTTTTTAAAATTTTTCAAAATTCAAATACAAAACAATGAAAATTAATATTCAGAAAAGTTACGTTATAATAATTTTACTTCAAAAAAATCAAATTTAGTTTATTTATAATTTTATTAAATACTATACCCATGAGAATAATTCATTTAAAAAAAATAATTGTAGTTTATAATAGTAAAGTGGAGCAGTGGAGCAATCAAAATTATTTGCTCCGGGCTCCGCTCCCGCTCCGGGCAAAAACCCATTGCTCCACTGCTCCGCGCTCCAGCTCCGCGCTCCGCTCCAAACCCCTGGTTCTTATGATGTTTTTGTTAGAAATAAATACTAATCAATTAAATTTTTTTTTGCGTTTTCTCAAAAAGTTGCTTAAGTAGGGTAATAAAGTTTTGCATCATTGAAAAGAGAAAAAAATTCTCTATCAAATGAGTATAATATAGGGGTACCTTGTCATTAAAAAAAAATCAATTGTTTTTCATTGCGCTTTTGTTATTCTAAAAAAAATTTAAATTTTGTCTTATGGTGGAAAACTAAGTACCAAACAACTTTTATGCAAATTTTTTTTCCCTAAAGTGGATATTTACTGAGATATATAGCATATTCCATTCCTTTTGGACACACTCTATGTGATTCATAAGCATTCGTATGAAACTACATTTTGACAGACGTCATTTTCGCCATTTGCAAAAATGACGTAATTAGAATGCCTGGAGCAGCATTTTTAATATTTTGTACACACGAGTTAGGTACACACGTCTACACAAAAACACATACGACGATACATACAATACGTAGTTCCGAAAGTCCACACCAGTTTATTTCTTATTGAAATTGTTGTTATGTGAAATTTTATTGATCAACATTTTTTCCCTACCTGGACCTCTAATAATTTAAAAATAATCCCCATTTTAACGCCTCGAAGCGTCCTTTTTAACAAACTTTAATTTGACACACAAAAACTATTGATAATAAGTGTATAGAATAAATCTTTTTTGACGTTATAAATAATAGCTGTCGCTTATACTATCATTACTCGAAGATTGACAGCCTTTAGCGCCACTACATTGATTTTCAATTACGATAGTCGGTTTAAGGTCCAAAATACATACACCACTAGCCGGGATGAACATATGAGAACAATAAAAGAACTTGTATCTCGGACGACCGATCAATCTTGATCGCAACTTTGTTTTATATCAAATTTATTTCATGTCAACCGCGTTTAACTTTTATCTCTGACCATTTATAAAGTTATCTAAAGCTCTAGTAATTTGCTATTAAATGCATTAGAGTAATTGGGATGCTTACTTTATGTAATTACTTCGGTCGTATATTTATTTGGCAAACAAAAAATCATATTTTAAAGAGCAAGTTTTTCTCCATTAATATTCTAATGGCCAAAGTAAAAATAAGTACACGAAACAGTTTTGTATGTTTTTACGAGCGAAATATATTACAGACGAATAATGTTCTCGAGCATAATTTAATTTAATTAACTAGTTTTTTTTTGTGCTGCTACATTAAACATGTAGTCTGTCTATCCAGTCTCGGCCACAATAACATCTTGGAAAAAAGTTTTAATTTTTCGAAAAACTCAGTTGTTTGTTTTTCAAATTATTTCAATGAGACTTTTTAAATTTTGTTTCTTCATCAATAGCTTGTAACATAATCCCGTCGCCTTTGAAAAATAGTTGAACATCGCTAATGAGCACACGTAATCCTTCAGTTGTTTATGAATGACGGTTTATAGTATATTATCTCCTTTTTAGATAATATTTCGTTGAATATTAATGCAAGTACCCCGGAGGCAAGCACGCTATTCAAATGTTAAAACTTTTAACGAATCACGATTATAATTCCTAGACATAATTAAATTAAATATCTCCGCGCATAACAATCCATGCACCTAGCTCACTAATCCATTTATTTTTATAATGGGGGGACCTGCCGCTTGATCCTTTATTTGTTCAGAAGTAGATTGGATTTGTGTGTATTAGTGTGGGAGGTTACATGCTGTGTACGGAGATAGGTGGTAGGTTGCAGGTTGGTAGGCCTGCGTTCGGACGCATGAATGTTTGATATCGAGGCAGGGGGACGGCGGACACTCTCACATTCTTGAATGGACCCATAAATTATGCCCCGCTGGAACAATACCTACATGCTCAGTAATGCGATAGTTGCTGGAACATCTTGATTTAGTACAGATACGTAACAGTTCATTGGTTTTTGTCACTTAACTTTGAAATGAGACGCGGTAATCTCGATTTCTCATTTTAGATATATGACTTAGACTTGGGGGTTAAGATGGTGATAACATTTCTTATTTTAGATATTGGGTTTTTAAGCTAAAATTACTGTACTAACTAGGATATTTCATAGAGCATATTCCCCGTTGACTGTAGTGTTGCGTTCTTTAAAATCTATGAAAAGAATGCCCTTACAATCCCAAGAGATCGTAGCCATCACATTTTTGTCGTCTGATAGACCCTGAACTTCCTTGGCGGTGCTTCTCCTTTTCGCCTCAATTCCATCGAATTTTTTTGGACAAAGAATCATAGTAAAGAACCATGGATTCATCCCCTGTAACTATTGTCTTCAACTCGTCCTCAGGATTTTCTCCACAGAGCTCCAAAAAGGATCGAGCACATTTAACACGACGCTGGCGCTGAACTGCTGAGAAATGTTTGGGGACCCACCTTGCACTAACTTTATTCGTGCCTAACCGATCGTGGAGGATTCGGCGAATGGTTGTATTTGAAAGCCCCAACATTTTTGATAGTTCTTTCACCTTCAAACGTCGACCGCCTAATATGAGTTCCTCAACAAGGGCAATCTTGTCGTCCGTCACCACTTCCACGTTTCTGTTCTTGCATCAATTTCCAAGGATTCTTGTCCCATTCGAAACCGTTTTGACCAATCTTGTACCACAAAATTAGACGGGGAATTGTCCCCGTACACCCTATTCAGTCGAAATTTGATGCTTTGAGAAGAAAGACCTGCACGAGTAAGAAATTTTATAACAGCTCTATACTAAATTTTCGTGACTTCTGACATCGTGATGAACGAATGGCAGTTATAAGAAAATTAATTGACATAAAATCCATTTTTGTTTTTTTCAAGGCTAGTATGACTTAACCAATGTGTTAAAATAATTTGACCCGCCTGCGATATCTTAATCTACGCCAGGCCGCTTACCTAGTAGATCAAGGCCCTTTGAAGTACGGGCCCTAGACATTTGTATTTTTTGTCTATTGGTTAATCCGGCCCTGAGGACAACACATGCATGACTTGTGGATTAATTTAGTGATAACGCTTGTGTGGTAATGAAATGTGTTATCGTTAATCTGGTTATAAACATATTTAAAAGGTTTTAACGATGCTTTATGACTACTAAAAGCACGTTTATCTGGGGTTGTTGAGGGAATTTATGCGTTCTTTGCATGGTCATGCACGGGTCCCTTTTAAAACTAAGACGTTAGAATGCTCGGTTAAAGTTATTGGATGATTTTGCGTCTCCAAATACCTCTATTTTCTGTTCTTCCGTTTGACTGATTAGTTTAGGGGTCGGAGTTTAGGAGCTGTGTGTCGCCCGCATAAGAAATCTGATGAGATTTTTAAACATATCGTTTTTTACTTTAATTTGTTATTGTTATACTACAGTGAATTGTTGTTGGGACATTGTTTGTATACCGGGTGATTCAGTTTTACGGTCGCACCCCTATAACTTTGTTATTTTTAGTGTGAAACCCCTATAAATCTTATATTTTTGTAAATCGCAGGAAATTCCCTATTAAATGACGTTACAATATTTTTTCTACGATAAAATATATCAGACTGGCGATAGTCAACTTTTTTTTGAAATTACCTAGTACACATTTTTTTGCAAATTCTGATAGGGGGTGCAATTCCAAATTCGATCGTCATTAAAAAAATAAATTTTTCTACTCATGTATATGAAAGTTGTCATTTTCTCCAAATTGTAAAATTTACGATTTTTTTAAACTTAAACTCATAATTAACTAAAATTGCGTTAATATTCTTATCAAATAATTTAATTTTAATGTAGCAATATACAGGGTGTGTAAAAATTGGTGGAAGCGCTACACGTGGCGATGTTCTTCGTAAAATTCTAAGTCGAAAATCTTAATACGAAAATGTTGTACCATGCTTGCTGTGTCTGCAAGAGGTCCTCAAAGTTTTGACATTTAGTCCTTTAATAAGCGTTATTATTTAATACTTGCAAATGAAAAAGCTGCAATTTGGAATAAAAATAAATTTCGAATAGTATTTTTTCCTAGATATTGTGTTCTTCCTTTCAAAAATTGGTGTTGAAAATATGTAAATCACTGATTTGAATGAAAATAACACACTTGGAAATAGTGATTGCAATACCGGACCAAAATTACGATACCGGTATTCGGTATTTATTCGCAAGTAATACCGGTATACCGGTATTAATACCGGTATTGCTTTTTTAAAAAAAGTGTTAATTTTGAAAATACAATATATGCATTTTACACATATGTACAATGTACATATAGTAAGTATAATGTCAAAACACAAATTTAAATAAAATAAAGAAACTTAAAAAATTACATAATCTGTAAAAAAATATGGACACAAAAAACTGAAGATATACAGGGTAATTGATTGGGACCTGGCATTAAAAATATATGAAGAATGAAAAAGGGTATTGATCTGAAATTTTGGTTATGACTATAATGGCATATGATCTGTTTAATGAAAATATTTGCAAGATGGCGACCCTTCCGGAAATACCGGAAGTTGACGTCTACTTTCTTATTTTAAATGCAATGGTCTATTTTTTATTGCATTTTTGGATATAACACGTTATTTTAGAGGGACTATTAATAGCATACCCTATACCTAAGTGCAGTCGTTTTTTAGATTTTTGGACTTTTTTGAAATTTTTTGATTTTCATCGTGATGCTTAATATTATCTATCGCCGCCATTTTTGAAGAGAACCCGCTTAAGTTTAGACTATGCATAAAAGAATTTTTGCAATCGATGCATTACTTACAGGGTGTCCAAAATTTAATTTTCTTTTAATACAATTTCAGACCAATAAAACTGTTTTTTTTCAAATACAATGCCCAATTTGTTTTTTCATTTTCTAATTCAAAAGTAAATTCTACATCAATCTGTATTAGCGTTTCGTATACCTATCTGCAATAATTTTGGAGTTATTAGGAATTTTTGATAGTTTTAGAGAAATTTTTTTAATAGTAAGCCTTGGAAATGACAACAAATATTCCAATATTGCAATATTCCTTCCTCTTCTAATAATATCATATCTCTTTTAATTAAATTAAGTACCTACATCATTTTGTGGCACAATTTTGTGTTTTTGTGTTCTGCATTTATTGCTATTTTTTTATTTATGGCGGACTGCAAATATAAAATAATAAAAATCAAACTAAAAAAAATAAAATTAATACCGAATACCGGTATTAGACCACCAAATGAGACGGTATTTCGGTATTGTAAAATGGCACGGTATACCGGTATTCGGTATACCGGTATACCGGTATTGCAATCACTACTTGGAAACATTGTCATTAGCTGTCATCTCTGTTTTTCTCGTAATTATTTCTAGTTTGTGTTTTACGATACCCAAAAGTTTGCAGCTATGTTTACGAACTGAAGGCTTTCAGTTCGAACAAAAATTGTAAAAACCTAAGTAAAAATTGCTGATAAAAAAATGTCCAAACGCAAATCAATGTATGCAATGTTGCCAATTTTTTTCTTTAAATGATTCCTGAGGCCATAGGAAGCATGGTACAACATTTTCGTATTAAGATTTTCGACTTGGAATTTTACGAAGAACATCGCCACGTGTAGCGCTTCCGCCAATTTTTACACAATCTGTATAAGATAAAAGCCTAAGAATGGAACAAAAATTAATATTAAATATATTTCGTTTGCAGGTTATAATTTTATTTACGTCAATGTCAGTGGGGTGGTATCGCTATGGAAATGAAATGATGAGTTAAAACTTTGTACATAATAATTGTCATTTGGTTCGTTTACATTAACGTTCGTTCTATAATATAATTTTAATTTCGTAGAAAAAATAGCATTTACGACTCGTTACGAATCAGTTTTTTTCGTTCGTGAGATTTGCTCACTGGATTTTCATCACTTATAAATATACTATTTTGAGACAAATGAGTTTAAAAATTATTTTTTATTTTTCACAAAGTTTTAGCAATCTTTGTATTACACATCTGTTATTAATACATTATCGTTTATTTTTTGTTCTCATTTTTACTAAAATTATTTTTAGAACATTTTAGGTTAGTAGATATACTGGGTGTCCCAGATTACATCTCCAGCATGGGGATCTTGCTTATTATAGGAGATAATGGTTTGTTTAAATTAGATGAATTATTCCTTAGTATGAGAGAAGCCACAATAAAAATAAATTTTATTTTACCAATATTATTTTAAGTTAGTTATCATGTTTCATAGCTTACTTAAAATTATATTGATAATATGCGGTTTTTCTTGATATTCCGAGTTATTTATTTAAATAGATATGACAGTTATATATCATTAGAAAGAGGAGAAAAAAGCACATTTCGTTATTGCAAAGCTAACTTGCCTGTTTAATATGGTTCATGGCTAACCTAGAATAAATACGGCTTTTCTTGATTTCCAGAGTTATTTATTTAAATAGATACAACAAAAGATATATCGTTAGAAAGAGGAGAAAAAAGCACATCGAACTATTCCGAAGCCAACTTGACGGCTAACTTAAAATAATATTAATACAAAACATTTTTTCTTGATTTTCTGTTATGTGCAGTTATAGATATGACATGTGACATACCGTTAGAAAGAGGAGAAAAAAACACACTTAACTATTCCAAAGCCAACTTGACGGTCCATAAGAAAAAAAAAAGTTAGGGATAATATCTCAAAAATGAAGAGCGATAAAAAAATCTAAGATAATACTTAGTTACATTCTCCATTAAAAAGTATCTTAAGAAAGTACTAATAAAATTGATCTAATGATTAAGACAAAAAAGTTATGAGAGAAAAAAGAAATTCAACATTTTCATATTTTTTGCTATAAATTCTGAAGTACGAGGAATTTTGTACTTTTAAAAATTGCTTGTAGCTCCTCTCATACTTAGGAATAATTCATCTAATTTAAACAAACCTGTATCTCTTATAATAAGCGAGATCCCCATGCTGGAAATGTAATCTGGGACACCCTGTATATCTACTAACCTAAAATGTTCTGAAAATAAGTCTTACAAGGGAAGGTCACGATACGTTGTCGCTAGAATTTGATTCCGGCTGTGTTTATTACATCAAGGGCATCAAAACTAAATGTTTTCCAGAGTTATACGTGCCACTGGCCATTAATTTCGGAAAAATAGGGAAAAAACTGAAAAATTGGTACAAAAAGGTCATTTTTGCGATCGCGTTGGCCATGAAACCGTCAGAGATAAAATAGAAATTCTTCTATTTACCAATAGGCGCATCCTTTGCAAGTAAAATAGTGCAAAGTTTTTGAAAAAATCTTGAACGGTTCCGGAGAAAAACGTCAAAAACGAAACCCCTGTATAAGCGCTATGTATTGAGTAGTTGTCGCATATCTGTATTACTATATCTATGCGACTTGCATAGGCGTTTAACATAGGGAAAACCGTTTTTACAAAGGCCTCGTTTTTTGCGTTTTTCTTCGGAACCGTTTAAGATTTTTTCAAAAACTTTGCACCATTTTACTTGGAAAGGATGCGCGCATTGGTAAATAGAAGAATTTCGATTTTGTCTTTTACGGTTTCATGGCCAACGCGATCGCAAATATTACTTTTATTAATCAGCTATTCAGTTTTTCCCCTATTTTTCCGAAGTTAATGGCCAGTGGCACGTATCACTTTGGAAAACATTTATTTTTGAAGCCCTTGATGTAATAAACACAGCCGGAATCAAATTCTAGCGACAACGTATCGTGACCTTCCCTTGTTAGTAAAAATGAGAACAAAAAATAAACGATAATGTATTAATAACAGATGTCTAATACAAAGATTGCCAAAACTTTGTGAAAAATAATTTTTAAACTCATTTGTCGACGATCGAATTAAAAAATGTGTACTAGGTAATTTAGAAAAAAAAATTTGACCATCGCCAGTCTGATATATTTCATCGTAGAAAAAATATTGTAAGGTCATTGGATAGAGAATTTCCTGTGATATTCAAAAATATAAGATTTATAGGGGTTTCATCTTAAAATAACAAAGTTATAGGGGTGCGACCGTAAATCTGAACTATTTTATAATAAATAAATAATTTCTTAACTCATTTGTCTCAAAAATTATTTATGTATGCTTATTTTTGGTAATATACGGTCGGTTTAAAAACAACACTGTATATCAAAATAAATAAAAAAGTATACTACGTATTTCCCAAAGAAAATTCGGTTCATTTTGTTAAACGTTTTCGTTTTCGTTTCCCTCTCAGTCCCTTCTTGTGACACAAGCATATTTAAGGTGCTTTAGAAATTAACACAAGATAAAGTTGCAAAGGTGTTCATTTTGTCAATGTTCAGCCTTTTTAAATAATTATTTTTATTCAATGTTTTTTAAGTATAAAAAGAGGGCACCCAAATTTCCTGTACACCAATTATAAACTTTCACTTATGAAAATTAAAATTTAGTTTTGGTTAATCACAAATTACAATGCATTTTTCGAAAATTTGAATCCCTTCGCAGATTTATCGTATGTGTTTTTCAAAATTAAAGTCAATTAAATAATTTACGCCGTTATGTTTTGTTAAATAAAAATCTATTAAAAGTTGTTTTAAATCTTGTTGATTTAATACTACTCTTGTTGTAGTTTTTCAAAAAAAGAAAGTATCACTGTTCTTTCGAATTTTTACTGTTTGAAGTATACTAATTACGTTTTTTTCAATGAAAGGAGTCGGCAGTCGGAGTCGGTTTTAAAAAATACCGACTCGGGAGTCTGGAGTCGCTTATTTTTCTGCCGACTCCCCATCCCTGGATAAAAATCAATAAAAATTTTGCAAATAGAAAAATTGCCGTTGCCTGAACCCCAAAAAAAATGAATACCAATTACTATTTAAGAATACTCTTCTAATTAAAAAAGTTTTTTGCTTTTTTTGTTATTAGAAGCGAAGCAATGAATCAGAACGAAATAATTAATCTAGACCCATTACCGTTTTCCATCCAACCAATTTCGAATCGTTGTAACTGCATAGATTGTACAGGCTTAAGAATATAAGTTTCTCCCTCGTCTAATCATCCGTGACATCGCCAACTGGATCTGGATCATCATTTATTAATACAGGATTTTGATGCTCGCTTCGAAGTCCTGACAGATGACAACTTCCCGGATAAAACTTATAACTTATTCAAAGCGAGAATAAGTCTAATTTCAGACGTTTTTGTATCCCGAAATAAGTCTCTCACATTTTCTAAAACAAAAGAATCTTACACCATTGTTAGTACACGTCGAGTTTTTTAAAGGACGAGCTCGTTTCTTCCAGTCATCGTGTTTTTTTATTATTTAATATAACGTTGACAAAGCAGCGCGCTATATCATGATACGTCCGTTAATAATCCTGACAATTTTCCACATATTTTTTAAGTGTGGATGGCACTATGGCGTATTTGGTAGTTTATAAGATATAAGGAGGCCTGGGGCTAAGACATTATTGGATTACCGTGTCAGCGGTGATGAAGTAGGCGTTGTGGTGCTTTGACTCGGTCCTTCGGTCCCTTCTTGCACTAGAACCCTCGAGTCTTCTTAAGAATTTCCCCCTGCTACTACCTGCAACTGGCCTGCTTAGAGAAATTGCAAGTGCCAGATAGTCCTGCAACGCAAGGATGCGCTATAATGTAACGTACCGTACCAGAGACAACAGAAAGGAACAAGCGCGCTAAATTTAATTTAACAACAGGAAATATGTTTATAGCGTACCTTGTTATTGCTATTTATATTACATAGGAGGTACAAAACAACTTATAAATAACATTGTTGCCCGTTTATACACTACTTATTTTATTAAAGAAATTGGATGTATTCCCGCAACGGTTTTTAACTTAACTGAGGGCTTTTAATTTCATGGAAAACCTTTTAAACATTCCTGTCACGTAATAAATCGTCTGATGACATAAAAGCACATTTGCTTGAGGGGTGAAATCTAGATGTTCTTAACTTACCGCTAAGGCTTGAGGCAGAAAGTGTTGGCCACTTTTTATTTAAGTAAAATATGTTAAAATTTGTGTTTGTGTTTAATTAAAAATCACTTATCGGTTATGCATTTTATTATTATAGTTCCTGTGCTGGTTTCATAGTTTACGTTGTTTCGTCAGAAGATAAATTGTTCTGGTGGGACAGCGTGTTAGTTGTGAAACTAGAATAGGAAGTATAAAAAGAACAGTGGCAATTTAATTAAGATGAATGATCGAACATAAACTCTTACTTTGTTGTTTTCGCTGTTAAACTGTCTGTTTGAAAATATGCTCCTTGTTTAACCAACTTGTTAATAATATTTATTTTTTTCAGGTAAGGCACAAACTCCACTATTTCTTGAAGTAGCTGTACACTGTTCTATCGGTAAATATTGCTATTAATTTTTAAGCGTACGTATGTGTAGTTGTAAATTTTTAAAATTATCTGTGTAAGAGCATCTCTCGGGTAGTTTAATTAAGGTTTCTTAGAAAAGTTCTCGAGCTTCTTATATTTGCAATAAATGGATATAAGAACGTGCAATCTAAATTTCGTTTTTGTTTGGTAAGAGCACAAAGTTTTATTGAATGCGAAAAGTTAAATTTATCCATTACATACAACGTAAAAGGTTTTCGTCTAGTAAATAAAACGTTAAGAAACATATGAGTGTTGCAATTGCATATAGCTTTTAAATTTCTATTTTCTTAGTTTTTATATATTACTTTGAATCGATAAATATGTTTAAGTTATCTTTATAAATTCTGCTTTCACCTTTTTAATTTTTTGAGACTTCTTTGCTTAATGTTTAAAAAATATGGATTAATCAAATGCATTAGTATAAGTTATTATTTTTGAATTTAAAATAGTCCACAATCAATTATATCAATCGTAATAATGATTAAAGTCTCTAAATTTGCGACTAGTCTTTTGGGTGGAATGATGCAATATACCTACGTTTATTTCACTAGACAGAATTATTAATAATTATTGGACGGTGAAAGTACTATTGTCCACATGTTATTCGACTTAGCAGCTGTAACAAAGCTTTGACGTTGAAATTCCTTATTGAAATCAATCGAAATCGGCTGCAATAGGACTTTATTAGAATTGAAAATAATAGTTAAAATTTCTTATGTTTATACGTTTATAGTACATAATATCTGTGTAAAAAGATCAAACTAAAACTGATATTTTTCAATCTTTTTTGTTTAAATGTTTTCATACATCGTAAAAAAATGTACCACCTCCAAATCTTATCTAAATTGAACTATACTGACACTTATGTGCGACACTTTAAAAACTTTTTTGTTATAAGAAAAACTCCAAAAATGTTTGTGCATTTCTTTGAAATTCTGCTCAAGATGAGGTATTTATGGGATGTCCCAGCAAAGACGAATTATTCAATAGCTCTCTTATTGGTAACAAAAATTTGTGGTCGTTTACTACACGACTTAAAATATTTACAACTATACAGAGTGTTTCTTTTTTGCGCACCGATACTCAACTTTGATCCTTAATTTCCTGTATTTTGTAAATCTAAAATTCCGCTTAAGTGTCCGCAGCGTTTCCATCGTCAAAGCGGCAGTGTGAGGACGGGCGTTGTCCTGAAGGAAACAAACTGAATCCTAAGCAACCAATCGGCTTTACTTTCTCTTTAAAAACCGTTGAATAATACTTAGTAGTGATAGCTCTTTGTTCTGTGAGAAAATCGAAGTGAAGAATTCCTTTTGAATCCCAAAAAAAGTGGCCATAATTTTCCCAGGTGGTGGTGGTGAGCTTGAATGACGCCAATACATGCATGCTCATTTTGACTTTGAAGTAAAGTAGTGTTTCATCACAGGTTACTATAGAGTCTAAAAACTTGTCTCTAATCTTATTATGACGCTGCAGAAGTTGTGCGACTGCAACCAATCTTCGTTTTTGTTTTTTTTTTGTTTTTAGGCATCAAAAGACGGGAAACTTACCTGGCACTCAGCTTGCTAAATTTGAGATGATCTTTAACTAATGTTCCCATTTAAGTTTCTTAGCAATTTCTCTGACGATGATTCTCCGATCGTCTCGAATTAGTGAATCAACCTTAGTCAGCTTGTCTTCATTGGTTAAGGTTTTCGACCGACGAACATGTGCTTCATTTGAAACTCTTACCCGGCCCTCTTTAAAAGGCTTGTACTAATCATACACTCTAGTTTAAGAGAGACACTAATCTCCAAACCGATTTTTAAGTCTCGAATAAATCTCAGACGGAATAACTCCTTCGTTAATCAAAAATCTAATGATAATTCGCTGCGCAACACTGTTGCAAACTTCCTACTCCATGTTAATTACTACTAATAGGGATGATGGGAAGAGAAACTAGCACTGCTATTGACAAGTTTAAGTATGCCAGTGTTTGCCCAGTGAGTCATGATTACCTTGAATTCTTAACAAGAACAGAGCGTAATAATTCCTGTTTTTATTTTAACGTCCCTCGTCCTTCTAAAGTTTAAATAAAGTTTCACAAAATAATAGTTTTCTGTCAAGAAATACCACAATTCAAGTAACGAACTGCCATCATCAGGAGCGATGGTGTTTTGTTTTGTCAAAACACAGGTTGCTTTGATTTTCCGAATAAATTTTAAAATTAAATTTCCACAAAATTATATCCTACGAACATAGAATAAATTGATCTAAAATTAAAAATAGTATGCTAAGTATTAAAAAAAGAAGTTTATTATGGTTGGGTTAACACATATGATTGAAATGACTTCGGGTGCAGAATATCGAGCGATTTGCAAAAATTTTTGTTTTTTTTATCACATTATAAAAATCCTAACTTAAATCTCTTTACCGTCAGTAACTTCATTCTGTTACATTTAAGTTCACCTGCAAGTGAAATCAGTAAATGGCTATCTCGATAATGTATCTGTTCACGTTTTCGTCTGTCAGCACTGCGAAACGCCTGTGTAGTAACAACAAACTTCTGCACAATCCACCTCATATGTTCAACATCCAGCGATACAACAAAACGCAATAAACATCACAACATCCATTACAGCTCGAGCAGCTTCATCTGTATACAATAATTTGCTTGCCCTTTGAAAGCGCTTAGTATTTTTCTCGGTAACTATAAACGCCAAAAACAAAATTTACCATCCAATATGTCGCCTGTCAACGGACTTGAACGGAACATAAATTATAAAAATATTGCAAAACGTAGCAACAAAGTACGGTTTAGATAAGAAGATGCATGCGAATGTGTCTGGAATGGTTGAGGTGTAAGTGTCTGAATCGGTTTGGTCCACTGATGATTAATGCAGGCATAAATCCACGGGTTTTGCGCGACAGTTCGCGTCCAAACAACATGTTCGTCATGATGAATATTGTTACAGTGTGTGTCTACTACGACACGGTTTCTCTCGTCTTCCTTCTGCGTTATTATTCGTTTTTTATTATGTTACTTCAATGGGGTACGCAGGAAAATGATCATTTATCTTTTTGTATAAAACTTTGAGGATTTGCGGTTTTTGCAGATCTTTAAGCAACCGTAAAAAAATCGAGAAGTGTTATAGTAATTTATTACTTTTGATTTTAATCCAGCAGAAAAGTAGGCTAACGAATCGAATTGATCATTTGTTTCTGTTAGTTTAAGCCTTGAAATAGACACACACTTTTGTTGTTACAGGTTAATAGTTAGGATACGCCGATAAAAAATTAGTCGACTACCAATTTTTAAATAATCGGCTATGGCTTATCGGCCGATTATCAATTAATCAACCGACTATTGACTGTTACACGTAGGTAATTAATTAGATTTCAAAATTCATGTGGTTCTTCTGATTCCATTTTGATTTGACTCATTTTTTTTCATGATGTACGGAGAGTCTAGAAACAGTTTCACTTGAAATTTTAAACCTGAAATTTAAGAAATCCTTTATGCTCAGAAAACGGAGAAACTCTTGGGTTCTTACATTATTATTTAAGAGCTACATATACAGGGTGATTGTTAGAGTTTAAGCACCGGGATCTCGCTTATTATAATAGCTAGAGTATAGATCTAAATGCGGCAAAGTTGCTAAATTTGGTGCTCATTAATAATCCGAAGAGAAATTGAAAATATCCAAGCGGTGTTCGAGAAAATTAGGAAAACACGGAAAATACTATTTTTGAAAACCGTCTATGCCCTTAACCAATGTTATTGTTAATGAATTAAGGCTATTTGCCTTTTTATATTATTTATAATTGCCTTTGTCGATGAATAAATGTGGACTGTATTTTTATGAATTTGTTTTTTATAATAATTTTCTATACATAACTACCAAATGTATATATGACTACATTATAACTACGCCTCAACATACCCTATTAATTATTAGGAATATGATTTAATCGTACATACCGCCGGCCTTGAAATATAAATTTCAAAATATTTAAAAGGTGTAAAAACATTGCCGAAGCAACTTTTTAAGTAGAATCGGATGGTGGTCACATATTTTTTCGAGATCAATTCGGTTTTGTTTTATGATAACCAATTTATATTTTCTTGTAGGCGCAATTTTTGCTATTTACATAATCAAATAGTATTTATTTTTCTGAATTCATTGCTGAATCACACATGGTATTTTACTTCTTTATTTACTGCCAAATTTATTAAAAAAAGGTTTTAAACAATAAACATTATAAATCAGGTAGGCCGGTGTTGTAGTTTAACTAAAAGTTTTAAAAACCTATTACTTGTTTCATTAATAAATTCGTACAAATGAACTTTAATAACGAAAAAAAAACGCCATATGCTGCGAATTTTTTATTCATTGAATAGGAATTCTATGTTGTCTAGGCTAGTCAACGATATGCAGAAACATGTCTAGAAAAAAGACAACCCTCCCACACATATTTTTGCACGTTGTATAGCAACTTAGGGAAATATGGGGCTTTTGCCAAATCCAGAAGATAATATGGCAGAAAGGTTTCAGATGACAATAAAAAAAATCATTTTTATTACAAACAGATCCGGTAAAAAACACTATTTTTCTACGTTAAACAGCAACTTAAGTAAATTTGCTTAAAGCATGTGATTAAGTATAACAAAACTTAGAAGAACGGTATACAAAATTTGCAGCATATTGCGTTTTTCTTTGTTATTAAAGTTAATTTTTACGAATTTATTAAGGTGACAAGTAATAGGCTTTCAAAGCTTTTAGTTTGTTTATTGGTTGTTATGAAAACAACATAAACTTCAATGACCGGCCAACCTTAAATTTCGTTCGAAAACTTTAAAAAATTGTAGGGTTCAAGCAACACTGCAAATTTTTATGGGCTTTACTGATTGAAATATCATTGATTTAAATAAGTCACTGGTTACCACGTAATAAAATTTAAACAAAAATATATAACACATCCCTTTTGTTCTTGGTGGACATAACCTTTTTTGAGTTTATTTAATACTCCTATTAATTATGTACCATTAAATAACGAATTGCTACTGTAGTTTGACTGTAATGTTTACATGAATACTCTTTTAGTAGTAATGTTATCTTAAATTAAAAAGTATTAATAGTAATATAATAATAGAGCTTTCAAAAATTTCAGCAATTCATACCACATAAAATACATATTTAGATTAACAAATCAGCTATACCAATAAAGTATACTACTAGGTAAGAAGCAAACACCTAATAATTTTAATTTTAATAAATGTGCATTAATTTAAAATCGAGAAAAAACAATGCGGAACAAGTTTATCTTCATTTTTTTTAAATATACAGATTGATTTATAAATATTGCGAAAAACTCCGGCTGGTAATTCTTATCGAAAACTAAGGAGGGGATTTTATATATATTTTTCCCTAAAACGAATAACGGTAAAAAGTAAGTTTTCATTTTATATCCTAAATTTTGAGAAATGTAGGAGAATGGCATTTAGTAGATGTTTTTTAATTATTAAAAGGTTTTCCATAGCAATATTTTCCATATATCTCCACCTTCACAAGGGGCTATAAAGTGAAAAATTTAGGAACACGTTTAATATGAAACCTTCCCTTAATTTTCGATAAGGAATGACCTCCCGAAGTTTTTTGCAATCTTTATGAATCACCCTGTATAGTTTTTCAAAAAGTCTCTAACGACTCAATTTTTGCTGTCCATGTGCTGATAAACAGCATTTGCAAGAATTATAGCAATAATAACTGACAAACGATCCTATTCGAATATGGAAAACAGAAATGGCATTACAAAAGTGAAAAATAAGTAACTGTGATATATGGAACTATATTTTTCTCATTGAGATTATCTCCTTTCGCCACTGCATACAGATTTGTTTAACATTTGAGAATATGGAGCCTGATTTGAATTCTAATGCCTATATTGAAGTTGTGAAATTTTAGGCTTATTAATTATATCCAACCAGATTCACACCTGTGTAACCGTTTTTATGAAAATTGGAAAATCTAGAAAATTCTTGTAACGGTATTTTTTGTATATTACAATTTAAAAAAATTCTGCATTTAATAAAGGAGACATTGTAAAACAAAACTGCCCTGACACAATTAAGAAACCTTTGGAAAAAGCAAAATATTCCTACTTTGCTGATATTAGTACATATTCAATTTGTAATCTTTTTATCTTAGTGCTATAAATGAAAAACATGATACGATACAGATTTATGAAATTTGTAACAAAAACATTAAAGATGCAGGGACAGGTTATTTATATTTATTTCGGAAAAGACATCCAAATGTAACATAATATCTCTTTTGGCGAAGCTTCAGACTTGCTATAAAATAACATAAAAAACGATCCATGTTGTATATTGCACTGGATGAATCAATTTTTTAAAGTTTAAACTTCTAATTTTGATGGAATTTTACGCAATATGCTTTGTAAATAAGCTTCCTTTTGCATTTTTAACGTTTCCATTAAAAATTTAGAACTCCGTGTCATCGCATGCTTTTATTTGTAGAATAAAGATATTTTGTAGCACTAAGATACAAATTAGACATTTTCTTTACCAAACTTAGTTAATTTTTTTCCCCCAAAGGTATCTTGAATATGTAAAAACATTTTTGTACTCATGTATATGAAATTTGTCATTTTCTCTACTCTACTACTCTACTCTAGGTACATGAAAGTTTTACTTTCGTCTCTAGTGGCGAAAATAATGTCAATGTCAATATCAAATTGTAAAATGTACAATTTTTTTAAGCTTAAACTCATAATTAAATAAAATTGCGTTAATATTTCAAGTAAATCATGAGATTTGCCCGCTCGCCGCTTTGCGGCTCGTGAACAAATCTCACCTCACGAAAAAAACTGGCCTTTTATCTCTTGTTGTAAAATATACTATTTGTTACAATCTCTTTTATCAGTATAACACTATAATCAAGTGTAGTGTTTTTAAAAGGAAGCAGTAGTAGTATCTTAATTTGTCAAAATCAGATAAATAGGGTCTATAAGAAAAAAGATTGTTTAAGGCAAAAAAAAAAGAACAAAATCAGATGTAGTAAACCAAAACGCGAAAAAACTATTGAATTTTAAATTAAATTTTGGGGTTAAATATTTGTTATGATATATTTAAAACTAAATATTAAATTTACTGCAAAACACGAGAAAAATATTTTTTTTTAGTTTCCATGAAATCTCTTTTGTTATTATTAATCAGCATAAATTTTAACGCCTTTCAATAGTTTGCCTTATGATGTTTCTCCAATAATAAACGAGTTTCCATGTTGAATTCAAGTTTCATATAACCTGTTTACGGTTTGTTGGGGTATTTCTAAAAAAAAAAAAACGTGAGATTTATAATATCTAGAACACCCTGTTTATCAATCCATGATATTGCAACTTCAAGGGGTTCTCTCGGCAACAAACTATTTATTTACATTCACAATAAACTCTCTTAATTTCCGGTCGATGTCGACGAAATGCCGCCGCATCGTCAAGCCGGGAATGAAGAAGTTCAATTATAAATAATCCTAGTAATACAAACACCACGACGAGTTAATGAATCCCAAAATAAATGGTCTGTTCGGCACTATCCTCGCAATCAAGGACTATAACTAAGTTATACAATGACCACTTGACTATTTCCGTTGCGCTCCCGCAAGACGACGCGTTTCACGTCGTAAAGCAAACTTCCGACAACAATAAGAGACAAAACGAGAAAAATGAAAGAAGATGCCTGCAGTTGCAGTGTCAGCATTTTTTCCTAGCGGGGCTCTTCGTCGAGCAATCAAATGTTATCCTGTATTACCCTCAGCTGCAGGCAGTACGCGTGTTACCAAATTCTACTGAGACCGAGACACACTTGACATCTGTGGA
Organism: Elmis aenea; assembly: GCA_947652605.1. Lineage (NCBI taxonomy): Eukaryota > Metazoa > Arthropoda > Insecta > Coleoptera > Elmidae > Elmis > Elmis aenea. The sequence goes on from OX393582.1 coordinate 33,929,262, forward strand.
GGACCTTTATTAATTTAACATTTCCAGCATGGGGATCTTGCTTATTATAAGAGATACAGGTTTGCTTAAATTGAATTATTTCTAAGTATGAGAGAAGCTACAATCAATTTTTTAAAGTATAGAATTTCTCGTACTTCAGATGGTATAGCAAAAAATATGAAAATGTTGAATTTCTTTTTTCTCTCATAACTTTTTACTTTTATTCGTTAAATCAATTTTATTGGTACTTTCTTAGAGTACTTTTTAATGCAGAATGTATCTGTAGTTTTAGATTTTTTTTATTACTTACCTACCATTTTTGAGATATTATCCCCAACTTCATATTTTCTTATGGGCCGCGAAGTTAACTATATCTACAATATTTAAATATTTTTTTTTTAATCTTTGTAATGAAATATTACTTGCTATATCTATTTTTTTGATATAAATAATGCCACAAAATCAAGAAAACTCGTATTTTACCAATCACTTATTAATTATCCATGAAATAAAAACAAAAAACAAATAATTAAAAGTCAAATGACAGTATCAATTGTCTGCGGTATCATTTATTAGTAGTAGTAGTAGTATTGTAGTAATTTTATAGTATTGTTGTCTAATTCAATAGTCTTTGTAGTAATTCATAGCGAAAAATTTGACACGTTGAAATGCTATATTCTTTGCCATAAAAACTGAGCTAATGTACTTTGAGCTGTATCCCAAGAGAAGGCAACTAAGCGCGCGTAATTACAGAAATTTGGAAATAAATTTAAAAGAATATGGTTTCTTCGAGAAACCAACCAAAAGTCCAAAACAAATCAACAAAGAATTAGAATTATCTGTTTTTCCACAGTTTCTATGGCAAAGAATGTAGCATCTCAACATGTCAAATTTTTAATTGGTCGTAATTGTGCCCATAATTACTTTTACATATAATGACAAATTTGCTACAAAGACTATCGAATTACACCACAAAATTATTATATAATTCTAATAAATAATACCGTAGAGAAATGGTAACTGTCATTTGACATTTAATTAGTTTTTTTTTTCATAGATAGCTTGATAAGTGATTAGAAAAATAAGATTTTTCTTGATTTTGTGACTTATTTATAAAAATGGATATAGCAGTCATATCTCATTGAAAAGAGAAAAAAAGGGCTTTTACCTATTCGATAGTTAATTTCGCGGCCTGCAATAAACATCGAAGTTAGGGGTAATATCTCAAAAATGGTAAGTGACAAAAAAATCTAAAATAATAGTTACATTTACAGTTAAAAAGTACCCCAAGGAAGTGCTAATAAAATTGATTTAATAAATAAAACAAAACAATGATGAGAGAAAAAAGAAATTTAATATTTTCATATTTTTCTGAAGAAAGAGAAATTTTTTATTTTTAAAATTGGTTGTAGCTCCACTTTCTCTTATAATAAGCGAGATCCCATGCTGGAAAACACCTTGTATAGGCTTTTTATTGAACATTATTTATACGAATTTATTACAATTACAGGTACATAATAGTCGTTCAAAATTTTTATTTCCAAAAATCTTGCTACCGTAGTTAGAGGAATTGAATAATGGCCAAATATGTTTCAACAGGATGGTGCTACGGCTTACACATTTCGTGAAAGCATGATTGTCTTAAGAGAGCCTTGTCCAAATCACCTTATCCTTCGATTTTAACTTCGAGATCGACGTTACAGCACGGGATAATTTTTTTGTAAGTTATCTGAAAGAGCGGGTTTAAATCGATAAGCCAAACACTTTGAGTGACTTAAAACACAATATCACTGAAGAAATAAACAATCTACAACCTAAAGTTTTAAGTGTCCTTATGGCAAGTGCCGTGAAAAGAGCTTAAATTTGTGAACGCTCGGTAGGCGATCATTTAAATGGACGTAATTTGCCAAACCTAATAAAAAAAATTAAAAAAACTAGCTGAGTTTATAAATAATTAACTAATTGAACTTTCTAGTTTCATTTATTTGTTAAAACATTTACAGGTATTAAATCAGAAAGCGACCCTATATTTTGCTATGGCTTAGTTAAAACTTAATTACGCCAGCTTTTTTACTATACAGATATAATTTAGTATTAAAAATTTATGCTTAAAACTTGTAATAACTATAGACTTAAAAAACAATCTTTTTAGGACCTTAGAAAAACCATCTTTAACTATATTTATAACATATAAAACTACCTCATTAGATGTGATTTCTGAGGCAGGAAACAGTGTTTGTTGTACTAAGCTGTACTTTTTTAATGTTAAGGGATATTTATGGTATCCAAATAATGAAGTTGCATCTGAAAATTTTTGGTAAAGCACGTTTTATTTTTGTAGATACGGAAAATTTTATGCGTGGGATATGCTGACGATCATATTTAAATTAAAACTTTGATAACTTCTAAGCTATGCGCTTGTCAAAAAGTGTTATTGCGAAAGTTTAAGAAAATACATGGCCTTAGTACAAGTTTTTCCCAGCATGTTGTTAGTAAAGAGCAAAGTTCTAAAAAAAGATTTTTAAGAAATCAAACAGTTTGTAAAATATTATAATATAGTTAAGGTGATTTTTATAAAAAGTTTTTATACTATGAAAATTATTTAAATGGCTATGTTGGTATGTTTTCTATTTCAATGGGCTTGTTGCTAATTTCGTGGACTTTGAATCGATCTTACAAACCTCTTTTTTAAAACAGGCAAATATCTAAATTAAAGTCTATTTATGACAATTGGGCCAATATCAAGAACCTTATGATTTTAAAATGCTCTATTGAGGGGTATTTTAGATCAAAATGCGATGAAATTGATTTTTTAAACATACCATTTTATTTTGAAACACACTTTAAATCTTTAGTAGAAATAATAATAATCAAATAATGTGCCTGGGACTGTACACGCTTAGATTTTAAGTTTTACTCTTTCTTGTTTGGGAAAAAGCATGAGCGCAATTTAAGTGTCTATAGAGACAATTATTGTTATTATTAATCCTGTACCTTTATAGCTTTGGGTGTAAAGTTTTACTTTTCAACAGAGCTTTTGGGTGAATTTATCAATGTTTTTTGCCAGATTAGTTATTTCTTCCTATTTCACTCATGCGCAGCTGTTCTTGTTGTTTTTGCACATTCGTTTTCTTTCCTTCCGCTCATGTTCCAGAGACTTTCTTCTCCAGTCTGTTATTATCCATGCTATGTTCGGCTAACAATTGTATTGATAGTCCCTGTTGTATTGTTGTATCTACAGGTAGAATCTTCAGTTCGCCTTTAAGAGGTTTTGTTCTAATTTCCTAATCCTATCACTTTTTTTCTTAAAATTCTGAAACCGGTATTGGATATTTTCAATTTCGTTTCCGTTTTGGAACAAAGAAAAAAACAAAAGGTCGTTACCGTATCAGTTCTTTAAACAATTTCGGCTAATATAGTTATATTGTTTCCGGTTTCGTTCAGCTGTTATCCTTAATAAACACGGAATCTCAAAGAGTCGAGAGTCAACAGTGTTTCTGACTCCTGACTGCTCCAAAAATCGTCGACTCAGACTCTCTCTATTTCCAAAAAATATCTTTATTGTAATATCGAATTATTACTGTCTTAGTACTTTGTATACCTAGTAAATATTCGTGTGTTAATTGCAACAGTTGTTACTTTTGATTCATGACGACTTCATATAAATAACGACTTTTGGGTAAATCCTCTTTTACGTTTTATTGGAAAAATCTTTTTTAAAATAAGGACGGTATAAATTTAAATTTAAAGTAACTGTCTTACAAGTATATTCAAGACGCGAGTTGAAGCTTTCCTACTTTTTTGTCTAAAAATTTGGTATAACAGTTGTATAACTGGTACTGTTAAAGATTATAAGGTAAATTTGAGATTGTTTCTCTTTCATGAGTAATTGCCAGCCTAAAAACCTAACCAAAACTCGGCCAATTTATATGAGACAACCTTAATAGCTTTGCTTAAAGTAATATTGTCGTGGGTCTAATCCGTGTTTTCCCAACCTGGTCTGTTTTCATAAATAATTTATACGTTTCACTAGAGAATAGTCCCGAGTTCACAACCTCCCGCATATATTTGTGCGATATTCATGGCTGTAAATAACATTTGGCTGAACGTTTTTGCGTTTAATACGGGTTAGAAATAGTTGTAGTTTTAGCAGTCAAGGGTGGACAAATGTCAGACCCTCGTCCAGTTTTCTTGGGTTACATCAAGAACACTTGGACTTGATTAATAGTTGAACATTTGTCAACACTATTAAATAATAGAGTTAGGCATTGATGAATGCGGAGGTCATATCATGATATCTTTTTTTTGAGAACTGCTACTTAAACAATAGCGAAGTGTACTTGAAGCTAGATGAATAATAGAAGCAACGATTAATGAATGAAACAAATGTTATTAATTTTAAATTTATTTTAAACCTGACATTGTTAACAATAAGTATTAAATAATACAGATATTGAATAAAAATTAAAAAGATATGTTTTACCTATACGGATACAAAGTTATTTTATTAATTTTAGTGGATTCTTTAATCTGTCTGTTTATACCTTGCATAATTAGCATCGTATTTACAAAATCATCCGTAATGACTTGCAGTATTGCGTTGTACAAAAGATGATAAGTACTAAATTAATAAAGATTTGGTACTAAAATTAATAAAATATGTTTATAAAGCTATTTTATTAATTTCATTTTGATTCTTTAATCTGTTTTTAATTAGCAAATGAACATCCTTGATAACTAAACATAATACGCTGTTTAAAATAGAAAAATTATCTAATTTAGGCTAATGACATTTATAAAATGCATTTTTTTTTACATCTATAAAGCTATTTCATCTGTGACGGATTGCACTAAACATCGGTTCGTATTGTTAGAGAAGAGTACTTATTAATCTTATATTTATTGTAGTAAATTTTGTTTCGTAATCATCTTTATGAGGTGGTTGGACTCTCTAACGTTTTTACATAGTATACAGGTCGAGAGCAATGATTACATAGTAAGAAAGAAATAAAACACAACTACTTTAAAAACAAAGTTCTTACTTTTTTGACTGTCTGTACATTTCTCTGTTGGTTCTTTACTACCTAAGCTCGACCGTCCTAAGATTATGGGTCCATAGGACCTCTGTAGTCATTGTAGTTGTATCGTTATCATTTTTTCCTATAAGCACATACTGTACGAGTAGTGTGTCCTACATATGATGTACAAATTTATTAACAAATCGTTTGTTTATCCATAAAACTCAAACACTGACGTACATTCCAAGTAATGACTAATATTTTAACGTTAATTTGTTTAATTAAATCCTAACATATTGGTTCTTTGAAAGTGTTACGTGTTTTGGTAAATGATGCGTTTCTGTTTGTTCCATGTTATTCATTTAAAAAATAAATGAAATTACATTAAATTAAAATCAAAATAATTAATACCATGCGTCACATGTTATTTTTTTGTGATTCTGTCTGTACGTTCCTTGTGCAGTTAATGTCATACTGGGCGTTCCAAGTAAAAACTTCTCTCCTTGTTATTTCTTAAAAAGATGATGTGAAAGGGACCAAAAGTCCTTTTTAAATAATTTGTTAGGATTTGCATGTTTAAACTTGTTTTTGAGAGGTTTAATAAACATATTTTCTACTGATTATATTTAAGGGCTCATTTACTTTGAATGTTTATTTAAAATTTCCCATAACATGATAAATATTTTAAGTATTTTTCTTAAAAATCTATAAAAAAAGAAAACTTACATCTATGAAATATGTCCTGCGTATAATTAACACATTATAACTACGTAAAACCTTTATTAACTCAAATATTTATCCATTATAAAGCAGGGACCCGAACCGCAAACAATAACGGTTCAGTTCCGGTTACCGGTTTGATAAATTTAAACTTTTCGGATTACGTTCCGAACCATCGGTTTTTATTTTATAATGATTCGGTAACTCGTTCGGCGGCAACGGCCCAGTTCCGGTTCCTGTTCAATGCAAAATATGATGACAATACATATTTATAAATTGAACTGTCTGAAATCTCTCCATTTTTGGTAAAATGTACCCAATAAAAATTACGAAAATAAAAAATATACAATGTCATTAACAAAATAATTAGACTGAACCGTTGTGTGAACCGGTTGAAGCGGTTTGAACCAGTTCACACCAGCCGGTTTGGTTTGATTTTGCAGTTTTGTGGTATTTTAAATAAAAGGTTCAGTTCCGGTTCACGGTTCTTGAAAAAAGCACCGGTTCGTTCCGGTTCGGTCTGTCTGTTACATAACAAACATTACATAATTACATTGTCCTTAATAATTTCAAAATTTGCACTACATTAACTAGAATAAACTACTTATAACACGTTTCAAGATTTCCAAGGCGATCAAATTATTTTAAACAAAGCGTATTCTTCCCTATGCATTTGGGAATCGAATGTATTTCAATAAATAATAAAATTTGGTTGTTTGAGTGCCGTGCCACATTTGCGTTTAGCTTTTGTTATGTTTTGATAACCAACGATAATCTGCCATTAATCAGCCGGAAGTCGATTGTAATCCCTGATGAATTATTTGCTAAAGCCGTGCATTAATTATTGCTGCCTAATTCGTGGTTTTTCATTCTGATTAGAGCAAGTTGTAAATCATTCAAAATAGCGGGATTTTCAACTTTTAAAGATAAAATTAAATTGTCGTTGAGTGTAACTTAAAGAAATTAAAAGTTAAATTGGAGATTCGTGGTAGTACAAAAGGAGATAATGTCGAAGATACGTTATAAGTATAGGCTCTGCCACTTAAGGATTTCATAAAAACTTTTTTAGTCTGTATTTCACCTTATATAGCGGAAGTTAATAAAAAAGAAACAAGTACTAGAAGAGAAAAGGATCAAAGTAAAACTGTTAATACTTCAAATAGCTTCATATACGTTGTGATAACATATCCTGTAATTTGAATAGAATGACGGGATAGTGGTCCTTAGGTTTATAAAGAAAACTACGATAATTAAGTTATTCATGTTAGATTTTCACGCTGTAGGTAGTTTAGACACATATTTATACGTCACTTTGTCGTTCGTCCATTTGACAGTCTGATTCTGCACATCAAGAAGCAATGGTTGCCACTAGGGTTTCTTTCCCGGGATCCCGGGATCCCGGTTCATTTTAAGCTATTTTATATTTCTCGGGAAATGCTTTTTGTCCCGGGAATTCCCGGGATTTTGAAAAAGTGTTGCTTTCGTTTATTTTGTGCTAAGATCTTTGTAATACTATCATAACTTAACAGAATTTTATGCTTAAAATGTCTTTACTAACAGTAAATTATGGAAAAACTTCAAAATAATTTTTCTCTTTTAGTATGGCGCAAAGAAGCCCGGTCTCCATTACAAAGTTAATATCTTCAAAATACTTTTACAGTTTTATTTTTGTGTACCCTGATAATTCAAAGCAAAATAGCTTATAAATTAAATTTTATTGATAATAACGATGTTTCTTTGCTGCTAGATGCTCTTAAGACAATTTCACCTACATTAATAGAGACTGAGAGAGCATTTTATGCATCAGGACTTTTTTTTAACGAATTAAGAAAAAGACTAATTGACTGAAGCATAGATCACCTTTGTTTTCTTAAATCACATTACAAAAATTCATTGTAAACATTATATTATTGTATTCATAAATATGAAATAGCAATAGAAAGGTTATAATTCCCAAATGTATGTTTCTCTCACCAATATTATTGAATTATTTGTAATAAACGTGGAGCAATATGTATTACATATATGACTTAGAGTTGTTTTTAAGTAATAAACCGCTCCCTTAATTTTTTGGGTTATTTATTTAAAAATATTGACATAATTTATTACATCCCGGGATCCCGGGAAATCCCGGGACAAAGGCCGATTTCTTCCCGGAATCCCGGGACAAGCAAAATGGTCAAATATGAGAAACCCTAGTTGCCACGCTATAATGAATCTGTAATTTAAATTAAATATGTGTTAACTGTTTTGATCGTGCCGTCGTAAACTTTTATTATGTTTAACATCATCCTTTGTACCTTTTATTTATTGGATGTTGATCTATCCTAGTGATTAAAGTGACAAAATTTCAACGAATCCACATGTTGATTTTCTCTTTATAGCTTCAATTTTCAATTTATTTTTATTCAAGAGAAAACACATGTGTCGACGATTAATAATTCAAGCAAATTTTAATGAAGTACTTCCATCAATTTTAACCATTTCATCTTCGAGAAATTTTTTTTAATGTTCACCTTTTTGTTGCTTTCAAACATCCTCGCTCATCGGTGGGTAGCACCTTATTAGACTTAAATTATAATTCTAAGGACTTTTTGTATTTTGTTTATAGCTACCGATGAAGGATCAAATAAAGATCCGAAATATTTAGCTGATGTAAAGAGTTTTCTTTATAAACCTAAGGACCACTATCCCGTCATTCTATTCAAACTACTACATGGTCGTAATTTTTGGTTAATATCCTGTAATTTTCAACATACGAACTGTTAATAATGTGGCTACTTTACGTACTTACATACGGATGTCTAATGCATAAGTACACAGTACACACATAAGGACAACATTCTTTTATAGTACTCTATTACTTATGTAATGTACAGGGTGGGCAAATGTCGATGTTTCATAGGGAATCTCGGTAACTAAAAGAGTTATGAAAAAAACGGACCCCACTTCCTTGATTTTTTTTACGAGAAAAAATTAACGGTGAAAACTAAAATTGGTTATCGTCTTTTATTTTCGAGTTATCACCGATAACTCGATTTTTCGACATTCCGTTTTATGACTATGTCTCGCTTGTTTATGAAAATAAAGAAAAATAGTTTTGACGTTCTAGGGGCACTTTTTTGATAAAAATGCAGTGGCGTAGATATTTTTTCAAAAAAAATCCAAATACGAGCTGTGACATAAAGTTGTATTTTTTTAAATAGAACTCATAGTTGGCTATGGCATCACGAGAATGAGGATTTTTCCCCCATTCCAATAATATATTATCATGTGGGGTCGATTTATTCATTTTCCTTACATTATAGCAAACAATAGGTAACTTTTTGTATTTTATTATTTTCTAGTAGTAGGCTTATGTCATTAAGAATATACCTGGCAACACAAACTGTCATTCTGTTGTTTTAACGATAGTTTGCCCGAAATAATCACGTTTAATTGTTATTTGTTTTTATTTTTGTACCCGAAAAAACGAAATGGCTTACGAATATTACTATAAGTATGATACTTAGAATGTTCTATTCAGTAATAATAATTCTGAAGCTGCAAGTGAAACCTATTTTAATCGTTACCCATGAAGAAGCCAACCTAATAAATCTATTCTTCAACTTCTGTCGCAGTTAGATTATGTAAGTGAATAAGGGCTACATTTTAAAATCTTTAGAGTAAACCCGGGCAAAAGTCCGCACTTAACGTTCTCAACTCCCTAAGTAAGTAAGTTTTATGTTTAACGGGTCAACATTTTTTTTATGAACACATTAGACACTTCTCATTGCATCATAAAATGGGTTGCCACCAAAAGTAACGAATTCAAATAAAAATATTTTTTTAATGGTTTGATGTAGATTGGTACTTTTGCCCCACCCTATGGGGTAAAAGTCCAAATTGATGGGGCAAAAGTCCGTTCGCGCATTCGTCTAATTAAAATGTTTACATCTTTGACACATTAATATACGGTGTGTTATTTTATAAAATGAAAGTTAATTCTCTTCAAAAATACAAAATAAAAGTTCAGTCCTGTAACAAAATTTAAAATAATATCAAATTTAAAAGAACACAAAAAATATTTGACGAATTCAACAAAAATCACAGGCGAACTCGCCGGTTTCAAAATTTGAGCAACTTTCGTGCCACTAGTTGTGGCATTTACTGCACAATCTAGTCCTCGACTGGTGGATCTTCATATATTTCTTAACAACCTGGGCAAACAATTTCGTTTCCCCTTCTCTCACATGGCTGTTCGTTAAATTATCGTAGAATCTTTCTATTTGGACTTTATTGAAACCTATAATCCTTCCGACGCTTGTCTTTTTGGTTGTTTAAAAGAAAATTTGTGTCGAGATAAAAAAAACTTTTGGTCCAGTCGTCTCCCGCCATTTGTGACTCCTTATTAAAATCGTTTACGATGTTATTTTGCGAAGCAAAGTCAAAAGCCAACCGCCGATTTTTTTTTTCTAGTAATTCCGTAGAACCTTACGTCCATCTATCTATCTACAGTGATCAGCCAAACTTGCTTCGTGATCAGACATAAATGTGGATTTGAATCTTTCTAAATTAAATAGACGGGACAAAAGCCCGTGTGCGGCCTTTTATCCCAGTCAAGACTGCGGCTTTTTGCCCCCATGCGTGCTAATTACGATAGAAGCAATATGACGGCATCTTTAGTTTAAGTTAGGAAACGTTTGGCGACATGATTGTGTAGCTAAAATGGAGGGTGTTTATATGAAAAAAGTTGCATGCCGGTTGTGAGAGACTTTTAAATATCACTGCCTAATAAAAGATCATCGAAAACTATAACAAGCCAAGCATTTTCACACTTAGCTCATTTAAGCAGCGCAGCGGTTTAACTGCCGATCAAGCTAGAACTATATGTGTCCACCACAGATAATGTATCTCAACTACCTATAATAAAACTTATTCTCTCTTAACTCTCCAGTCCTTCCAATCCCTAATAGGACTTTTACCCCGGTGCGGACTTTTGCTCGGGTTTACTCTACCAAGTTTGAGAACCTCAGTATCCTACGAACTCTTCAGTGAAATAATTTCAAAGTATTCAATGTAAAGGTGTACATTGCATTTTTTCAACATGAATGCTGTACTTTTGCTGCCCGTTCATACAGCGAAAAAAGAATTTGAAAGAGTCGAAAGCGACAATTTTTCATCTGTTATTTCTAATCGACCCGGTTGTGAAAAATCTCATGCAATATTTTTCTATTATAACACATTTATCATCATCTTTTAACCACTTTAATTTCACTGCTGGTAAAGCATGATTTTCAGACAATATCAATCTTCCCAAAAACGTTTCAAAAGCACTTTATTTTAAAGATCCATCTACTTCCAATATTTTTGATCTTTTATAAGTAAATCGTCATCCAGTTGTTCTTTATCTGTTAATTCATCTGCAGATGGCAGAATATTTGTAACATTAGCTGATTCGGCAACAACAATATCTTCGTTTTTTTTCTTCTTTTAAGTACAGGAAGCTTTTGATATAAAGTTAGCCGTTGTATATATTTGTATGGCAGCATATGTAAGAACATTTATACGCAGTTGCGTTCTTTATTTAATAGTTTATTTTACTTTATGTACTAATAGTGATCGAGTTATTAAAGATAACGTTTGTGTATACAAACGCTGTGTGTTCTGGAGACGCCTGACACATTGTCATTCCTGGTTTTCGATATTACTAAGAAATTCCTCTTTGCTACTTTTGTGGTGTAATGCAAATTATTTCCCGACTAAAAAAAGCATTTATTTCCACACTGTTAAATAACTTGTTTAGTATTCAGCGTAAACAGTTCATTGTTTGAATAATAAACCAAAATTCGCTTTGTATTCAGAACATTTCCAAATAACTGGAGGCCAAGAAACATCTGTTTTATCACAGAACTACACAGATCGCGAGATCGCTGCATGTTTAAGACGAATAAACACCGAAGTAAATTTTACGCCTCCTAAAATTGGCCATTACTCTTCTGTGGGGAATTTTAAATTACCGAAGTACTTGTGCGAGTGTAACGCAGCAGTATTGATGTTAAAAGCTCTTTAGCTGAAGAACTTGGTTGAACTGTTAGGGGGTGGGTGAATAGATGTACTTAGTGTTGTATTCACCACTAACCATTCATGATTACTGAAGTCTGACCTTTACAAGTCGTAAAACCGGGCCAAGTTTCATTTAGGAAGGGACATTTTAAAATAATTTTGATGTTTGTGCAATGCACCAGTTGCTGTAATAAAATAACAATGGCCTTAAAAAGCACTTCTTGGTAGCATTACTTTTTTGCAGTAATCGATCAAGCGTTAAGGTGAAAATGGGTTGAGAAGGTGTACGAGGCGTATTCGGAAAGTAAGTGTTCTTGTATCTATAAAAGGTTCCATCTTGACTAATGTTTTTTCAACTACTGTAACGTTAAAGGAGCCGTTGTGAAAACTATGTAGAGTAGTTTTAGTTATGGTTAATCCTGGGCATAAAACCTCGTTTTTTTTTTAAGCGGTTTAAAAAGCCGGTTAACGACTATTTTTTGTCCTTAAAAGTGATTTTTAACCGAAACCGTTATTTTAAATAGCAAAAAAAAAACGGTAACCTTTTACCGAAATAATTAAAAACCGGTTTTCAATAAAAATTACTTTAAAAAAATACGATATCTGTATTAAATGATACTCTATTAGTTTACCGAAAGTCATTACTGAACGCTTGTTTGTACCTACATACATTATAAAATTATAAATAGTTAGTATGTTTTCATACATTGCATTCCTAATCTAAATAATGTCAAAAACCGTTTTTTTTTGCCGGTTTTTATAACTGGTTTTTAAGTAAAATCGGTTTTTTACACAAAACCGGTTTATAAAAATAAAGTTTTTGCTTTCGGTTAAACGTTACAAATTATTTTTTCGGTTTCGAGGCCTGGGTTAATCTGAAAAAATTCAAAATTTATTATAATTAATTTTTTGTTTTTTTAGAGTCAAATGATCTATACTTTTCGAATATGCCTCGTATGATTGCTTCTTGAGATTTGTAACGTTAATCAATACAAAAAATACATTGTTAAAATCAGGGATGAAATAACGTTTTAAATCATTACGTTATTGTATAATAAAAAATTATTAATTTGTTTTCGTTACAAAACGTTATAAATAACATTAAAAAAATTTATTGTTATGTTATATAACGTTACATAAATTATGATATATGATAAAAGGTTAAAAAAGAATTTTTGTTTGTAACTTTGAAATTATTTTTGGGATCTGTAAAATGTAAATTTAAAAAATAGTACAAAATTACATTAAGATATTTTATTGTAATTTTCATTTTTAAAATACAAACAAAATGTATCTTCTTCTGAAAATTAAGAGAATGCTATATTAAAATAAAATTGGTATGGTATAGCGATTCAAAATAACTTTTAATCAAACGTGATTGGTTATTATAACGTTTTATAACGTTATCAAAATATCGTTATACATAAGAAATTATAGTTGAATCGTTATTAGGAGTGGGTGATATTTCGATAAATATCGATATAATTTCGATATCGAATGTCAAGAAAATATCGAAAGATATAGAATAATATCGATATAATTTCGATATCGATATTCGATATCAAAATTTTGATATCGCCCAGCCCTAATCGTTATTATGACGTTACGTAGGTAAGTATAACCTTTTCCATTCCTGGTTAAAATACGAATATTTGCAAACGGTCAATAAATGACCACAAAAAATATAATCAAAAAAATAGTCGTAAACTAAACACTAGGGATTGCAATCCCGATCAAATTTTACGATCCCGGGATTTCGGGATTGAAGTTGTTTTAATCCCGGGATCCCGGGATTATATATAATGTGAAGTATTTGCTTAAAAACTGAAGCTAATGCAGTGTATATAATTTTTTTTAGAATTGCAAATGATTTACATAAATATAGAATAATTTAGTAATTATCATTTATTTTTATTAACTTTTTATTTAATTTGTTTCCTCTATAATTTCTGTTAATAATAATTGAAAAATATATACATATATACATACCTACCCTATTATGTTTTATTATTATAGAAATAATCAAACTATTAGATATAACATTTGAATAAATGAAATATATTTGAATAAATTTATTATACATTAGAATACATAATTACATATACATAAATTTGCTGAAACTGTTAAAAACTCAAACAAAGCACAACTTTAATTCACTAAAAATTTAAAAAATATACTGTTGTATAAGAAACAAAAATTAAAGAAATTAGGATGATTATTATCTTAGTACAAGAATTTTTTTAAATTTTGTTATTATACATAAGACGGCGAGCGGCGACATAAACAAGCTTAAACTTGCAAAATTGTATCGCTTAACATATTCGCGTTCAGTAGATACCAACTATGAGCAATGTTTTTTACAAAAGAATGTACTTATAGTTAAAAAATTTAAATCCCGCAAATCCCGGGATTCTACATTTAAAATACCGGGATTTTCGAGACCAAAAAGCGACCGGGATCCCGGGATCCCGGGATTGCAATCCCTACTAAACACTCTATCTTTATTTGTATACCGGGTGTAACTAAGTTCTGTTACATCCTCTTTTTGTTTTTAGTTTTGATTTAAGATACATGAACTTTTAGATATGTTTGTAGAAAACCTGATTATTTAAACATATGTACAGTATTGTATCACTTCCGGTTTCGCCGGAAATTATCCTAACTTTGTTATTTCTAATGGAACACACTGTATATTTTAAGATTTTTAAAAAGAGGGAGCTATTTTGTATACAACTGCACCATTTTTGTTTTTGTGACCTCAAATAATATTTGGACGAATTTTTTTTATTAACTATGTCGTGATCTGCATAAGTATTCAAAAAACAGTTTTGTAAATTTTTGTTAATACTTAAGTTAATTTAAGCTGCATTAAGGTTTGAGTTTTATCAGTTTCGTGCAATTAGTGTCACGATTATTGTCTTAAAAATTCCTAAACTGTAAAAAAATACGGAAACCGAAAGTAAGAGCTTATTAATGCAGTGTTTGTAATTTTTTCGACAAATGTATACTCGACTGTAACTTCGCTAACCTGTCAATAAGAACATGCAAACTTGCAAAAGTTTTTTTTATCAAACAACGCCCGAAGTTAATCGTGTAGTTTCAAAAGTTTAAAACACCGGAAGCATTTGATAGATATTATTTATTGTCCCCAAAGCACTAGACGCTTTTACGCTATCTTCATAATTTAAAATGACTTTTTAAAGTTCGCCACGTTTATTTTGAGCATGCCGTTCTAGCAGATTCGGACGTGACAAATTCGCTGCAGTCAAATAAAATTATTACAGCAAACGTCTAGACGCGAAGGATGATATTTCACAAAAAAGAAACTATCGAATGCTCGTAAAATTTAAGACCTGAAAGGTGTCGTGAAATAAGACGAACGCCAAAATTCTCGGGTTTAGTTGACAAGGCGAGCTTTTAGCGTAACATGCGTCGCTTTCTTTGCGTCTGTTCTACGACTTCGCACAAGTCTGCCGAAATAAGCTTACGAGAGGCAACAAAATATGCAGAGAATACCCTTACATTGACGAAAAACACTTTGAGGTGATAAAAAAACGAACTAAATGTACTGTAACGCCTGGCATCAATTATTTTTATTTTACTTTAATGTTATTTTATTTACTCTTTGAACGAATAACATAGAACAAACACTGACGTAACCATATACTTACTAAAACATGTAGCACTCCAAAGGGGCTAGTTATGAGGATTTCAAGTTAAGTAAAACATATTAACGTTAAAATATTACGGTCGTAACTTGGAGTGCACAACGTCAGTGTTTAGGTTTGTCGATCAACAAACCGTTTGTTGAATAATTTGGACATTATACAAGTAAGTAGGACACACTACTGGTACAATATGTGCTTACAAGAATGAATGACAAGGAAACACACACAATGACCACGGAGGGCCGTATGGACCTAATATTTTGGTACGGTTGCGTTTAGGTAGTTTTAAGAACCAATCAGCGATAACTGTACAGGGTGAACCAAATTCGAATGGATTGTGAGGTATCTCGGTTACCGTAATAGTTGGCGAAAATCTGATATCGGTTTCTTGGGCTATTTTTTTGAGAAAAGAACACCTCTGATATCAAATTTTTGTATCGCTTTCAATTGTGGCACGAAAGAATGAGATTTCATCATTTTTCATGATTTATTAAAACTTCTTTATTTATTAAAATAGAACAAAATGTTATCAGGGTTTTTTATGCAGATTTTTATACTTAATATAAAAAGAAAATATTTTTTTTGCCGATCTTGACTTTCGAGATATGAAGAAGTAAACTTATATTTTTTTAAATGGACACCCTAGTCGGCGATGACTTTATATGAAAGAGAATTTTTATAGCTTTTAAAAAAGTGATTGTTATACAGGGTGTGTATAAATTGGCGGAAGCGCTACACATGACGATGTTCTTCGTAAAATTTCAAGTCGAAAATCTTAATACAAAAATGTTGTACCATGCTTGCTGTGTATGCAAGAGGTCCTCAAAGTTTTGTCCTTTATAAAGCGTTATTATTTAATATTTTTTAATGGAAAAGCTGCGATTTGGAATAAAAATAAATTTCGAAGAATATTTTTTCCTAGATATTGTGTTTTTCCTTTCAAAAATTGGTGTTGAAAATATGTTAATCACTGATTTGAATGAAAATAATACATATGGCAACATTGTCATTAGCTGTCATCTCTTTTTCTCGTAATTATTTCTAGTTTGTGTTTTACGATACCTACAAATTTGCAGCTATGTTTACGAACTGAAGGCTTTCAGTTCGAACAAATGTTATAAATACCTAAGTAAAAATTGCTGATAAAAAAATGCCCAAACGCAAATCAACGGTTGCAATGTTGCCAAATTTTTGTTTTTTTAAATGGTTCCTGAGACCATAGTGTTACCGTCAGCGCTATTGTCTCCACTCGACCAATAGCGTGTGACGCTCTGACACGCACCTGATATAAAGAGGACAAAATTTCACAATCGAGTCGGAAATCGGATTTTTTAAATAAAGTGTCACTGTCATTTTTTTTAAATTTAAATTGTATTAGAAATAGTTTTAAATTAGTGTTAATAATGTTCAAACAATTCAAAAAAACCAAAGAACAACATTCGTTGCCCCTACCTGATGACAATAGGAAGCATGTTACAACATTTTTGTATTAAGATTTTCGACTTGGAATTTTACGAAGAACATCGTCACGTGTAGCGCTTTCGCCAATTTATACACACCCTGTATATTTGTTGCAAAAAATAACCGTGATACGGCTAATTTTGTAAAAATTTCTTTATTAAAGTTTGCCATGATTTCGCAAACAAGTGATGTTTGCAATTGTTACACAACGAAATGTCATATCCAAGTAAATTTTGTAACTTTTAAGCAAATCCGTGTATTCTTTTGTATTTTATAACTGTTTATGGTGGTACCTATTCTGAACTTCGCGTCGGTAAATTTGAACACTTTCAAAAGTTCAAGATATTAGAATATTACATTGTAAATGATAAAGTGCTGCAGAATTTACTTGAAGTGACTTAGTTAGTTTTTTTACAATTTCTTAATTTTTTTTAAGCAAAATGAAAATAAACTCTGTTCACCATAACCAAACACCGGTTATTACTGTAGTAAATATGCATATACTAATATTGTTTTATTTTTAATAAAAGGAGTCGAGAATCTGAGTTGGTTTTAGAAATACCGACTCAGGAGTCTGGAATCGGTTATTTTTCTGCCGACTTTCCATTCCTGCTTCTGTCATCACGCCCTTCCAGCAGTTGCTATGGTCCTCCAGCCTCTCATGGTCTTCAACACTCTGCTTCCCAATAACATCTCTTACAAATGGCACATTCAGGTCATCTTGCAGAGTTTGGTTCGTGACATACCAAGGCGTATATGCAATTACAAAGTTCGTGTTTTTCTTGGAAAAATATAATTATCCACTTTTAGAAAAAAAAAGTCAACAATTTTAATAATCGTTTTTCAGTTTGTTTTATTATATATCATTGAGCATGAAAATACATCGAAAAGTTAAAATATTTCTACATGTCACTATTTATACAAGAAATTATTTCTACCTCTCGCATCCAAATAGTTTCTATGCGTATGTATATAAATAAAATGCATTGTTTACTAGATTGGGTAGTCCGATGTCTCTCGAAAAACAATGAAAGCGCCTCGTTGGTAGTGACGCTAACAGAGAGTGCATGTGTTGAGAGTACTAATAAATTGTAAGAGCAGCAGGGCCCACAGCAGCTTTGGTCGTCTAGCTAGCTAGCTTGCCCGCGCTAATATTCTCACATGTGATGACCACCGGACTACCCTTTTTGACACTTCATCCAAAGTATTTTTTTTATAATTTAGGTTTTAAGCAGTCACAATCTTGGATTCTATGAGCTAATTTGCTAGCTTAGCACTGATCACAGCGCCACTATGAGGTGATGAGAACATTTCCATCAAAGTATCCTCTTTAACCATACATCAGGTCAGATGGCCGGCATCTTTAAAGCCTTCTGTCACCACGCTCCTCCAGCAGTAGGTGTGTGAGGATGTTGCTATGGCCATCCAGCCTCGTGGTGTTTAAACCTTCGCTCCCAAATATCCGAATAACATCTCTAACAAATGGATTTCTCTAATTATCAGGTCATCCAGAGTTTGTTGTTGAAATACCAAGGCGCATTTGCAATTTGCAATCATTCTTAGTATTTCTGACTGGGTTCTCTGAATTATAGCAAACGACTTACTCGCAAGATGGTAATTTATTTGTCAATTTTATAAGAGTGTGATCATACCAGGGCGCGTAATTTGCTACACAACATAGAACATCACACGCTACTTTTAAACTGTTTAGAATTGACTCAAATAATAATTTTACAATGAAATATCCGAAAGGTATTATAAAGCACGTTGTAAGATAAG
Organism: Elmis aenea; assembly: GCA_947652605.1. Classification (NCBI taxonomy): domain Eukaryota; kingdom Metazoa; phylum Arthropoda; class Insecta; order Coleoptera; family Elmidae; genus Elmis; species Elmis aenea. Next base: position 33,947,932 of record OX393582.1, read on the forward strand.
TCCATCTGGGCAAAGTCAGTATCGATTCACAATCAATTCAAAAAAAAAATTCAATAAAAATTTTAATAGACCATGCTTTGCACATCTTGTACGTAAAATATCGTTTCAGGTTTAAGCTTCAAACATTTTTCCCATTAGTATTTGAGTGTACAAAAAGTTTAACGTGCCACTCCCGGCGTTCAGACTTGTAAATGACGTCTGTCAAAATGACGTTTCATGCAAGTGTTTATCAAGGATACTCAAGGATACTAAACTAGTAGGATTAGGATGGCCTGTTCTGTGGGATGGCCGATTCGACGAAATTCGCAAATATATTAATGACGAAAGAGTATTATTAATGACGTCAGCTATGACGTCATACAAGTCAAAGATACTTAACTAATAGGATGGCACATCCGACTTATCGATGAAGAAAGAGTTATATTAATGACGTCAGCCATGACGTCCTACAAATGTTATTTATAAAGTCTCATTGTTAGTTGTTTAATAATTGCAAATATCACTTGTTTACGAAATCATGGCAACCTTTGACAAGGAAATTTTTACAAAATAAGTCATTTGTCGATTATTTTTTGCAAGAAATATATAAAACTGTATATTTTTAAAGAGCTAAAATAATTCTCTTTCATATAAAGTCATATTTCGAAAGACAATGTTGTTAATAAAATTTCAATTTTGATTTTAAATTAAGCATAAAAATCTGTATAAAATACCTTGGTAATATTTTGTTCCATTTTAATAAATAAAGAGGGTACATATAGGTAGTAAATTTTCAAAAATGATGAAATTTCATTTTTCGGCTGTAGTGCCAAAATGAAAAGCGATATAAAAAATCTGATTATATAGGCGTTCTTTTCTACAAAAATAGCCCAGATTTTTTCTAACTATTACAGTTACCGAGATACGCCGTGAAACATTCGAATTTGGTCCACTCTGTACAACCAGCTGCAAAATAAAAGAGTTTGTTGTTAAAGTGTTTTTGTTCTTTTCGTTTCTTACTGGGTAAAAATTGTTTTAAACGTGTGCTCTACGTAAAACAACGTTAGAGGGTCCAACTACCGTATAAAGATGATACCGAGCCATAATTGCAAATAATGAACATGAGTAATCAGTACTTTTCCCAAAAGTGTGAGCCGATGTACACTACGTTTCGTAACAGTACGTTAATTAATGGTGGTTAGGATATTATAAAAGAACTTTTAAGAAAAGTGCATTTCACACGAACTGCAGACGATCATTATCAACATTTATGACCATGCCTTAATCGTCCACTTGAAGTGCATAAAAATATTTTCGAACCGCGGATTATTTGGGATAGATCCTAATTTTATTGTCCAAGAATTAATTCTTGAAGTTGCCAAGTGAACAGGTAAAAGTTTGTTATTTTATAGGTATAAATACAATACTAGTTATAGTTCTAAACATCAATTTTAGATTTACACAAGAAATATCGCTGTAATCATGCTATTATGACGTAAATTATCAGTAGTAATATAACAAGTGCATTGAAAATTATCAATAATTTTTGGTAAATATGCCCGAATGCAAGTTGAGCTGAAAAACACACGAGTGCACGAAGTGCACGAGTTATATTTTGTCAGAAAATTTCCTTCGCCTGACCTACCTGTCAAATTTAATGTATGTTATGTCAAATTTTACAAGTACTGTCAGAGTGGTGCGTGAGGGGTGTGGTTTGATCTATATTAAAGTAACGCTACTGGTCGCCGAAATTCGTCAAAAAATTATCAAGACCAAAATATTTAATTCCCTCTCCAAATTTATATTTTCGACCAATCACAAACTCAAATTTCTTAGAAACGACCAATAAACGCATGAAAATCTGTTAATTTCGAAAAGTATATTATCAGTCGGTACCTACTACCTAGGTATATGATTATGTTTATTGGTCGTTTCCAGAAAGCTGAGTTTATTATTGGCCGAAAACGCAAATTTGACAGGAGGATCAAGATCTGACAGGGAAATGTAAAATTATTAAGGTGTAATAATGCTCCTATTGGTAGTCTCTAGAAGATTTAAGATTAGTGATTGGTTGAAAACGCAAATTTGACAGGTGAAGGAAACTTTTCATGACATAGGCTAAATATGTAGCTGATTTTAGGTGTTGAAAGATGAGCGCTCAAATTAAAAACAAGCGAAAGAAAATGACGATTAATTATACTCAGCTACATACTACAGAAACGTATTACTTTGTATTTTATTGATGAATTTACTCGGAAACACTAAAATTATCGGCCGGCCGTTTGATTTAAACCTTAAAGTACCTAAGCTTTTATTAGCAGAAAAACGTACAACGCGAGCAAAAAAATTACGTTAACATTCAGTGTACTAAAGTGGGGCCATAAATTTTTACGAGCGTTTTCCGGAAACTATACGCTCATCCAGTTTTCCTTTACGTAACTCAGCGCCGCCTTGGATTTCGCGGAATCTGTATCGCCGCTAAATATCTAGAGCAAGACGGGATAATTATTGACACCTCATGTTTTTCTATCGTGAAAACAATTATAATTAAAAAAAGAAAAGCCGGTAGGTCAGTTCATAGGGTAAGTTACAATTTTTTCCCTTCAAAACTCATAAAAGGATATCAAAAATTCCAGAATGTCATAAACGTCTGAGATTTTTACGATGCAGGACGAAAATATGGTTCTTTCCTTTTAAATTTTATTTCATCATTGATATTCTGCATATAAATTCCGATATTAAGGTTATATTACAACTGATTTTTGGCAGTATGTTCTTCCCAAATGTATCCCAAAAGTATCTCAAATGTAACCCAAATATCACCAAATTTAGTTGAGTTACCTTACCATATTGCTAGTCTACTAAATAAACCACTTTATCAAAAAAACGTTTAGTGATTTTACGTATCTGAACATCAACTTTTAGAACGACGCTGCTCAGCAACGGTGAATTCGCGTTTTATAAAAAAAATCGGTACAATTATCAGTTATAATAATTATTTTTTTTTATCTGTATTTTTTTTATTGCACCTAGCTACTTTAGCCAACCAGCAATTTGTCTTTATGATAGTTCTACTTAAGTTAAGAGTCCACCCGTTGGTGTCTTCTTTTTTTCTTCTGTATTCTTCTTTTCAAGAACGACACTTTACACAACCGCACAGTGCTCTGCTTTACACTAACTCGCTAGCTCAAACGGCTTGGTCCGTTTAAGCCTTCTCACTAGATGTTGGTTGTCCAAGAGCTGCAGGGCTTCGGTGTTGATGTGATCATGCAGCCCTTGTTCATGTTTGTTGGCAAAGTTTTGGATTTCTTCGTCGACTGTTGGCATCCTCAGGTCCCTGTGGAGGTCGACATTCCTCACGTACCACGGGGCATCCACAATTGCCCGGAGTACCTTATTTTGGAATCGCTGTATTATTTTAATGTTCGTTTTACCAGCACACCCCCAAAGCGTTATGCCGTAGGTCCATACTGGCTTCAGTATTTGTTTATATATTAGAAGTTTATTTTCAATTGAAAGTTTAGATATCCTATTCATTAGCCAAAATAGTTTTCTATATTTGATGCCTAGCTCTTCACGTTTTTTTTTTAATATGTTCTTTATACTTTAATTTAATGTCCAGGTTCATGCCTAAATATTTAGCTGTGTTAGAATGTGGAATTCTGTTGTTGTTTAATATCACTGGCAGGTGTTCTACTAATCTTTTATTTGTGAAATTCACTTGCACTGTTTTAGTTTCATTTAGTTTGATGCGCCATGTTTTAGTCCATTCGTAGATTTGATTTGTTGCGTTCTGGAGTTTATCTGTTGATTGTTCAATAGTTGTTACTATGGCTAGAATTGCGGTATCGTCGGCAAAAGTGGCTACTTTCACATGTTGTGTTTGTGGTATATCAGAAGTGAATAGCAGGTACAGTACCGGGCCAAGGACACTACCTTGGGGTACTCCGGCTTTGATTTCTTTGAATGTGGAATATTCTTCATCTTGTTTCATTTGGAAAATTCTATCTGATAGATAGGATTTTAGAATGTCACAATATTCCTTTGATCAGTTATAATGACTCAAAGGCATTGATAACTTCGCAATAATTCTGTTTTTTGCCAAGACAATGTATTGCTTGTTAACAGCCCGAAGTAGTAGAAAGGAGGATTTTATGTAACACACCAGCTCTTTAAAATAAATATTTTTGTGTCAAAATCAATAGCACATGATATATTTGATAAGACTATTGAAACAATTATTATTATTTATTAACAAAAAAAAACACAAATTTTAACATTAAAATTGAAATTAAATACTTATATACAGGGTGGTCCAGAGTCCAGATTACATTTCCAGCGTTGGGATCTCGCTTATTATAAGAGATACAGGTTTGTTTAAATAAGGTGAATTATTCCCAAGTGTGAGAGGAGCTACAATCAATTTTTAAAAGTACAAAATTCTTCGTACTTCAGATGTTATAGCTAAAAATATGAAAATGCTGATTTTTTTTTGTCTCTCAAAACTTTTTTGTTTTATTTATTAGATCAATTTCATTAGTACTTTCTGAAGATTTTTGTTTCAGATTTTTTTTATCACTTACCATTTTGAGATATAACCCCTAATTACATTTTTTCTTATGGGCCGTAAAGTTGGCTATGGAATACTTTAATGTGCCTTTTTTCCTCTTTTTTAAGGGAAGCTATACCTATTTTTATAAATAACTCACAAAATCAAGAAAAATCTTATTTTACCAATCACTTATCAACTATCTATGAGAAAAAAAACAAACAAAAAACTACTAATTAAATAATTACCATTTGACTGCGGTATCATTTATTAAAATTTTATAGTATTGTTTTGTAATTCAATAGTCTTTGTAGCAAATTTCCTATCATATAATAACGGGCACTTTTACAACTAATGAAAAATTTGACATGTTGAGATGCTACATTCGTTGCCATAGAAACTGTGTAAAAATAGACAATTCTAATTCTTCATTGATTTTGGATTTTTGACTGGTTTTATAAAAATCGATAATGCCAGTAATATCTCAATAAAAAGAGAGAAAATAAGCACATCTAACTGATCTATAAGAAATAATGAACTTAGTGGTAATATCTAAAAAATGGCAAGTGATAAAAAAATTCAAAATAACAGTTACATTATCCATTAAAAAGTACTTCAAGAAAGTACTAAAAAACTTAATCTGGTTATTAAGACTAAAAATTTACGAGAGAAAAAACAAATTCATGTTTTTTGCTATAAGATTTGAACTAAGAGGAATTTTGTACGTCCAAAAACTGATTGTAGCTCCTCTTATAGCTCATACTTAGCAATAATTCATCTAATTTAAGCAAACCTTTATCTCTTAAAATAAGCGAGATTACCATGCTGGAATTGTTATCTGGGTCACCCTGTAGATACGATGTGTCATATTCTTATTTTAAGTATTTATATGCTTCTATTATTAGGATCACTTAACATTTCTAAAGTACTAGGATGTATTGCCGGAATAATTAATCTTCTATTGACTGAAATGTGAAAAATGTAATACCTAATTCTAATGGTCAATTTAAATGAGGGATGTCAGTTACAATAACTAAATTGATAGTTTTGTATTTTGTTAAAAGAACGTGTTGCTTGGTAACAGCACAACGCCGCAGGTGGAGAACTGTTAACCTACATGCAACACTTTTGACGGAATTAAAACAAAAGTGTAAGAATTTATTAATTCGCGAGAATTATTTGACAAACAATTTTTTACAAATGCTTCTTTTAACGTAATTTTTGAATGAAACTATAAACTAACAATCTACTTAATTTATTATTGCTTGGCGATCGCATGAGTTGTAATTATCTGTGACTTGTTAATTTTGATGTGATTCGTTTAAATTCAATACGTGATTTTAAAAATTGGATTTTTATTAAAGAAAAAACTATCTTCCAAAAATAGTTTTACAAAATATTTACAAAAACCAGTTAAAAGGTCGTAGCTTTTCTCATATTTTAAAGATTTAAAGATAAACCAAACGATGCTTTATTGACAAAAATTAAACCAGTGTTTAGACAACATTATAAAGAATTTGAATTCAAAATTAAGTTGGTTGATAAGTAATGTAAGCTGTATTCTTTTACAATTTTTCGCAAACAGTGAAAAATTAAGTTGACGAATATTAATTTCTAAGCTTTCTGATTAACAGCACGTTGAATTACTTTGTAATCTAGAACTATATTCAATTACAGTGGACCATTTGGTCGCATAAGCACCCACTATACGGGAACCAATTTAAACTTTTTTTAATTAAACGGTCGATTAAAACGGCCCTCCGTGAATATGCTGTCAGGAGACAACGTAGTTGCAGAAGTTGGTAACTGGAAAAGTTGCAACAGATGTACTTATCCAGCGAACATACTGCAAAAACATGACGACATTTACGTCAGGGAGGTGAACTTTAGCATTTATATGTCCCACGGCGTGGCTCGTTACACGGCCATGTTAAAGTTTAATCTAAACCACGGAAAATCGAACAAAACGCTGTATTGTGCTGCTTTGTGACACAAACTACTGCCGTTCGTTTTGCAGTCGACATATTTAATTTACATTTATTCAATTACAGAACAATATACATTCAGTTGAACAATATGCTACATAATCATAACAAATTAACGCTGAACATTGACTGTCAAGCAACAAATTTATTGTGTATAGTGAAAATTATCAACTTGATATAATATACTGAGTGTCCCAGATAAACGTGCAACAAATACATGGGATTTGCAACGGATAAAGATTTGGTTTCGAGTAGGGATCGGTAATTGGCCGCATCGTCTTTTTTTGGGTTGGACTAGAATACCACAAGGAATAATAAAGGAGCATTAGGGCTCAGCTGACTGTAAGGAAAGGTGTAAAAAGCTTATATGAGGACAACAAAACTTATATCAGAGCAAAAAATATGCGATTAGATAATATTCCAGAAGAAGGATTAAAACAAGTGGAAGCTCTGTGTTCAACGCTGTCTATTAGTCTCATGAGTGATTTGATGAGGAACTTAAGACAAAATTACATTGACTTAATGTATGTTACGGAAACTAATACCTGTAAAAATACTTAATTGTACATTTGCGGATGATTTAATGCTATGTGCAGAAGGCGAATCAAAATTAAAAGAGAATCTAAAAGAGTGGAAGATGGAACTGGGAAAATTGAAAATAAACACAAACAAAAGAAAGAAAATGGTAATAGAGAAAGAATATGCGTAAGAATGATGTAAATAAATTGATACAGGTACAAAGCTTTTAATATCTAGGGTTAACAAACCAAGGAAATGCAAAAATGGAGGAAGAAGTTGATGAAAAAATTAGTAGCGCAGCAAAAATCGACCATGTCCTTAAAAATTCATTCATAGACAATAAAAAAGTAATTAGGAAAATGACGAAATACAAGACCATCTATTGACCTCTTCTAACATATGAAAGAGAAAGCTGGATACTAAATATGAAATAAGATGAAAAGTTGTCCAGGCAATGGAGGTGAAATATTTGCGACAGGTCAAATAAATAACAAAAAGAAATAAAACTAGAAACGGCAAAATAACAAAATCTAGATATAGAACCCATAACAAAAAGAATCGAGGGGCAGCAACTCAAATTGTTCGGACACTTAGTAAGAATAAAGGAAGAAAGACAGGTGAAATAAATATGGAAAGCGAATAGAAAAAAGCTAAAGGAAGACCTAGGAAAACATGGGACAAGACAGTGACAAAAACGCTAAAAGAAAGGAACATGGAATTGAAGAGTAGACTGGCAAAGGACAGAAAGAGTGGACCAAGTTTACGCACTAAACAGACTATTGATTATTGATTAGGAAGAATCAGGGGTTTGGAGCGGAGCGCGGAGCTGGAGCGCGGAGCAGTGGAGCAATGGGTTTTTGCCCCGAGCGGGAGCGGAGCCCGGAGCAAATAATTTTGATTGCTCCACTGCTCCATTTTACTATTATAAACTACAATTATTTTTTTTAAATGAATTATTCTCATGGGTATAGTACATATTTAATAAAATTATAAATAAACTAAATTTGATTTTTTTGAAGTAAAATTATTATAATGTAACTTTTCTGAATATTAATTTTCATTGTTTTGTATTTGAATTTTGAAAAATTTTAAAGAACTTTTTTTTAACTTTTGAAGATCAATAATTTGTTCATTTATTTAACTTCATTTGTTTCTTAGGGTCAAATATTGTAATTTTTGGTCCATTTCCACATATCTCATAAAATTGTAGCTTTGTTTTAAAAAACAAATTTTTAAATAAAAAAACTTATTTTATTAATATTTGGAGCGCGGAGCGGAGCGGGAGCGGAGCTGGAGCAGGCATCTTGATGCCGGAGCGGAGCTGGAGCGGAGCAACTAAAAAATTGGACTGCTCCAAACCCCTGAGGAAGATATTTTTATTTTATATTATTTTTTATATTTTTATCTTATTTATAAACCTTTGGGTTTTTAAATAGTCACTAATTATTATTGTGTATTATATTATTAATGTGAGTATTATATCATCATAACAAACTTTTTTAGCTTTAACAAAATGCCCAAAACTGCAGACTTTTATTTAAATAAGTAGAAAAGATACTGCATAAAACAAAAAATTTCAAAATTCGATTGTTTGCTTCTACAAGTTAATTATGCATTTTTTTAAAAATTGTTACGTTACTATTGTCCGATTGGGAGTTAGGTCCCATGAGTAGTAGTTTCGGCTTATTTTAGTAGCTCCAGTGTCTAGTATATTTTCACGCATGTCAATTGGTATTGTTTACCGTTCACGCACTTCCGGTTATTGTCTGGTTTGGTGATACACCTGTGATTTGTGCAGGGTGAATATCCAGGGAAATATTGTAAATTTTGGTGGATCTCGACTTTTGTAGTCACGCGTACGGCGAATTTGGTCCAGCCAAATAAAACCGTTGGATTATTTAGCGGCACATAAAACAGGTAAATCTTTTCTTCAAGCCACGTGAAAATTGGAGGTTATCTTACATTTCGTTTCTTTTTAGGTGTTTACGTTTCGTACTTAAATTGGCTGATATTTCGTTTGTGTAACGTTTGGATGTACGTTTTGCTTTGAGCTGGAGGTTAAGCTCAGTCCTTTTCTCCAAGTTTCGTTTAACGTTGTGATCGGACGTTTGATGCTCCGTTGAAGATTGGTTCCGTGGATGTTTATCTGTTAGTTTGGACTACGGACAGCAGTTCCGGCCCTCTTCTCTTTCATCGTGCCTTCGGCGGCTCATCGAAAGCTAAGCTTACATATTTAAGCCCCGACTAGCTACGTTCTTAATATTTTTATTATCTTACGTTAACTATTGTAGAGCCCTCAGCTCGTACTATAGTTAGTTCACTGTTTTGCTTTGGCGTTATGTATTAACGTTTAGTTCATTACGTTGTATTTTTGCTAGTGTCATTTATTAACATTTAAATCAATTCTTATATTGTTGTTAACAGGACCTTACGTCCATGATACATCCTACGTTCTCAACAACCTTTGAGTGGCTTTGGTGTCACTAAATTCTTATTTGAAAGCTACGATTAATAAGTTAGAGACCGTTTTCGGTTTGCAAGGTATTTTTTTATTTACGTTACCGCTTGGCGATTTTACTGCCACAGTTTTGATAGGTTGGAGAGCTCTTCCACTTTATTGACGTTGTGTTATCAGTCTTACATACAGGTATAAATATATGTTGGTGTTTTTTATATAGGTACTTGCAAACCCCGGAACAGGACCGATCTTATTTCGTCGTACATATTTTATTTAGGTTTAATTATAACGAAGGGTTTCTTCGTAGTGGCCTTCTAAGTCTGTTGAGGCGAGGACCATTTTATTGTCAAGTGCGTTCTATATTTTGTTTGTTATTTTCATTTTTGTGTTTGGTGTTATTAAAGGCATATATCGTCCAAGCCTACGAGTTCTTTTATTTCTTTCCTTAGGTTTTTTCGCTATTTTACCTTACAGAATAAATAGTGTGGCGCCCTTTTGATATCTACAAGTTTAGTTCTAATCTGGACCTACCCCTTCTCGTCTGACTTAGCCGCGAGTCCGAATCACCCGTTCTTGTTGTACGAGTATAGGCTTTCTTTATTAAGTGGCCGATATTCGTGTAACAAAATTGACGCCCAACGTTAGTGGCCTTGTATAACTAAACTTTATTCCTTTAGTGACTTGTCTGATAATTGCCTTTATTCTTTTTAAATAGCAACTTAGACTATTTTTCTAAAATTTTATTTCTTGCTACGTGTGTTGCATATATCTAGGCGTTCCTAATAAATGCAAGCATACATTTACCCTAGCTTCGCGACGATTCTTTAGGTTTTGACTCCTCTGCTGGACGTTTTCGTTGTTACTACCTGGGTTTCGGGATTTCTGATATACAGGGTGGAACAACAATTTTGCACTTTTTTTTTATTGGTTCTATAGATTCCTTAGGTGGTTCTATGCAATTTAGCACATTTTCTATATACAGAGCCAGTAAAAATTCTTGTCCAAATTTTCTTTTATCGCTTTTTAGGTTTTTGGAAGTCTTTTGCGACCAGACTTGATACGTAGGTACAGTTTCGGTCAAAAATTTAGTCCAAATAATTTTTTTCTCTTTTAGGCTATTTAGTTGCTTTTTCTTTCTTTTTGGGTTGTTTTCTTCCTCCTCGAAGGAAAGTTAATTACTTGTTATACTTTACTGATCTTGACTAGATACAATGGCACCGTCGTGCATTTGGAAAGATTTTATTGACTCTCTGAATCAAGTTGAGCTCGCGTATGAGTTAACGAGCCGTGGTTTTCCGTCCGCTACAGTAGCCGAGATGAGAAAGTCAGTTCGTGGCGTGCTTAAATTAGATTCAGAAAAATCGCTATCGCAAGTTGCCTATACTGTTGAGTTTAAAGACGATAGTGCAGCTATTACTAGAAATTTAATTGAGTTAGAATCGGCACTTCAAACTTTTGAAGGTGATACGAAATCTACGTGTTTCCGTCGAACATCGGCGCTGATGAAACATACTGATCGACGCCTTGAACTCGCTAACCCTACCACCGGCGAGATGAAAAGTCAACTTAACGCGCTTCGACTGCGGGCGCATGAGCTTAAGTCAGATTTCGAAAACGCTTACAAACGCTCGTTACGTGATCAGACTGCAGCACCGACCACCAGCACCCCGCTTCGTAATGCGGTGACACATGCGTCAGATGACTCATCTGACGAAGGCGATATTCTAGTTCCTCCTCCTACTCCTCAAGTATTTTCTACACACTTTGTTCCGGTCTCGAAATGGGGCATTACGTTTAGTGGACGAAGCGATGCTTCCGTTAGCTCTTTCTTGGAACGTGTTGAAGAACTAAGAATAGCGCGTAATGTTACTACCTCTCAATTATTTTTTTCGGCCATCGACCTGTTTGAAGGCGATGCTCTTCTATGGTATCGTTCGGTGCGTGAGGATATTCGCGATTGGACTTCTCTAGTCATTAATCTTCGTCAAGCATTTTTACCATCGGATTATGACGAGAGATTGAGACAAGAAATCTACAATCGCTTACAAGGATCTTCCGAACGCCCAACCTTATTTGTCGCTGCGATGCGTAATTTATTTCGCAGATTGACCTTCATTCCTTCTGAGTCTGAACAACTTCATCGTATTATCGGTAATCTACGTCCTAAATATTCGCAAAGCTTGCTTTTTCAACAACCAACTACTTTTACTAAACTCATTTCCTTGTTACGCACGTTAGAGGATGCAGAGATTCGAAATCGACGTTTTGAACCTCGATCTGGATCCGAACCTTTGCTGGAACCTGACTTAGCGTGTGCGCAACGATCTTCTCGCCAACGTGTCGATAAAGTTGATGTTCCTTCTTCTCTTGAACGTACTAAACCTGTCGCGTCTCTTTCTACCTCGACTACGGTATGTTCAAAGACTGTTCCTGTTTCTTCTTCTAAACCTCTCGCTTCCATGACGTGCTGGAATTGTGGGAAAACCGGTCATGTTTCTCCTTCTTGGTTCAGGATGAAGAATTGACCAAGGGTGCGTGGTTACCAGGGGTAAAAGCCCCCTAAACACCCGCTTTCTCTCCTTCTTGGTTCAGGATGAAGAATTGGCCAAGGGTGTGTGGTTACCAGGGGTAAAAGCCCCCTAAACACTCACTTTGTTTTGTCTTTCTCTGTTTCTTTCTTCTTTCTCTCCTTCTTGGTTCAGGATAAAGAATTGGCCAAGGGTGTGTGGTTACCAGGGGTAAAAGCCCCCTAAACACTCGCTTTGTTTTCGTCTTTCTTTGGAACTTTCTTCTTTCTGGAAATGACTGATGATGGATAGATGCGAACATGACGACAAGCGATCAGTTCTCGGAACCCTGACTCTTTGGACTCAGACCGAGCCGCCTCTGTCAGAGTAGATGAGTGACGGATGACTGCTGTCTTTTGGTTTCACTGTGTGATCTCTCCTGGACAGGTGGATCACGACAGCGCTTTTCTTCGCCCAAAGTCCGTGATATATTTCTTACCAGTTCCGAGGATAAACCGATTGGTTTATACCTCTTTAGTTTCAGTTCGGTGTCCTTATCGGCGCTGTGTTAGTAGGTTAAGTTGTTTTCTCTTTTGTTCCGATTTCGCTTAAATTTTCGAGGATAAGCCGATAGTTTTATACCTCTTTAGTTTCAGTTCGGTGTCCTTATCGGCGCTGTATTAGTAGGTTAAGCTGTTTTCTCTTTTGTTCCGATTTCGCTTGAATAAGCTTTCAAGTGTAGTTGGTGGCGCTTGGTCTCCACTTGTTGTGTGGGATGACATAGATGGCCACGACGCGACGAAGATCTTGAGCGAGGAATCCTTGTCCCCCCTGCTCCCAACAAGCGTGTAGCGTGGAGAGTGTGCCGACTCACACTAGGGTTCACAGGTGAAGTTGTGATCTTCTTTAGGTTTTTTTTTTGGAACTTTCGGTTCTTTCTTTTGGTTTCTTTTTATTACTACTTTTCTTTTAGGAAAGAAAATTTTTTTTCTCTCCTTTTTCTTCATTTTTCCTTCTAGTAAGGGGGGGATTTGTTACGTTACTATTGTCCGATTGGGAGTTAGGTCCCATGAGTAGTAGTTTCGGCTTATTTTAGTAGCTCCAGTGTCTAGTATATTTTCACGCATGTCAATTGGTATTGTTTACCGTTCACGCACTTCCGGTTATTGTCTGGTTTGGTGATACACCTGTGATTTGTGCAGGGTGAATATCCAGGGAAATATTGTAAATTTTGGTGGATCTCGACTTTTGTAGTCACGCGTACGGCGAATTTGGTCCAGCCAAATAAAACCGTTGGATTATTTAGCGGCACATAAAACAGGTAAATCTTTTCTTCAAGCCACGTGAAAATTGGAGGTTATCTTACATTTCGTTTCTTTTTAGGTGTTTACGTTTCGTACTTAAATTGGCTGATATTTCGTTTGTGTAACGTTTGGATGTACGTTTTGCTTTGAGCTGGAGGTTAAGCTCAGTCCTTTTCTCCAAGTTTCGTTTAACGTTGTGATCGGACGTTTGATGCTCCGTTGAAGATTGGTTCCGTGGATGTTTATCTGTTAGTTTGGACTACGGACAGCAGTTCCGGCCCTCTTCTCTTTCATCGTGCCTTCGGCGGCTCATCGAAAGCTAAGCTTACATATTTAAGCCCCGACTAGCTACGTTCTTAATATTTTTATTATCTTACGTTAACTATTGTAGAGCCCTCAGCTCGTACTATAGTTAGTTCACTGTTTTGCTTTGGCGTTATGTATTAACGTTTAGTTCATTACGTTGTATTTTTGCTAGTGTCATTTATTAACATTTAAATCAATTCTTATATTGTTGTTAACAGGACCTTACGTCCATGATACATCCTACGTTCTCAACAACCTTTGAGTGGCTTTGGTGTCACTAAATTCTTATTTGAAAGCTACGATTAATAAGTTAGAGACCGTTTTCGGTTTGCAAGGTATTTTTTTATTTACGTTACCGCTTGGCGATTTTACTGCCACAGTTTTGATAGGTTGGAGAGCTCTTCCACTTTATTGACGTTGTGTTATCAGTCTTACATACAGGTATAAATATATGTTGGTGTTTTTTATATAGGTACTTGCAAACCCCGGAACAGGACCGATCTTATTTCGTCGTACATATTTTATTTAGGTTTAATTATAACGAAGGGTTTCTTCGTAGTGGCCTTCTAAGTCTGTTGAGGCGAGGACCATTTTATTGTCAAGTGCGTTCTATATTTTGTTTGTTATTTTCATTTTTGTGTTTGGTGTTATTAAAGGCATATATCGTCCAAGCCTACGAGTTCTTTTATTTCTTTCCTTAGGTTTTTTCGCTATTTTACCTTACAGAATAAATAGTGTGGCGCCCTTTTGATATCTACAAGTTTAGTTCTAATCTGGACCTACCCCTTCTCGTCTGACTTAGCCGCGAGTCCGAATCACCCGTTCTTGTTGTACGAGTATAGGCTTTCTTTATTAAGTGGCCGATATTCGTGTAACAAAATTAACAAGGGCGGGTCACGATACGTTGTCGCTAGAATTTGATTAAGGTTGTGTTTATTGCAACAAGGACATCAAATCTAAATGTATTCCAGAGTTATACGTGTGACCATTTCCTTCGAAAAAATAGGGGGGAAAAAAAACTGAAAAATTTGTATAAAAAGGTAATTTTTGTGATCGCATTGGCCATGAAACCGTCTGAGGCGAAATCTAAATTCTTCATTTTACCTCAGCGCGCATACTTTGCAAGTAAAATGGTGCAAAGTTTTTGAAAACATCTTGAACGGTTCCGGAGAAATACGTCAAAAACGAAACCCCTGCATAAGCGCTATGATTTGAGAAGTTGTGGTATATCTGTATAACTATATCCATGCGACTTGCATAAGCGTTTTAACAAAGGGAAAACCGTTTTTACAAGGGCCTCGTTTTTAGCGTTTTTCTCCGGAACCGCTTAAGATGTTTTCAAAAACTTTGCACCATTTTACTTGCAAAGTATGCGCGCATTGATAAATAAAAAAATTTAGATTTTGTGTCTAACGGTTTCATGGCCAACGCGATCGCAAAAATTACTTTTATTATTCAGCTTTTCAGTTTTCCGTCTATTTTTCCGAATCAAATGGCCAGTGGCACGTACAACTCTGCAAAACATTTATTGGATGTTCTTGATGCAATAAACATAGCCTTAATCAAATTCTAGCGACAACGTATCGTGACCCTTCCCTGGTAAGTATTGCTACGTATTGAACTCATCATGTGCAAACTGTTGCTAATATAAACGAAGTGTAATCTTTTTTATTAAGCGAAATTTCCATAGTGGCTCGAGTTAAGTGATAGGTACACTCAGTACAGAATATTAAGAATAAAATTTTTACAAACGCTTTATATACATTGAAAGAACTTTAGCCAACTTTATCCATTAATTTTATTAAAATATCTCCCTTATTTTTTTTGTAGTTCAATATATTACAAGGTGCGATATTTAAAATTAATAACGACTATTTTGTTTAACTGTTTTTTTCATCTCCACGTATTATGCTATTGTATTTTTTTACGTCACTCATTTTTCTCTTCTTGGTGTCTTGTTCCTCTGGGTCTATATTGGTGAATTTGATTCAGGCTACGGGTGTTTTTCATTCCTTTTAGAATGTTCATTCATTCTGTTTTATATTCCTTTATTCTGTAGTTTAAGCTGTTTAGCTAATTATGTAGGATTAAAAAACCCTTGCAAAATTT